>CM019718.1:4930077-5647577 GCA_009760885.1 Achatina immaculata
ATTTCGAAAAGGGAGAAGCTGTCTCGACCAGATCTTTACTCTCAGAATAATACTTGAAGAACATATTGAAAAGCAGAAACCATTAATACTGAACTTCATAGATTTTAAAAAGGCATTTGATAGCATACACAGAGATTCATTATGGAGAATTTTATGTCTATATGGAATACCATCTAAAATTGTCAACATCATTAAGGACTTATATAATGGATATGGTTGTGCAGTCAAGACAGAAGAAGGGATGAGTGAATGGTTCCAGATTGAAACAGGCGTGAAACAAGGATGTATACTGTCTCCTTTACTTTTTGGGATTACAATAGACTTCATAATGAAAAAATACTGCACAGGTAACACAGGTATTGACTGGGTACATGGGACCCAACTAGAAGATCTTGATTTTGCTGATGACATCTCTTATCAGTAATAATGTGAATTCCATGCAAGAAAAAACAGATAGCCTGTCTTCACTGGCTAGCACAATAGGACTTGAAATTAACAAGGACAAAACAAAAATAATGAAAATTCCCATCAATCAAAATGGAAAAATACACATAGAATGGACAAATATTGAAGAAGTCAATCAATTTGCATACCTTGGCAGCTACATAGACCAGGATGGTGACACTAGAAAGGAAGTTAGGATCAGAATTGCAAAAGCAGCATCAATCTTCAAGAATCTTGAGAACATATGGAATTCAAAAGTTATAAGCACAAAAACCAAGTTAAGACTATTCAATTCAAATGTAATATCCACCCTCATTTATGCATGCGAAAGCTGGAAAACAACTAAAGAAATAGAAAAGAAATTAGACTCTTTTGAAAACATATGCCTAAGGAAAATACTCGGCATCAAATGGAATGAATTCAAGAACAATGCAGAGATAAGACAGATGAGCAAACAACAACCAGTCTCATGGGTGATCAGGAAAAGGAGATGGACATATGTTGGTCACTTGATGAGAAGAAATGATCAGAGAATCCCAAAACAAGCTATCAAGTGGAACACAACAGGCCGAAGAAAAAGGGGCAGACCGCGTGAAACTCTGAAGAGGACATTATTAAGAGAGGCCAAGTTAACAGGATGAGGTTGAAAGACTCGCCGAAGTCAGGAAAAATTGGCGAACTACTTTGCGAGCCCTATGTGACGTTTAACGGCACGGGAAGGATATAAGATATATATATATATATATATATATATATATATATGTTTCTCTCGTTTTCTCTCTTTCTCTGTCTCTCTCTTTCTGTTTCTCTTTTTCTCCGTTTCACTCTCTCTCTCTCTGCCTCTGTTTCTCTCTTTTTTTTCCTCTCTCTGTCTCTCTCTCCCTCTCTTTTTCTGTTTCTCTCTTTCTCTGTTTTTCTCTCTTTGTCTCTGTTTCTCTCTCTCCTCTCTGTCTCTCTCTTCTCTCTCTCTGCTTCTCTCTGTCTCTCTGTTCAGCTCTCATTTTCTGTCTCCGTCTCTCTCTGGACACTTTCTGTCTGTCTGTCTCTCTCTCACTCTCTCTCTCTCTCTCTCTCTTTCAAAGGGCTAATCAGATACTGGACCCTCTTTCTTGTATTCCACTTGATTATTTTTCCCATTCCCCCCCCTCCTCTCTTATTTTCGGTGTTTCTCATACTCTGGTAAAACTTTAGCACACATTATATCCATAAAACTGTATCACAGTACACATTCGTTCATTTAATGACATAGCATCATTCTTGTCCATTTTATGAGGCCATTAGTGTTTCTAATATTTCGTCAACTGGCGATTTTTTCTTGTGCCAGCTGGCCAGCCCCTTAATATATATTACTCTTGGTCTCCCCATTTTTTTAAGCCATTAAGTTTTACGGTGATTATCAAGCTCACTAAACTTCTATCTTTTCATGACATGTCGAAAGTTTAAAAGTGACTTTTCTTTAGAATCCCATTATACTAATTTATCATTTCTGTAGAAATGAGAGTTTAGATATATTTTGTTTTATATTAAGTTCCTTAGCTCGCCTAGTTTATATAGGCCTAAATCTACGTTCTTTTCTTTAAAATCAGTGTCCTTTTCTTATTTATTTGCCTGTGATTGCTCAGAACAGTTTATAATACCTTGCTCTGAAGACAAAAGCGTCCAAAGTATTCTTATAGTGGTTTCAACATCTGTCGCTGTTAGGTGGCTTTTTTTTTTTACGTGGTTTCAAGTCACTCATCTTTCAAAGTGAAGAGGGCAGGAAAAAAATGTTCATGGCGGCAAACCAACAATGTAAAAATCAGGCAACAACAAATACGAAGTGAAATATAGATGTTATGAAGCACTTGCTTCTTTTGGACATTTCACACATGCAAAAAAAAAAAAAAAAAGTTTCAAATCTATTTAGGAAAGACTGTTCGTTTAAGTAAAAAACTGGAACTTACAGATGTAGTGTATATCAACATGCATATCAATGTGCCAGATTGGCTGAACATTTGGGGGACACAAACAGACTCACAAGCTACAGGCAAAGAGATGGGAAAAAATACCTGCTATCTGCAGTGTCAGAAATAAAGTACATGTATATTTAACAACTTCCATTTTTTTCCCCAGAACCGTTAAAGCAGGGATTTTAAAACTATGGCCCATGGACCCGCAGTCATTTCACAAAAGGATTCTTGAAGGTCTATGCACCAACAAATAGATTGCCTAGATTTGTTTTTAAATCTTAGCATTCTGTGGGTTCTATTTATTGCTTTATTTTTAACGTGGGGTCTATAGCTATTCTCAAGTCAGAAAGGGATCCACGGGTTAAAAAAAAGGGGGGGTGGGTGTTAAAGACCACTATTTTAAAGTTTCGTTGCTCACGAAACTGCTGTGCTACAATTAAATTAAATTCACTGTGATTTATAAAATGCTACTCCGTAGTGAGGCAGCGGTTTTCAAAATGCTATCATCACTTAGTTTCACTCTTCTTGTAGTTAAAGATTTATAATTCTTTTTAATTACAATACCAAAATCAAAGTTGCCATCATTTCAAACACATTCCGTTCATTATTCTAATTTCTGAACAGCAAGTGAACGCTTGAGAACATAGCTTCGGACTCCTAGCCACGAGAAGGTTCTCGTCCTACTGAGTTCGGAGATTCTTTTCCAATGATTGTTACAATTTTTACTGATGTCTGTAACTGATGCTGTGCATATAAACTTATAACTTCACACTAGTTAAAGTACTTGCGGATATGTATACTGTTATGTGGCACTCTATAAACAACAAGTGGAAACGGTCACTACAAGATGTGCGAGCAAGGAAAGGAGCAGATGTAGGAAGTGATCACAACCTTCTGGTAGCAAAAATAAAACTAAAATTAAGGAAAGCCAAAATCGGAGAACACAGAAAGCTACATTTTGATATAAGAAAACTGATAGACCAGCAAACAAGAAATGAATTCTCAATAGTACTTAAGAACCGCTTCAGTGTCCTACAAGACGAAGCAGAAATGTCCATATTAGAGTTCAATAAACCACTACAGGAAACAGCAAAAGAGGTGCTGGGATATCGGAAAAGGAGAAAAGAGGAATGGATAAGCAAGAAAAGATAGAGCAAAGAAAAGAATTCAAGAGAAAATTACTGAACACCAAATCACAACGGCTTAAAGAACGAGTTTTAAGTAATTATGCACAAAAAGACAAAGAAGTGAAGGAATCATGCCGTCAAGATAAACGTCAGTATTATGACAACTTAGCAGAAACAGCAGAGAAAGCAGCATATACAAATGATATGAAAACCATATATAAAATCACAAAGCAGATGACAGGTAACTTCAACACAAGATGTGAAAGTGCAGTAAAACACAAAATGGACAACTGGTCAGTGGAGAAATAGAAAAAATTGAAAGATGGAGGGAACACTTTAACACCCTACTAAACAGAACACAAGCAGCACAAACAATAGACATACCTGAAGCAAAAACGGAACTAAACATCAATACAGGACCAATAACAATAAGTGAAGTAAAGGAGGCGATAAAGAAGCTAAAATTAGACAGGGCACCAGGTGAAGATGAAGTGACTGCTGAGATGTTGAAAGCAGAAGAAATAGAAACACCAAAACAACTTTGCCGGATATTACAACAAATTTGGGATCTAGAAAAAGCCCCAGAGGAGTGGAAAACTGGGCTTATAGTAAAACTACCAAAGAAGGGTGACCTCAGAGATTGCGGGAACTGGAGAGGCATTATCCTACTGCCACTCACCAGTAAAGTATTTTGCAGAATAATCATCAACAGAATTGTACCAACACTTGAGGAAAAAACTTCGGAAAGAGCAGGCAGGATTTAAGAAAGGAAGAGCATGCATAGATCCCATATTTGTACTTAGACAAATATTAGAACAGGCAAATGAGTGGCATAGCACAACATATGCATTATTCATAGATTTTGAGAAAGCCTTTGACAGTGTCAACAGAGATGCACTGTGGAAAATCCTAAGATGGCATGGTCTCCCCCATAAAATAGTTAATGTAATCACAGCCCTATACGAGGGTTTTCAGTGCAAAGTTATCTGTGGAGAACATACATCCAGCAGCTTTAGGGTACAAACAGGAGTGAAACAGGGAAACAGTGTACTATCACCAACATTATTTATCTTGGCAGTAGACTGGTTAATGAAGGAGGCAACATCAGACAAACGCAGAGGATTACAATGGACCCTTGACACAGTGCTGGAAGACCTTGACTTTGCGGACGACATTTGTCTATTATCAAGCAGTCACAAAGATATGCAAGATAAAATAAACAAGCTAACTCAGAATGCAAACAACATAGGACTAAAGATCAACGTAGGAAAGACAAAGTTAATGAAGCAAAATGTGAACAACATAAATGTACTCAGATTAGATGGCAAGTTAGTGGAGGAGGTCAACGAATTTGTATACCTTGGCAGCAGAGTAGTAGAAAATGGAGACAGCACAGAGGACATCAACAGCAGACTTACTAGAGCAAACCAGGCTTTTGCAATGCTGCAGAATATATGGAAATCAAAAAAACTAAGCATAAATATGAAAATCAGGATATTTAAGAGTAATATTCTAAGTGTACTACTCTATGGAAGTGAATGCTGGAAAATCACCAAAACCATAGAAAACAAGTTGAATTCTTTCCAGTCTAAATGTTTACGAAGAATTAAAAAAATATTTTGGCCAAACACCATAAGAAATAACATCTTATTAGCAGAAATGCAGATGAAACCACTGACAACAATTATTGAGGAAAGACGCTGGCGATGGTTGGGACATATGCTCCGAATGACTGACAACTCACTACCAAAAATAGCACTAAGATGGACACCACAGGGGAACAGAAGTAAGGGTAGACCAAACGAGACATGGAGAAGAACAACAGAAAGGATGTTGAGCAATAGAGGGCTCACCTGGGCAAGAGCAAAAAAAAAAAAAAGGCGAAGGACAGGCATTTGTGGAAAACCCTTGCGGAAGCCCCATGTGCCCTGGGCACTTAAGGTTCAGAGAGAGAGAATATTCTGCTTTTGGTAGGTCTCGGTGAAAACTATGATTGAACTAAGACGCAGTATTTCCTGAATGTGGCACTCTGGTGAAGGATTCTAGAAACTTCTTTTTTATATTAGCATACATTTTTCTCCCCTTTTCTTTTCTAATACAATTAATGTTAAGTAGAGTAAAACAGTCAGATATTCTAGCAAACACTTTTATTGATTGCATAAATGCGTAAACATACCTCACTCATACATGAAAAATAACTGACGGACATAAATCGACAATGGCTATAGATTTTATCCATTGCCTCGTATATTTTACGTCTGTCCTGGTTATCCTATTGATTATATTTGAGCAGCTAGCCATTCTCAAACAAGATATTTTTTTTTCTTTAATATAAAATGATTATAGCTTCTTTCATTCATTTTTTTCTTCCTTGTTTGTGTCATTTTCCCTCGATTTTGCTAAAACTGACATTAAAAACGATTGTTTGTTCCGTTCCCATCCACTCCTTTAAAAAAAAAAAATTCTGGTAGTTTCCCAATATTTGATGTTTCATCATTTCCTCCTGTTTTAAGTAGCAATCTTAAATATGATTTAAATATTATAAATTTTCCTTGCATGTTGTTGTTCCTATTTCTTTTTATTTGGTTTTCTTGAAATATTGCTTATTGTTGTGGGTTTGCTATGAAATAGAATCGTTTTCTAGTTTATTCAATAATTAAAGATTTTATTGATTTCTTTTTTTAAAAATTATTATTATTCTTGCTGTTAATATGTCATCTACTTGTCTGTCTGTTAATCTGTCTGTCTGTATGTCTGTCTATATGTCTGTCTGTCTACCCATCTATCTATAACTATCTATCTATCTATCTATCTATCTATCTATCTATCTATCTATCTATCTATCTATCTATCTATCTGTTGTCTGTCTGCTGCCTGCTATTATGTCTATGTATATAAGCTTGCTTCATGTTCAAAGACAAATAAGTTAACTTTTCGTATAGTTTTCCTTGACACTTGTATCATTTTAAACATCTTTTTCTACTGTTCAGCCATCAGTCTACCCAAATGAAGAATTCTACGCAGACGATCGGATACAGTCTCAGCTCAGATTTGTACCGAACTCTGTCAAACGAGCACTTAAAGAGAACAACATCAAGCGAAAGAAAATTCTCTTGTACGGCGGCATTGGCGGCTGGGCTGTGAAGCGAGGACACGAGACCTTTCTGGAGCAGAAATGTGCTGTAGCACACTGTGAGCTGACGGATTCGCGCTCTGACATGGCGGACGCTGACGTCGTCTTGTTCCAGGGAGCTTCCATGTCACGTGATGTTGCTAGACCAGCTCATCAAAAGTGGCTTCTGTTTATGCTTGAATCTCCCTATCACACGCCTAATCTTGGGAATATTGCTGGTGGGTTGATTTTTTTTTTTTAGTTTCTAGGTCACGGGTGTCCAACTACAAAGGGCTCATGAGCCACGCCTGTATACGCGAGAAGAATATCGAGCCGATGTAGGTCAGCCAGTTCTCGCCGACTTATAGAATGAATGAATGAATTATCTTTGTTGTTAAAGGGTAAAGAATTGCGCATGCAGGCCCGTCTTACATTCTGCCCTTCATCACTCCATCTTTCATTCTTCCCACACGCTCGATTTAATACAAGTACAAATTACATTAAGGGAATAAAAACATATCAAAAGAATGTAAGATTAAACTATTACAATCAAAGTAAAAGAGTAGAAGTTGGCTAAGACAAAGGGATCAAAGTGTCCACTTGGCAGGTTCATTCATTCATTTGCATGTCCCTTGCGGAACTTTGCCTCCCAAACAGCACTCCTGTAGGCCTCTCGGTTGTGAGCAAGATGGCCTGCTGCTGCGGCATCCATTTCCAGATCGTCAACGATGTCTTGCAGCCATCTTCGTTTTGGTCTTCCTCTTTTTCTTTTTCCCATTATGTATCCTTCCAGTACGGTCTTCTCTAAATTATCATGACGTTTAATGTGTCCAAAATATTTAAGTTTTCTCTCTTTAATCCTCTTTACTAGCCAGCCTTCTTCAATATTAAGCTCTTGTAGTATATTTGTTCTTTTTTGTGTCCACGATATTTGGAGAACTCTTCTGTAGCATTTACATTCAAAGGCAGGTACCCTGATCAAAAAGCCCTTTGGTTAAGACAAAAGCGTAATTTTTTAAAACTAAACGAGATGCCTGAT
The DNA here is from genome assembly GCA_009760885.1 of Achatina immaculata. Lineage (NCBI taxonomy): Eukaryota > Metazoa > Mollusca > Gastropoda > Stylommatophora > Achatinidae > Lissachatina > Lissachatina immaculata. The sequence continues at coordinate 4,937,749 of CM019718.1, forward strand.
GCCTGCCCTGCACATTCGATGCCGGGGCAAGGCCCACATCTTGTTACGGGTGGACCCGGTTTTGCAGTACCACCGGGTCCATGACCGTTGTTTTCGTCGTTTAAAACAAAAAGTAATTAACCTAATAAAATAGTTCTCACACCCACATATACGCGCGCACAGACATATACATAAACGAAAATACATTGTCAGTGCAGATCTTCTAACATATGTTTTTAACAAACATTAAAATAATTTCTAACAATATCTAACAAGCTACTTTTCGAACTGTGTCATTTTAGTACTTGATGGCTGGCGAGTCGTGGGTTGAAAGAGTGCTGGTTATTCTATGGAGGCATATAGTTACAAGCAAGTAAATAATGAAACAGGTTTGAGTTAAAGGATGAACTACTGGGTATTAAATGGTAGGGAAAGGTGTTCCAGAGCTGTTCTGGGTTGATTTTTTTTTCATTATAATTTTTAGATGCTATAGAACAAGCTTTGAGAGTTTTACTATTGACTGCGTAATCAGTTGGAGCTAGATGATTTATTTCTTTCACACAAAACTAAAATTCGTTGTTTCTTAGCCAACAATATTAATTTGTTTTAATAAATTACATTTTTGTAATAACATTCTGGGCAGGAAATGATGACCCACAGAGAGTATGTTGGGCACCCCTATTCTAAATGGTATTCTCTATTTTCATCACTGATCTTGACATTTAATAGAAGATGACATTTCCTCGCTTTCTTCACTCTTTCTTTCGTTTTATAAAACTGAACATTGCGCATTTGTTTACCTCTACATTTTTTTTCATATTTTTGTGGGATTTCCCGTCTTGTGGAAGACTGTAACAGAGCTTTGAAATTATCGAATATTCTGCTTTTGGTAGGTCTCGGTGAGAACTATGATTGAACTAAGACGCAGTATTTCCTGAAATGGAGTTGTCATCAATATATACAAGAAAGCAAGATGCAAGTGAGCATAAGTAGCTTAAATACGCCACCTGGATGCTGTGGTCTAAATCAGCAGTTGCCTGCCTTGGCAAACTGAGTAAAGTGAAAAAATATTCCCAAGTCAAGCCCTCAGCTTTTGTGGATAACTGATGGCATCTTTTGACTGTTCCTCGGACTTCTGGGGACAGCTGAAGACCATTTGAGACATGCCAGTTGGCACTCGCTTAAGACACAAAAATTGTCGAATCCTTGAATCCAGCTAAACTTCTTGAAGCCTACAAAATGTTTGATATTGATAATGGTGATACTTATGACTTTTCAAGCATTATATGAAATGAGGCTGGCAGTCTGGTATGAAGTTGAAAGTTAATTATTCAGCTAATTATTTATCTCCTCCTTCCATCTGCGTTTATTATTCTTTATTCTTTTTCATATCCAAGCAGTCATAACTATCTACTGCTTTTTGTTCTGTCTTCTATGTCTGTTTTGATATTTTTAATTACAATTTAGATTGTTTAGTGTTTAGTTTCAGGTTTATTATTTGTTGTATTTATTGTTTAGTATTTTCTGTGAACGCTGAAGAAAGCTTTCAGCTAAAGTTTAGACCGTTTCTTTTTTTATTTTCCTTTATTTTCTTGAATTTCACTTTAAACCTTCATCAGCCATTGCTTTTTAAAAGATATCTATACATTATTCCGTTTCATTGAAGGGAACATCTACAGTTTATTATTTTGTTCAAACAAAATATTTAGTGTTTTCTTTAACCTTTGTACAAATTATATCTTTAAAATTTAGTGGGGGTTTTTTTGTATCATTATATGCATTTATTATTTTAATTTACCACAGATAATGCAGACATTGTAAGCAATAGAGTTATATTTTTAGAGAGAGGTGCAATGTGTTTCTGGATGATTGGAAAATAAAAACGAGGAGGAAAAACTCATGATCATTCGAGTATATGACAAACTAATAAGAACTGTGAGAAAAAGACAGTCGAAAGATAAGATATGAGAAGGCAAGAGGGGAGATCGCGGTCACACAAAAACTCGAAGTAAAAAAAGATGAGGAAAACCGTTTGAGAAATGTTAAGTTTGGCCGGATTAAGTGGTATGAGAAAAGAAAGGCATCAGATCTGATTAGAAACGTGAACCTTGGTGATGAATGGATTTTGGCACAATATTCAATGATTAAATTATGTGAGCTGTCCTTTGATTAAGACCTTTTGCTTGAAAAGTTTGGCATCTACTCGTGTTATTGCACCGTTGTAAAATTTGCCTTTCTATTACTGTGCTATTATAAAACTTATCGTCTACCACTGTATAATTTGTAACTTTGTATCTTCTATTACTGTCCATCCATCCATCCATCTATCCATCCATCCATCCATCCATACATCTCTCTCTTTGGTCAGTGATCATCTAAGCAATAAGCAATCACCCTCCAGTATGCCCTGTGGCGTTTTGCAGGGCAGCAACAAATACTCTTCAGCTCTCACGGTCATGAGAAGCCTTTGTACTGTGTTCCAGCTGTGCTACATGCTTTGAATTCAACATCGCAGTGGGTCTTCGGACACAGTAATATATACACATGGCTTAGTGTCTCGGAACAGCAGAAGTGATTGAGGTTTTGTTGTCTACAGCAGTGGAAAAGTAGCGGCACAGGGTTCGGGAGCCTTTGAAGTCACCATTGATGCTTGATAATGGAAAGTGATTCTAGTTGCCCATGATGTAGTTCATGGCGTCGTTGTGACGGATTCACAGAATATGCTTCGTAAGACTGGGGGGAACATTGCATCAAAAAGAATAGGCTCATTTGTTAATCCAGTCAACTGTGAGAAGCCTAAAGTGGCTTTATTGTGCAGGGCGTGCAGGAGTACATGACAGTGAAGTGGCAGATAGACATGCTGGACAGGTTAAAATAAATGCAGGCTGAGAATGGACAAGGGTGACATTGCTAAAGCCGTATTGGAAGGACTGCGGGAAAATGAAGAGCGGGAATGGAAGAACAGTGAGATTTTGTGAAGCGACTGCTGGAGCTAGGACAGATAAAGGGTGCTGGTAGGAAATCTGAACTGTGTGGCAGAAAACACATCGTAAAGAACCAACATTTGATGGGAACTATACTGAACATGATTCTTGGATGGATGCTGCAGAGCATATATATGGGGCTGTCCTGGATGTAATGATGCCGGATTCTGATTTTGAACCTTTGTGCTGCATGCAACTCATTTCTGCTTCTGTAAACTGCAATGGGCCTAGCTCTTTTGCTGGCCCTGGGAGCTGCCTCATTTCACTCAGGGCTTGCCCATATGTGTTTGACCTTTGACATCAATATGTTCTTCAGTCATTTCTGCTTCTCCAGTTCTGTTACTTTAATAATGTAAAATTCACACTACAGTTTTGTTGCTAGGGACATTTATTTTCTTTTTACAAAAAGTGCAGCATTCAAATGAAAAAAACTGCATATTTTTCATTAATTCACTATGTCACATACAGATCTCATTAACTGGACAGCAACATACCGGCATGATTCCACCATTGTTGCTCCCTATGAGAAATTTGTGCCATACAATTCCAGCATTAGAACTAAACCCCAAAATAAAAACTATGCAGCCGGAAAGACCAAAAAGGTGGCTTGGTTTGTGTCCAACTGTGGGGCCAGAAATGGGAGACGTCAGTATGCAGATGAACTGGCCAAATACATCCAGGTAATGTTAACAGTTGCGTTTTGTAATAGCATTGCTTTATGCCACTTATAGTTTCTTTCACCAGACACATGGATTGCAAGAACAAGGAACAATCTAGAGATGATAAGATCAGTTATGAATGTTTAACAAGCAGCAGAATACGGTGGTCACAGAAAAATGAGGTTGAATCATTTATGTTGTTTAGTCACAATATGAGATCTATCAACATCATCCTGGACCATTAACTTTTACTCTCTATTTAAAACTATTGAGTTAGGATCCACCAACAATGTTCTTAAACCTTAACCTTCACTATCTAATGACAGTGTTAAAACTAATGAGTTGAGATCCATCAAAAACATCCCAGATCCTTAACCTTCACTCCCTACTGATGTAATTTTAAAAACTGTTGAGTTGGGATCCATCAACAACATCCTGGGCCTTTAACCTTCACTTTTTTACTGACATAATCTTAAAACTGCTGAGTTAAAAGCTCTGAGAGGCAATAGATGAAATTCAGATGAGATTACTGTCTGAAACACATCAAGAACAACTGTGGTTGCTCTTTCTTTATTCTAATATTACAGAGAGCACTCTAGATTGTTTCTTTTTTTCCTAGCTTTGTTTCATTAATTTAGTCCTATATTTTAAGGATTTGTCCCAAAATCATTTGTTCAGGACACTTAAATGTCCCCTGTATTGAAACATGTATCCCATATTCTCATCTTTGATTGCCACATGTTTGTATTTATCTTAGTAGAAATTTTGCTATTTTAAAGAAAATTCACTCTGCAGAGAAGTACACGTTTGTAAGTAAAATTATAAATCTAGCTTATTGATTAAAATTTTGGGTTAAAATTTAAATTTAGCTTTCTCTATCTGCTTGATTGAGTGTCTCATATGTGACTATGAAAAGATGGTCAGGTTAATTAATTCACAGTCTATTCTTGCAGGTTGCAAGCAACTAAAATACTAAAGAGAATAATTTTTGAAATACCAACTCGGGGGAGAAGACTGAAGCTGGCATCAGGGTTAGTGAACCAAGACCCTGTACCATCTCCCCATGGTACCCCCAGTAACAGGTCTATCCTGGCTAATGGGGCAGGGATTGCTGTAGTTCCCATGGTGGTGGAGTCTGTTAAAGAAGCACTTTATGCCCCCTGCTTTTTACCTGCACCCTGGGACTGAAAAAATAGCTGCCATTATCTGCTCCTATGCCAACACGATGCTGTGTCTCAACAGCATCAGCTGCAAAGAACACTAGCTTGCAGTTATAGGGAGATTGAGGAAGAAGAAGAAGAAGGAAAGAGGAGGAAGAAGGAAGGAAGAAGGAGAAAGAAGAAGAAAGAAAAAGAAAAAGAAAAGAAGAAGGAAGGAAGAAGGAGAAAGAAGAAAGAAGAAAAAGAAAGAAAAAGAAAAAGAAAGGAGAAGAAGAAGAAACTAACAACCCATTCAGAAAAAAATTGTGAAAGCTTTCATGATACATAAATTATTATTACAATAATCAGCTTTGCATTTGCTGCTACTAATAGTACTTCTAATGCTGCTGCAGATGTTACTGAAATGCAGCATTCTGTCAGTACTACAATTAATGCTGCCATTACTGTTAACATAATGTGATTGCTATAGCTGCTGTTTGTATTACTGATTCATAACTAAGCTATTAAACCAGGCATTACAAAAGGTGGGGGTGGGGTGGGGGGAATCATCCAACTAGTGCATAACTCTGGGCCCCAGAGACTTTTCCCTGTTTTAAGGATGGGCCTGGAGGACTTAAGAGGGCCCATAGTAAATGATAACAAATAAGTTGGGGGGGGGGGGAGTGGGTGGTTATACCAGCTTACAAAATTTCTCTCAGAGGCCCTGGTTACAACCATAATTGCTACAAATACTATTACAACACTTGCTACAGCTATTATTATCTATGCTCTAGCAGCTAAAATGACATCTATTTAAACCAGTACTACTATTATAACTTCCAGCAACTGTCACCATCTCATCTACTACCACTTTCATTACCATGAATAACAACCACAACCATTGTCATCCCTACATCTTCCATAGACAGTTGCTGCTGTGAACTTTATTATTTTGTTATTTGCAATTCTTCTCATACTGCGTTCTTTCATCATATATTTTTTCATTATTACTCCATATACTTTTACCGAAAAACAAGATACATCACAGTTGATACGAAAGGAGCACCATATAACACAGTTTTCCTCTCAGATCTGTGCTATCAATGTCAAACATGGAAACTAACAGCTAAAAATAAGTCTCTTTCATCCTTTGCAACATTAGCAACAAACTCTCTCACAAATGCAATAGTTCATTTCATGTTTTCAGCATCATTAAAAAAAATCAATGAACGAAATAAGACGTTTGAAGAGAGTATGAAATGCTACAAGAAGAGATTGAATCAGAAGTGAAACCAGAAAAGAAGATTGGAGCAACATCAGTATTACACTACTCTCTCTCTCTCTCTCTCTCTCTCTCTCTCTCTCTCTCTGAACCTTAAGTGCCCAGGGCACATGGGGCTTCCACAAGGGTTTTCCACAAATGCCTGTCCTTCGCCTTTTTTTCTGCTCTTGCCCAGGTGAGCCCTCTATTGCTCAACATCCTTTCTGTTGTTCTTCTCCATGTCTCTTTTGGTCTACCCTTACTTCTGTTCCCCTGTGGTGTCCATCTTAGTGCTATTTTTGGTAGTGAGTTGTCAGTCATTCGGAGCACATGTCCCAACCATTGCCAGCATCTACTCACTACAGTATTACATCCAGAAACAGCAGGTCAAATGGTTTGGCCACGTCGCTCAACTGTTGCCAAGCAGAATACTACAAAAAACACTCAGATGGTAGAAAACAAACACAGAGGCCATTCATGCAGGAGGTAGATAGAGGAAATAACATAAACCATAAATATGCCTTTATATGAAGCAAACTTCTGAGCCCTTTCAAGAAATCTATTTGCCCGCTCAACACTGAAAGGTATTTCAAGAAAGGGACAAGACAAGACTAAACACTTTATTTTCATTTCTAAACTGATTTTATTTTTCATCCTCTCTTATAAAGGCATTTTGATGATGATCTTTATGATTTACAACACATGCAGGTAGATATTTATGGAGGATGTGGATCGCTGAAATGTCCACGATTTGAGGCTAACAGATGTTTTGAGATGTTGAATAAAGACTACAAGTTCTACCTGTCATTTGAAAACTCCAACTGCAGGGATTATATAACAGAAAAGTTCTTCATAAATGGATTGAAGTAAGTTTTTGTTTGCAGATGAATCTGGAGAATGACATTCATGTTTTTGGACCAAGGACAGAAATTATGGAGATACTGCTGATCACATATTAACCAAATGCCAATTAAAGTTAAATTTTTCACCAAAAAATTTTAAATATTGTTTTTTTTTGTGTGATAACAATGATTATCTTTGTTTTCTTTTCACACTGTTTATATCTGTAAATTTTAAATGTTTGCATTTGGTGCGGACTTGATGCTAGAAAAATTTCCTTTCATGAGAAAGCAAGTGAAAATATAAAGCATAGTTACAAATGTTCTTAAGTCTTTCACTGCCAAATGAAAATCCAAAATCAGTGTAAAAAAAGTATAATAAACATATTGGCCATGATGTTTTTACTGGGAAATGACATGACCTATATTTAGCTTAATATACTAATTTTAAATTTGAATCTGTAAAGCAAAAAAAAAACCTGAATAAATGAGGTATTTTTTCTGTATATAGCTTTTCCAGATTATCTTCATATGGTATATAGTACAAATAGAATTAACTGACTCCGTCTATAATAAAAAATACTGAACTAACTTTTCTACTTTCACAATAATAGAACAAACTCTATGGGTCCACGTAGGCATGAAAATCTTATTCAGAGTGAAATGCCAGATATTGATATCTTAGCTGTGGTTGTGTTTTGAAATGTCATCCATCCATCCATTCGGCTTTCTAAGCTATTGCGACTCATGCTGCAGACAAGATTTGTCTCCATTCCTGTATGCTCTTACTCCTCTCTTGCCGGTTGTCCACCCTGAGGGCTTCTTCCAGGTTGTCATGCCACCATTATCTTGGTCTGTCTCTGTTTAACATTTATGTATAAACCTTTTTTGTCTATCTGTTCTCATCTATTTTCTCCAAGTGTCCAAGCTATCTCAGTTTGTTGTTTTTCATAATGGTAGTTACGAGTGGAGATTGGAATAGCATGTGTATTTCTTTATTTTTTCTAATTTTCCAATCTTGTGATATAGGATCTCTAATCAGTCCAAAAATTCTTCTCAAGATTCTATTTTCAAAGATTTGTAGCTGTACTTCATCTTGTTTTGTAGTGCTCTTGTTCCTGACCCATACAAGACAACTAGTCTAATCTGTATCTTGTATATATTTCATTTGGTGTTGTGGGACAGGACATTTGATGGTAACAAATGTCTAAGGGCAAAATACATGTTGTTTCCTGCTTGTATCCTAGCTCTGACAAACTTTAATTACATAGCAGATCACAATACAAGTGCTAGAAAAGGATATTTGTTTATAAAACTGTAAATATGCAAATATACTGTCAGTCTTATTGTTTTCTTCACTAAGCTTTAAGAGATGAAATTAATCTGAAACCGTTCACACTCGCCAGAATTTTTTCTTTAAACTGATATTTTGTGATGTTGTCATAAGCTTTCTTTGTTCATTATATACTGATCAACCTAGTAATGGCTGGCAGCTAAGTTTTCACAAAATTATAGATATATAACATATATTAAACTTGGCAAGCACTGTGCAAGCTGTATGTGACATTTAATTGCACGGGAAGGATGTAAGATGTATATATTATTTGTTCCCTTCTGTAAAGATAGCCAGCTTAGTGCTGTTCTTTGAATATTCAAATCTCAATTCCTGGGACATGTGAATGCAGTTGTGACCACTAATGCTTATGTAAAGAATACAATGTGTCCATTGAACAATTCTCTTTTTCATCTCAACTTTTTGTCATAGTTTTCAAGTCGTCAACCTCTTTTCAGACCTTGCTTGTATTTCTGTTTGGCTTATTTCATTGTCATTTTTTGTGTGTGTCTGTTGTTTCTTTTTGTTTAGGATTTTAGGATTGTAATTATGCAGAAACTTATAACGTGATGCAAGTCATTCCTCCACTCAGATCCATCATTAGAAATAAGCAATCTGCTAGCAGGCTTTGGAGTCAGACTTTTGCATGGATCTCAATGCTTGACATTTTCTGTCAGCATTTGTGATCCATATATATATATATATATATATATATATGCCTGAGCGATGCAGATGTAGTCTGTGATGTGAACTCTTTTTTCATTTTAATTATTGTGTCAAGCTAATTTTATTCAGCAGCAGTGGCTTTATATATGTATATTAATGTATACTTTAAAATCAGCTTATGTATGTAGTTCTTTAAATGTAACCAGAAGGAAACATTCACCATGCATTCTCCACAGAGTACTTTTGTAAGAACTTCTTGTTTTCTTCATACTTACGTGTAAAAGTTTAATACATTCTTTTTTTTTCTTTATCATCTATATCTTATTTAGGCAAGATCTGATACCAATTGTAATGGGTGCTGCTCCAGAAGATTATGAAAGAGCAGCACCTCCTCACAGTTATATACACGTTGATGACTTTGAGTCACCAAAAGAATTGGCTGAGTATCTACACACCTTGGACAAGGATGATAATTTGTATAATGAATATTTCCAGTAAGTTCCTCTATAATATGGTGTGGCATAGTATAGCGTTGTGATGTGTGATGTAGTGTCGTATGGTGTTATGGGCATGCCATGGTATGGTATGTGTGTAATCAATGTAGCATAGTGGAATGTTGTCTGCATTTTAATACCACATGACATGGTACAGGGCAGTGTATGATGAAATATAGTAAAGTACAGTATTGTACAGTATACTATACTCATAGCACATAGTTACACAATAGAAAGGGGCACAGTATAGCACAGTACAAAACAACATTACATATATATATATATATATATATATATATATATATATACAGTGTTCATTATATATGCACATGTGGTAATGACTGGTATGGTATTGCATGGCACAGCATGGCATTGTATAGCATAGTATAGTATAGCATAATATAGTATAGTATATATAATGTAGTACAGTGCTGTGCAGTGCAGTACAGTACAGTATATATAGTGTAGTTCAGTGCTGTGCAGTGCAGTACAGTACAGTACAGTATGGTGTGAAAGAGTTGATATGTTATAATTTAGTACTCTTTTGTTTAGTATAGCTTAATATAGATCATTACAGTATAATTCAGGTTTTCAAGTATTATAAAATACAATGTAATATAGCACAATATGGAATGATGTTATACAGTAATCTTGGAACAGAAAACAAATTCAAAGTTAGTCATTACATTTAAAAAAGATTTGTGTAAAAATGTATCTTTCATTTTGTAGTGCCTGAAATTTAATTTTCTGTTTTTAATTGATGCCTCTTCTCACAGATGGAAAGGCACTGGTGACATTATTAACACCTACTTTTGGTGTAGATTATGTGCTCTGGCTCATGATGATGAAAGAGGACAGTCGTGGTACGGTGACATCAACTCATGGTGGAGAGGAGGTGATGTCTGCATTGACAAAGACAGCTGGAGGACAAAAGAAAGAACAAGAAAACTAATAGGAGACCTGCCATTTGTTATACCTCCGAAGCACTGACAAAAGCTATAATTATCACCATTTTCTTTTTTTTTTTTTTGAAAAATGAACTGCCTATGATTACAAAGGTCTATTTCATAATGTGATTTATAGCGATCATTAATTTGGTGAGTTGGGTGAGCTCAAATTAGCATTTGTGATATTACTGTATTGGGGGCTAGGTGTTGTGAGTGCTGTTTTTTTGTTTTTTTTTTTGCTTTCTTTATTATTTAATGAGTAAAAGATGAGATGAATCCAGGCCAATCTTTTCTCTTCCCCCCCATCCCCCCTTCCCCAGACACTTATGAATCAATGAAAGTTATATATAGTGGAAGAATGAGGGTTATAAAGCTGTATGTTTAGAAAATGAAGTAGAAATGCCAAGTAAGAGAGAGAGAGATTGTTCATGTAATGGTGAACAAGATGACAAAATAATAAGTTTTAATAGCTTAGGTGACGGGAGTAAAATTTGGTTATTTGTTATAATACTTTGATATTGATGGTTTTTCATAACCTTAATATAGTTTCAAGAGAATTTCATCTGTGGTGCAAAATAATATGAAAATGTTGATTAGCTTTTTTTTTTTTTTTATCTGTAATGAATGTTCATATTTTGATTAATGTAACAGAATTTTTCTAAAAAAAATTCCATCAAAATTTGTTTTCTATAACACATTTTCATTAATCAACTTTATAGTGAACAAGAAGCTTTACACAGCATACTTAAACTGTTTTTTCACGCCAGTTTTTAACAAAAAAAAACATATTTGCAATAATTTATAATATTGAAAAAATATTTCTCTTATATTACAAATATGTTTTGCATGATTTGTTCTAAATTTATGCAATTAAGGATTTTTTAAAATTTACTAACTGGCAAAACTTTCAACATTTAATAGCAAGCTTCTAAATCAAATTCAATATTTAAAACATAAATAAATTAGTGATTTTTTTTTTAAATTTATCAAATTTTGTGGCTTCCATTCCAGGGTAAAATATTTCACAAAACTCTCATGATAATAAATTTTATTGCAATTTTAAATAAAATTCTAGAAATATTCTTTAAACATTTCACTTCAAACTCTTGTGTGTAATTGCTACTGGAATTTCCTTCATTTTTTTCAGTAGCATTACAATGGTTTTTTTAAAAGTAGTATTTGACTGACATACTGACTGTGATTTTTTAAAAATTCTCCTTTGAACAAATTTAAATAGCGAATCTTACTTATTCATTTGTTGTTCAGAAAATAACTTCATCACTGTCAGGACATTCCAATATCTGGTTGACTTGCCTGTTCCATTTACCACCTCAAAAAAGAGTGTCATGGGGGGGGCATGGACACTCCAAGCACCTGTGCCAGTTTCCATGGTAGATGTCCTAGAATTTTTTCCCACGCAGTGTCGTTCTGGCCTAACCCTCTGCAAAATATCCAACTGCCGAGGATTTTTAACATGTGCAACAATGCACATGGGCATTCTCTCCCATCACTCAAGAGTCAATGAGAATTTATTACCAGAGGATTTATGAGAATAAAAAAAAATCCCTGCCATTTCTGGTGGGGTTCAAACCCACATCTTCCAGCACCTGAAGCAAGCATCTAACCTCAAGGCCATGCACGCACTTATTTTTATTGTTGTATGTAAGTTTTATCTGTTGCTTCCAATTTCTTTACTGCTTTCAATGAAATTATAAAATGATGATGTGAAGTCATTGGTAGAAGGTGTTGAACAGTTGAAGTTTGTAATTATTTATGATATTTATTGAAAGACTTGTAATATTTAACGATTGCATTTTTTCACTTTTTTGTACCTATTTCTAAAGGAACAGGCAAGAAATAAAATGCAATGCATATCTCATATTAGTACTTTCATCGCTAGCAGAATGATTAGTATGTAATTTATGGCAAATACACAAATATATAGCTTAAAATATAATAATAATTGTAATAACTATGATGATAATAATAATAAAAACACTTACAGCTAAATAATAATAATAATAATAATAAAGGAATGCTGTTCTATGCCACTGAAGCATATGGGGTCTTGACAACTATTGCGCCAAGGCAAGCGCACAAATACTTTCTTTGTTTTGTTTCCTTATATTTCAGTCTACACTAGTCAACTCTTCAATGTTTTCGTTTCTTTCATTTTCCTTTCCTTTCATAGACGTTTCACATTAATACACTCATGTCTTGAAACAGCATAATTTTTCTCCACCTTAATGTCAGTTTCTTGTCATATGTCCTTTCAGAAGACAAAGATAGTCCTGTTGTTATGTCATGGAGGTACCTCATGAGATATGATGTTAATGCCCATATTTTCCTCAACCTGCTGATGCAGTAGAGACCGATGTGATTGCATCATGCCTGGCCATCGCTCCTTCCCTATTCATCCCCATCTCCAGAAGATACTAGGTGTCCATTTCTACAGATGGATGACTCAAGCCCCTTTCCAACCAGATTTTAATCACCAACCTTCGCTATGGGAGACCACTGAACTAACCATTTCACCACTCACACACCCAAATGTCCATTTCTTATTGCAGTTATGTGAATCACCACCACTAGTAATCTTTTGTGCTGCAAGTTTAAAAATATAAGTAAAAATGCATCCAGTCTTCCTACTTTGTCTTTCTTCTTCCTGCTGCAGTCTATGTTCAAGTCAGTTTCTGTGCTAAGGGAGCATTCATTTATTTTTGTAACTGTTTGCATTATTAAAATCTGTTGTGTTCTTTGAACATTGCTAGCAGTTTTAATTCATCTTATTTAAAATTAGCCATTACTATATTACTCTTATGTATTAATTTTTTTCCATTAATGCTTTGCATGAATTAATGTAAATGTATATGCTAAATATAGTTGTACATCTTCCTTTTATTATTTATTATTTGTTGGTATGGCAAATCCAGTGTCATTCCTCATTCTATTCTTCCATTTTTACTAGAACATTCCACACAAGCACTTTTGAAGATTTTAATTTTTTTTTATTAAAATTTGTTTCTTATGCCACTAAGACAAATTTTGTACTAATTTCACTCATCCTGTTTCATAGATTTATTAAATTAAGAAGTTGAAGATGTTGATGATGAAGAATGATAGAGCAGAGAGTCATGTCAGTATTGTAGAAGAAGAGTTTAGGTATTACAGATTCTCAAAGTTCATATGCATGAAAATATTAACAATAGATTAAAATATTTTAGATAACTGAACTAAATCTGTCCGCCACAACTAATAATTATACATTTAAAAATATATTTGTTGCCAGTTATCATCAGTCCTCTGTACTCCCAGTGAAGCATGAGGCATCAACACAGGTTCCCCAGCCAACCCTGTCTTGAACAAGTCAGGATACCATAAACCACTTCTTTCCCACTTCCTCTAGTTCTTCCTGAATTGTGCATCTCCATGTCCCCAGCGGCCTGCCCCTCTTTCTTTTCCCTTGAGGTGTCTAAGCTGAAGCAGCATAGGAGTGTCTTTTTTCCCCATTTGTATGTTGAGAATATTATTAGTTTATTATGAGCTGTGTCAAGTGCTGCTGGTGATTATGCATCTGTAAAAAGTGTGGTCAGGAGGTTTCCAGTCAGTTCAGTTGCATTTTATTCTTCACATTCCATTTGGGTCAGCTTGTTAAGATATTTTTTTCTCCAGGCCTTTCTCTTCCTCTTTTTCCCCTTAATTTTTTTTTTCCAGTTAGACTATTTGAATCAGTTTAAAACTTCTCAGCATAAAAATTCTGAATTGTTTTCTGCTGTGCAATTTGTTTTATTTGATTCAATTTGGCTTTAAAGAAAAAAAAAATCACATTCACTTCAGTAAATTCAGGCTTTTGTCTCGTGTATTTGAACAGAATATCTATTTTCATTAATTCACTGGCAGCCATATATACTATATAATAATAGAGTTTTCTGTCCTTTTTCAGTCAGACTTTAAAAACAAAACTCACAAGAAAAAAAATTTATTGCAGATGATAAAGCATCTTAAAAATCTGAAAATTAATGGTTGTAGATAGATTTCAAAGGCTCATGGTTGTTCATTTTTAACAGTCAGTATCTCTTATTTGCCATCTTGGTGGGAACATATGAAGAGATCTCACTCTCATTCTCAGTGGCTGAACATAACTTATTTACCTGTCTGAAATGCTTCACATATGTAACACATTTTGCTGTATTACCTTGCAAGCCATTTATCTTAAATGTTTCTGCCTCTTTCACTTTCTCAGACTTTGTGTTTCAGTAATGGACATTCTGTAATTAGGATTGTTCTTAATTCATTCATCAGCCAAACAAAGATAAATTCTGAGTGTGGGTGCTGCTGCTGCTTTGTGCATGCAATATTCATGGAACCATGTAGTGAGATGAAAGCCCAGATGGGTCGTAACAGTTCCTAAGGATATCCTTTAAAAATATTGTCTTCATTCTCCAAAGGTACTATCTCTGCCTCACTATTCTACACTCTAATTTGTGGGATGAGAGAGATGTGAAGAGATGTGAAGAGATGTGAGAAACTTTGCTGAATCCACTTTGAAAGTAAGAGTGTAAAGCATGCTAAAGATAAATGCATCAACTTTGACAAATGGTACAGCATGGTGATAATTTCATTCCTCTTCATTGATACTCAGTGAAACAGATTTTCATACATTTTCAGCATCAAATTACTATTACTGCCTTTTCTGAGAATTTCAGAAAACCAAATGATAAGTCAGCCAGACTGATTATGAACAGTTGCTCTCTTCAAGATTACACTCAACTCAAACTCTTTATAAAGTTTACAGTTTCTACAGGTCTACAATAAATGCCATAATAAGTTGTCAGTGTTAGCCCATACACTATTGGCATCTCAGAATAAGTCCAAAAAATTAAAATACTTCTTTTTACTTTAAGCTGTCCATTTCTTCTGCGAAAATCAAGTTTTCCAGTTTTAAAAAAAATTTTACTATATGATTGAGGAAAGGATAAGCTGATTTTTAAAAAAAATTATGTTTATAATTTTTTTTTAATAAGAATGTTTCTTTTTCATTTTAATTTTTGATCATAGACATCTGCAAAGATATCTTACATCTTACATCCTTCCCGTGCCATTAAACATCACATAGGGCTAACATAGTTGTTTGCCAAGTTTTCCTGTTCTCGGTGAGTCTTTCAACCTCATAAAGGGATGTTATGCCCACTAAACTGGCTTCTCTTACCAATGTCCTCTTTAGAGTTTCACATGGTTGACCTCTTTTTCTTCTGCCTGTTGTGCTCCACTTGATAGCTTGTTTTGGTATTCTCTGATTGTTTTTTCTCATCACAAGGCCTACATATGTCCATCTTCTTTTTCTGATCACCCATGAGACAGGTTGTTGTTTGCTCATCTGTCTTATCTCTGCATTGTTCTTGAATTTGTTCTACATTATACTGAATATTTTCCTTAGGTATTTGTTTTCAAAAGAGTCTAATTTCTTGTCTATTTCTTTAGTTGATTTCCAGCTTTCGCATACATAAATGAGGGTGGATATCACATTTGAATTGAATAATCTTAACTTGGTTTTTGTGCTTATAACTCTTGAATTCCATATGTTCTTAATATTTTTGAAGGATGATGCTGATTTTGCAATTCTAATTCTAACTTCCTTTCTGATGTCACCATCTTGATCTATGTAGCTGCCAAGGTATGCAAATTGATTTACTTCATCAACAACTGTTCCTTCTACATAATTTTTTTTCTTGATTACTGAGAAGTTTCATTATTTTTGTTTTGCATTTGTTAATTTCAAAACCTATTTTGCTAGCCAAGGAAGATAGGCAATCTATTTTTTCCTGCATCAATGTCACATTGTCACTGATAAGAGTTATGTCATCAGCAAAATCATGATCTTCTATTTGGGTCCCATGTCCCCAATCAATGCCATTTTACCAGATACAGCATCTTTTCATTATAAAGTCTACGTCAATTCCAAAAAGCAATGGAGATAATATACATCCTTGTTTCACGCCTGTTTCAGTCTGAAACCATTCGCTCATTCCTTCTTCTGTCTGGATACAAATATATCCATTGTAAGATCTCCAATGATGTTGACAATTTTAAATGGTATTTGCAAAGATATACACATATGTTTAACTCTTTCACACCAAACCAGGTTTGTCAGGTTTGGTAGATCTCACATGCCTATGTTTATAAATCAGTGCTCAGAGTGATATTCATGTAAAATCTGAATAAAATAAAAGGTACCACATTTCTAATCCAGCCCATATTTTATAAATTATAAAATAACTTCCCTCCAGTTTCTTTCTACCAAAATTTCTTATCAAAGTTTATTCTGTCACAGCATGGAAAGTTATTCAGAAGTGAAAGAGTTAAGTTGTTTTTAAATACAAGCCACTTCTTAATCTTATTTTAAACATTTATTACAAATCAAGCACTTTCTGGCTTTTAAAAATTGTTTATTTTCATGTATTCATGGTCAGTATTAAGCATCTCTTTCTGTTCTCTTGTGTTTTGAAAGGGCAATTCAGATCTCATTCTTGTAACCATAAGTATAATTTGAAATGCTTTTTATTTCAATTTGTTATTTCAATTTCAGTTATTGTTCTTGTCACAGACAGTGTTGCCAGCAGAAATTCTGATTTTACCTGATAGTATGAAAGTTTGTAAATGAGCACATAACAGTTTGTAGGTATTCTTCCCCTCTTAAAATCCCATCTAGTCCACAGTATTCCACACATTTTCTACTGTTATATTTCTGTTTCTAATGAAGCCTGAGTCATCTGCTTTCCATAAGAGATTCTACTGTGTGGCAGAACATGAATAAACACTTATAGTTTTTGGTCTGTTTTCAAGCCATTCCCATGTATCCTCATCAAATGCTTTCCATAGTTTTATTTATTAACTTTGTTAAACTGGTACTTTATACATTTGTTTCCTTAGCTCCTTTTCATTTTAAATGTTCTTAAAAGCATAATCATTCCAAACCTTTTGAGTGGTTGTCACATCATATATCTGTCTTTGATGTTTCCAATGCATTTATATGAAATGAGTAGTATTTTACATTTCCTAATATTGATTTTTATCAGACTTCTACGCAAAAATGATGTTTAAATTCTTTCAATTGATTGAATGCTGTCTTAATTTTATAGTATTTGAATTATCCTAAGGTTTTGAATTTTCATAAGATGCTTGAATTATCCATCTTCTTTTCTACTTCTCTTTCTTAAACTTTAATTTATGCTTTATTCTAGGCATTCATTCTCATTTTTTTCACAATTTTAATCTTTGGCCCTGCCATTTGGATTATTGGTCCATTTTATCTTATTTCTCATAAGTAAACTCTTCTGATGTGTTTTAGTTATGCAAATTCATTTGTAAAGTTTAAGAACATCTTAATCTAATTAGAGTCTTCTGTCACAAAAAAAAAAAATACCAATAGTGACAAAATTACCCTTTATGAAATTTTTGCTACATTTTGTCTTACACTCTAATGTAACGTTGGAAGTTTGTGTGTGTTATCAAAATGGTGATGATTTCAATTGGGAATCTATACCCAGTCAAGATGTTCCACAAATCTTAGCAGTGTGCATTGTCAAAGGCTTTCTCAGAATGATAACTTGAAGCAAAAAAAAAAGATTCAATTATTATTCTGTCATCAGAAATTAATAGAATAATAATAATGTAGAGACCAGTCATTATTATTTTTTTCTTTTGAACATTCAGTTTCTTATTAACTTATGTACTATTTCATACAAGAATGTAAAGTTTAGAAGTGTTTAGTAATTTATGGTTTATTTATTGTTTGCTTTTTTTAAATTTTTACCAGCTGTTAGATATAAAACTTTGTGTAGCTTCAGCTGTGAGATATAAAACTTTATGTAGCTTCAGCTGTGAGAGATAATGGAAAATACTGTATGGTAGTCATAAATAAATGCAAGCAATCAGTAAAATATTCTGTAGATTAAAACACGCTTCCTGTATATTTGTGATAATCCATGTAAATCTGGTTGTGATATATAGTACTATTCACACACACAAAAAACAATGTATGCATTTTCTTAACATCAGAATTCGTTATTCCTGAATGTAAGACATAGTTCTTGAGCCCTATTATTTGTCCTTTGTCTATTTCTTGGACAAACCAGGATTGGATCTTTCAGGTCTAGGTTTTCTTAAACAATGAGATCATTTCAGATATTAATTTTGTTATGAATTATACACAGAAATTTATTATTAATTGTACACACTAATTTTGTTGTTGATTACACACAATTTAAAAGGTTAAATTCATTCAGGTTTTATGTTCATGTATGAAATTATCTTTTTACAAATTTTACATGATCAACAGAATGCAAGGAGGATGAAGTGAACTATGTTAGAATGACACAAATTTGGTAAATGAAACTCTAAATAACTGAAGACTTTGTAACAGATTTTACTTTTTTTTTTTTTAAATGGATAGGACATGGCTGTAACTGTAACATTTTCAGAACAGTATTATTCTTTGTTACATATATCTGGTAGTGATTAATAATTCAGAGGCTTCTTTCCACAGCTTTCTTAAATCAAAAATTAGTTTCTTTGCACTAGTTAAACACTTTTCATGTTTCCAGCAAAATTGCAACTTTTTGCAGTGTCCTACTCATGTCAAAGTAACATCTTTTTCACAGTGTTTTTTTCATTCAACTCCCTCATGGCTTATGCATAAAGTTGTTGAAAGACCTATGTAAGTCTGGGACTTTCTGTACATGCTTTAGTTTATTTACCACTTTATCAAGTATCTCAACATAGTATTAAAGACTATTAGAAGCAGTATTAATCTTCAGTATACAGTTATTTTTAGACTCAGTTTTAGTTAAGTTTCTCTTATTTGTAAGGACTGATACTTTGGATCTTAGAATGAAAAAAAAGTTTAAAATACCTGAGCTGACCATTTCATTTATAAGATAACTCAAGGCTGCTACACATGAGAGCTCTATGCCAGTATTGACCTAATCATTTCCCTGCACCATAAATCTCTCATTCAAACCAATCCCCTTTTCTCACAGTAAGACTACTGATGCTTAACTTCTTCCCAAAGGAACATTACAACTTCATGTCAATTTTGGTATAGTTCTGGCATGGTCATTGAGTGTTGTGTATAAAACCTTTGACTTGGCAGTGCTCATCTCTCCACATTACATATCAGGAAGCTGGCTACTATGCATGCACCATCAGTCTTTGTCTGACGAGACACATGGAAATAACATAACTGAAACATGCCCTTTTTCAGATATCTTAGTGATACCCCACTGTTGTCTTCTTCTTCGTCATTTGCTCAGAAATCAACACCAATCTCTCTCACAAATGTGGCAGCTCATCTCAGGTTTTCAGCACCACCATAGAGCTTCTCTTGTAGAGGGCTGGGGTCTGGCCAGGTCCTTTGTCTAACTGGGTTGTGTAGCTGCCAATCTTGGAGGATGTGATGTGGTGTCTGTTGTTCTTACCCGCAGGCACATGGGTCTATTGGGCCGGCCAATTTTCAGCTCCTGGTATAGATGGTGTCTCAGTCTGCAATGTCATGTTATCAGTCTGCAGATTATCACTTAGTTATTTCTTGAGAGTTTGTAGTATTCAGCATCTGCTTTTGCTGTGGACAATCTACTGCTGTAAAATCTTGGAGCTAACTGACTAAAATATGTGAGATTGCAGGTTGGATCTGAGACACTGTTGGTACTTTTCATTTCTCAAGTTGAGCGCAAGTCATCTTTAAGGATGACTCAAGTGTAACAATTTTTTAAACATAAATTTCAGTGAAAAATAATTATGATTTAGTTCCAGATGTATAAGTTATATTCATCTTGGCTAATATGTTGTGACTGGCATGCTTCTCTTAGTAGAAGACCCTTCATGTTTCAAAATGTGAGCAACCTCTAAAATTACCTTTAATCCTAATCCTACAGCAAAGGTCTTTTACTCTTGAAAAGTTTTATTGGTTTTGTATAATGTTCTCTTTCCACAGTAGGACCTAAGGCTGTCCAAAATATAATAAGAATTACTATGTTTGCCATATAAAATGCAAGAGCATACACCTCTTTTCTGTGGACATTTTGTCAGGAAAAATAATGCGAGTACACCTAACCAAAGATTTTTTTTTTTTAAAAAGAAATTTGTTATGGAAATTGCCATGTAATTAAAGGGATAAAAGTCAGTTTTCTTAATGCTGCCATTGCAACTGGAACTGTCTTTGGTTTGCAACACTTAAACAAGATGGCACACACATGATGCTACTTAACAGAAATTCTCACATAGTGATGATGAGACAATACAGAAATGATAAAACTCACAGTGAAGAAATATGGGTAGAAACAAATTCACTCACAATCACTGAGTGAGAAAATGGTGAAAATTATATGAAAATGACGAGAATTATACAGATTAGATATAAATAAGCAGAGACAATCAAACTTTGGCAAGTCAAATTTCCATCTGAAATTTAAGCTTCTAGTTTATACGACAAAAAAACACAGGAAGGGCATCAAATTCAGAGTACCTTACGAATGGCAAGGAGGAGATTGCAAGAGCCACTTTGGACAGGATGCATATAGAGGACGACATTGGGTTGAATGACAGCAATCTCATTAGGAGGATGATTGAACTGGGGAAGGAGAGGGGGAACAGTTGATGTTTCTTCTGAATGATGAGGTTTAGCACGTGCTACCCACGACCAGTGTGTGACTAGTACAATCAACAGGCGCACGCTTCAGTGGGTGTTGGAACAGAAGGCAGAGCACATATAGGAATGCCGGAAGTGTGGGGATGCCAGTCTCTGATTACAAATTACAGAAAAGACAAGAAACCATTTTTTAGACAGTATTTTAGAGGGAAAAAGTGTCTTACTGGCTAGCAAATATGATAACTGAATGCATACCTCACAACTTTTCCAGAACATAAATAACGTATTTTAAATTCACTTGTTAATATCATATCACTCATATTATCTCCAGTGTATGGCCGATTATTTTATAAATGAGAATGCAGATAAATCATTTTTAGTCTAAATCCATTATTTTTTTGTTTTACTTAAGCCAAATTATTGTAAAGTGCTGAGAAATTTAAATACAGATATATAATATAATATATATATGACTGTTATTGCATTTGCTGTGTTACTTTCTGTGCCATGCTGTTGTTATGACAAAATGACAAATTGCAACATGATTTATATAGTTAAAAATTAATGATTAATGATTGTGTATATGTGTATATGTGTGTGTGTTTGTGTCTCTGAATATGTTACATGCATGCAGGTCACTAGGAAATCCGTAAGTTCAGTTTGCTCTTTTGTGGTTGTACATTAAACTGAATAATCACTTATCACAGGCTTCATCAAAATGTTATTTTTTTTTCTTTCACGTAAATGAGAATTGATGAACCGAGAAGTCATAATTAAATTGTAAATTTTTAAACAAATAAACAAAAAAAAACTTCACATAAATTTATCATCAATTTATTTTATTTAGAAAATTCAATTGTCTCCCTTGTATTTTTTCTACCATTATGTACATTGTACACTGATTTATTTTGGGCGGGAATTATCCTTACAAGCATTATATAAGTTCATGATTGTTTATCAGTAATTAACTGTTTCATACTTCCATGCTCTTTCTTCATTTTGCTGCTGCATCAAAGCTGACTTCCATTCAGGTATATGAATCTGATAATACCCTGCAACAGATTGGGTTTTCACGCCTTTCAACTACAACCAGTCCATACAGACTACAGTAGAAGGAACCAGGTTATGATGCTAGGGTTCATGAGCCACAGTCAGTGAAAACCCTTTCAGAAATAATCTGATGTCCATCCATCAGTAAACAGTTCCATGTGCAATTATAACACTCATTCATCAACAGCTTCAAGCAGTGGTCTAATACCCAATTTCAACAAATCATCTAAAATATAACTCAACAATTCGTTTATCTGTAGTCAAACTAGAAAAAAATCACGATTCATTTATATTCATTTTAGATCAGCTAGATGCAAGTAGCATATTCATTTCACATTTAAGTTACAAGTGCTTTTTTTTCTTTTGTACATCATATTTATTTCAATGTTCTTTCTTTTTTCCTTTTTTTTTTTTTTTTTGAAAATTCCATTCCATTAAAGATTTTTTGATTGGCCAACAATGCATGAGTTTGTTTGTTATTTCTTCCTTTTTTGTTAGTATTATGCGTTCATAAACTTGGCAAACTACCATGCGAGCCCTATGTGACATTTAACGGCACGGAAAGGATGTAAGATGTAAGATTATACACTCATACCTTGCTGTCTTCTTGTAGGTTTGTTTCTTTAGATAAAGGCTACCAGACAGAACTGGAAAAAAAAAACTGATGAAGAGAATGAGAAACCATAATAGCGCTTTCCCAGATGTAATGCTTTAACCAAGTTACAAATAAGGACATGTCATATTAAGACAAATGGCTGGGTTGGAAAACTCAAGCTAGAAAATGAAAGTGAGGGAACTTCTTCAACTTGAAGAACGGCCATGCTCTGCTGCTGGCCTGGAAATGGGCCTCCTTGCACTCAAGACACTCTCACACGCGCTCAGCCTTTAACCTCAGTGTTGTTCGTAGTGTGAGAGTGACAGTACGAGCAGCACATTGATTGAATACACCTCGATCTTTTCCGACAAAGTTCTGAATGTCTGTCTGTCTGTCTGTCTGTCTATGCGCCTGCGTGCGTGCGTGCGTGCGTGTGTTCTCATCTCCCTGTAATTTTGATAGGGTGGCTGCTTTGTCTATTTGTAGGTTGCCCAGGGTTGTTGCTTTGTTTGCTGGTTGATCTGCCATTACGTTTGATATCGGCATGTCCCGGGGAATAAATCCATATTAGGGAGGAGGTTTGTGACTCTTTTAATTTGGCCAAACACTCACGACGCATCACCTGGTTTTCGACATGCATTGTGAGTCTGATAATATTATGGCTTGCAATCCTTGCTGGTTTGCTAGCCAGTTTAAGGCTAGTTTAGTTGCTCCAGTCTCCATCCTCATGCTGGATTTGCTTATAGTGAAGGGTCCGAACTCGCTGACGATGTTAAACAAATAGATTGACCATGGATCTCCATCGGCTGTTTTGTCTACGTGTAACCGATCCATCTGTATACAAGTATATTATAGGGTCATCTGGGCTGGAATGCTTATTAATTCGCTCTTTGATTTCTGATTCTGCTCGTCCTGTACCCCAATGTCGATATTCTCTACTGAGCCGTGTATGAACTTTGGCAAGGTGTGGATGTTTTCGGCCATCAAACCAGTCGGCACTCATGGGGATTTCTTCAGGATTGCATATCTGTCTTATGGTCTTTTATGACCACAATTATGGTCCGTTATTCATGACTGATCTCGTTTTATTGTACCTTTTTTGTGTTTGAATCTCCTTTTTCAATGGGTGGTATCCCACGCTCTTGATTCGTATGTACTCTTTTACTTGGGCTCATTTATGTTGAGTTTTCATGCTCGGTATGTTCAGTAGGTGTCGCATGACATCCACTGGTGTGTTCCTGGGGCATCCGAGCACCATCCTCATTACTTCATTCTGAATTCTCTCCAGCCGGCTTGTTTGAGTTGTTGATAAAGTGAGCATGCCGATGCTATTCTCTAATCTTGACAGTACTAGTGCTTTCATTGTTGAGAATAGAATTTTTTGTGATAGACCCATATCATCATCATCATCATCATCATCAGGTGCCGTGCCGACTGGCGTTGGCTATTATGCTTCTCCAGGTACCCGATCCTTCATATGGGCCATTAGCTCAATTGGTGATCTCCTCTCACACCATCTCGTCAGACTGTCCAGTATCATTTCTCTCGGTCTTCCCCTGACATTTTTTCCCTCTGTTTTCCCCGTTCTTACAATATTTTCAATGGCCCCTCTTTTCATTGAATGTCCTATGAAAGCACATTGTCTCTCTCTTCATTTTTTGGTCAACATATTTTGTTTCTCCAGCTTTTCTCATACATTCTTCATTAGTTATTTTTCCTGTCCAGGGAATTCGCAACATTTTTCTAATAAACCACATTTCTACTGCTTCCGATGATTTTTGTGCAGACCTGCCTATTGTCCATGATTCACTTCCATATAATAAGATAGGTTCAATATAGAATTTTAGGATTTGTTTTCTAACATTCATTGATAAGGGTGTGTGGATAATATGTTTCTCTGAAATGCAATTTTTGCTTGACCTATTCTGCTCTTAATTTCTGTTCTGCATTTCCCATCTGAAGTTATTACTGCTCCAAAGTGTCTGAATTTCTGCACCTGATTTAGAATAGTTCCATTTAATTTTAAACTGCATTTTGGTGGATTCTGTTTCTTAGATATAACCATAGTCTCCGTCTTTTTGATGTTCAAAGTAAGGCCTTTCTGATCACTTTCTTTAGCAACTTTATCCAAGAGATTTTGCAGGTCTTGTTGGTTCTCAGCTATCAGTACTGTGTCGTCAACATACCGAAGGTTGTTAATATTGTATCCTCCCACTTTTATACCTGGTTCTCCAATGATCGTTCTTAGAATATTCCCTCTGTACAAAGAAAAAAGGTCTGGAGATAGTACACATTCCTGTCGCACTCCTTGTTTTATAGGTTGATATTTTCCAGTTATATTTTCAACTCGAACCGCTGCTTCCTGCTGCCAGTATAGATGTTTTACACTCCTCAGGTCTTTGGCATCTACGTTTATGTCTTCAAGCATTTTAATAATCTCATCATGTTTCACCTTGTCGAATGCCTTGGTGTAATCAATAAAGCATAAATAAAGATCTTTCTGTACTTCTAAAACTCTTTCTGTTCGCAAAGCATAAATGGCATTGTGTATTCCCTTTCCTTCAACAAATCCGATCTGTTCATCTGCTATTTCCATTTTTATCTTTTTCTTTGTTTTTCTCATAATAATTCTCAGAAGTAGCTTTGTTATGTGACATTGGTAGACCCATATTTGCTGTTATTGTTAATGCTGCTGGGCCTTTCTTTGCTTTCAAAAATAGTCTTGTCCACGTGTTGCCTGAAGGATAGCAATCTGTCGAAGGTAATCCCAAAATATTTAATTATGTGACATCTTTCTATCCTGGTATTTTCACAGTGCATCCCTGGCATTTCAGTTTTTCATGTTCGGTTATCCGAGGAACACCATAATAGTTTGGCTTTGGTTAGGTTAATTGTCCCGTTGTGCTCTTTGCACCATATCGTGACGAAGTTTACTTGTCTCTGGGCTATGTTTGCCACTTCTTGTCGGTTTCGACTTTGTGCATATATTGCTGTATAGTCTACAAAGGTTAAAAACAGACCAGGGTCCATTCGATTCAGTTGAGCTAGTCTCACTGTATATATGTTGAATAATTATGGTGAGAGCGGGATCCTTGAGGGAGGCCAGGGTGGATCTTGATTGGTTTGGATGTCCAGGATCTATATTTCATGGCCACAATTCTACTTACGAGTGCTACAGCTGTCCATCTGACAAGCCACGTATTGGTACCTAGTTCCAACATTAGTGTAAGTCAGTCAATCAGTCGTTTGCAAGTCCCTTGCCGAACTTTGCCTCCCTGACAGCTCACCTGTAGGCCTCTCGTTTGTAAGCTAGTAAGTAGGGCGATGTAATCCACTCGGTTGTAAGCAAGTAAGTAGGGTGATGTAATCCGCTCGGTTGTAAGCAAGTAAGTAGGGTGATGTAATCCGCTCGGTTGTAAGCAAGTAAGTAGGGCGATGTAATCCACTCGGTTGTAAGTAAGTAAGTAGGGTGATGTAATCCACTCGGTTGTAAGCAAGTAAGTAGGGTGATGTAATCCACTCGGTTGTAAGCAAGTAAGTAGGGTGATGTAATCCACTCGGTTGTAAGCAAGTAGGGTGATGTAATCCGCTCGGTTGTAAGCAAGTAAGTAGGGCGATGTAATCCACTCGGTTGTAAGTAAGTAAGTAGGGTGATGTAATCCACTCGGTTGTAAGCAAGTAAGTAGGGTGATGTAATCCACTCGGTTGTACGCAAACTATAGGTCCAGGACCATTAGTAGCGTTCCATCTTTCTTTTGGAACCTTCGTTTGCTCATACGCCATTCTGGTGGTGTGTCTTCCTGGCCGCCATCTTGTGTTAGGCAGTTTGCCACTATTTTCAAGGGCATGTGTGATTTTCCTGGCTACAGTTTTTCCCATCAATTTTCCACATGTATTTTGGAGTGTTATGATTCGACTTCCTGACACTCTCTGTGATTCCTGTTTTGCTTTAGGCAGAGCTATTAAGTGGCTGTGTCTCCGGTCATCTGGGATTATGAAAATGAGGGAAATCATCAAAGAAATATCTGGAAGGCAAAGTGGCACAGTGAAAAGAGGGGAAAGAATGCCGATTAGAAATAACATGTAATACTCAAAACTAAGAAGTGTAATTGCAACCTTCTGCTAACACATCAACTGATGATGAGTAGGTGTAGAAATCGATATATGAATAATAAATGTTAACATTTTCTAGTAACAGATAGGTTACTAACGAACATGTTCTATTAATTGTCAGTCATCACATAGGAAAGTAAAATATTTTATTTTTTAAAAAAAACAATGAACATGGTAATGACAGCTTTAAAATTAGTACAAACTATATTTCTAACAGAGACATACCTCTTATAGCCAAGATACAGTGAGATGACAAGCCTGTTCTTAGATCTGCTTCTGAAGTTAGCTAAAGGCATTACATTTCACTACTCTCTACCCCAGATGATGCTATTTTTTAAAAAAGATATTTACGATGATGCCGCTGAATAAATAGATAAGGAATAAATAAATTCATGATGGATGGAGATTATAATCTTCATCATGTTGTAATATTTCCACATGGAAGGTTTGAAGCACAGGGTCTCTAACTTGCGCCGACAGTGCACTTAGCCAAAGCAAAGGGTCTCTAACTTGCATCGATAGTGCATCTAACCAAACTGAATCCCATCCATCTCTTGATTTCATTCACCCATCTATAACCTCTCCCCCCCCCCTTTTTTTTTTCCTTCAGATTTTCCGCTCAAGTATGGTTTCCATTACAGTGTTCTGTCTCTTGATGTGGCCAAACTATGTTAGCTGTCTAGTTCTTGTGTTTTTCTTCTCTTTTTTTTCGTTTTAATTCCAAAGTATTTCTTTGCCTGTTTTCTGTCCAAGGAACACAACTCATTCTTGCTTATCTAAATTTCATAAGCTTTTATTTTATTTTCCATTTTCGTGTTTGATGTCTGCACTTCTACACCACAGAGGAAACTATCCAAATATTTACATCTTATATCCTTCCCGTGTCGTTAAATGCCCTATAGGGCTCACACTGCAGTTCGCAATGTTTTTTTCTGTTTTCGGCGAGCTTTTCAACCTCATCAAGGGGCCTTACGCCAACTGATTTAGCCTCTCTCAACAATGTTGTCTTTAGAGTTTCACCTGGTCGATCTCTTTTTCTTTGACCTGTGAATCTATATTTAGCCTTTATAGACTACTTAAAGGCATTTGATTGTGTACAACACCAGAAACTGTGGGAAATAACGGAAAAAATGGGATTTCCAACACATGTGATACAGTTAACATCACTGCTGTATCTAGACCAACAAGTAGCAGTAAGAATAAATGGTGAAACAACAACTTGGTTTGACATAAAACAATGGGTCCGTCGGGGGGGGGCATATTGTCGCCTTACTTATTTAACTTATATACTGAAAATATAATGAGGAATGTTAGAGAAGATGTAGACAAAGGATATTACGATGCCATAACAATTCTCTCTCTCTCTCTCTCTCTCTCTCTCTCTCTCTCTCTCTCTCTCTCTGAGGGTTTTCCACAAATGCCTATCCTTTGCCTTTTTTTTCTGCTCTTGCCCAGGTGAGCCCTCTATTGCTCAACATCATTTCTGTTGTTCTTCTCCATGTCTCTTTTGGTCTACCCTGACTTCTGTTCCCCTGTGGTGTCCATCTTAGTGCTATTTTTGGTAGTGAGTTGTCAGTCATTCGGAGCACATGTCCCAACCATCGCCAGCTTCTTTCCTCAATAATTGCTGTCAGTGGCTTCATCTGCATTTCTGCCAACAAGATGTTATTTCTTATGGTGTTTGGCCAAAATATTTTTCTAATTCTTCGTAAACATTTAGTCTGGAAAGAATTCAACTTGTTTTCTAGGGTTTTGGTGATTTTCCAGCATTCACTTCCATAGAGTAGTACACTTAGAACATTACTCTTAAATATCCTGATTTTTTTATTCATGCTTAGTTTTTTAGATCTCCATATAGTCTGCAGCACTGCAAAAGCCTGGTTTGCTCTAGTAAGTCTGATGTTGATGTCCTCTGTGCTGTCTCCATTTTCTACTACTCTACTGCCAAGGTATACAAATTCGTTGACTTCTTCCACTAACTTGCTATCTACTCTGAGTACACTTCTGTTGTTCACATTTTGCTTCATTAACTTTGTCTTTCCTACATTGATCTTTAGTCCTATGTTGTTTGTATTCTGAGTTAGCTTGTTTATTTTATCTTGCATTTTTTGTGGCTGCTTGATAGTAGACAAATGTCGTCCGCAAAGTCAAGGTCCTCCAGCACTGTGTCAAGGATCCATTGTAATCCTCTGAGTTTGTCTGATGTTGCCTCCTTCATTAACCAGTCTACTGCCAAGATAAATAATGTTGGTGATAGTACACATCCTCTATAACAATTGGAGGTTATGAAATACCAGAGATTAGATATGCTGATGACACAGTATTACTGTCCACAACAAAAAAAGGAATGGAAAAACTAATTATGTCTGTCCGTAAGAATAGTGAAGAGCAAAACCTCTATCTTAATGCGAAGAAAACTAAATTGATGACAACTGAAAAAACAAACAAGGCAGCTGATATATGTATCAATGAGGAAAAACTGGAAGAAGTGGAGAGTTTTGAATATCTTGGATCACTGATAACTAATAATGGAGATACAATGAGGGAAATTAAAAGGACGACATCTATAGCTCTTCAGAAAGTAAAACAATTAAAGAATCTGTGGAGAGGAACAGACAGAACTACAAAAATAAGATTTTTAAGGGCATGCATCTTTCCCATCGCAACATATGCCTGTGAGACCTGGACACTTAACAAAACAGCTGAGAAATAACATAAATGCCTTTGAATATAAATGCTGCAGAAGAGTTCTTCAAATATCATGGACGCGCCCGCGCGCGCGCACACACACACACACACACACACACATATATATATATATATCATACTACAAGAACTTAATATTGAAGAAGGCTGGCTAGAAAAGAGGATTAAAGAGAGAAAACTTAAATATTTTGGACATATTAAACGTCATGATAATCTAGAGAAAACTGTCTTGGAAGGGTACATAATGGGAAAAAGAAAGAGAGGAAGACCAATGTGAAGATGGCTGCAAGACATCGTTGATGCACCAGCAGCAGGCCGTCTTGCTCACAATCGAGAAGCCTACAGGAGTGCTGTTAGGGAGGCAAAGTTCCGAAAGGGACATGCAAATGAATGAATGAATGAATGAATGAACTGAGTCATGTACTCAGTCAATGCCAGTTTTACCCATGCAGAACTTCTTCATTACATATAGTCTTAAAGTGCTACACAATGAATCGCTGTGTATGCTATCGAATGCCTTTTTAAAGTATATGAAGTTCATGATTAATGGTTTTTGCTTTCCAGTATGTTCTTCGAGTTTTGTTCTTAAAATTCTAGTCAAGACAGTTTCTCCCCTTTTCGAAATCCTTCTTGTTCTCCTCGAATTGCAACATCGATATCTTTGATTCTTTTCAAAATGATTTTACAAAATATTTTTGACACAACTCTTAAGGTCACCTCTCTGCAAGTATTGCAGTCACTAAGGTTGCTTTTTAAAAAAAAAAATATTTTAACAATGATTCTTTTCTTCTTTTTTTTTTTTAAATTTTGCGGGAACTTTTTCTTCCTTTCCAAATCTTTAGAGAACATTAAATGTCAAGACAGATCTTGAAAAAGATTTAGCAAAAGCAACAGATACTTTTTTTTTAAGTGAGTGAAAAACTCAGAAGAGATAAGAGGGAATATAAAGATAATATGGCAAACGAAGCAGAAATAGCGCCAAATACAGGAAACAGCAAAACTCTATACAATATACAAAAGAGATTAACGGGTACTACTACATGGAGGACGAAATCCGGTTGAATGACGACAATCACATCAGGGGAGATGATTGAATTGGAGGAGAAGAGGGGTAAACTGACGTGTTTTTTTTTTCAAAAAGAAGTGGTTTATCACGTGTTACCCACAGCCGGTGGCACCATCACCAGGCGCATTCTTCTGTATGTGTTGAAACGGCGAAGCACATATGGGAATGCCCGAAATGCAGGGGTGCCAGCTTGATTACAATTACATCCAAAGAGGGACCAGTCTTTAGTAAAAACGGCACCTTACTAACATCAAGTAACAATCAAAAGCAAAGATGGGCCGAACACTTCCAAGAAATACTTAATCGACTACATCCAAAAGAATTAATAGACTTTGAAGCAGACATGCCAGTCCCACAGTTAAACATTAATCTGGATTAACTCACCTTGCATGAAATTGAAACAACAGCCAACCTTAGGGCTAACAACAAGGCCGCAGTTGAAGACGAAATAACAGCAGAGATGGTAAAAGCTATTAATACATGTAGTAATAATTATGTATACAACTGGACAAAAGTTAAGGGTCGGTTTTTTTAATTCTTACAAAAACAAACTCAACTGACTAACAAACAATCCTTTAGTACCAAAGAAAACAGCATTTAAAACTGAACAAATTCAATCATTTCATTTACAAATGGGAACAGGAATACACATACAGCAAGCTAGCGAAGTCACTCATCCTTCGTCCACAAATTCACAAGAGTGGTCTTCAAACAACAAGCATGTCAGTATCGCGTTTGGCCACTTTTCGCTGCCAGACATTCGACGCACCGTTGCCTCATCGAGTTAACCAGGGTTGTTAGGACATTCTGTGGAATGGCTTGCCACTCTTGTTGAAGGAAAAGGGTCCGCTGGGTGACATCAACAGGTGGAGGATGATTTGTCGAAACCCGTCTGCCTAGGACATCCCAAATGTGCTCAGTGAGCGACAGATCGGGCGACCGAGCTGGCCAATCGATTCTAATGATCCTTTGCTGTTGGAGAAAATCTTCTACGACACGACCCCGATGTGGTCTTGCGTTATCGTCTTGTAGGGTTGCCCCTGCACCCATGGCTTGCAATGTAGGCTGAACAATGGGTTGCAGAATTTCATTCAAGCATCGCTGGGCGGTTAGGGTGGCATGAATGACATGGGGGATAGTCCTGCCGTGCCTGCTGATGCCACCTCAGACTATGATTGATGCCCCTACGTAACGATCCACCTCTAGAATAGTGGTGTCATGAAACCGTTCCCCTGGCTTTCTCCAAACACGGATTCTTCCATCATTGAAGGACATACTGAAGCGGGATTTGTCCGTGAAAAGAATTTAACCCCACTGGCATCTTGTCCAACGGATGTACTGCCGGCGCCAGGCAAATTTTATATCCTCTGCGGTGAGCTAGAGTAAGAGGTATTCTTATTGCTGGTCGTCGTGAAGCCAGCCCAGATTCTCTTAAATGCCTGCAAATTATTCTGGCGCTGACATTGACGTTTGCCGTTTTCATTAGCTGGTTTCTGAGAGTGGAAGACGTTACTGTCCGATTGTGAAGTGTTGACAGCTGCAGGTATCTGCTATCTTGTCTACTCGTGCAACAAGGTCGGCATGAATGATGCCTATCTTCTACTCCCCCGAGTGCGCGAAATCGCTCCAGATGCCTTAGGATGGTAGAATTGGACATCCCCGAACGCCGTGCAACTTCACGGCCAGATAAACCGCTTTCAACCAAGGCTATGACCAGATGAAGCTCAGAGGTGCTTTAACGCCTTCGCGGTGGCATGGTGTTTTTCAGATGACAAGAATACCCCGAAATTATTGGAAGGTGAGACGTGTTCACTAAGGAATCTCTTGCACGGGCAGCACAAATCAGCACGATTTAATTACCTGCTGAGTCATGCTGACACTTTTAAAAATGGCCTAACATTTTGTCTAGGACGATGCTACTGCACAAAACAAGCTATCAAGTGGAACACAACAGGCCGAAGAAAAAGGGGCAGACCGCGTGAAACTCTGAAGAGGACATTATTAAGAGAGGCCAAGCTAACAGGCATAAAATCCTTTGATGAGGTTGAAAGACTCGCCGAAGACAGGAAAAATTGGCGAACTACTTTACGAGCCCTATGTGACGTTTAACGGCACGGGAAGGATATAAGATATAAGATAAGATGCTACTGCACGTGACTTTTACAGTTGTTGTGATGAACAGTTTGTGTTGTTTATGCCCCGGGTGCATAGAGGACTGTCCGAGAATGCAGTTTAATCAAGTTTCTACAATAAATTTATTTAAAGCTTTAGTACGGCAATCAAAATAAACATATGTTTGAAATTAATGACCGGCCCTTAACTTTTGTCCAGTAGTATACTTTGTTAATTACTACAGCTATTTCATCCTTTTACAATATATATATATATATATATATATATAATGTTTATTATCACAGATTTACTACACTGAAATCATGTAAATAATGCATATACACACGCACACACATAGACATCGACTATTTACTGAAAGCAGTGTTATACATATTTGAGAACAAAATCCTAAGAAGAATCTCTGGACTCATAAAGGATACCAATAGTGGAGAATTGAGAGCTAGAAAGAACAGCTTATTTAAATCTCAACGAATAATAAATGTCTTGAAACTGAACAGATTACGCTGGCTGGGACATGTAGAAAGAATGGAAGAGAACAGACAAACGAAATTATATATGTACAAGAGATGAGGGAAACAAGACCAAGGGGTAGACTAAAACAGTGATGGAAAGACAACATGGAAGACGATATAAAAGAAATTGGTGTCACCAACTGGAAAGAGAAGATTAGGAATAGAGAGGAATGGAGGCGAACTTTATCTGCAGCAATGAGCCTTAATGGTTCAGAAAGTCGAATAAGAAGTGTTATACATCGAAGTTGTAATATAATGTATATTTATGTATATCTGTAGCTATCAAAACACACACACACACACATATATATATATATATATATATATATATATATATATATATATATATATCGTATATGCTGTAAAACAGCGTACAAAAATGGTAGAAAGAAGTTTCACTTACATTACAAAAGAAAAAGAAAAAAAAAGCTATATCAGTTTTTCTCCTTCCTTCTTGTACTTATGCTCTCTCTCTCTCTCTCTCTCTCCTTTCCACCCACCCCTTTTTGCCTAACAAAGGGGTAAACAGAAGAATCTTGTTGCTGTGGTAAAATGTGTTCCTGGCACATTTTAGTTGTAAGTTAGCATTCAATATTAAGTTCTTGTAGTATGGATATATTTTTCTCTTTCAACTTCGCAAATAAATTACGCATATTAGTTGAGGCTCCAGTCAGTCAGTCAGTCATTTGCATGTCCCTTACAGAACTTTGCCTCCCTAGCAGCTCTCCTGTACGCCTCTCGGTTATAAGCAAGATGCACTGCCGCTGATGCATCCATTTGCAGATTATCAACGATGTCTTGCAGCCGTCTTCGCCTTGGTCTTCCCTCTTTCTTTTTCCCCATTATGTACCCTTCCAAGACGGTCTTCTCTAAATTATCATGACGTTTAATGTGTCCAAAATATTTCTCAGATGTGTGCGTGTTTGTGTATGTGTTTGTGTGTGTGTGTTATATTTGAAGAACTCTTCTGTAGCATTTACATTCAAAGGCATTTATGTGTTTCTCAGCTGTTTTGTTAAGTGTCCAGGTCCTACAGGCATATGTTGCAACGGAAAAGATGCATGCCCTTAAAAATCTTATTTTTGTAGTTCTGTCTGTTCCTCTCCACAGCTTCTTTAGCTGTTTTAATTTTTTGAAGAGCGACAGATGTCCTCCTTTTAATCTCCCTCATTGCATCTCCGTTATTAATTAGTTGAGGCTCCACATTTACAATAAAAGGTCTGAGCAAACACCGTACAGAGATAGTTTTTAACCTTGACCTCAACAGCTGTTTCGAAAAACAGTTGCCAGTTTGTCTCGTTCATTTCACTTCTTATTGCCTTCATATAACTAGTTGAAACCATGTTCCTATTGATCCGTGTAAATTTAGTTGCTTTTAATATTTAACTTTTTTTAAAACAAGGAAACCTTTGAGCCACTTGCAACAAAATATTTTTTAAAGAATTTGACCTCAAGATGGAACACTAAGAAAAAATTGTATGGCGAAGGAAGGGAGATGTTTTGAGGAAGGCGGGGTCCCATTGGTAGATGGCTCTCTACGTCTTTACTGGGACGAAAACACTCTGATGATATGACCGTTAAACCAAATGATAATCTGAAGAGTTTCATTTTAGTATGTTCAATATTTTTCGTTTTATCATTATTTTCTCTTAGCACAGACCAGGTCTATACAAATTCGGTCAAAGCTTACGCATTATCGATAGATTGAACACGTATTTTGCTTTATATCGATGATGTCATCCTAGAATAATAATATAAGAACCAGGTAAAACTTTGTTGTGAAGCCATGTTCGAGTAATTTGTATATATACTTTTCTCTAAGTGTCAGTAACTAAGTTACAAGATAAAAAGACCTATGCTTTACGGGAAATTAAATAGAAAGATAAGTATGGAAAGCAAAGCTGTGTGTAGTTGATAATGCTAAATCTATGATCAGTTTTTCGACTGTCATGCTATGTCCCTTCATAAATGGTACATTTTTACTGACTCCTCACAGAGTTGCTTTCAACTTAAATCTTCTTTTTCTCCCTTCTTGACCCCAGTTTCTTCATAAATAGTACTTTTAAACTGACATGTCGTGACTCCAACAAAAATATTTCTGACTCAGCTCCACTGTTCAAACTCCCAACTCCGCAGATCTGATAAAAAGAATGCTTTTAAAATAATAGCAACAAATCGGAATAGGTCTTCATAATACCACCATAATTCGGCTTTCTTTAAGTATAAATTAAAATAAACTGTATAAAAAATATAAGCTGTACTTCTTCCTACAACTACAAACTTTTCCAGTATCTATTTGATGTCGACTACATGCCTCCATGAATCATAAAACTTATTCAAGTTATTTTAGACTGCTTTTACAGACACCAAACTCATTATTCTGAATAGTAATGACATTTTTGTTTGGTAGATAGTCATTTATATGTGTATGTAGTCAGTCATTTATACATGTAAGTAGTCAGTCATTTTATGTGTATGTAACATTATTTTTAATTACGTTTGTTATATGAACAGCATATTTGTAGAATGTCTGGAACAGAGTGAAAGTTGTATGATAAAGGGCAGAATGTCAGATGGGCCTGTGTGCCCAGTTCTTAACCCTTTTGAAATAAAGATCAATCAGTCATTCAATCAATCAGTCCCCCACAATCTGTCAGTGTCTGAAAGAATAATATAGGAAACAGTGTGTTGTAAGTCTGTCTAGATGTAGGCATTTTGGGTATACTTTTGAGCATGAACCAAACTAGTGTGACCTACTCCTCACCCTGTTCTGTGCCCTTATTTCAAGATCTTTACTAGAATATTATAGAAAATCCTCAGCCAACCAACCAGTATTAATATTGAGAAAAGGAGTTGGATGAGTAGATACTCTGTTAGAGTTGTTGTTTGTGTGTGTGTATGTTTTTTTTTTATTTATTAAAGCAAAGGTGTGCTCAGTAACATGGCATATAATTTACTGACATATTAATGAGGGCAAATTTATTTTTTTTTAAAAAAACTGCACACAGACATCTATGAGAGGCTTTTCCATCTATGATCAAGAAGGAACAATGCAACAAGGATAATAACTGTGGAATGGTACTCTGTTTAGGACAAAATTGCAGGGCAGCAACTTATTCTCTCCACCTTTCATGGTCTGTGGCCAGCTTTTGTATTGTGCTCCAGCTGTGCTACATGCTGTTCATTTCCACTCCAGAAGGTAGCCCTGGGTCTTCCTCTCTTTCTTTTTCCCTTGAGTGCCCATCACATGGCTTTCCTAGTGATGTTGCTGGGATCTCTTCAGAGCACATGACCAATCCACTTCCAGCATATTTTCTCCCTAGTTTATGACATGCATATCTTCTAGTTCACACTGAGCAAGTAGGTCTGTGTTATTGTCTGTGGCCAGTAAATATTTAAAATCTTTCTGAGGCAGGTTGTGTGGAATGAGGATAATTTCCATTTCCTTTTAAGATGGAAAAAGCCATTATTATTCACCGGCAAGTCATTAGATATCATTTCAGATTTTTCTTGCAGATTCTGGTCAGTGAAACTGACCAACACAGCAAGTTTAAACAAGACACAGATATTCTTGCTGACAACATAGCAAGCAAAGATGAATGCTAGGTCACAGATAATGGAGCTGGTATGTTTGTTTTGTCATATCTTTGAGCACCATAAACACATGAAGTACCATTAAGTTTTCAATTTTTGAAGGGCGAAGCTTGTAGAACTGAAATGTCTCCTCTCAGCCAAGAGATGTTTGGTACCCATTTCTGACTGGTGTAATGTGGTGTGTGTATGTCCTCACGTATGCTCAGATATATACAAGTATGTACACACGGGCACTCTATCAGGGCAAAGGTTAGAGTAATACCAGTAGTACATTAGATCAGGAAACAGCAAGTCATATGCTTTAGCCACATTACATGACTACTACCAGACAGCATACCACAAGGAAATATTCACACTAAGAATTGTAGGTAATAGAGGAAAGAGTCCACCCACATAAGAGATGGAGGGAGGAAATTACAGAAACCTTAAATATCCCATTATATGAAGCAAATTGCTGAACCCTATCAAGATGTCTAGTTGTCCCCTCAGCACTGAGAGGCGTGTGAGGAAGGAGACGAGACAAGACAAAACAAGACAGCTTTAAAGCTATGAAAAACAGCTTTAACATTTTTTAAAAAATGTTAGAAACAATCCTTATTCTTACATTTTACATCCTTCCCGTACTGTTAAACATCACACAGGGCTCACGTGGTAGTTTGGCAAGTTTTCCTGTTTTCGGCGAGCTTTTCAACCTCATCAATGGATTTTATGCCCACAAAACTGGCCTTTTTTAACAATTATTAATAATTAGTAATTATTACAGTGACAATAATGGTGTTTTATCATTAAAGTTCTATTATTGTCCTTTAATGTTTCATTTCTAACTGGAGCATGTTAAGGACCATTTTAGTTCTCAGTCCTTCTGCATTATAATCCAGCTTAATAAATGCTGCACAAATTGTTCGTTCATTCATGACATGATTAATTGTAGATATGAGTTGAACACTTATTTGTCAGAAACATCAGTTCCTAAGCCTTGTCAAAGGTTGTGCATGAGCAATGGCAAAAAAATAGACTGCAAAAAAAGCTGAAAAAAACTATTACCTATGTAAAATAAGCACAGAAGAACACAGAATATTAGAACTATCACCAACAAATGCAGTATATGTGTGTGTGTGTATGTTTGTTTAAAATGGTGTGTTATTTGTGAAAGCTAATCTCACAACAGAAAGCTTTACATACACCCCTTACACAGTGTCATTTAGAGATCACCCAGTAAACTATGTGTTTTAATTTTATCCAGATTAAATTGAGATTCCAGTTCCTTTGGTTTCCAGAGAAACTGGTGGTCAAACTTATATTGAATAAAATTTTAACATTTCATAAAGATGATGAAGAACATAAGCCTCCTTGAATAAATCAGTGATTATTTTTTTTCTCCTTGTGTTTGCATTTTGAAATATTGGAGATGCAAGCTCATAAAAGATGACACTGTTATCAGGATCAGGGGTGATCAGACCTCATTCCAGAGTTTCCCAACCTTTTTTTGGATCATGCCCAATCTCAATGCTGCAAGGATTTTGATGCCCCTCCCTCCCCCCCCCCCCCCCCCAACACACATACACAGAGCATAGTTGTGAACCAAGTTCTGAAAAAATATAAATATATTCTAATTAGCCCCCCCCCCCCAATATTCAGATTACTTCCCTGTGGGGTTTATGCCTTACCTGGGGAAACATTGCCTTATCCTGTCTCCAGAGTGCTTTTTCATTACCAGCAGTTGCTGTAGAATTATGGAAGTATGATTCAATATTTTCACGAGTGAGTGGAGCCTGCAGAGAGAACTACTTTTTCAGTTTGGTGTAGGTAAGTTTGCAAAACAGTAAAATGATGTAATTATTTCAAGTTCTGCATCATTTTTATCCACATTTTTTTGAAACCAGGAAAAAAAAAAGAGAGATGATGTTTTATTGGCATTAAAAGTAACATCAGCATTGAACTATATTCTGAAACTAGTCAAATGGCTTGGCCATGTTTTTGTACTACTCCCAACAGTTTTCCACTGAAAGCAGAACTCTCACTAAGAGCAGGCTAAAACAGAAGGTGAGGGTATCTATGTAGGAGATCATCTGAAGGAAAACAGAGACCTTAAGTATCCACTGATATGAATCAGACATCAGAAACCTGTCAAGAAGTCTGTTTGGAACCATCAGCTGTAATGTACATAAGAAAGACCAGACAAAGAAGTGCAATTTGGAGTAGTAATTGTCTTTTATTTTTATTTTTACAGACAGTTGAGGGGAGACAGATAGAGGAGGTAGTACAGGCATTGTTCCACACAATTTTGCTGCACAGAACTACAGGCAAAGTAAGACTAATTCTTATTCCATTACTTGCTACTATAGGTGGTACCAGGTTCAGTCCCAGCAGTAGGATTTTTTGTGTACGCACCAGAAAGAAAAAAAAGCCCTGGGTTTGATCCATCCTTTAAAAATGGGCGCCAGAGAAATGTGGGAAGGTAAAGCGGCCAGGCATGATACTGACCACATCACACTTTCATGTGCCGAAGGTCATAGAAAATATGGGCCTAACACTGTATTCCCCAGTATGCTTTAACTCTTCCCGTGCCATAGTCACTATAGTGATAACTTCTGGTTACTGAGTTGTGTGCCATAGTCATTATAGTGACAATTCACTTGTTTCAATAAAACAACTGGTGTAACATTTAGATTTTACATGTTTCGTCCGCGTTTCCGGTGACACTTTTCAAAATGGTGAAAGAGTCCTTAGTTACAAGCGATGCCGAGCGAGAAAAAGGAAGAGAAATTGAAAATTTTTGATGATGTAGATAGGGGTATGGACATGGCCTGTGACCACCCCACTGCTCTTGAATGTATCCCAAGTAGATCTAGACATATTAGACGACTGGAGAAGTAGATAGGAGGTTATTTCAGACATTAATTTAGCGAGAATGCAACATAGAATCACAATACGAGATCAACAAGTAGATCTAGACGTCTCAGATGGTAAGTAGTGCATATCTAGATCTAGCCAATGGTGAGCTGGGCACACTCATTGTCTAAAACATGACATTACTTCTTTTTTCCTAAAAAACTCTGTGCATTTATGAAATTTTCATACATTTAGTTATACTTTGAAACATAATAAGTACACGGAAGTACTTGGAAATACTGTTTTCCATTCCATTTTACAACTATGCCCCCTAACATATTAAGATCTGTGGTTTTTGTGTGGCACGTTCCCGTCCGTGTTTTTTTTCTGGGCCCAGGAAGAGTTAATGGTGTGGAACGGGAATTTTACCTTTAACTTACTTGGCTCCTTGGTGTCAATATCATAAGAATGGCTCATTAGTTTCTGTTGCGTAGAGGGGAGATAATGAATCTGATGCATGGGGAAACTGATCACATAGTGACCTGACCTGAATTAAGAGATTTAGAGTCTTCACACCAGCAATGGTGAAAAGACCTTGAGCTACAGCTAACCAGCTGACCAGGGTGCTTCTCATTCTATCAGTTTTATCTGTTTTCTGTACCATCTACTCAGGTATGTGTCTGAGGACAGAGGACTGCTATTTAGTTGTTGAATTCTGTATATCGAATGACTGGTTGCTGCTCTTAGTTTCATGATGTATTTTTCATTTCATCTTTTTTTTCTGGTCACATCTTTTTAGATTTTTGGCTCCTTTTTTTTCCCCAGTACAATTACAACAAGGACAGGAACTTCACAATTGGTTCCATTACAGCACAGGATGTTGATTGTGACTTTGTTGATTTTACCTATGTAAGTTTTTCTTCACCTTTAGAATTATTGATTTTATCTGTATATGTTCTTTTTTATTGTTAG
Organism: Achatina immaculata; assembly: GCA_009760885.1. NCBI lineage: Eukaryota > Metazoa > Mollusca > Gastropoda > Stylommatophora > Achatinidae > Lissachatina > Lissachatina immaculata. Next base: position 4,978,268 of record CM019718.1, read on the forward strand.
TTAGAATTCCTTTTCATATTTTGCAAATTCTGAGTTGAATTCCCTTGTGCCTTAGAAATTTTACTATCTGGTTATAACTGACAGAAGAAATAGGTTCACAACTGAAGAGAAATTGCTGCAGAACTTTCTTGTGTATGTAAAACTGCCGCATTGTGATAAAAGACTTTTATTTCAAATTTGTAGTAACGATTACACTGTTCAAACCACTTACTAAATGCTTCTTGTCTGAATGTGACCGTTATATTTTCCTCGTCTTTTTTGTATATTACTCCACTGTCCCTCGGTTATTCACCGGAGGATGTACTTTCTTATAGCTACTCATCCACAAGTAAAAGAATAGTTCAGCTACAACTCACATAACTGTCTTGTTCAGTGGTTCAGTTTTTGTGAATCCTGAGATTATTTTTAAATGTTCTTTTTTTTCTTTTTCTATGAAATGTAAACTAACTTGGGGATGGTGGCCATAATACTTCCTGCTATAGTCTTTGAATCACTGAACCTGTTTCTGGCAGGTAAAAATCATCAGTAAAGAACTAGATGCTTACCTGAGGAAGGAGATTGCCCAGTTTCGTGACATGCTGCGTGCCAGTGAGGGACAACAGTCGGGGCAGGTAGGGGTTTTTTGTTTTTTTTGTTTTTTTAGTTCTTTTTAGAGGTATTGATTCATTTTCAGCTTCTTGCTGAGAAAGCGTTTGTGCATCACTTTTTATGTTTGTTTGATGAACATTTAAATTTATAATGTTTCTTTCTCCACCTTGTATTTTTTTTTTTTTTTTTTTACCATTTGCGATATTGCATAGTATCCTGGTTGTTGCAGTGTGCCCGCTGGCTGGATGCCTCCAGTTTCAGTATCTTTTCTTGTTATGGCAAACTGTGGTCTTGCTTGTATTGTCATGGAGAGTGTGGTGTGGGTTGACCTGGTGAGACTTTGTTTTGGCAGCTTCTGGTGGCTGTATATAAGTTGTATATATTGTCAAAGAATGGCCTTGAAGGGGATTCATACAATGTATTCTGCCTTCTTTTCTCTTTATTTAAAAAAAAAATTTTTTGGTAACTGTTGTCTAATGAAGACATAAAGTGAAATATTACATTGTTATATTGTTACTTCATTGAGTTAGCCACTGGTTTTTTTTTTAACCATTAATCTGTTTCTGTGATTACTGATTTATCCACTGTTTTTTACCATCAATCTGTTTCTGTGATTATTGATTTATCCACTGTTTTTTACCATCAATCTGTTTGTGTGATTACTGATTTATCCACTGTTTTTTTTACCATCAATCTGTTTCTGTGATTACTGATTTATCCACAGTTTTTTACCATCAATCTGTTTCTGTGATTACTGATTTATCCACTGTTTTTTACCATCAATCTGTTTCTGTGATTACTGATTTATCCACTGTTTTTTACCATCAATCTGTTTCTGTGATTACTGAGTTACCACTTTTTTTTTTAACCATTAGTCAATTCCTGCGACTTAATTTTAATGGCCCTGTTTGTGTAGAAGTTAGAAAATAAGAATTTGTGTCACAGGATTTCAGTAAGTATTCAGGTAATGGTTATTCCTTCCCTTCCTCCTTTCCGCCCTCCTTTCCACACCTTCTTTACCCCTATCTGGGGCATGGGCCATCAAGAAGGCCTCTCCATTTATTTCTCTCCTGGGCTGTTTTCTTCCATCCATCTCAAAGTGTAGTTGGTCTTTTTAATTTACCTGCATGTCACTCCCTCTTTCAATATAAATGGAAGGTTGTTCACATATTAGTTTTAGTAAAGACATATCAGTATCATTTTCTTGCTTCCATCCTTGCCTGTTTTATTGTTGACATTAAGTTGCTTCATTTCTTGTGTTTGTTTCCATTACTTTATTCTTTGTAGTGAATTTGGCATACAATTTTCTTATCACGTTTTCTGGTGTTTTTGACTACAAGTCTGTTTTATTCTGTACACCCAAATCTTGAAGATTTATCTGTGTTATTTAACATCCTATATCTTGTCTGCAAACATAATTACCAGAATTAGTTCATTTATAATATTTGTGAATTTATCAGGCTGTGTTAGTTTATTATAAATCATCATCGCCTTTCACTCCCTTGAGAGCATAGGGCGCGGATAAAGGCTCTCCAGTCACCCATGTTCTTGGAATTATTCTCTGCTTCCTTCCATGTGCATCCCTTGTCTCTGAGAACTGTCATAATTTGTCTTCTCCAAGTAAGTCTAGGTCTTCCTCGTTTTCTGTTTCCTTGAGGATTCCATGTCAGTGCCTGTCTTGCTATGCTGGTGTCTGGTTTCCTCAGCGTGTGGCCAGTCCACCTCCACTTCCTAGACATAATTTGTAGGTTCATAGGTTCTTGTCCTGCCCTTCCTCAGACCTCCTCTTTCCTGATCTCATTTTATTATAAATGCTTAACCATATTTGCTTTGTATTTGATATGCATATCACATGGCGTCTTACAGCCCTTCCTCATGTTTTTGTGTGTGTGTGTCTCTTCAACTCAGATCAGTCTTGAGTTTTACCACAAGCACAAAAGCAGATGGCTGTTCCAAGCTGATAGTTCCCCATGGGAAGTCTGGAGCATAAAACTGGACATCATCACACTCCACAATGAGAATGGTAAAGTATTTGTACTGATGTGAATTGTGTTTTTTGCTAGTAATCAGTAAAAGGTAAAATTCCCGTTTCCATGCCATTAAGGCACATTGGGGAATACGGTGTTAGGCTCGTATTTTCCTTGACCTTCGGCACATGAAAGTATGATGTGGTCAGTATCATGCCTGGCCTCTTTATCTTCCCAGATTTCTCTGGTATCCATTTTCTGAGGCTGGGTGAACCCCGGGGCCGTATTGGTCATAAAAAAAAAAATCCCGTTGAGCTGGGGATTCGAACCCTTGACTGCTCAGTTGCTATACGAGTGCTCTAACCATCAGTAAGAAAAAAAATTTTTGTCAAGGATCAAATACAGAAGCAACACAACAAAAAATAGATAAAAAATAGATGAAAAATATAAACTTTAACTTTGTCTCCCCCTAGTAAGTATGTGATCCTTGAAAAAGGCTTTTTGCCAGAATATTGAATTGCGGCATTTTCTTCATTTGTAATGTGCTCATCTTGCTTTCTGCCATTCTTGTTTCTGCCAACTTTTCTCACTCTTTGCATTTTTTTTTTTTGGTGTGTGTGTGTAAAATTGACCCATACACCTCCATCTACTTTCATTTCCGGTGCTATGGATTGTTTGAGATTCTCTGTGACAGGTAGAGATTACAGCACTTGTGGGCTTGTTGGTGATGACAACCCGTTAACATTTATTTTCCACCCCCATGGTCAGCTCATTAAATGTTTTTCTCAACCTCCCTCAGAAACATTTCTGTGATTGTTGAATTCTTTAACTTCTGCCATTTGGGAGACTGGTCTCAGACTAGGTGACTGCATGCTGAAAAATCTTTATGACATCTCCTAGCAGGCTTCTAAGCCAGTTTCCAATGATTTCAGTGGCCTCCAGCTACAGAGACAAAAATGACTTCCTAGTATCAACCATTAAACAGTGTCATTCTGATGACAGAAGCTGCCTTGGCGCTTGAAAACCAGTTTCATACAAGAATACGGAATCTTGGAACCACATGGATTGAACTCAGAATTCACCTAAACTTCCTTTTCTCCGCAGTCATATTCCTTCCCTGCTAAGCTCTCATCTACTCCTTCCTTTTAACTGCAACTGATATTCTGGAACTTTCACTGCACTGTCTTAAAAACCCTCCACCCAGACTGCATTCATATTTTCTACATATTTTTATCTCATCTTGACAGCCATCATACCCTCTCTCCCTTGCCCTCTTTCTCAACCCCCTCTTTACTACCAACCAATCAGATTGGTGTCATACCCAATGAGTCTTCAATTAAACATTCACAAAATTTCACAATACACACTCTCAGACACAGCTAAGTCCCACTTTCTTTCCATTCTCTTTTGTATGTATCATACATGTAAATGTTTGTTCTTAAATAATTAAGGCATAAGACAAAACATTACAAATGTGTGCTCATTAATGAGTAAAACTATTGCTCCTTTATTTAAATAGTCTAAATTTTTCTAATGGTTTCATGTTCTTTTTCAACTTCTGACCTCTTCATTTGTTTTTCTGCTTGTCCAGTGCATGTTACTTTATCCTTCAAAACCAGCTCTCTGTTATTTACAGTTTCTGAAAGAAAAAAATGTGCAACTTTAGAGACTTTATCCTGACTGAAGACATATTCACAAGATGTCCAGCAATAACAGAATAATAATGAGAGGATTTGTTGGTATTCAAAAACAGAAGATAGTGTAACAGAAAGAGCTGGATTTTCTTTTTTTTTTTTTAAAGATGCATGTTTTAAGACTGTTAAATTCAAATGTAATATCCACCCTCATTTATGCATTCGAAAGCTGGAAAACAACTAAAGAAATAGGCAAGAAATTAGACTCTTTTGAAAACAAATGCCTAAGGAAAACACTCGGCATCAAGTGGAACGAATTCAAGAACAATGCAGAGATAAGACAGATGAGCAAACAACAACTAGTCTCATGGGTGATCAGGAAAAGGAGATGGACATATGTTGGTCACTTGATGAGAAGAAATGATCAGAGAATCCCAAAACAAGCTATCAAGTGGAACACAACAGGCCAAGGAAAAAGAGGCAGACCACATGAAACTCTAAAGACGACATTGTTAAGAGAGGCCAAACTAATAGCATAAAATCCCTTGATGAGGTTGAAAAACTTGCCAAAAACAGGAAAATTGGCGAACTACCTTGCGAGCCCTATGTGATGTTTAATGGCAAAGGATATAAGATAGATAACTTTTAAATCAAACTGGCCAGTTTTGGTATTTTCTGCCATGATGGTATCGGGTGGTACAGTGGGATTTTTTTCTAATATACACCAAAAGGCTCCGGGGTCCACCCAGCCTTTAAAAATGGGTGCCAGAGAAATCTGGGAAGGTAAATATGACCAGGCATGATACTGTGCCAAAGGTCATGGAAATACAGGCCTAACATTGTATCCTCATAATGCCTTAATGGTGTGGAAATGGGAATTTTATCATTATCGCTGCTATTTTTGAAGTGCCTGTGATGAGATGTTTATTTATCATCACTTTTAATAAGTTTCGTTTTTTTATTTAAATCTGCAGAACGGTCAGAATTCAAAGCAAAGTTATCAGAGCAGCTGTCAGATAAAGTCTTCAGCATCATTGATGTAATAAATCGACATGAATACTTGCCACGTGTGCCAACGAGAGAAGAAGAAGGCACTGTTTTTGATACCAGTTTCAAAGACATCCAGCCTTATTTGTTCAGGGTAAGTGCTGAACAGCTTGAAATGTGAGTTTCAGGACAGCCTTCCGTGATCATTACAAAGTTATTTTTTGTTTTATTCTTCCTCTTGTTCACTCTCGAAAATGCCTTGACTGCATTGTGTTGTGGTCTACAGCTAGGGTATAATATCTGCCCCTTCAGCCCAACATATTTTTCTTCTGACTTATTTGGTTTTTTTTTTACTTACCTTGGCATAATCACTAGCTTTGGTTTTTGCTAACCATAATACAATCACTAGTTTTTTAATTACTTCATTGGCATACAGTTCTTCAGAATCAGCTGACTTTATTCATTAAGTTCACTTTGTGAGCTATTTCAGTTTATAGATTGTTGTGTTTCATTGGCCGCTTTTTCATTAAATCATTTATTACTTGAAGAGGGTCCATGGCCCTCTGCTGGCTTAGAGATGAGCTTCCTTGCATTCTGGGCATTCCCATATGTGCTCTGCCATTGACCTCAGTATCACTCATAGGGTATGGTGGCTGATGGTACCAGTGACACATTGATTGTGTATAGCCTGGTCTATTTCCACATATCCCTGTTTGTCTGCCGTTTTGATTGTGTATAGCCTGGTCTGTTTCCACATATCCCTGTTTGTCTGCCGTTTCCCTTCGTCACTTTTCTTTCGCATAATATCAGTTATTGATATCTGAGAAAGCTTTATTTTTTTCTTTTCAGTATTTGTTATTTTAACGTGATTTTTTTGTTTTCTTCCTCAGATTTACCATCAAACAACTGGCCCATCTCCAACATCAGTTGGTACAACAATGAGGAAATTCCTGCGTGGGTCCTTAGCTTTATAATGTTTCGTTTGAGTTAGGGAGGAGTAATTAGTTTGCTGTTAGCCACTTGAACCTTTGATTATAGCTTTCGAGAAGTTGACAGCAATGTTTTTAGACGGCACCTGGCAGCAAAAGACAGCTATGTTGATTCAGTCTTACTTGTTGCTCACTGTCTGCATGAGAGCCTTATGTATATCTTTATTTTTGTCAGCGTTCATGTCACCTTAATTATTGTGCTGTTATATAAGTTGAATAACTTAATTTCAGCCTTTTCACTGTGCATAAGATGGCCTCAAAAGTTGGGTTTTTTTTTTTAACCTCAAAAGTTTTTTGTTTTTTTTTTAACGAAAAGTGGAGGAGTGGCTTAGCATTACAGTGAAGCAAGTTTACAGTCCAGACAAATATAAATGTGTCTGTATTGCATCAGAATTAAAAAAAAAAAAACATTGATAGCACTGACACAATATTAAGACTTATTGACATGCATTTAGCGGTGAAATAGTTCAAGAACACAAATAAATAACGGCAACACTTGAGGAGACCTCCACCACTGGCTGGACTTGCTCCAGGTTAAACTGTAGAGCACATCATTGTCCTAAATTACACAAAAGAACCACATAGTGGCCACATGAACCAAGGGCCCAGGCCTTGCAGTTATATACATGAACTACAAAAACATAATCAGATGCAGAGGTTTTTACCATATTATTATTACGGACCACCCAACAAACTGCCCAGTATTTCATCATACCTCCTTTGCCTGGCTTTTTGCAATCATCATCTTTACTAGTTCTGGTAGGTACCAGTATAATTTCAGATAATGTCAGTAGCTTGGTTTCGCTTCACATATGCTAGGAATAGAACAACTAAAAGATAATATTCTAATCTAAGACAGTTTTTTTAGAAATAAAAACTGTTCAGATACTGGATTGCGTACTTCCATCATCTGGTTCCCCAGGTGAAACTCTTCAGATACTGGTTTGTGTACCTCTATCATCTGGTTCCCCAGGTGAAACTGTTCAGATACTGGTTTGTGTACCCCCATCATCTGGTTCCCCAGGTGAAACTGTTCAGATACTGGTTTGTGTACCTCCATCATCTGGTTCCCCAGGTGAAACTGTTCAGATACTGGTTTGTGTACCTCCATCATCTGGTTCCCCAGGTGAAACTGTTCAGATACTGGTTTGTGTACCTCCATCATCTAGCTCCCCAGGTGAAACTGTTCAGATACTGGTTTGTGTACCTCCATCATCTAGCTCCCCAGGTAAGATCTAATTTATCTAAGAGCCAGAGTTACAGATGTGTTGATGCTGATGAACTGCATTTTTTTTATTGACTTTATTATCGGTGTGGAAGATTTCTGGCATGAACCTTTGTCATAAGCTTTCATTTGTTTTTTTTTGCTGTTTGTGTTTGCTCTGCCAGTAGATCACCTTGTAATTCACATCCAGCAAATTCACTGTAATTTGATGTGTTTGTACATAATTTTTTTTTTAAAGTTTATAAAACTAAGGAGCTAATTTCTGCAGAGAATGTGTACAGAAAAACTAAATGTGTACAGACTTGTTTAGTATTTAATCCCTGGAAGTTATGTTGAAATGCAGAGCTTATGATGTAGTCTTGCACTGTGCACAGTTCTATATACTTAAAATATTTTCATTCTTTTTTTATCCCTTTTTTTCTGTTGAAAATGTGATAATGGGTTATCCTGTACTTATAGGTCTCAGTGTTGTTTTTTTTCCTTCTCTTTTTCATGTCTGTTAAGGATATTTTCATTATCTCCTTCCTTCCTTCTGATTGTTCAAGTGTTTTATTGTTTGTTTCCCAACTACCCAGTGTTCTCTCTCTTTGTGGGTGCTACGAGAGAGCCCTGTGTTCCTGGTGATGTTGCAATGCTGAGGGCTTGGAGCGTGTGATCGCGGTGTATCCAGCCTATCCCACATATCTATTCCTGGCTTGTTCAGGTCTGAAAGCTGATTATCAGTTTTTGTGAAAAGAAAAAAAAATGATCATGAATATGAATAGGAGTGAGCAGTGGATATTTTCAGTGCAACGTTTATTTTAAATTGGGATGCATCAACAAACATATGATGAACAGCAGAGACATGGCTTTGAAGAAGATGCAACAAATAATGTGGATAGCCAAAAAAAAGAAAAAAAAATGTACAGATCCTCAGAGAAGTTTGTGACCATTGAAAACTAGTTAAAATTATAAGGAAAAAAAAAACAGCCAAATTTTCTTGGAGAAGTCTTGAGAACAGAAGTTAGAACTTGGTAATAGATGGAAAACTCAAGGGTAAAAGAAAGTTAGAGGAGGCCAGGAGAAAAAAATATCTAAGTGGACCATGCAGCATTGAAAAGAAAAGAATTTTAATTGATTGCAAACACCAAGGATTTCTCAAGATGGAGGAGCACAATCACCAGTGCTATCCAGAAATGAATGAATCTCAGCACAGTGCTCATTTAACATAACAGAGCACTTGTGCTGTCTGTGCATTTCAAATTTTGAACCAGTCTTGCATAACATAATAGGAATCAATAATGAAACAAAGAGGTTACATATTCAGTCAGTGAACTTAAACTGTTCTTCTGATTTCTAAATAACAAAAGAACTTATCAGTGTAGCACTGAAATTAAATGTAAACTTAATACATTTAATGTAACTAAGTTCATCATGTGGATATAGTTTTTAAAGTATGTTGATTTGAATGTAAAGCATATGTAAAAGTATGTTGATTTAAACTTGATGCAGACCTATAAATAAATTGATTTGAAGTTAATATAAATGTAATAAAAGTGTGTTGATTTAGAATTGCCACATGTTTATCTTTTGAGATGATTTTTGCATCATTTCTGCAAGACTTCTGCAACTTTTACATGTGAAAATTTTGCAAAGAAGAGAATATTAACATTCTGCAAATGAATAAAAGCTGAGATGCCGTGGTATTTTAAATGTCACTATAGTAGAATTCTTAACACTCGACACTTGTACATTTACTTTAAAAAGAATTTTAAAGCTGCATGTGTTGTTATTAGTTTTTTTGTTCCTTGCAGTGAAATATAAATTATATTTTTTAATGCATTTGTTCACTGCTTTGACCAGCTGTAAATGTGAATGTTATAGATGCTTGTAAATCATTTGCAATGTTTATATATATATTAAACTAGGATAGGCCAGATTTCTTGCTTAAAGTGACCAGAATTGGCATGATTCAGCTGTTTTGTTTTGTTTTTTTTTCATTCACGTGCTTTGGAATCTGATGAAGTAATTTATAGGACTGAACTTTTCTGATATTTTATTTTATCTTCATTCACTGACTTCCGTTTGGTGCAGTGCAGTTCAGTGTCCCTAGCCTTCCAGGAAAACATTCCCCAGTTCTGGAGGCATTTTTTTAGCTTTATTTTTGCATTTACTTTCTTCTGTAAGAATAGCAAGAACCAAATTGTTTTGGGTTTTTTTGTTTTTTTTTTAATGGATTGAAAAGCGCATACACTAAGAAGTTCGAAATTGCCATTTACAAAAAAAAAAAAAAATCTGCATGCGAAGTTGGATTGATACTATGTGAGAACAAACCCTGTTAGTAAAATGCTGCAATGAAAGCTGAAAATCATCCTTTATATTTGTTGTTTTGCTTTTCTAAATAGATGTTTGTGATTTGCATTTATTACTTGATAATGAAATATGCTGTTTTCATGGATTGCTGTGAAGTGAGTGAAACTTTTGTTTTAAAAACTGCTACAGATCTAAATACGCAGGGTAATTTATTATGCAGAAAAAGGAAATTTTATCATGTTAAGATTATGGCCGTGCTAAAATGTTAGCATGTCAAGATCATGGCTGGGTTTAAACTATTAGCATGTCAAGATTGTGGCTGAGTTAAAATGTTAGCATGTCAAGATTATGAAATATGCTGTACTAGGGTAAAATGTTAGCATGTCAAGATTATGGCTGGGGTAAAATGTTAGCATGTCAAGATTATGGCTGTGGGGAAAATAGTACAGGGTGGGCCACGAAAAACCAGCCTGCCTCATATGTCCGTCACTATGCATGAAAGGATAACGAATGAAGAATTTTTAAGTCACTATATACCAGTACCCCGACACATTGATGCTCACAGTAGAATAACCCCCAACAGATTACGTATATCGTGTGTTGCAAGTTCTTGCAGCCAATAAATAACAGAGCTGTCACAGAATATGTGAAGCTGACAGTTTTTTCTTACCCCACAATGTATAATGTGGGGGTGGGGGTGGGGGGAATTAGTAGAAATATAAGTTGAACTTCCTTCCTTTTGTACTCATTCTGGTCAATGTAGCAAGTTTTTCCATTGTTTTTCTTAACTCGGTGATAGGATTTCTGTTTCTTGGTGATAAAATTTCATTAAATTGGAGACAAACATGTTACTGTTGTATAGAATGTGACCTTCTTGTGAATTGTCTGAGGATAAGAGAATAACTTCATTTATATTTCTAATCAGATTTTACCAAAACAAACAAAAAAAATTCTTTGCCATGTATAACTGAGATTTTCCTGCTTTGTTTTCTAGAATGTGAAAACAAGAATAAAGGAGATGGATGCAGATGTTTTTGTGTTCAGCGTGTTATGTTTCAGAAGATTTCTTATCCGAAAGACACATGGGTTCAAATCCTGGTACCATCTGGGTGTTTTTTTGTTTTGTTTTTTTTTATTTGAGATCAAAGTTAAAAATGAAGCTTGTACGCTCCATGGTGGCTGCTCGAGGTAAGTAGCCATTAATTCCATTTCTTCCCCCCACTCCTCAAAAGATCAGTCTTCAAAAGATGAATGAGGCATCCTGAATACAGTGGTTACCAAGCATCAGGTGGGTTCTGTCATCAGAGTGAGAACTGCTACATCTCGTCTAGGAGTATGGGACGCTGGGAACACAGTTTGAACTCAAAATTCAGCTACACTTTTGTATCTTCTTTCCCTGTCTTTTTGTCCTGTATGTTTTTGTATGATTATGGTGCAAACCAAAACATCACAACTGTGTGCTCATTAATTAATAAAGTTGTTCCCACTTTTGTTTTAAATAGTTTTAACATTTTGTTATCACAGCTTTACTGTTTGTGTATATTTATATATTTAGTTTTATATATACTTATACCCGAATGGGAGTTGGGCATGAGGCCAACAACCTCATCCTGAGACCAATCTAGAGGCGACTCTATTTGGGGAAAAACCCTGCTATTATGGAATATCACAACAGTTGTAACCGAGCATCAAGGACACCAACTTTGCATGCCATTGACAATAAAAAATTCATCAGCCCCAAATGCATAACAAAAATCGGATTTTGGAATGTAAGAATGATAGCCACAACAACAAAAACTGCTCAGGTAATAAAAGAAATGGATAGATATCACCTGGATGTGTTGGGCATCAGCGAAATGTGATGGCCAGAAGCAGGGAAAAGAAGGACGGAAAACCATAAGTTAATAATATATTCCGGCAGAGACGATGGGAAATACCAAGAAGGAGTGGGTATAATTATGTCATCTGCCGCAGCAAATAGCCTTTCGGAATGGGAACCTGTGAACAGTTGTATGATGAGTGCACGATACAAAATAAGCCATGGAATAATGACAATCATACAATGCTATGTACCCACGAACATTGCAGTTGATGAAATAAAATATGATTTCTATTACCAACTACAACTCATCAACAAAGTACCTAAAAATGACATCTTAATTGTCATGGTAGACTTCAACACCAAGGTAGGAAAAGATAACACCGACGTAGAAAAAGTAATGGGGAAAGAAGAAAGTGATACAATATATCAGAATGGAGAAAGATGAAATATGTCTAACAGAAGGCATGGTCACTGGAGGAGCAATATTTCCACACAAAGAAGTACATAACATGGATATCTCCAGATGATGGAACCAGAAACGAGATAGATCATTTTTGTGTTAGAAAGCCATTCAGAACATCTCTGATAGATATAAGAGCATATAGGGGTGCAGATGTCAGCAGTGATCACAACCTGTGTGTAGGGAGGATAAGACTTAAACTAAAAAGCCAACACAAGAAATCAGTACTCAGAAAGATAAACAGTCACAGCATACAAGAATAAAACACCAACAGTCGTCTTCTTCTTCATTCGCTTCTACCACCAAGACCACCCCATGATCCTACTGAATTTACTCCTGTGGTCCTCAATAGATCCCATGGTCCCTGAAAGGACCACATGAGATCCCTGAGAGGATCACAAGAGATTCAGAGTATCGCAGGGCTTGAGCCTGTATTCTTGGTGGGTCTCAGAAGCAGGATTGCGTGACACCGTGGTTTTTGTTGCACCAGTTTAATCTTGAGTTGGACTTTCTCACCGGAAAACCTTGACATGTTTTGGATATGAGTATATCCCCGCTGGGTGAGAGGTGGTTGCCCATCTAGCCTAGAATTGGACTTTCTCGTCAGAAACACCAACAGTAATTTCGATGTGGAACTTACCAATCATTTCACAGCACTCAAAGAGGTACATGAGACAGATATAGATGAATTATGGAATTAATACAGCACAGCCATAATCACTGCAGCAAAAGCAAGTGCTGGACTGCAGTCAACAAGTAGAAAAGCATGGATATCAGATAACACATGGAAATACATGAAAGAAGAGCAGCCAAATTATCCATGTTGAATGTAAAGACAGATCATGGAAAAGTTTTGGCAGAACAAAAAACTAGATAATAAAGTAAAAAGTTCAGCTGGAAGAGACAAAAGAGAATATTTGGACAATATGGCAAAAGATGCAGAAAATGCAGCAAAAATAGGAGACAGTAAAACTCTATATAACATATAGAAAAAGCTAACAGGTACTATTACCTCCAGAGAAAGACCAGTCTTTAACAAAACAGGCAACCTATTAACATCAAGTAAAGACCAAAAACAAAGATGGCCCGAACGCTTCCAAGAAATACTTAATAGACCACACCCAAATGAATTTAATAAATCTTGAAACCAATTTACCAGTCCCACAACTAAGTGTCAACTTAGATGAAGTTACACTAAATGAAATTGAAACAGCAGTGAATCTAATGGCTAACATCAAAGCTGCAGGAGAGATGAAATAAAAGTAGAAATGTTAAAAACTGTTAACAGTGACAACATGAGCCAACTACAGAGAATATTTAATAAAATATGGAAAGAAGAAATCATTGTTAAAATAGCTAAAAAAAAGGCAATCTCGGCGACTGCAATAACTGGAGGGGAGTAACCTTACTATCAGTCATGTCAAAGGTGTTTTGTAAAGTGATTCTGAATAGAATTAAGGATGTAGGATACTGCAGAGAGAGAAGAATAGGTAGGATTTCGAAAAGGGAGATGCTGTCTCGACCAGACCTTTACTCTGAGAATAATACTTGAGGGGCATATTGAAAAGCAAAAACCATTAATCCTGAACTTTATACTTTAAAAAGCCATTTGATAGCCTACACAGAGATTCATTATGGAGAATTTTAAGACTATATGGAATACCATCTAAAATTGTCAACATCATTAGAGATCTCTACAATGGATGTTTGTGCAGTCAAGACAGAAGAAAGAATGAGCGAATGGTTTCAGATTGAAACAGGTGTGAAACAAGGATGTATATAATCTCCATTGCTTTTTGGAATTGCCATAGAATTATAATGAAAAGATGCTGTACAGGTAAAACTGGCATTGACTGGGTACATGGGACCCAAATAGAAGATCTTGATTTTGCAGATGACATAACTCTTATCTGTGACAATGTGAAATCGATGCAGGAAAAAACAGATACTCCGTCTTCCTTGGCTAGTAAAATAGGTCTTGAAATTAACAAAGACAAAACAAAAATTATGATATTTCTAATTAATCAAAAAAGAAAAATATACATAGAAGGAACAGCTGTTGATGAAATAAACCAATTTGCATACCTTGGCAGCTACATAGACCAGGATGGTGACACCAGAAAGGAAGTTAGAATTGCAAAAGCAGAATTGTCCTTCAAAAATCTTGAGAACATATGGAATTCAAAAGTTATAAGACAAAAATCAAGTTAAGATTATTCAATTCAAATGTGATATCCACCCTCATTTATGCAAGTGAAAGCTGGAAAACAACTAAAGAAATAGACAAGAAATTAGACTCTTTGAAAACAAATGCCTAAGGAAAATACTTGGTATAAAGTGGAATGAATTTAAGAACAACACAGAGATAAGACAGATGAGCAAACAACAACCTGTCTCATGGGTGATCAGAAAAAGGAGATGGACATATGTAGGCCATGTGATGAGAAGAAACAATCAGAGAATACCAAAACAAGCTATCAAGTGAAGCACAACAGGCTGAAGAAAAAGAGGTCGACCACGTGAAACTCTAAAGAGGACATTGTTAAGAGAAGCCAGTTTAGTGGGCGTAACATCCCTTGATGAAGTTGAAAAACTCACTGAAAACAGGAAAACTTGGCAAACAGCTATGCGTTTGTTTAATGGCATGGGAAGGATGTAAGATACTTATGCCCAAACTAATTGTGTGTTACAAAAAAAAAAGTGGGAGTTTCCTCTGACCAGCTGCGGCAGGCAGCAGAACTTTAAGTTTTCAGTGGGTTCTTGTAGCAATTCCATAAGTATCACTAGCCTTCAAAAACATGTCCTTCTCTGACTACACTTGTGTATTTGGTTACTTAAGTGTTCCTTTCAGTTCTGTGTAAATGATCATACAGATAAGGTATTAGGTAAAGTCTTTCTCTGGTTGTGGTCATGCATGTAACAACCACAGAAATACCCCCTTCATGCGAGACACTCGAAAACAGGTAACAACACCTATTGGTCAGAGCATATGGAATTGTCTCATGTGGGACAATGAAGAATGACGATAAACAAGTTCTCACAATAACACTGCAGTTGTAGGTAGCAATACTTCTTTCAGGCATGCTCTGCTTGCATTACATAGACAAAAACAGCCATCATCATGGCAAGATACTCCAGTCAGCCACTATACACAGTCCATTCTCAAAGTCTCTCGGTCAGTCGACTACTTTCATGACTTCTCTATTTTTTACCCATTTTTCTTCTTTTTCTAACCATATACTGCTATAAACAGCTTCTCCCTGATTCTCATCCATTGAGTTGTCTAGTTATGTGTATATACATATATGGGACTCTCCTGGAATATATGTTCTGGATTATGTATCTTACATCTTACATCCTTCCCGTGCCGTTAAACATCTGTATTCTGTATACTGCACTTCTATATCTGCATTCCTTTTTTCGTAAGATTTCTTCATTCCACAGAGACGCCAAAATAAGTCTCCTCAAAGACCAGTTCTTAAAAAAAATTGTCCATGGATGTCATTGTGCATAATCAAAAGTAACATCAGACAATGACTGAACTCACTACACAGTATTTTTTCCCATATTTTATTGAATAATATTCATTGAAAATTAGGAATGAACAAAAGCATGGCTGCACTTTCAGCACACTCAGCTGAGACAATTATTAAGCACATTCCAATTAAGGTTATGTTTTTTTTTAAATAGATAATTAAAAATTAAACAGTAAGGTTAAAAAAAAACCCAGTCATTCAAATATAAATGTATGTACACATGTTTCAAGAACAACCTCAATTATGTCCAGTGGAAAAATAACAATAGTTCACATAATTAAATAAAGTAACTCATTGCACATGTGGGATTTTTTTTTTTTTTCTTTTCTCAAGCTAATAAATACAGTAAAAAAATCTGGATGAAAAATCATGGTCAAAATAAAATCTGCAGTATAAAAATGGATGAGACACCTTGAATTTGTATTACTGTTTTGCCAAAAAAAAAAAAAAAGAAAGAAAGAAAAATTAGAACTTCATGAAGTGAAGTGATGGCTTCTGCTGTTTGCAATGAAAACTAAAATGAAAAACACGTGGCTGTTGCATGTCACTATGAACCTCCTTTTCATGCTATAAACCAAAGGTTTACTGAGAATAACTAAGATTTCTTTACATTCTGCAGCTTACAATGCTATGAATTTCAACTGTACAGACAAAATTCATATCAATATAGCAATTAAAAAAATTTCAACCAGTATGTGGAACTTCATGGACCTTAGCTATATTGAATGTTATTATGCAAAGAAAAAGCTCATCAACTACACACAAAAAAATAAAATAAAAGATGATTGAAAATCTAAGATTTATAGGACAAGTGTCTGCATTATTCACACTAAAATAAACAATCTGTAAGAAGTTATCCAAATTTTATTCACATAGTAACTTCCTGCCTCGATGCTTTATGGGACAAGCAAAATGTAATAATGTGTGAATTCAAGTATTAAAAATGCTCACATTATTGCATTATTTAAAAACTTTGTTTAATAAAAGCACAAATATCCTTTACAGGAAATTGGCAAATGTTTTAATAAGTAAAAAAATTAACATGAGGAAGTATTCATGAAAATACTACACAACGTGTATGTACATAATGTTTACCAAAAAAAAAATGCACAAAAGTTTCTAAATATATGAAATCAAAAAGAACAATTATTACTTTTCTCTGCAAGATCTGAAAAATAAATTTACAGTTATCAGCGCATTATGATAGTTAATTATGTGATTTTGCTATCAGAGGGTCTCTGAAATGGAATTCTGGCGGGTTTTGGCTGTTAACATTTCTCATAAATTTCAGCACAGAACCCTCAGTGCCAATTTTTTTATAAATAGGAAACAACAAGGGTTTCGTACGGTAAAGTAAGAGAACATGTGGTAGTTGGCTAAGTTGGTTAGTATGCTGTTCTCTTGTGGCTAGACGGCTGCTTGTCCTATCGGAGTCCATGTTCGAATCCTAGGTAATTCTCTTGTGATTTTTCTTTCTCTCACATCTCACTAAAGTACTTTGTCTATAATTTTTTTAGGTCTAATCCTACAAAACTTGTTTTTCTCTTTACAGAACCCTCAGTGTAGGTGTTAAAAAGATTCTCTCAAGCTGTCAAGTTTTAGCTAAAAATAGATACAAGCAAGGAGACAGCAACCTGGTGATGGCCACACTCTTTAGTCATGGCATCACCGTGTGAAAAAAGTGCAACTGAGCTGTGGTTTCATGGCATCACCACAAGAAAAACAATCTGTATGAGGTTGCAATGCAACTTATATTACAGAGATATAATTTTTTGGCACTATATTTACCACTCAATAATTGTATGCAAATGAAAACTAAATTTGCGCTCATCAATGACCAGTAGGTACTAATGCTTACTTAGAAATATTCTCCCTACTAATATATATGAAGTTGCAGCAATATGTCTGCATAAATTTAAATCGAACACTAGAAAACAATGTCTGCCACTGATTTTTGTTAAAAGATAAGCATAATGATTCACTTCATTGCTCTCTGTGACATCATGTTCATCTGGAGCCCCCACAACAGCTGAAGCTGACTTCATATGACCCACCTTAAATTTCTTCGTACATGAGGCACATCTAACTCCTTCTCTGTAGCACACACTTGAAGTCCTTGAGCCTGTGAATAATTCGCATGTGAGTTTCCATTGCGGATGCTTTCTTGTCTCCTACTGGCTGGATTGTGAAGTGATGAAGAATGGATACTGTGTACAAGAAAAGCTGCATCTGTGCTATTTTGTCCCCAACACATCGGCGAGCACCTGGCAATGAGATAAACAGTATGTTTAATTAAGACCCTGAGCTACAATGCCTGACACTTAAATGTACATGACGCATTGAACAGTCCACATTATTCTCTCTAGTTTGAAAAGATACGTAAAACAAAAGACAAGTGTACATATATCTGTGTAAAGGATGATTCATGAACAATCATAGCTCTTCAAACAGAAGCAGATGTTTCAAACCAATCGAAGTGTTTTTATATGAAACAGGATAATAAAATTAAGCTGTTTCAACAAGGTGGAGCCTAAGAAATGTGATACAATGCATGATCCCATCACTTTTCTTTTAACCATGGTTAAAAAAAAATTAATTTTTAAAGCGCAAGATCTTTTCATGAATGTGATTCATGTCCACTCTGCAATGTTGCTCCATCAGTTTTGTCTTTGTCTTTCAACAAATATGAATATAATTCTTCAAACAAACTCCAGCTATTCAAAAGTCACATATATGTATATGGCAGTGTTGTCTATTTTGCATGAATATTTATCAAGAATCTGAAGTTTTTTTCCTGTACTCACCAATGCCAAAGGGTCTATAACTCTTAGGAGCTGAAAATTTTCCTTCTGCATCAAGATGGCGCTGAGGTCTGAATTCTGCAGCATCAAGATAAAATTTTGGGTCATAGTGCAAACTGTAGATGCTACCCAAGACAAAAGTACCTTTAGCGATGGTATAACCTTCAATCTGTAAAAGATAAATGTGAAAATCTGGAAACTGCAGGGAAAAATACTTTGGACATGTCAAGCTTAAAAAAATAATAAAATATGGAGATAAAATAAAATAAAATACTTTAGTTTAAAAATATGTCATTTAGCTGTCAGATATGGCCACTAATAATATGGCATTCTTCATCTCACAAGTCAGTTTTGATGCAAGTAGATGTTGGCTGTTTTGCAGAACATCATTTTGCTGAACAGCTACCAATGTTAGGCCACAAAAATTGTGTTGCAAAGACTAGTCTCTTTGTGCACCTTAGTCTTCAGTCTCTTTGTGCTTACACCTTAGGTCTTCAGTCTCTTTGTGCTTACACCTTAGGTCTTCAGTCTCTTTGTGCTCACACCTCAGGTCTTCAGTCTCTTTGTGCTTACACCTTAGGTCTTCAGTCTCTTTGTGCTTACACTTTAAGTCTTCATTCTCTTTGTGCTTACACCTTAGGTCTTCAGTCTCTTTGTGCTTACACCTTAGGTCCTCAGTCTCTTTGTGCTTACACCTTAGGTCTTCAGTCTCTTTGTGCTTACACCTTAGATCTTCAGCCTCTTTGTGCTTACACCTTAGGTCTTCAGTCTCTTTGTGCTTACACCTTAGATCTTCAGATTTTTTTTCCCTCATTTCCTCCTCAGATAATGCTGTACTAAAGCAGAGTCATTCCCCATGTAATTTGGTCTTTCATCAGTTCTTCCCAGCCCTTGCTGGTGACTGGAAAATCTCAGATGGATGACTTATCTTCACATCTTTGTTTTGGTCCACCAAGCTGCCTTCTTCCCTCTACAAGTTTACCATGTAAAATTTGCTTGGTAATACAGATGTCATATGGTGACCACAATGTAAAAAAGAAGCTGTAGTTGTGTAATAGTTACATGCTCTTAACTAACTGACCATCAGCATTTAATAAATATAACCTTACCTCGGTATCCTCCTTCGCAACATGGGGCAGTGAAGATGGAGTAACAACTCCCAACCTCAAACCCTCAACAATACAAGCATGAACATAGGGCATCTGTTCCAACAAAGACCATGTTATTGCTCCTCCATTTGCTTCCAAGACTGTATCTATCTCTTGCTGTGCCCACTGCTGCATTGGAAGATTCTTGGATAGGAACATGAGAATGAATTCCAGGGCTGATAAGGTGCTTGTGACACCGCCAAAAAATAAATCAATAAGAGACTGCAGGAGTTCCTCATCTGTGGGGAAAAACAAAATTTTTTTTTTTTTGTAAACAGTTTAAAGCATTAATAAAATACTGGGTTACAAGTATTTTACGAAAGTATTACTCTTACATCCTTCCTGTGCGGTTAAATGTCACATAGGGCTCGCATAGTTGTTTGCCAAGTTTTCCTGTTCTCAGCGAGTCTTTCAACTTCATCAAGGGCTGTTATGCCCACTAAACTGGCTTCTCTTAACAATGTCCTCTTTAGAGTTTCACGTGGTTGACCTCTTTTTCTTCGGCCTGTTGGAAAGTATTACTAGACAAGTAAATATATAGGAAATACTGGACAGCAAGTGAGCTGGTGGAGCACTTGAAACTGGTTAAAGCTGCATACAACTGCCAGATCTTGGGAATTCCCTTGGTTAAAGTTGCATACAATTGCCAGACCTTGGGAATTCCCTTGGTTAAAGCTGCATACAACTATCAGACCTTGGGAACTCCCTTGGTTAAAGCTACATACAACTGCCAGACCTTGGATATTCCCTTGGTTAAAGCTGCATACAACTGCCAGACCCTGGGAATTCCCTTGGTTAAAGCTGCATACAACTGCCAGACCTTGGGAATTCCCTTGGTTAAAGCTGCATACAACTGCCAGATCTTGGGAATTCCCTTGGTTAAAGCTGCATACAACTGCCAGACCCTGGGAATTCCCTTGGTTAAAGCTGCATACAACTGCCAGACCTTGGGAATTCCCTTGGTTAAAGCTGCCTTTTGTTTTTCAGAATTTCAGCTATTTTCATATTCTTCTCCAGAATTTCTAGGTTTGACATTCTCTTCCAGTGATGTGTGGATGATTATTCTAATGAATGGTCCTTACATAAATTTTGCAGCTGTACTTTTGCATGGTAGACTGACAGTCAAGTGGGTAGATGTACTTCAATATGATCAGAGGAGATAAAATGAGGAGATGATGTCTTCATTGTAAACAGCTATACATAAGCAGGTAAAGCATTGTTCACAGAGGTACATAGAGCTAATCTCTTTCTCTCAAACTGCAAACTAAATGTGTCTTATAGGGAAAATTGTACATGGCAACACAGTTGAATATGATATCACTTCATTTAGCTATGCTTCTGAAACATTTTTTATTACTGAGCTGGTTTGTAATAATCACTGGTTAATGCACTTCACCTGTATGTTTTAGTTCTTAAATTCATTTATTTCAGTATGTACTAACTGTCATTTTATTACCCAGTTTCTAAGCTAACTTTCATTATGCATAAATCTTTGCTTCTCTAGTTCCACAGATTATTTAACAACATGAAAACTGCAGAGGTATATTTTATTATATAGCTCACCATTTCCTTCAGTGACACATGCAAACTCTGGCTGCTTGAGAATTCGCTGAAGGATGGAGTCACGATGTTCATTAATTGACATCTGTTTTGTGAAGGTCCACTGATATTCTGTCAGGGGTGTGTGTGGACACACCAATTCAGGGGGTTCTGGCTCTTCATAGGGCACTTCACTGTGAGTAGTGTCCCCGAAACCAAACACGGCAAGCTGGTGGCCCATCGCATAGACTCTTCAATAACTGAGTCATTCTTTGGCGGAGACAGCAGGGAGTCAGAAGATGCAGTCTGGTCTGGTAAAATAAGTTTCCCTGTCTGTGAGGATGCGCTTTCTGTGTTGTTCAAGTTTGATGACTCAATGTACAGGTTCTGACAAGGCCTTTGGCATGCAGGTGTTGGGGAGAGGGTACCGCTGCGGGCCTGGCGTATCCACTGACGCAGAAGTCTCTGTAAACATCGGCTCGTGCCATGAACATCCACGATTTCTTTAAATGTAAGTTTTGAAAGTGGTTGTCTCAGCCTGTGTGAGATAAAGTAAGTGAAAATGAACAGTTGTATGCAGTTTCCAACTCTCTTCTTTAATATTATTTTATAAATTAAATACAATATTTTTGGCATTCATGTTTCTCACATACAACATAGGAATCTAATTTTAGCTAATTTAATCAACTGAATAAAAATCTACGTCATTACATTTTGACAAATTTTTATCATTTCATTCAGCATTAAACAATGAGATACTCACTTTGGATATTTTAATGAAACTTGTGTAAAAATGGATGTCAGATCTGCCCCCTCTAGACTTCTGGCTATTCTTTCAAGTTCTTTTCTGTCATCAGAATCAGTTGGTAATGAGCCACCCAATAGTAGTCCTGCAACTGCATTGATGCACGCCTTCAGCATGATGTCTCCTATATTTATTGCCCGCCCACATTTCAGAGGCAAGACTTCTAATGCGATCTGGAGCTCTGATTGGATGGCCCCTTCCATATCTTCCGAAAATGTTGAAGTATGGAGTGCTTTCATGAAAGCTTGCTTGTTCTTCTTCCAGCTGTCGCCACTACCAAACAAAAGCCCTGTGGAAACAGATTTAGTAGCATCAGTAACATTTGTCTGGATTTTAAATTTGGACGCGGAAAAAAGGTAACTATATTAGAGTGAAGGGACAGTTAACCACAGACCCAATAAGAATTTATATCATCACAGTGCTGGGTGCACAGAACGGAAGTTCGCATTCCAAACGAGATTAAAAGAGCAATAGTTTACATTCATATGCAATAGGCGGCATAAAGTGGAACGAATTCAAGAACAACGCAGGGATAAGGTCGATGACTGAACAACAACCAGTCTCGTGGGTGATCAGGATAATGAGATTGACGCATGTCGGTCACGTGATGAGAAGAAACAGTCAGAGAATACAGAAACAAGCTATCAGTGAAACACAACGGGCCGAAGGAAAAGTGGTCGACCACGTGAAATTCTAAAGAGGACATTGTTAAGAGAGGCCAGTTTAATATGCATAAAATCCCTTGATGAGGTTGAAAAGCTCGTGGAAAACAGGAAAACTTGGCGAACTACCATGCGAACCCTACGTGACGTTTAACGGTATGGGAAGGATATAAGAAAAGAAGTTTGCACTTACGCTATTTATAGTTTGGTTATTGAAAATTTTCTACCGTAATCCTGGTTCTTATGAAAATTATTGTTTCCATAAAGTGATATAATTGTAGTCGTTGATGGTGCAGTAATTAACAATCTGTGACATATAAACAACTGGCAATAATAGTCTTCTTGATCTTATAAAAGTTCTACAATTCTTACTTGGGTTATAGCTTTTCACATATTAATTGCCATGGTAACAGCAAATGCTTATCCTTGGCCAACAGTGAGTGAGAGAGAGAGAGAGAGAGAGAGAGAGATAGAGACTGACAACAACACAATACATCAACAGATGGGGGTGATGGGTGGGTGGGAGATAAACTTTGTTGATCCTCAAGTTGTTCATTTTCGCACCTTCAGTTAGGGTTGTCAGCTGGCCAGTATGTTCATCTCAACAAAAGCAAGAACTAGACATTTTAAAATAAGGCTTCTTGTAAACTATGGACAAACTGTAGTAGCAGAATGAGCTCTCTCTCTCTCTCTTTCTCTCACATTCTCTGTCGTGGGTGTGCATGTGTATGTGTCAGCGTTATCTGCACTGCGGTGCTGATGCACCAATCACATGGGGCGCCAAAGTGTGGAAGGGGCCGAATCGACAGTTACCCCCCTTTCGAGACTGATAATAATGAGCTCTGCCCCCGCTGCCATCGACTTCCAGTCAGTTGGGATTCTCGCCGGTGCTACGGAGCAGGTGTACCCGTACTGAAATTCTCCTTCCATGGAGATCAGGTGAACATGTGAATGCAACAATAATAGTTTTAAAACACTGACACTTTATATAGTGTTTCTAAATATAATACCCTTGTGGCCCAATTCTCCCTCTACTATCGCTACTGCACATTATAAAGATACATACCTTGACCTATCGCTGCTGGTCCCATTGGTCTGTCCAGAAACTGCTCCCCTTTTCTTCCCTCCATGTACTTCTCCACTAGTTCTAAAGTATTCAGATACACGAGATTTTTACTGCCCATTTTCACACCATAAATTGGGCCGTACAGTCTGCTCCATTCTAAGTTTGTCTTTGGGCCTTTCCAGTCGAAGAGCGATCCCACAAAGGGCAAACCACTTGGCCCAGGGGGGAGAGAAGCAGTTGAGGATGTAGAATCTGCGCTGTCAGACGAATGCTCCATGCTGTGTTTCTGTGTAAATATGAAAGAAAAAAATGGTTAACATTAGTCCATGAAAGTAATTTACTACTGCAGGCAAATGATTCAAAAATAACTTCAGACTGCTTATTTCTTCCATCTGTTTCGTGCACATTCTTATTCGCTTCATTAGTATTCTGTTGTCATGTTTTTTTTTAAATTTTCCCGCCTCCTTTCATTTTACCAGACTCGTGACAAACAAAGACCTTATATGGCTCTGAGGGTCTCGTAGCTAACAGCACGGAGACGCGATTAATTAACGGATTCGGCGGCGACTAGTTTCCTTTCACGAAAAATATTGCTTTCCCGTAGTTAACTCAGCTGCAAAAAAAAAACATTTCACGATTATCTGTCTATGACACTGGAGAATATCTCACTTGCAAGACGAGGCACACCAGATTACACTGTCAGTCAATGAAAACAACATTTTTAAAATGCATTATTGCATATACCCCCCCCCCCCTGTTTATTAGTGCGTTGTTACACCGTCTCCATATTGTTGTAAACTACCAACGTTTGACAACCGATGCCGTGGTAATAGACATGGAATAAAGACATCATACGGCACTGATGGTTCTACAAGGAAAGCACAGTTCACCACTGGCTCAGAAACACTTAAACCTCATCTCGGTTGGTCAGATTATTTGAAATCAGGTGAAACCGCTCTCTTGCTGGAAAAAAAAAACGGTACCTGTACGTTTGTTTAACACCATTCACGTCTGCACTACGTACGTAGTATAAATACATGAATTACACGCGGAACTTACAAAGTACGACCAAACTGAACCCATCTCTGCTATGAACCTGCCTCGGTAAGAGCTAGATTGTTAATGAAGTTCCCAACCGCTGCTTTAGTCGAGAAATTTTCATTATTTATTGTAACCATGGCAGACGTGGATGTCTGATAAACAGAAAATACCACGGGGTAAAAGAGGTCAACCAGATTTATATACAAACTGCAGGATCAAAAGAGTTACAAAACGGTGTTGCACTGCAATATTAGGTGATGGATGCGAGGCGGAGGAACTTGGGGGGGGGGGGGGGACATGTTTTCGTTTCCAAAGTCATGAGGTCACCCGGATTTTTTTTCTATCAATGATGATGATGATGATGGTTGAATGACATATCATTTCTCATGTCCTGATGAGAGCATATCAAGGTGAGACATTATCTTCCCAACAGGCAAAGCAATACCTGCGCAGCAGGAAACCGTGTAGATAATTGCCTCGTTCGCTTGGATTCTCTGAAGCATGCTCTTGTCAGGGGATTCATTAGGGTATGATCTTGATTGGTTGGGCGTGAAACGTTGTTTATAAGGTCAGAGCTAAAACACTAGACCGTCCCATTACCCGTCCTTCCCACCCCCCACCCCAACCCCTCTTCTAGAAAAAGGAAATGAATATACTTATTTCTAAAAAGGAAGAAAAAAACATAGGATGTTAACTTCGTTGAGCCATATGATACCAGTCTGGACCTTCATCAGTCAAATTCTGTCTTTCAAATTCAGCGATTTATCTTTCTGATCATAAGTCTTGGTGACTTAATTCAGAAGTGCATAAATTCCGAGATTCTCACTGCCCTTCCTTGTATACAGCATAAGTAAAATGTTGAAAATTCTGCAGTTGGCAAAGACAGTGCCAAGACAGTTGTATTTGAATCCCTGATTGGCATTCTTATGGTCCAGCCTTTGGAGTCCAATACAAAAACACATTCTAATCACCCGACTGTTACTAGATAAAGGAGCATTAAGCATAAATTGATTTGACAGTGATGTTACATTTAAAAATTAATGACAGATTTATAAACCATAGTGAAGATCTTACTTAAGGGAACAGATGAAAGGTTTTTTTTAAAAGCAGTTGAACGACAACGTTACATGTTTATAGGCAAAATCAAGAGACGAACAGGAATTGACTTAGCTAATTCACCCCCCCCCCTTTCCCCAACAGTTAAATTTCCAGTTAGTTCTGCCCTTTTCCCCCAAAAAGAAAAGGGGCATAACTAACTGGAAATTTAACTGCTGCCAACTTTTGACAAGGTACAAGGTGATGACAACGTAGTTAAATCTGACAAGTCAATAATGTTTTCTCACAATTAGAATAATGGAGAAAACAAGTAATTTCCAGAAATTTCCAACACACACACACACACACACAGATGTAGCAAATCTTGTGCTTTCTATCCTGAATATACCTTTAAAGTGTGATTTTCTTTTTCATGTCTTTTCTAATTCTCCAAAAACTCTCAGGTTTTTTTTTTATCTTTTCTAAATATCACACCTCCCCCCCCCCCAACCTCCCTCAATGTAAATTTTAAAAGAATCGAACTGTTTCCTCTTGGCTTCCTTTTCTACCCCCTCTTCCCTCTACCCGCTGAAATTCTTTTGTGCTTGTTATTGTTGGTTTTATTTGTACCTTGTATCTTCGCCATAAAACACAGGTAAGTGACTCCGGGTACGCTCCACCCCAGGTGGATATTTTAAAATATCTCTCCAGAACAGTGAACGAGTTTTTAACTACGGTTTCTAACACTCTGTTATGTCACCTGCTAGAGAAGGCATCTGTCACTTTTGTATTGAGTTTGTCACAAACCGTACCGCAGACAGGTGTTCGGAATATGCGAAATAAAAACTTTTATAATATGCTGCACATCCGTACAAATTGGTGTTGCTGATATTATTACTGCAACAAAACTGTTACTCAGAAAAGTGGCGCTGTTTTGCACGTACAGCCACTGTTACTTACCGGCCACTTAACAATTTTTTTTAAAAAGTGGTCGCAACACCCTGTCCACGATTCTGCGCAGGACTGACACAGCATCCCACTGCTGTTAGCGACAATCAAATAAGTCGCAAAACTTCACTGCTCACAGCGTGTCTGCTTACGTTAATTGCCACAAAACAATACGCCCAGGCCCGATTCATTATGGAATAGGAAAACTGAACTTAGTGTTTTATTACTTGCTCCTCGCTTGCGTTGTCCATCCCCTCCCATACTAACCCCCTTAAACATCGCATTTTTTGGCGCTGGTTTGCCAGCACTATAGTGCAGTTTTAAAAGTTGGCACAGTCATAAGCAGGGGTGTATCACTAATGTGGTAGCTATGAAACCGTCTCTTAAAAAAAAAAAAACGCGCGCAATGCATTTGCATGTCGTAGGGGTGTGAGATATTTGTGTTTTCGCATTTCTTAAGTCACAGCACTGTGAGACAAGGAGGCCAGTACATGTCTTCGCTGTTCTTACTGTCGCTGGGAAGCTCAGCTACCCACTTTTTAAAGGCTATGTCGGCACTGGGACCGGCTGATCTGAGAAAAATTCCGTCTTGACGGGGAACCAAATACAGGACTTCTGGTATGCTGGCGAGTGCATTAACCACTGCGCTACCGCGGCAATCTATCTCTCTCCCTCCCTCCCCTCTCTCTCTCTCTCTCTCTTTCTCTGTCTCTCTCTGAACCGTTAAGTGCTCAAGGCAAATGGAGCTTCCGCAATTTTTTTTTTTTTTACAAACGCCTGTACTTCGTCTTTTCTTTACCGTGGCAATAAATGGATAAAAATTATTCATGATATTGTTACATCCTAGCTTCTCTGTTATCCATCCATCCACTCATCCATCCCTACCAACTAACTTTCGACTGGATGCATATGAAGAAAATAACTCTACAATCGAAGTTAACAATAACAATGTTTAAAAAAAGAAAAACACGTATCAGTCGCCTTTAAATAAAGTAATAATTTTATTCGAAATATTTTCAGTAAAATTAACTTCGCCTTTTATCTCTTCTTATTATATTTCAATAATTGATTCATCTTGTTTTCCTTTTAATCTGAGTCAGGCTTGGGGACGCCAGCGAAAATATACGTTTCAAGTGTCGCAGATATTACTGAAGCCAGGCTCGAAAAATGTAAAAGAGCAAACAACTGATGTTGTCCCCTTCTTCCTCTCTCTCTCTCTCTCTCTCTCTCTCTCTCTCTCTCTCTCTCTCTCTCTCTCTCTCTCTCTCTCTCTCATGGTACATTATCATAGAATTAGTCAAAGAAATAATGTATATTCAAATCGTTTTTATTTAAGTCCTTTTGTAGTTTATACATTTCTGGTTGCTAATAGAAGAAGAAGAAGAAGAAGAAGATGAAGAATAATAATAATAATAATACGCTCTAATCCAGTACAGTAAAAAGAATCAGAGGTTTGCTGCACAGCGATAACAATCAGAACAACAGTGAATAAGAGTAAATGTAGATCAGCGGTTCCCGAAGTCGGTGAACGATACTCGTAGCATAGGAAGATCGGGGGAGGGAGAGGCGGGGGGGGGGGAGGGAAGAGAAACTGAGCTGCAACGGACATAAGACCCAACTGTGTGAAAAGAGTTACTGGGGGCGATTGGGATGGTGCCCTGAAAGGGTCGGCAGCCCGGAAAGTTTGAAAACTGCTGTGGATTGGCCTTCTTACTCCCACTTCTATACATAACACAAAAAGTATATGTACGGGTGCCACGCATCTAAGCTAACGATAAACTGTGGCATTTATGAGGAATTCATGAGCCACACCATTTCCATGGCCAGCTCTCACTTAGCCCATGGCCTTTGCATAATAGCAGCAGTTATCTACACACACACGTCAACAAAGAGGGTTGAGGTGTTAAATGAACAGCGATATTTTGTTTACACAGAGTCGTGTGTGGCAGAAATGGAGCAGTATAGCCCGTTTATGAAATGACCAGGTACCAACACTAAACTAGGTAGTATAACAAGCCCCCATGTCTTACATCAGCAAGGCAAGTCCTTGCAACTAACGACCACTGATGACAACAAGACTGCATCAAAGCTATTTTCCATCAGTCAGTTCTCTTTGGAGCATAAAGACACCACAGATATTCCCTTCTGTTCAAAACTTTCTTCAAGCTAGTCACTTGGTAGAAATCCAAACACCGTTCCCGTTGTTTCACTAATCCAGACAGACGGACTTTTCCCGTATACCGGTACATATCAATAAAGTTTAACGTTAGCAGTCCTCGGCTAAAAACAGGACAGCAAAGTATCAATGTCTTACGATAGCCAATGAAGAATTAAAAACTATTAGAATTTTATGAAAATGACGTTCAACCTTCTTTGGACATGTGTGTGCGTATATATATATATATATATATATATATATATATATATATATAATATATATATATATATATATAAGACAGCAGAGGAAGCATTAAAAAGTATCACAAACGTAGCAGAAGCGATATATACAAATGGTCGAGAGAGATAAAGACTGACAAATTCCACGGAGAAATTTTAAGGTACAATCCCTGTTTCCGTGCCATTAAGACATACATGGGGATAGATATTTCCAAGACCTGTGGCACATGAAAGTCTGATGTGCTCAGTATTACGCTTGGCCCCATTTACCTTCCCAGATTTCTCTGGTGACCATTTTTAGAGGCTGGGTGGGCCCAAAGGGACTTTTTAGTGTGGTGGTACCAGAGAAAATCCCCACATTGCTGTGGGACTTGAACCTCTTACCACCAGATTAGTAGACTGAGCGCCTAGCAACTAAGCCAACGAGGCCGACGAAATCTGAAGGGCCATATTTTTTTTCATTAACTCTTGATCAGTATTTTATACCTACAGTCATCAGAATAATAATAGCCATTTGTAAGAACTTCAAGCTGACAAATAAATAAGAGAGAAGATAAGACCTACGTTACTCGTCACGTCAGCACATTATTTTCTGGCTGAAAAAGAATCTGTGTATGCTGGAGAGAGAGAGAGAGAGAGAGAGAGAGAGAGAGAGAGAGAGAGAGAGAGAGGAGAAAGGAGGGGGCGGGGCTATATCATGTTAACTTTCGGTTCCTACGTTGCTTTCTTGGCATTTCGTTGAACTACAGAGCACTGAGATAACTCTTGGCTAGCATAGACAGCCTGCATAAGCTGTCTTTACTGGTTATATAGGTTGTGGTCCTTCTGTGCCAAGTTAAAATGGACGAGTACATCTGATGCACGCTTATATGTGGGTGTGTGTATATATATATATGTGTATGTTACACGAGAAAGATAAGAAAGATAAGGGGAAGAGTTAGTAAAAAACAGAAATAAAAGAAATGGCATCTGAGGTAAAACTGGTTCTAGTGATAAAAATAGATGGGTGTATGGTACAGTTTGAAAAAAAAAAGATAGAATGAGGAAAGTGAGCAGAAAGCAAGGTGAGTAAATATAAATGAAGGACATACAACAACCTTGCCCACTTTCCTCATTCTTTCTATCTTTTTGTAAAATTGTACCATAAACCCATTTATTATTTTTTTATTACAAACAGAAAGTGTAATACTAGTACAAAAATGTTTGCCAAAAAAAAAATATATTTCTTTAACAGTAAGCTTCAGCTTCTTGGAATGATGAAGAATATGAAATCATGAACAGTTTAACAAAATCCAAGACACATATCATATATCATGTCTGGGACGTATTAAACAACGAGTTTA
Organism: Achatina immaculata; assembly: GCA_009760885.1. Classification (NCBI taxonomy): domain Eukaryota; kingdom Metazoa; phylum Mollusca; class Gastropoda; order Stylommatophora; family Achatinidae; genus Lissachatina; species Lissachatina immaculata. The sequence goes on from CM019718.1 coordinate 5,008,553, forward strand.
GGTTTTTGTTGTTTTTTTATGCCAAAGTCTTGTCGCCTTTTGTATACAGAATGAGGCAGGAACAGAGAAAGATAAACACACACACACACAGAGGAGGGAGAGAGAGAGAGAGAAAGAATACACAGAGGTTAACTACGACTGCAAACGTAGAATCTTAACCTCTGGGAAAATAAGAATGGACAAAATTTAAACTAAGTGGACTGGCTGTAGACTGTATACAAAAGAACGGCAGGCATTTGTTGTTCTCCTACGACGAGGAATGAATTATGTTGAAACTGAAAACAAAGTAAGATAAACTGAGCAAAATATGAAAATGCTCACGCAGCGATCGTGTTCCAAAGTTAGCTTCGCTCTGCTCAGCTTAGACTCGCTGCACGACGCCTACAGTTCAGAAATATGAAAAAACTGCGAATGCTTCTTCAACATGGGAGAAAAAAAAAGAAACGAGACAAATAAAAAGATAGATATCTTACCTTAGCTCGAGTCATGTTAGAGATGTTATTTGTTGCGTCTTCGTTAGATGAACAGTTATCAAACGATGAGCGGGCAAGCATTTTTATAGCGTTTGCAGAGAAACGATAGGAAATCCCAAGATTTGCTTTCTCCAAAACCATTCGATGCTATCTTTAGAAACGGGGGCCTCCCTTTAATTTCCACTGCTAGCTAGGTCACGTGCTTCATAGACATCTCTGCCCGGTACAGAAACCGGAATTTTTCGTACGTCAAAATACTTAATCATGTTTTTTTACCGGAAAGAAATCTAGATAAGTGGGTCTAGACACGGATTTCCGGCCTTTCAGCACCCTCCACCCCTCTTTTTTTCCTCCTCATCACCATCTCCTCCTTCCCCCTTTTCGAATAACTCCAGCAATCTGAGCTTGTATTACTCAAGTGAGTCTTTTGTAACAGAATGAAGTAGTCCGACAGAAATATTGTTTCGTTTCTTCTCGACAATCGTGTTAATACCTGTTTTTACAAAACTCTTATTTTTATGATCTGATTCTCTAATCTATCCGCATCTGAAGATTTCTTAAACCAAAATATTTTGCCAATCTATTTTTAGAAATTCATTGGCTTTGTCTGGCGGACGTCAACATTTAAGGCTGTTAAGTCACCACAGCATGCTCACGAGACCCACCCCCACTCCCCCTCCCCCCAAATGTTGTATGATAGGATCTAAACAAACTGAAATACTTCCCTTTTTTTTTTTTTGGTTTCCGTAACTAAATATTTTCTAGGCTGATTTCTTTCATTCAGTAATATAAATAATCACGAAGTTAAAGTGAAGTACCTGAAGTAACTTTGAATAGGGTGTAACTTCTTCGTCTTCGTCTTCGTCTTCGTTCCTTGGTTCTAGCCTTAGACATTTATATTCATTGCTCCGTTAAATTGTGCAGTCCTTTGGAGGTCATGATAAAAAGGCCTCAAAGTTTGTTCCCCCCCCCCCACCAGTGTAGCTATCTGTGACCAGAGCCGTGTTCTGGCTTCTTGGTGTACGGGCAGGGCTGCAAGATGTGCTCTGGGGTCTGGATGATTGTTTCGCGTGTACGATCAGAGGCAGAGGTGTGTAGCAGCCCAAGGAGACATGGGTGTGCTCGTAGTGAGCAGTGTCCCGCGCGTAGTCCGAGACGGTGGTTTGTTCTTGAGTTGCGACATCTGGTCGTTAGACGGTGCTCTTGGTGTCAGAGTTGCGACATCTGGTCGTTAGACGGTGCTCTTGATGTCAGAGTTGCGACATCTGGTCGTTAGACGGTGCTCTTGGTGTCAGAGTTGCGACATCTGGTCGTTAGACGGTGCTCTTGGTGTCGGAGTTGCGACATCTGGTCGTTAGACGGTGCTCTTGGTGTCAGAGTTGCGACATCTGGTCGTTAGACGGTGCTCTTGATGTCAGAGTTGCGACATCTGGTCGTTAGATAGTGGTTTGTTCTTGATGTCAGAGTTGAGACATCTGGTCGTTAGATGATAGTTTGTTCTTGGTGTCAGAGTTAAGACATAATCATTAGATGGCGGATTGTTCTTGACATGAGAGTTGCGACATCTGGTCTTTTGATGATGGTTTGTTCTTGATGCCAGAGTTACTACACTGGTCTTTAGATGATGGTTTGTTCTTGATGTCAAAGTTAAGACATCTGGTCATTCGTTAGATGGTGGCTTGTTCTTGATGTCAGAGTTGCGATGGTGGGTTGTGCTGGTCAGTCCATAGCTTCTTATACTGATGCTTGATAATAGTATTGACTTGACTGTTGATGCTGAAGTTACCTACTACCAGGTTTGGCAGTTATGTCAGCTTTTTTTGCAAATAGACCACAGTGTGATGGGATCCACTGGACCACAACCGCCTTTTTCTTGAGAGACTGTGGGCAGCATTTGCATTGTGTCTCTGTCTAGGTGCTCTGTTGGCGACAGCAGACTTTGTATGACGGACTTGCTGTCAGTAAGGAAGACGACGCGATTGCAAGTAATTAGAAAGTAAATAAATGAACAATAGTTTGACCTATCAACAAATGTATAGTACTGAATGTGTATCGCTATCGCACCATCGTAAAGTGAAAATATCTTAAGATGAACAAACGTAAGCTGAGGAGCGTCTGTAATAGTTAGGCCCCCGACTTGATTAGAAATATCAGTCATCATCACGTGCCGTGTCGATATGTCTCGTCATTAGAACTTCTCAACAGACCTCGATGTCTGCTTTTCAAACGGACATTTCGTGATTTTCTATAAGGCGATGGTGCTAGGTTGTCCACGATCCTCTCTCGTGGCCTTCCTCTGACTCTTCTCCTACTTATATGTTTTTTTTGTCTACATCATGTTTTCAAGATGTGGATATCCTTTTCTCATTACACATCCAAGGAACGCTGATTTTCTTTTCTTAAAGTTTTAAGTACTATAATAAATAATTGAATACTTCTACGAGAAGTTAGTACAGATACTGTCAGAGTACTATGTAATTGATTAGCCTTATCTAGTTGGTACATCTTTCGGCACATCACCTAATGAATGATTGAATGTATCTAGCTAGTAAACTGATCGGCACGTCACCTAATGAATGATTGAATGTATCTAGCTAGTAAACTGATCGGCACGTTACCTAATGAATGATTGAATGTATCTAGCTAGTAAACTGATTGGCACGTCACCTAATGAATGATTGAATGTATCTAGTTAGTAAACTGATCGGCACGTCACCTAATGAATGATTGAATGTATCTAGCTAGTAAACTGATCGGCACGTCACCTAATGAATGATTGAATGTATCTAGCTAGTAAACTGATCGGCACTTCATTTTATGAATAATTGAAGACAGGGTGTTCCAAAAGTTCGTTTACAGTTTCTTGGCGCCAGTGTAGGTGTTCCTCTAGATCCCTTGACCTGACACCTTGTAGCTTTTTCTTGCGGGGATACATTAAAAGACACTGTTTACTTATTCCTACCTTAACGGGGATCTTGAACACTACGAAGTAACTAATCATGTACGTCAACGCATCTGTTACCGGAGATATGCTATTGTACAAAGAACGCCTTGGAGGAACTCAATTATCACAATAGCCTATTGCTACATCATATAAAATAACTGAACTTACATAACAGAAATCGTCGGATGAACTAAAACAGCACAGCACGGTAAACCTCAGAAATCTAACATGTAATTTAAGAAAAAAAAAAGAAAACTAAGCCAAATCACATTGGACAGTAAAGCAATTTTTTTTCCCTTTATCCATTAGATCAGTGGTTCTAACAGTGGGCGGTAGCGACTCCCTGTGAAAGGGGGGGGGCGTTAGAAAGATCCAGAAGACTGGGGGTGGGGAATCGAGAGGGGAAAAGGTGCGGTAGGCGATGTAAGAAGCAACTGAGAGAAAAAAAAATTAAATGGGCGCTAGGTATGTGACACGAAAAGCAAGAGGATGCAACCTGAAAAAGTCTGAGAACCACTGTGTTAAATGAAGCAGGTGCTTTTTCTTAAATTCCTGAGGGTACGCTTTTTTCGGTCTAGTGGATATGTTAGGCTGCTGGGTTTCCGTTTTGCCTTCCTGTTGCGAGTATTATCGCTTATATGTCTCCAGTTCATGGTCCAGAGACTCTGGTGAATACACTATGCCAAAGTAGCCTAAATAATAGTCTAGGGCCGAAAGAATTTGACACGGTGAATGAAATCCCACTTCTTTCATAGCGTTAGCCTCTCAGTGATGAATGTTCACCATTGCCGTTGGTGGTGTGTATCTTATCTTATATCCTTCCCTTGCCATTAAACGTCACATAGGGCTCGCAAGGTAGTTCGCCAATTTGTCCTGTTTTCGGCGAGTTTTTTAACCTCATCAAAGGATTTTATGCATATTAGTTTGGCCTATCTTAACACTGTCCCTTTTAGAGTTTCCCTTGGTCGGTCTCTTTTTCTTCGGTCTGTTGTGTTCCACTTGATATCTTGTTTTAGGATTCTCTGATCGTTTCTTCTCACCACGTGACCAACATACGTCCATCTCCTTTTCCTGATCACTCATGAGACTGGTTATTGTTCGCTCAGCTGTTCTTGAATTCGATCCACTTGATGCCGAGTATTTTCTTTAGGCATTTGTTTTCAAAAGAGTCTAATTTATTGTCTACTAGCTGATTACCCGGCGTTGTCCGGCATTTATTTATCCCAATCAACAAAGTTCTATTCATTTCCACAACCTTCTAGGCGGTTCTACAACGTTCTATCCATTTCCACAATCTTCTAGAAGGTTCTACAGAGGTATATTCAGTACCACAATCTTCTAGAAGGTTCCACAATGTTCTATTCATTCTACAGAGTCTAGACAGTTCTGCAGAGTTGTATTCGTTCTATTCGACTAAACGTGGCGTAATTGTCATCAGGACTGTCACCAATCAGCTTAGCGACCCTGAACACTATGGATTCGACACTAATCTCGGTAAATTTGGACATTTTATTTTTCACCACTTCTCACCCCCCCCCCCCCCCATGCCGATGGGGCTGAACTTGTACTTAAACGGCATCGGGAGTGTCACCGTTCATCTTAGCGACCCTGAAAACTGTGGATTCTACACTAATATCGGTCGTTTTCGATTATTTTTACATGTCACCCTCATCTCACCCCACCCCTAGACCCCCTAGGAGAGATAGGGGTGTCTTACCCTAACAGGATTTCTCTCCAGATTGTAAGTCATAGGTGTACCACACTTGACTGATTTTGCACCAGGCGTTCCAGGGTGATGCTGGAACATACATACATACATACATACATACATACATACATACATACGTACATACATACATACATACATACATACGTACGTACGTACATACATACATACATACACACACATACACACATACATACATACACACACACATTTCTTTAATTATTTTCAGCTTTCACATGCATAAATGAGGGTGGATCTCTCTCTCTCTCTCTCTCTCTCTCTCTCTCTCTCTCTCTCTCTCTCTCTCTGAACCTTAAGTGCCCAGGGCACATGGTGCTTCCGCAAGGGTTTTCCACAAATACCTGTCCTTCGCCTTTTTTTCTGCTTTTGCCCAGGTGAGCCCTCTATTGCTCAACATCCTTTCTGTTGTTCTTCTCCATGTCTCTTTTGGTCTATCCTTACTTCTGTTCCCCTGTGGTGTCCATCTTAGTGCTATTTTTGGTAGTGAGTTGTCAGTCATTCGGAGCACATGTCCCAACCATCGCCAGAGTCTTTCCTCAATAATTGTTGTCAGTGGCTTCATCTGCATTTCTGCCAATAAGATGTTATTTCTTATGGTGTTTGGCCAAAATATTTTTCGAATTCTTCGTAAACATTTAGTCTGGAAAGAATTCAGCTTGTTTTCTATGGTTTTGGTGATTTTCCACCATTCACTTCCATAGAGTAGTACACTTAGAACATTACTCTTAAATATCCTGATTTTCATATTTATGCTTAGTTTTTTTTTATTTCCATATAGTCTGCAGCACTGCACTAGCCTGGTTTGCTCTAGTAAGTCTGCTGTTGATGTCCTCTGTGCTGTCTCCATTTTCTACTACGCTACTGCCAAGGTATACAAATTCGTTGACCTCCTCCACTAACTTGCTATCTACTCTGAGTACATTTCTGTTGTTCACATTTTGCTTCATTAACTTTGTCTTTCCTACGTTGATCTTTAGTCCTACGTTGTTTGCATTCTGAGTTAGCTTGTTTATTTTATCTTGCATATCTTTGTGACTGCTTGATAATAGACAAATGTCGTCCCCAAAGTCAAGGTCCTCCAGCACTGTGTCAAGGGTCCATTGTAATCCTCTGCGTTTGTCTGATGTTGCCTCCTTCATTAACCAGTCTACTGCCAAGATAAATAATGTTGGTGATAGTACACATCCCTGTTTCACTCCTGTTTGTACCCTAAAGCTGCTGGAGGTATTTTCTCTACAGATCACTTTGCACTGAAAACCCTCATATAGGGCTTTGTTTACATTTACTATCTTATGGGGGAGACCATGCCATCTTAGGATTTTCCACAGTGCATCTCTGTTGACACTGTCAAAGGCTTTCTCAAAATCTATAAACAATGCATATGTTGTACTATGCCACTCATTTGCCTGTTCTAATATTTGTCTAAGTACAAATATATGGTCTATGCATGATATTCCTTTCTTAAATCCTGCCTGCTCTTTCCGAAGTTTTTCCTCAAATGTTGGTACAATTCTGTTGATGATTATTCTGCAAAATACTTTACTGGTGAGTGGCAGTAGGGTAATTCCTGTCCAGTTCCCGCAATCTCTGAGGTCACCCTTCTTTTGGTAGTTTTACTATAAGGCCAGTTTTCCACTCCTCTGGAGCTTTTTCTAGATCCCAAATTTGTTGTAATATCCGGCAAAGTTGTTTTGGTGTTTCTGTTTCTTCTGCTTTCAACATCTCAGCAGTCACTTCATCTTCACCTGGTGCCCTGTCTGATTTTAGCTTCTTTATCGCCTCCTTTACTTCACTTATTGTTATTAGTCCTGTATTGATGTTTAGTTCCGTTTTTGCTTCAGGTATGTCTATTGTTTGTGCTGCTTGTGTTCTGTTTAGTAGGGTGTTAAAGTGTTCCCTCCAACTTTCATTTTTTTTCTCTTTCTCCACTGACCAAATGAGGGTGGATATTACATTTGAATTGAATAGTCTTAACTTGGTTTTTGTGCTTATAACTTTTGAATACCATATGTTCTAAATATTCTTGAAGATCGGTCCAGCTTTTGCAATTCCTTTCTGATGTCACCATCCTTGTCTATGTAGCTGCCAAAGTATGCAAATTGATTGACTTCTTCAGCAGCTTTCCCTTATACGTGTATTTTTCATTTTGATTAATGGGAAGTTTCATTATCTTTGTTTTGTCGTTGTTAATTTCAAGACCTATTTTGCTACCCAGTGAAGACAGGATATCTGTTTTTTTCTTGCATGGAATTTACATTGTTACTGATAAGAGTTATACCATCAGCAAAATCAAGATCTTCTAGTTGGGTCTCATGTACCAAATCAGTACTTGTGTTACCTGTGCAGTATTTTTTTCATTATGAAGTCTATTGCAAGTCCAAAAAGCAAAGGAGATAGTATACATTGTTGTATTAGGCCTGTTTCAATCTGGAACCATTCGCTTATTCCTTCTTCTGTTTTGACTACACAAACATATCCGTTGTAGAGGTCCTTAATAATATTGACAGTTTTAGATGGTATTCCATATAGACTTAAAATGCTCCACAATGAATCTCTGTGTATCCTATCAAATGCCTTTTTAAAGTCTATGAAGTATAGCTAGAGCATTCTACAGACTTAGTTCAAAGGTCACAGACAATGCACGTAGCAGGACGTTTGAAGACCCGTAGATCAGTGGTTCCCAACCTGTGTTTCGCAGACAACAACTGGTCCACGGTGTATTTTCAGATGGTCTGCGGGGTGTGTCATCAATGTGGTACTAAGTGACATCTAATGAATGACAAGAGTTTATGGCATTATGATATTGTATATAAACTGATCGTCCTTGATTGAAGAAAGATTGAGAACCGCTGGCTTAGATAATAATTTTTGTGTAGAAAGCGAGAAAGCTAGAAGACAATGTCCCAAGATGTTCTTCTCACCTGGAAGGTTGTTAATATGAGACTCACTTCTGGGACCTTTAAACAACGCAGCTTTAGTAAATGAGTTTCCGACACACTAGCGGTGTGTGTGTGTGTATATATATATACACACATTAGTATTAGTAGTGACAGTAACATAATGTATTAATAGTCGTAGTAACATAATGTGTGTATCTGAAAAATGTTAAAGGTAAAAGTAACCCTGTCATGCCTTAGAGGCACATAGGGATATGGTGTTAGTGCCCATATTTTCCTTGACCTGCCGGCACACTAGTACGTGTGTGTGTATGTGTGTGTGGAGGGGGTTGGTGGGTGATGGTGGAATTAGCCTTCGATAACAGAGAATAAGCACCTGCAGGGCAACAGATCCGTATCAATGGAAACAAGATTCCGAGCACTTAAATGTTACATCGAGCCAATTTTGTTTTATGGATGTGAAGCAAGGCCCAAGAATAAGAGAGTAAAACGAGAAATGGAGGCCATGGAAATGTGGTTCACAAGAAGGATGTTGAAGGTACCATGGACAGCTAAGAAAACCAGTGAAGAAGTCTTAAGAGAGGCTGAAGTTAAAAGCCAAATTACAGCAAAGATCAGAGGCAGACAAGCGAGATTTGTAGGACATTTTCTGAGAAGAGGAAAATTTGAACACACTGTGGCAACTGAAAAAAATTGAGGGGGAAGAGACAGAGGAAGACAGGGAGAGAAGTTACTGGATGGGCTGGCAGTGTGGCTAGGAAGAAAGTCACCGGCGGATCTCATAATCAAGTCTAAAGACAGGGAATTGAGGAGTGAAATGGTCGCCTACGCCACGCGGCACGGCACTTGATTGATTGATTGATTGAGGGCAAGGCATATTCGACAGTATCGCATACATGGTTATTGGTGAATGAAATGAAAATATATGACATCACGTGACTTTTAGTAATTCCACGTATGAGGAATTTCTTCCGAGGCCATAAAGGTGCCCAGAAGAAAAAGGTGCACATAAGAAAAAGGTGCCCAGAAGAAAAAGGTGCACAGAAGAAAAAGGTGCCTAGAAGAAAAAGGTCTTATCTTATATCTTATATCCTTCCCGTGCCGTTAGACGTCACATAGGGCTCGCAAAGTAGTTCGCCAATTTTTCCTGTCTTCGGCGAGTCTTTCAACCTCATCAAAGGATTTTATGCCTGTTAACTTGGCCTCTCTTAATAATGTTCTCTTCAGAGTTTCACGCGGTCTGCCCCTTTTTCTTCGGCCTGTTGTGTTCCACTTGATAGCTTGTTTTGGGATTCTCTGCTCATTTCTTCTCATCAAGTGGCCAACATATGTCCATCTCCTTTTCCTGATCACCCGTGAGACTGGTTGTTGTTCAGTCATCTGTCTTATCTCTGCATTGTTCTTGAATTCATTCCACTTGATGCCGAGTATTTTCCTTAGGCATTTGTTTTCAAAAGAGTCTAATTTCTTTTCTATTTCTTTAGTTGTTTTCCAGCTTTCGCATGCATAAATGAGGGTGGATATTACATTTGAATTGAATAGTCTTAACTTGGTTTTTGTGCTTATAACTTTTGAATTCCATATGTTCTCAAGATTCTTGAAGATTGATGCTGCTTTTGCAATTCTGATCCTAACTTCCTTTCTAGTGTCACCATCCTGGTCTATGTAGCTGCCAAGGTATGCAAATTGATTGACTTCTTCAATATCTGTCCCTTCTATGTGTATTTTTCCATTTTGATTGATGGGAATTTTCATTATTTTTGTTTTGTCCTTGTTAATTTCAAGTCCTATTTTGCTAGCCAGTGAAGATAGGCTATCTGTTTTTTCTTGCATGGAATTCACATTATTACTGATAAGAGTTATGTCATCAGCAAAATCAAGATCTTCTAGTTGGGTCCCATGTACCCAGTCAATACCTGTGTTACCTGTGCAGCATTTTTTCATTATGAAGTCTATTGTAATCCCAAAAAGTAAAGGAGACAGTATACATCCTTGTTTCACGCCTGTTTCAATCTGGAACCATTCACTCATCCCTTCTTCTGTCTTGACTGCACAACCATATCCATTGTATAAGTCCTTAATGATGTTGACAATTTTAGATGGTATTCCATATAGACATAAGGAAGAAAAAGGTGCACATAAGAAAAAGGTGCACAGAAGAAAAAGGTGCACAGGTTAATTTGACTCAGTTTATGACCGACTGTAGCAAACATCATCAGTTTTCTCGTAGGGCCGAAAATTCAATGATTAAGATGAAAGAGATAATGCTCCAACAACTCACAGCTGACTACAAACCTCAAGACTAGGGAACCACAGCCTGGCCAAGATACTGTTTAAGCCTCCACTCGGTACCCTAGTAACTGGCAGTACTCTGGCCAAACGTAAGGGAATCGAAATGGGAAGCCAAACTCTATTTCGAAAATAGGTCGGGCCGAAGTTGTATGTGTCGGTTGGAAAGTTCAGATAATATAGTTCAACTGAAAACTGTGACACAACGCAAGCAACATTCTTTTGAGTAGTAGTAGTAGTAGTAGTAGTAGTAGTAGTAGTAGTAGTAGTAGTAGTAGTAGTAGTAGTAGTAGTAGCAATAGTAGTAGTAATAGTAGTGGTAGTAGTAATATAAGTACTGGGAGCAGAGTAGTAGTAGCAATAGTAGCAGTAGTAACAGTTTAGTAGTAACAATAGTAGTAGTAGTAGTAATTGTAGTGGTAGTAGTAATATAAGTACTAGCAGCAGAGTAGTAGTAGCAATAGTAGCAGTAGTAGCAATTTAGTAGTAACAATAGTAGTAGTAGTAGTAGTATTAGTAGTAGTAGTAGTAGTAGTAACAGTTGTAGCAGCAGCACTGTTGTACTTGTAGTAGTAACAATAGTAGTAGTAGTAGTAGTAATAGTAGTAGTAGCAGTAGCAGTAACAATAATAGTAGTAGTATCAGTTGTAGTAATAACAATAGTAGTAGTAGTAGCAACAGTTGTAGCAGCAGCACTGTTGTACTTGTAGTAGTAGCAGCAGCAGTAGTAGTACTAGTAGTAGTAGTAGTAGTAGTAGTAGTATCAGCAGCAGTAGTAGTGGTAGTAGTAGCATCAGTAGTAGTAATAGTAACAGTAGCAAAAGTAGCAGCAACAGGAATAGTAGTAGTAAGCGCAGCAGTAATTGTATGTCTTGTCTACAATTCTTTTTCTTTCTCTTTAAGTGCCAACGTTAACAATCTGTGAAATAATTTAGCACGGCATTGTCTTCTTTGAGTTAGAAAAATAGTACACAAAGTACTTCAGACATGAGATAAAGAAAAACGACGAGAGAATTACCTGAGATTCGAACCATGGACTCCGGCAGAACGAACAGCCGCCTAGCAATGAGAAATAGCCACTCAGCCATCTTATATCTCTAGATATAAAAAAAAAATAAAAGGTTTTGAATAACCGAGTCTTTAACGTCAGTCGTGACACCAGGAAGGAAACGAGGTCATGACACAGAAATTCTCGCTTAAATTCAGTCTTAACTTATGGAGTTAGAAAGCAAAGTATAGCAAAGATCAGAGACAGACAAGCGAGATTTATAGGACATTTCATGAGAAGAGGAACATTGGAACGAGAGAACAAGAGACAGAGGAAGACAGAGAGAGAGAGAGGTTACTTTGGCTAGGAAGAAAGTCACCGGCGGATCTCATAATCAATGCAAAAGACAGGGAATTCTGGAGAGAAATGATCGCCTACCCCAGGCGGGATACCACTTAGAGCTTAGAGATTCAGTCTCCCGGGAATACCCAGTTTGAGACATAAACATATACACACGGCCTCCTGCAGACGTCTAGTCCCACCCGGAAAACAATATCAACAAACAAACAAACAGTGTTTTAACACTAAGGTCGTTTCAGTTTCTGGTTTTAGGTACACATTTTTATTATTGAGATGGCTGCCCACTCTTCCTGGAGTGCCTGCCACAGATCACGACGATTGGCTGGAGAAATGTTTGGGCGACAAATACGTCTTTGCAGCTCATCCCATAAGTGCTCGATCGGATTCATGTCTGGAGGCAGGGATGGTCAGGGAAGGGTGAGAATGTTGTTGGCAGTCAGGAACTGTGTGGTGAACTGTGCAGAATTGGGTCTGGCGTTGTCCTTTTGAAACACAGACCTTTGCGCAGCCAAAACTGGAAGGACATTGGGTCGAAGAATTTCATTGACGTATCGTTGCGCATTCAAGTATCTTCAATCTGTACCAATGAACTCCTTCTGTTGAAACTGATCATTCTCTATACCATTACACCCCCACCACCGCGCGGTGGAGCTTCATCAACGCAATTTTGGGAAAAACGTTCATTTGGCCTACGAGAGACCCTTCTCCGCATATCATGGCGGTGCAACAGAAAGGAAGATTCGTCACTAAACCAGACACGTCTCCATTGATTGTCAGTGTTCCAGGGCCGATGCTGATTGGCCCAAACAAGTCAATTTTGGCGATGGCGTCTCGTTAAGACAGGACCTCGTTGAGATCGTCGTGCCATCAGTCCAGCTTCATGCAGTCCATTCTGGACAGTTTGATCAGACACACGACGTCCTGCAAGCAATGACTGGGTACTTGAGGAAGCTGTTGTAAACCTGTTTCTGAGGTGATGAACCAGAATAAAGCGATCATCAGCTACCGTTGTCACCCTGGGTCGTCCACTGCGGTGCCGGTCTTCAGTTAAGACTGCGGTGCCGGTCTTCAGTTGAGCCAGTGGCTTGGAAACGGTGCCAAAGTCAACTGATGATACTCAGCTGCACGTTCGAATGCCTGACAACCTGACTTGTGACTTTCGACTGCTTGCAGGCGACCAACCAATACCTATGTTTCGTAAATTTTGCGATAGACGCACCATAATTGTCTGCTTGAAAATTAACTGAATTTGTTTGCGTAACCTCATCCTTTTATAGGGTTTCTTTTGCGTGGGAAGTGGGTTGTGCTCACCACAAAAATCACGAATTTTCCATACAAGTTATGGTTTTAAAAAATGCGTGAATAGCAAGGGCAGCTACTGCATTCTGACTATACAGGAGAATAGCAAAATTCACGCTAAATCATGGACCTGATATCTTGGTGACAATTTTTGGTTTGGTTTGAGATACCCTGGAAAAATTTTTTGTCATCTATATATATATATATATGAACGTGTATGCATGTATGTGTGTATGTATATTCCAGCATCAGGCTGGAACGCATGGAGCAATTTCAACCAAACATGGCACACATATGACTTACAATCTGGACAGTCCATCGAGTGGGTTAGAACACCCCTAGGAAACCCCTATGACCCGTAGGGGTCGGGATGACATGTAAAAATAATCGAAAATGAACGATATTAGTATCGAATCCATCGTTTTAGGGGTCGCTGAGATGAATAGTGACACTCCCGACGCCGTTTAAGTCCAAGTTCACCCCCCAGCGGCATGGATAGCCCTAGGGGTGGGGGTAGGATGGGGTGATAAAACGTTGTAGAACTGTCTAGAATGTTGTGGAAATGAATAGAACTTTGTTGATTGGGATATTTAAATGCCCCGGCAACGCCGAGTAATCAGCTAGTATGCATGTATGTATGTATGTATTATGTATGTATGTATGTATATATATGTATATATATATGTATACATACATACATACATACATACATACATATATATATATATATATATATATATATATATATACTGTTAAAAAACTAAACGGAACAAATACGATGTTGCTATTTAAATTGAAGTTTGCTGATCGGACAAGGGCAAATTGCCTGAAACGTTAACTTGCACATCAACTTCACGTGCTGACCTGAATTTTACTTAGCAGATGATTCATGAGCATAGAAAAGCGACACTAGTCAAATCAGAATTTTTGACTATAACTCATGACAGGTTCAAGAGAATCCCATGAAAATTACAGAACATAAAACTCACTGACCATGTTATTGAATGCTTATAAAAGATTGACACTCCTCGAATCAATTCATTTGAAAATTCAATGCGCAATTATAGCTCATTATAGTTCATCTCACTACAGAACAACGACTCATCATCATTGGACGTTTACAGACTGGACAGTCACAAAATGTAGTGGCCAGACAATTTAATGTGGTTAGAACCACCATTAGTCGCCTTTGGAGACGATTTCAAGAAACTGGCTCAGTTGCATACCGGCCGCGCAGTGGAAGATTCATAGTTACAACTCCTACCGAGACCGCTTCATACGGCTGCGTCACCCCAGGAATAGATTTGCATCTGCGTCCTCAACAGTCCAGTCAATGACAGTAGCTCGTTGAATTTCAGATCGAAATGTCAGGAAACGGCTGTACGACGCTGGTCTTTGGGCTAGAAGACCCTACAGAGGCCTTGTTCTTAAGAAATGGCATCGCCAGAACCGACTGCAGTGGGCGAACCAGCATTGTCAGTGGACCGTTGCGAATCATTGATTTAGTGATGAATCATTCTTTCTGCTTCAGCGACATGATAGACGGAGAAGAGTTTACCGCAGAGTCCATGAGCGCTACGCCCAAAACTGAGTGGATGAGGCTCCTCCACATGGTGGTGGAGGTGTAGTGGTGATGGGGACGATCAGCTTCGTGGGAAGAAGTGACCTGGTGCAAACTGAAGGACGCCTGAATGCCCAACGATACGTCGCTGAAATTCTTCGTCCTCATGCCCTTCCACTTCTGGCTCCACCAGGGTTGATTTTTCAGCAGGATAACGCTCGACCTCATGTGGCACAACTCACCACCCAGTTTCTCGCTGACAACAACGTCCAGGCCATTCCATGGCCATCCATATCATCAGACATGAACCCACTTATGGGATGAACTCAACAAACAAGTCCGCCAGCGAGTCGTGGCGCCATCCAATCTCCAACAGTTGTCTCTTGCACTGCAGGAAGAGTGGGTAGCCATCCCACAATAACAGATCCAACGGCTAATCGGACCATGTCAAGGACTTGTCGTTCTCTGATATAGACCAGAGGAGGCCATACACCTCACTGAAACGGAGACCTCAGTCGCAAAGAATAAAAGTCCAAACCAAATTTTATGAAAATCAGTTCATTGATAAAGTCTTAAAGTTTCTTCATGCCAAGATTTAAATATTAATTCCGTAAAATAAACTTTTAATACAGGTTTAAAATTTCGCGAGGGTCATACCGAAAGTCGTGAGCAGAATTTACAGATAGATAAAATATAAATGTATCACTTTAACCTGCATCCTTATCTTCACTTTTCAACATAATCTCCATTTCTCTGCACACATTTTACAATCTCTCTGCAAGTTTGAAAATACCCTCCCGGTGGAATTCCGTGCCAGCTGACTGACGGCACAGAAGCACTGCTTTCTGGACGTTCTCTCCTGTGAGACCCAGCGGGCACAAACTTTTCTATAGCCTAGGGTTTCAATCATTTCCTTTAGTGCATTGTGTCCTATTCCAAGATTTACAGCGATGTCAGATACTGTGACACGTCTGTCTTCTTTAGTGATGTTGTCAACCCTCTCCACGCTGCGTTCAGTGGAGGCAGATATATGGCGACCGCTGCGATACATATCTTGGATGCTCGTGTTTCCATCTTTGAAATGTTTCACCCACCTCCTAACACTGCTGGCACCCATATACACTTCTCCGTAAGCAAGTTGAAGTCTTTGGTGAATTTTAGCAGCGGGGATTTCCTCTTTAACGAGGAACTCAATAACAGCACATTGACGAAACGAAACTTTAGCACCCGCCATTTTGTTTATGCTCCGCGTGTTCACGTGACACATAATGGTGACGTCATGTGACCTCTACATGAAGTGCAAATGATGCTAGTTAAGTGATACATTTCTACTTTCTATAAATTTTGAATATTAAAAAAAATTTGCTCACGACTTTCGGTATGACCCTCGTGTGTGTGTGTGTGTGTGTGTGTGTGTGTGTGTGTGTGTGTGTGTGTATATATATATATATATATCCAGTATGGTTACCAGGGCCCCTGAAAAGAATAGAACCACTGCCACCTTCCACGGATGTCGTAAGAGGCGACTAAGGAGGTTGTGGGATAGGCCAACGACGTGTTCTCTGTAAAAAAAAAAAAACGGAGCGTTACAGCAACGTAAAGAGGAAAATCAGGAAACTTTGTCTTGGAAAAGGAAGGGACTCTGATAACAGAGTGCATGCCATTATGCAGTCGCAGCTGAAAGGAAGCTGCAGAACCGACATCCCAGCTGAGTACCAGGACACCTTTACCATTGCATGTTGGAATGTTAGAACAATGTATGAAAGTGGAAAGGCTGCCATGATAGCGAGAGAAATGAATAGATATAACATAAAGATACTGGGGCTGAGCGAAACACACTGGACAGGAATATGTAAGCTTAGACTAGCAACAGGAGAGACAATCCTATTTTCAAGTCACCAAAACCCAGGTGCAACACACTCAGAGGGCGTGGCACTAATGTTATCCAGAGAGTCCCAGAGAGCATTGATGAGCTGGAAGGCAGTTAGCTCAGAGATAATTACAACCTGCTTCTCAACAAAGAAGAAAGATATTAAGTTTAATATCATCCAGGTATACGCGCCAACAAATGATGCAGAAGAGGTAGTTAAGGACGAACTCTACAACACATTGCAGGAAATCCTAAAACAACAAGGCAACAAACACATAACAGTTCTAATGGGGGACATCAATGCAAAGGTAGGTAAGATCAACACAGGTTATGAGAAAGTAGTGAGTTAAAATTGAATAGGAATAATGAACGAAAATGGAGAAAGACTAGCAGATTTGTGCATGGTCAACAACTTTGTCATTAGAGAAAGTATATTTCCACATAAAAATATACACAAAGCCATGTGGGTATCACCAGATTATGTCACTGAGAAACAGATAGACCATATTTGTATCAGCATAAGCTTTCGTAGAACACTGCAAGATGTCAGAGTGAAACGAGATGCAGATGTAGCTTCTGACCACCACCTACTGAGAGCTAAACTGAGAATGAAACTGAAGACAGACATGGCAAAGGAAAAGATACAATACAGTACTATTGGAAGACCCAGAAGTCGCAAAGAACTTTAAACTGAAACTGAGCAACAGATTTCAGGTTCTGCAGGAGTTATCCGAAGAAGATACACCAGATATGAACATTGTGTGGAACAGTGCTAAAGAAATGTGGAGCAAATCATGTGAAGAGACAGTGGGATTTAAGAAACCTCAGCACGAGGAGTGGATCACATTGGAAACACTGAAGAAGATAGACAGAAGGACAGAAATGAAAACAAAAATAAATGACAGTAAAACAAGGACAGCAAAGGCCTCAGCTCAGACAGAATACAATTTAGCCCATAAAGCGGTTAGGAAAAACGTAAAGAAGGACAGGCAGGCCTATTTTGATAATATGGCGGGACAGGCAGAAGAGGCAGCTGGTAAAAACAATATGAGAGCTCTGTATGAAATTACTAAGAAGTTACCAAATAGACCATGTAGGATAGAAAAGCCATAAAAAAACAAGGAAGGTAAGGTAGTAACATCAGAAGAAGAGCAGATGCAAAAATGGATATAATACTTCAGCGGGATCCCAAATATGACAGCACCAGCAGAAACAGAGGAGATACCAGCAGCAGAGAATACTCTAGGCATCAATGTAGAACCACTCAGCAAGGCCGGAAGTGAACACGCTATCTCAGAGTTGAAGAGAAATAAGGAACCGGGTCCAGATGGATTTGTAGCAGATGTGCTCTTAGCGAACAAAGAAATAACAACAGAAATACTACTCTTACTATTTAACAGGATTTGGGAAGAAGAGAAGTCCCAGGGGACTAGAAGGAGGTCCATGTTATAAAATTCCCTAAGGAAGGAGATCTATTAGAATGTAAGAACTATATAGGCATCTCCCTGCTCTCAATATCCAGAAAGATCTTCAGCAGGACTTTGCTAAATAGAATTAAAACACCAGTAGATAGTAAACTAAGAGAAGAGCAAGCAGGTTTCAGACAAGGAAGATCTTGCACTGACCACATTGCTACAATGCCAATAATAGTAGAAAAGTCAGTGGAATGGAATTCTTCACTGTTAGTTACATTCATTGATTATGAGAAGTCATTTGATAATTTAGATTGTAAAATGCTATGGAAATTACTAGAACACTATGGTATCCCAGCCAAGATAACGAAGCTTATAAAGACCTTATATAAAGGAACAATTAGTAGAATCGTGTATGGAGGAACTCTCACAGAAAGTTTTAAAGTGGAAACAGGCGTGCGGCAGGGATTTTTGCTATCACCATTCCTATTTCTTCTATCAGTTGACTGGATCATGAAAACTACCACACAAAGAAAAAGAAATGGGATACAATGGACATTGTGGAGTCGGTTGGAAGATTTTGACTGTGCAGATGATGTGGCTCTTCTGGCACACAGCCACACACAAATGCAAGAAAAACTTCAGATCTTAGGCAAGAATTCAGCTAAACTGGGACTATATATTAATAGACAAAAAACAAAGATAATGAGAAGTAACAGTGCAAGCAATAGGCTCATGGTAATTGAGGGAGTGCCAGTTGAGGAAGTAGAGTATTTCACGTATTTAGGCAGCATAGTGGATAAATACGGGGGAATGGAAAAGGGTGTTAAAGCTAGAATAACCAAGGCCAGGACAGCATTTATCCAAATAACAAAATATGGTCATCTAAATCATCAAAACAATAACCAAACGTAGACTTTTCAATACAAACGTAAAGACTGTCCTACTGTATGGTTCAGAGACATGGGTTATGACCATGACAGTACAACAGAGGATACAAACATTCATGAACTACTGGCTGAGGAGGATTTTAAACATTAAATGGCAGGACAAGATCAGGAACGAAGAGGTCTGGGAAAGGGCAGGACAAGAACCTATGAACCTACAAATCATGTCTAGGAAGTGGAGGTGGATTGGCCACACTCTGAGGAAACTCGACACCAGCATAGCAAGACAGGCACTGACATGGAATCCTCAAGGAAATAGAAAACAAGGAAGACCTAGACTTACTTGGAGAAGAGAAATTATGACAGTGCTCAGAGACAAGGGATACACGTAGAAGGAAGCAGAGAATAATTCCAAGAACGTGGGTGAGTGGAGAGCCTTTATCCGCGGCCTATGCTCTCAATGGAGTGAAAAGCGATGATGATGATGATGATGATGATGATATGTATATATACTTTCAGCATTCTGACAAGAGTGTCTCTTAACACTTCTTGGATTTATGACTCAGACTAACGAGGAAAGAAAAACAAACAAACAACAAACATCTGCTTCATCATTATATGTGTCCAACCTTTGACCTTGACGTAGTAATGTTAACCCTGAAGACATAAGCCACAAGGATCGGTATACCTGACCTGCTGTCCTGTTCACACGATAGTTTTTTTCCTACCCTCCGAGACTCTTGTTTAATGCGCCATTAATTCTCCAGTGAACGTTATTTTCCTTTCACAATTGTAATTTTTGTATCACGAATGCGTCAGTAGTGATTAATTCGTTTTCAAACACCTCCATTACTCGAGGGCACTGTTCTTTTCTGTGATTTTTGGGGGAGCGTCCGAGCTTTGAGAGCTGTGGTTTTCTGCGATTGAAAATTGGAGAAAACGAGTCCCTGTCAAGCCAGAAATGAGTCATTAGTTTACATTTCTTATTCTTCTCTGTTCTAGTACACTACTACGTTCTTTTCTTTCCTCTGTAATCTTTATCTGCCTGTGTCCCGTACCGACTTTTTTTTTGTGCCTATCTGTCTTCTTAGTTACGTCTTACATCCTTCCTGTGGTGTCAGGCGTCACATAGGCCTCGCAGTGTGTTGTCTCGCCATGAATTCTCGGGAGGTTCTCAGTCTCATCAAGGGATTTGATGCTAGTGATCTTAACCTCTTTTGTCAGTGTTCTATTTATGGTCTCTCGAGGTCGGACTCTTTTATTTTCTTGCCTATATGGCTGTGTTAATTCAAAGTGAACTATTTTCTGCTTGCCCGTTCGTCTATCTGCTTGCCTGTTTTGTCTCTCTAGATGCTCAGATATCCAGCTAATCGTCACTTGTAATTTAACTCTATATGCCAGATACGAGCGTATTTACTTTTTTTTCTGTTTTTATCAGAGTTTTTGTTGAAAACGTTTCCGCTGATGGAGATGAGAAATAAAAAAAAATCATTATTATTACCGCCATAAAAAGGGCAATAATTTTAATGTCAGTAATCATCTTATATCTTATATCCTAAACGTCACATGGGGCTCGCAAGGTATTTCGCCAATTTTTCCTGTCTTCGGCGAGTCTTTCAACCTCATCAAGGGATTTTATGCCTGTTAACTTGGCCTCTGTTAACAATGTCCTCTTTAGAGTTTCACGTGCTCTGCTTCTTTTTCTTTGGCCTGTTGTGTTCCACTTGATAGCTTGTTTTGGGATTCTCTGATCGTTTTTCTTCTCATCACGTGACCAACGTATGTCCATCTCCTTTTCCTGATCACCCATGAGACTGGTTGTTCCTCAGTCATCTGTCTTATCCCTGCATTAATTTCAGTAACATCTCTGGCATAATCTGACCAGCGAAAATGGTGCCAAAAAATGGATTTACGTAAGAGCCTGCCAGTTAGCGACAGGCAGTGAAAGCTCCAGGGCATGTACGGTAGGTAAGGTAACCCTGTCATGCACATAGGGATATGGTGTTAGTGCCCATATTTTCCTTGACCTGTCACCACACTAGAGGGTGATATGGTCAGTATCACGCCTGGCCGCCTTTCCTTCCCCAACTCCAGGAGTCGGGTACCAATTTCTATAGATGAGTGACTGGGGCGCCTCCATCCAGATTCGAACCCCCGACCATTGCCATAATAAACTAGTGCACTAACCACTTCGCCACTGAGACGCTCAATAATATATGAGAAGAGAGTAGTATTTGGTTGGGTTTTTTTTGTTTTGTTTTGTTAAACCAAAAATACGTTATAAACTAAAATACAGGGCACGAATTCGAAGAAATCCTCTCGTCTAAGGCGGCAGAAAAGTAGGTGCACCAGTACTTACTGGTGATATTGAGAATGAGTCTTGTATTGGTAACTAAGCATAATTTAGTTTATAGATTATACCAAAAATGGTTACTAATTGTAAAGAATAAACAACAGTTTATATATATGCGTGTGTGTATACATATATAGACAGACAGATAGACAGGCATACAAATAGATAGAAATAATGATGAATACCACACAAGGTCTCATCTCTCCTACTCTGAAATGATATGTTTATAATGAAAGAGAAATCCCAGCAAGCATGGGAAATGCCAAGGTACTCTCAATTTGCTTTCAAGTGATACAAAATAAAAACATTTAAGTTGTATAGGCTCTCTTGGTTAAAAGATACATGAATTTAGAGGTTGGGGTGGGGGGGGGGGTGAATGAATTATCTTTATTTTCAAAGTGTGAAGAATTAGACACGCAGGCCGGTCTTACAATCTGCCCTTCATCACCGATTTTTCATTCTTACCACACCCAACTAAAAAAAAAAAAAACTCCACCCGGTAGATAATATAAACTTTATACACGTCACTAAAGATTTACACACTGCGTTACAAACAGGCTGTAAAACGAAACTTAGCACCATACGTGATACCCCTCACTGTTTTCCTGACAAGTGACTTTTGCCTCTGATATACTGCCATAACCATGATTCATGCAGACAATAATTAGTGTATAAGTATATAACTATACACGAAGCACTGCAGTAAAGCTGTGATACCAGAATGTATAAAATAGGAAAAAAGTAGGAGTAGCTTTATTACTTAACGACTACAAAGTTGTGACGTTTCGGCGTCAGCCTTAATCATACAAAAACATACAGGACGAAGAAATAGAGAGAGGAGATAAAGTATAGATTCACATGAATACTATTTTTTTTAAAAAAAGTAAAAAAAAAAAAAAACAGCTAAGTAGTCTTTCAAAATTTTTTTTTCTTTTTTGCATTCACGTGAATCTATACTTTATCTCCTCTCTCTACTTTTTCGTCCTGTATGTTTTTGTATGATTAAGGCTCAACGCCGAAACGTCACAACTTTGTAGTTGTTAAGTAATAAAGCTGCTCCTACTTTTTTCCTATTTTATACACATGATTCATGCAGAAGTGCTCACTTGCCGCAAACATTGATGTTCCTGATTTGTAGTCACGTACAGGTTGTTTGTTTTTTTTTTCCCCCTAGATGGTTCGAAACGATGTTTGACAGTTCATTAACTTTTCTTAAAACAAGTTCATCCTGTCTCTCCTCCTTCCACCCCCTCCCCCCCCCCAAAAAAAAAAAACCAACAAAAACTCCCCTTTCTGTTTCTCTTCCTCTGTGCTTCAGCATTTTTTTTCCCTTCTTTTCTGCCTGTAACTTTCTATTGATACATAATGGGAAAAAGAAAAAGAGGAAGACCGAAACGAAGATGGCTGCAAGACATCGTTGATGATCTGGAAATGGATGCAGCAGCAGCAGGCCATCTTGCTCACAACCGAGAGGCCTACAGGAGTGCTGTTTGGGATGCAAAGTTCCGCAAGGGACATGCAAAGGAATGAATGAATGAACTTTCTATTCGGTTAACCATTTTTTTTCCGTATATTTATGGTCCTTTCTTAATTTTTCTCTCTTTATGTATATTTTGTCTTCATGTCTTGTAGATACAGATAACAATCACATCACAGCTGAAACGAAAGATCACTGTACAACTCTTGTCTTCGTCCCAGGCCTATGCTGTCAATGTCACACACGGACCATTAAGCAGCTAAAACCAGAAGGAAAGTCATCACGAGAGAAATGAGATGTTTGAGGAGAGTATTCGTCTCTATAAACGTGTATATAGATATCCGTGTCTATCATATGTCTATGTGATAAACAGATATATAGATATCTGCATCTATGATATGGCTATATGATATATAGATGTTTGTATCTATTATATCCCTATGTGATATACCGATATATAGATATTTGTATATATTATATCCCTATATGATATACAGATGTATAGATATCTGTATCTACTATATGTCTGTATGACTTTTAGATATCTATATGCAACGTTTTAAAAAACGTATCTACAAAACCCGTTGTCCTAGGTAAATGCGGTCTGTGACATTAGTAAAAGTTTTTTGTTTTTTTTTGGTCCGAGGAAGAAATAAAAGCCTTCCATGACGCGGGACGGGAGCATGGCGACCTTTTCGGAACATTACAGATCGCTGCTCGGCAGCAATGACAAGATTTGACAAAAAGTGTTACATGACATTTATGCCATTTGCAGAGTTACCTTAGTTCACGTCCTGTGGTATTTTGCATGTCGTACCGCTGGGAGGTGCTAGTGCCCTCACATTTATAGGTCACTGTAACATTATGAGGTTGGGAGGAGGGACGGGAGGGGGGGGCAGCACTTGTCCCCGCTGCTTTTGTTTTCCTAGGGGAAGCCCCAGGTACATATTTTCTTGAGGATGGGCTGATTCCGAGTACCGGTGCAGCTGAACATATTCAACCCCTAGTGCGCAATTCAAACCAGGGGCCGGCAGGCTAATGCACTAACCCCCTACACCACAGCGGCATCTTTGCAGAGCTGATGGCTAATAAACACTGTCAGGCTCTGTTTCAGGAGAAAATTAATGGCAAAGATGCATATCACCAGCGCAAACAGGAGTATACGTTCTGGAACAGGAAAGATAACAATGGGACAATGTATCGAGCAGATATGGCATATATTATGGATGTTATAAAGAAGAAGAAGAAGAACACAAGATTTCAGTCCAAATTATTAAGGTGCTTCTTTGTCAAGAATGAAGGAAATAAAGGGTGAAACCTGGAGTGACGAAACGCGTCCAGCTTATTACTGGCGCCAAAAGAATGATCATTCAACATCACTCAACTATCAGTCCACATTCTATCAGTCCACTATCAGCGAACGTTCTTTCAGCACACATTCTATCAGTCCATATTCTATATCAGTCTACATTCTATCAGTACACATTCTATCAGTCCACTATCAGCGAACGTTCTTTCAGCTCACATTCTATCAGTCCATATTCTATATCAGTCTACATTCTATCAGTACACATTCTATCAGTCCACTATCAGCGCACGTTCTTTCAGCTCACATTCTATCAGTCCATATTCTATATCAGTCTACATTCTATCAGTACACATTCTATCAGTCTACATTCCATCACTCCACATTCTATCAGTCCACTATCAGTCCACCTTCTATCAGTCCACGTTCTATCAGTCCACTATCAGTCTACATTCTATCAGTCCACTATCGGTCTACATTCTATCAGTCCACTATCAGTCCACATTCTATCAGTCCACTATCAGTCTACATTCTATCAGTCCACCTTCTATCAGTCCACTATCAGTCCACATTCTATCAGTCCACTATCAGTCCACATTCTATCAGTCCACTATCAGTCCACATTCTATCAGTCCACTATCAGTCCACATTCTATCAGTCCACTATCAGTCCACATTCTATCAGTCCACTATCAGTCCACATTCTATCAGTCCACTATCAGTCCACGTTCTATCAGTCCACTATCAGTCTACATTCTATCAGTCCACTATCAGTCTACATTCTATCAGTCCACTATCAGTCCACATTCTATCAGTCCACTATCAGTCTACATTCTATCAGTCCACATTCTATCAGTCCACTATCAGTCCACATTCTATCAGTCCACTATCAGTCTACATTCTATCAATCCACTATCAGTCCACATTCTATCAGTCCACTATCAGTCCACATTCTATCAGTCCACTATCAGTCCACATTCAATCAGTCCACTATCAGTCCACATTCTATCAGTCCACGTTCTATCAGTCCACTATCAGTCCACATTCTATGAGTCCACATTCTATCAGTGCACTATCAGTCCACATTCTATCAGTCCACTATCAGTCCACAATCTATCAGTCCACTATACGCTGATGGAGATATTGAAGAGGAGGCCAAAGCACTCACCAGTCCAAAATGAAAAGATTTTGGCCTTTAAAAAAAAAAAATCTCCTAACGTATTTCTGGTAAAGGGCCGTTCCCCAACATTAATTTAGCAGATTTTTACCCCCTTTGTTAACAAATGTCAAGAATTCAAAAGACCCCCCCCCCAAAAAAAAAAACAATAAAAGTATGTAAACAAATATTAAGCTTCCCTGACATTTAAAATAAAAAGGGGGTGGGATATGACTAATTCTAACTGAAATGTTAAGTCTTTGAAACTGAAAGGAAAAAAAAATGTTATAACATGTTTTCATTAAACTGACGAGTATGAGTTTACATGTGAAAAAAAGCTCCGCTCAGAAATGATTACACGCCGTAAATGGAACAATTTTCGTAAAAACCGAAATAAAATGTCCAAATTGATCGAGATTATTGTCGAATTCATAATGTTCGGGGTCGCTAAACTGATTAGTGACAGTCCTGATAACAATTAAGCCCAAGTTTAGTCGAATAGAACGAATAGAATTCTGTAGAACAGTCTAGACTATGTAGAACCTTCTAGAAGGTTGTAGAAATGAATAGAACTTTGTAGAACCTTCTAGAAGGTTGTGGAAATGAATAGAACTTTGTAGAACCGTCTAGAAGGTTGTGGAAATGAATAGAACTTTCGTGACTGGGATAAATAAATATCCGGACAACGTCGGGTACTCAGCTAGTATACTATAAAACTGATGTTAGATACATATGCATGCAGAAAACTCTCTACTGTAGAGAGCGGAACACCAACATAACTCCTTCAGATCACTAGAAAATGTTTTATTGTATTACTAAACTTCTGCTAATGACTTATTTATTTATTGTACTATAATAAGTTCGCTGACGTTAATTTGTCTTGCTCTCCCCCCCCCCAATCCCCCAGTTTTCACCGTCAACAATTGTTGTTTAAAGTTTTAAAACTTTACCAGCCCCCCCCCCCCAATCCCCCACTTTTCACCGTCAACAATTGTTGTTTAAAGTTTTAAAACTTTACCAGCCCCCCCCCCCCAATCCCCCACTTTTCACAGTCAACAATTGTTGTTTAAAGTTTTAAAACTTCACCAGCCCCCCCCCTCGCCTTGTGGATCTACTTAATAGAGGACCAACCCTAATCTGTAAGTATCTAAATATTTCCTTATTCCTTTAAACGATCTATTTACAGGCAAAAAATATTTTCACATTTCGTTACATGTGGTAAAGTTTGGAATTGTACTAACTGTATTTTGTTAGTGGAGCGCGTGACTTCATTGTTTTCACACATACAGCCTTTTTACATAGTTTTTTTTTGTTTTTGTTTTCATTATCTAACAATTTAGGAAAGCACAATAGCCAGGGGAATAAATGCTGTCTCAACGCTGCGAGGAATATGATAATAACTATAACACATTGTCGAAAATAAACGAAATATGAATAATATAAGTAATTTTGAAAATAAAAAGGAAGTATACATAATTAAGCTGGTGGGGGGAAAAAGACGAAAAATATTGTATAACAAAAGGTTAGAGGTCGAAACGTAAAAGTTAATTACTGATCCTGACAATGCGTAACAGAGGTGAGCCAGAAAAATTCCCCACAGGAAAAATCCTCACATTCGCTGACGCTCACTCACTCACTCACTCACTCACTCACAAGGAAGATTCCTCACACAGAAGATTCTCCATACGGGAAATTTCTCAGACAAAACAAAGCTCACACACTTCCCCCCCCCCCTTTTTTTATGTACTACAAAGCATGGCAGCCTGTGTGGCTGAATGGTTAGGCGTTCGTTCTATTAGTCCGGTGGCAACGGGTTCAAGTCCCAGCACCGGGGATTTTTTTCCTGGTACTTATATCTTCTTATATATCTTATATCCTTCCCGTGCCGTTAAACGTCACATAGGGCTAGCAAAGTAGTTCGCCAATTTTTCCCGTCTTCGGCGAGTCTTTCAACCTCATCAAAGGATTTTATGCCTGTTAATTTGGCATCTATTAATAATGTCCTCTTCAGAGTTTCACGCGGCCTGCCTCTTTCTTGGTACTACCACACCAAAAGGGCCCGAGGGTCCACCCAGTCTCTAAAAATGGGTGCCAGAGAAATCTAGGAAGGTAAATGCAGTCAGGCGTGACACATACCACATCACACTTTCATGTGCCCGAAGCTCGTGAAAATACGGCCCTAAAACCGTATCCCTAAAGTGACTTAATGGCACTGGAACAGAGATTTTACTTTTACCATTTACTACAAAGCTTACTTCTTTTCTTTCTTTCATTGCTGTTTCCATGCCATTAAGGCATGTTTGGGGAATACGGTGTTAGGGCCATATTTTCCATGACCTTCGGCGCATGAAACTGTGATGTGGTCAGTATCACGTCTGGCTGCTTTACCTTCCCAGATTTTTCTGGTATTTTTAGAGGCTGGGTTAAACCCGGGGCCTTCTTTTGTTTTTTTTTGGTGCGTACCAGAAAAAAAAAATTTTAAATATGTTACATAGAAACAGATATAAATCATTGACATATTTATGAAATGGCTGGGTTTAAAAAAAGTGTTGACTAGATAAGAAAGTTACCCTTATAATTAAAAGAAAATGTTATTTTTACTGTGTATATAATATCAAATATCATGGACACACAATAAAAAAAAGAACAAATATATCCATACTACAAGAATTTTATGTTAAAGATAGCTAAAAAATCTTCTTATTTACGCCTGGAGAAAAGAAGTACCTCCTGACAAGTCTGGTATGATTTCTTTCAACGTCAAACATTCTTAATCATCATCATCAGGAAATGGGGGGGGGGGGGGGGAACTCCACTTAAGTCCCATAAAACTAAAAGTAAACACAACATGTAAAGTTTCCTTTCGCAGAAACTCACTCTCAGTTTCGTACATTGTGTGGAACTTGTTTGACCCAGTCCAGGCTCACGTAAAGCTGTAACCAGTTTGACCTTGACCTTGTTATAAATATTCAAGAGGATTCCAAGGGGAATTTTGGAAGCCGATGCAAAAACCATTCTTACCCCGTCCCCACCCCCCCCCCCCCCCACAAACCTTATTGATTAGCGATTCTATTCCCCCCCCCCCCGCCCCAACTCCTTTAAATCTTTTCAATTCTCTTTTTTTTTCAAGGATTTACTAAACAATCATCCGACATCACAAATAAAGTTGACTACAAGAGGCTTAATTTGTTCAGGCCAGTTGACGTATTCCTGAATAGACTCTCTTTATAAATTTAACTCTGACGTGAGCGAAGTGAGAAATATTATATCCGTTTAGAAATAATCGGTAAATAACGCAGCAGTGACGCTTAAACTGTTCAGAATATCAAAGGGTTAAGTAGGGAAGCCTTTATGATCTCGAAACAATGGACTGGCTGGATTCTCTCTCACTGGGCGTGAATATAAATACATATAGTGTAATCACAGTCATATACGAGGGGTGATTGATAAGTTCGCGGCATAAGGTACAACGGATAATTTGTGGACAACTTTTTTGGGGGTTATTTCTCAACATAGTCCCCTTTGCAAGTTTATGCACTTAGTCCAGCGATCCTGAAGCATACGAATCTTTTCTTTATAAAAGTCAGCATCTTGTGCCAGTAGAAAGTGGTCTACAACATGAATGACGTCATCACCTGAAGCAAATGTGCTACCACTGAGCTCCTTTTTGAGTTTGGTAAACAGGTAGTAGTCAGAAGGGGCAGAATCTGGGGAATAAGGAAGATGTTCAAGAAGCTGGAAGCCGAATTCATGAATGGAACCCATTGCCATCAAAGACTTGTGAACTGGAGCATTGTCTTGATGAAAGGTGACTCCTCTCGTCAATTACCCTCGATGCTTTTCCTTCAGTTTGACTTGCATTTGCTTCACAAGATTAGTGTAATAGGCCCCAGTGACCGTTCTGCCCTTTTGAAGATAGTCTACCAACAACACACCTTCTGAATCCCAAAAGATGGAAGCCATCGCTTTGCCTGCAGACCTTTGCTTTATTTGGATGTGGGGATCCATGATGTTTCCACTGCTTTTACTGTTCTTTGGTTTCTGGTTGAAAATTATGAACCCAAGTCTCGTCCATAGTCACAAATTGGTGAGGAAACTTTTCAGAATCTGCAGAAAAATGACCAAGATAGTCTCTTGACATGTTGAGACACTCTCGTTTGTGATCAGCTCCAAGAAGTTTCTTGGAGACCTTTGTCATTTGAAGATCATTGTGAATAATGGCATGAACACGTTCCTGGGATGTGCCCATCTCAGTTAGTCGTCGATCCTCCATTATCATGTCATGGATTCTGCCGGTGGTCTCATCGATGGTTACCCTTCTTGGTCTTCCTGGACGGGGATCATCTTCCGACTCTCCCTTCCGTGTTTGAGTTGAACTACCCATTTCTTCACCGTACTGTAAGAAGGGGCACTCTCCCCTAGTCTCTACAATATCCTCATGGATCTCCTTCGATGATAAGCCCTTGATGCAGAGGTAGCGATTGACTGTTCGATGAGAATATTTATCCATTTTCCCAATTTTTGCCACCCACTACCACTTCTTATCTTATATCCTTCCCGTGCCGTTAAACATCACATAGGGCTCGCAAAATAGTTCGCCAATTTTTCCTGTCTTCAGCGAGTCTTTCAACCTCATCAAAGGATTTTATGCCTGTTAATTTGGCCTCTCTTAACAATGTCCTCTTCAGAGTTTCACGCGGTCTGCCTCTTTTTCTTCGGCCTGTTGTGTTCCACTTGATAGTTTGTTTTGGGATTCTCTGATCATTTCTTCTCATCAAGTGACCAACATATGTCCATCTCCTTTTCCTGATCACCCATGAGACCGGTTGTTGTTCAGTCATCTGTCTTATCTCTGCATTGTTCTTGAATTCGTTCCACTTGATGCCGAGTATTTTCCTTATGCATTTATTTTCAAAAGAGTATAATTTCTTTTCTATTTCTTTAGTTGTTTTCCAGCTTTCACGTGCATAAATGAGGGTGGATATTACATTTGAATTGAATAGTCTTAACTTGGTTTTTGTGCTTATAACTTTTGAATTCCATATGTTCTCAAGATTCTTGAAGATTGATGCTGTCTTTGCAATTCTGATCCTAACTTCCTTTTTAGTGTCACCATCCTGGTCTATGTAGCTGCCAAGGTATGCAAATTGATTGATTTTTTCAATATCTACCACTTCAGTAGCCTGTAAAAAGAAAAAAAAAGAAATTGGTTGCAATTAATTTCTTGAAACTTGGTGTTTAATCTTACATTAACCTGATCTACAAATACATCTAATATCAGCTGTGTGTTTCAAGTATTTGTACCTTATATTTTTACATCATTTCCTTTCACGGTATTTTATCTTCTTTTCCACTTTATCTTCTTCTACGTATACATTTCCCTTTTGTAATAAAAAGATTGAACGCTAAAATATAAAACTAGATGTATATCTTGACTGCCATGAAGCCGAATTACGCTTTAAAAAAAAAAGGCCGAAGTTCAACTGTTTCTGCTAGCACAGTGGTTCCCAACTAGTAGTCAATGGACCCCTGGGAGTCTGCAGACCCTGCCGACCCTGCCGGGAAGGGGGGGGGGGGTACTTGACAAAAACTCAAATCCCTTTTTTGTATTTTCACTGTAAAATATTTAACAGCCGATGTTTCGGCGATCCCTGTGTGGAGGAAAGAACTTTTTTCCCACGATGTGGAAACGATTGTTCGAAATAAAATGAGGTATGATTTCTCTCACTATATTTAGGTTGGTTAGCTGTGACCAAGGCGAACATGGCTGCAAGACATCGTTGATGATCTGCAAATGGATGAATGAATGAATAGCTGTGACACATTACATATTCTGTTCATTTGTCAGAACAAGTAAGATTGTTAATTGTTGTTTCTTTATTAACTACATTACTGTCGTTTCGAAAATTCAAAAACATTCTACCAAATTTTTAGTGTAAAGTAGCGTTTATTCATTAATGATGACCCACATTTTCTGAAAAAAAAAATTATTTTGCATTTAAGGCAGACAGCTAGCATACAGATATGAAACTTTTCCAAAATATAGGGGTCCGTGGCCTGGATTTTGAAACAGGAAGGGGTCCGCGAACTTTTGTTAATGGGGAACCGCTGGTAACTAGAGGAATCACCGAGACGATTTGTGTCCAGTCCTATCTGGCAGTTATGGTTTACAGCGAGTATCATTTATATACTTCTGCATATTTGATCTACGAACACTTTTGATCGCTTTTTTTCATATGCAGAACAGAAACACTGATACAAGAATGTTGGAGACACACAGAGACGTGTTTCTTAGCAATCAAAGAAGGGACTTAAGTAAAAACATTCACTAGGTCGTACAGCTTTGAAGGGCTAATATGATACAAAAATTTACAAAACGCGTCAGGCCATTTCATGGAGAGATGAAAATGTATGTCGAGGCCAAGTCTTCAGTAACTATCCCAGAGACCAACAGCTGTTATCTGAAAATTACACTCATTCACCTTCTGCCTGTTAATTATGTTATCACTCATATTACACCAAGATTATCTGCCAGTTCAACTTTAGGCACAAGGAGGAACCAGGCAGTGCATCAGTATAACGAAATCCTAGTACGTGAATCTTGCCCGATGCTCCATGAATTTTACACGCTAAGAATCTGCGCTGCGTCTGCTTCCTTTTAAGTAAAGGAGTGACGCCCGCGGTGTGACAGGTCTGTTTCACCTGGCATTTTCTTACCGTTGAGGTGTCAAGTGTTAGCGCCTTCACAGTAAGGCCGCTACAGCATTTCTAGTAGGGTTTCCAACACTTGTCCTCGTTGCTTTTGTTTACCTGGGAAAACTCCAGTTACCCACTTTTGTTTCCAGTGTGAATCATCATCATCATCATCATCAGTCCTCTAAACTCCCAGTGGAACATAAGACATCAACAAAGGTTCTCCGATCAATTCCGTCTTGAGCAAGTCAGACCCGATGATGTTATTTGACATGACCCGGTGACACAAAAAGAAACAGGCAATAGAACCCAACGATCAAAGAAGAAAAAAGTAAGATGGGAGGAGGGGGGTGATAAATTCTCCTGCTTTGCAATAATCTTTTTTGGTCTCGCACACAGTGGACATGACAGCAACTATAGCAACGTACCCACTTTGTCCATATTATACTGCATGCAACACACAAGAGCTTGGTAGCGTAAATAAAATGATAAAATGATCTTTATTTCTCCCCGCCAGGGCCTTGAGGTAAGAAACTGATGAAAGATAAAAGTTTGCTCAGAATTTCCTTCAGACTGGCGAGATAAATAATTTATTATAGAAAAGGTGTTGAGAAATATCTCCTCTGTCTCCAAGACCTCTATCTCCAAGACCAAGCTACGCTTGACCTCTAAGAGAATACTTAAATATTTTGGACATATTAAACGTCATGATAAATTAGAGAAGACCATCTTTGAATGATACATAATGGGGGAAAAAACGAGAAGAAGACCAAGGCGAAGATGGCTGCAAGACATCGTTGATGATCTGCGAATGGATGCATCAGCAGCAGGGCATCTTGCTTCCAACCGAGAGGCCTACAGTAGAGCTGTTAGGGAGGCAAAGTTCCGCACGGGACACGCAAATGACTAACCGACTGATCTCCAAAAACGTCATAAGCTCTCATTCAGATGGGCAAAACCAACCGCAGCTGGATCCCAACTTCCGTTCGGATTCTAACCAGTAAATCTCCTCCTTGAGAGAGACTAGAGCACTAACCACTTCTACTGCTCAAATAGTTGGGAGAAGAAAGGCCTAGATGTATTGCTAAACTCAGAGGACATCATTGAAAAAGAAACACGATGGCCTGCTACATAAGCTACACTTGACCTCTAAATGCTTCTTTTTTAAAACTCACCCCCCCCCCCCAACCACCTTCTCCCACAATGACGTGCAAAATGTCTTCAAAGTGTAATACACTTTTTTGCTCATTATAAGTAAGATCCAGAAAATTATGGTCAAGTGTTTTAACACAGGGCGCCTGATGCGTGGCAAGATTAGACTGAAAACTACACAAGCGGGCATATCATTTCTTTTTCAAGGACACACAATTTCCATCACTCAACAACGTCGGGCTGGACCTATCTCGGAACTTAAGAGTGTACTCTAGAACAAGGAACAAATGGCTGCGAGATTTCACAATCAACATCATGAAGACGGACTGTAGGCGAAGCCCCAAAGTGAACTTCTGTAATGAATATAACCAGAACGGGGCAGAGTGACCAAAATAACCATGGTTTTCTTATCAGGGTGTATACACTATTTTTTCCTCTCGCTGCCTTAAAAAAAAACTTCGTTATTTTCGTTTTTCTTTTTTTTTTTTTTTTTAATTTTAGTCACGGACTTCATAAATTTGGATGGTTCTAGGGTGAGGGGCAGGGGTAGTGAGAGGGAGAAGTGTATGTACAACTCATTTTTGGAAACGCCTGTTTTTAATGATGATTATGAAGAGGAAGAGAAGAAGGAAGAAAGGACAATAACGGGATTAAAATCTGGTGTTAGGATGGTTAAAGAAAAAAGAGAAATTAAAAACTAGTGTAACATGAAACGAAATTATTAATTTTAAAAAAAAATTATTAAAACTGTATTAAATTAAATAAGCGAAATAAGCTTACAGAAGCATCATCTGAGACAGGACAGTCTAAGATGCAAAGAGAAAACTAAAGTTCATCTTGATTTCATGACATTAGAAAGAAAAGTTAATGACAAGATTTAATCAAAAAACAAAAAATCAGATATCAAGATGTCCTGAAGCATTACGACATGTACATCAAAATTATGATGACACAATTATAATAATGTGCATTAGTTCTTAGTTATGTGATTTAGCACTATTGACCGGTTCAGTCAGTTATGTCCCTTGCCAAACTTTGCCTCCGCAAGAGCTCTCCTGTAGGCCTCTCGGTTGTGAGCAAGATGTCCTGCTGCTGATGCGTCCATTCGCAGATCATCAACAATGTCTTGCAGCCAACTTCGCCTTGGTCTTCCTCTCTTTCTTTTTTCCCCATTAAGTATCATTCCAAGGCGGTCTTCTCTAGATTATCATGACGTTTAATGTGTCTAAAATATTTCAGTTTTCTCTGTTTAATCTTCCTTACTAGCTAACCTTCTTCGAAATTAAGTTCTTGTAGTATGGATATATTCGTTATTTTTTTGTGTGTGTCCATGATATCTGAAGGACTCTTCTGTTGGACGGTTAGCATTCGAAAACCAGTAGATATAGCACTTTGGACATGAAAAAAAAGACACACAAAAAAAGGACAAGAAGAATTATTTGTGGCAGGAAACACGGACTCCGGCGGTGTATGCAACCGCCTAGCCACGAGTAACACTGCACTACTCACTCCGCCATATTGCGGTTCTTGTCGGTAATTACTCGTAGTTTCAGATATGACGTTCTACATCGTTCTGCCATTTTACATGAATGCTTATATCGGGTTTGGTATGATATTTATAACTCAGTCTCTGACCGTGGCCCTTCGAGATGAATAGGGCTCTATCCAGCCCTACTGCACAATGACTGATAGTAATTTGGAGCCCTGAGTACTGTAAAAGTCCACTTTTATCCAGTAGCTGATTAATCTATATTTAATTTAAAGGATACTGGGGCCTTCTGTATCTGCAAGTTTTCGTAAAGAAAGGGCAGGCAATGACTCGAACCAGCATCATCAATGCTGTAAGAGAAACTGATCGGACAAAATACTTCTTGATGGTTGTGAATCATTGATAAGTGTGAATCACTGATAACTGTGAATCACTGATAAGTGTGAATCATGGATAATTGTGAATCAACGTCGTTATCGAGAACAAAAGGTGATGGCCGGTAAACTTTGTTCAGCCTGATCAAGTGTTGCTTAGATCAACTCGCGCTCTAACACGAAATACGTTTACGGTGGGCCATCTTTTTTTGTACTTATTTGGAATAAAGGGAAGGAGAAAGTTACGAATGCCCCATAATCCATGGCGCCAGAGCGGACTGTTAACAATAAGTGGGAATTTCCAGGTTGGTGTTGTGCATACAAAAACAGACCACACCCACTCCAGTTAAACTCAATGAATTCCCATGGGAATTCAAAGATAATTGAGGGAGGAGAGACGATATCTAGTACAGGGTGTGTTGATATACACATTTTCAGTTTAAGCAAAGAAATGTTTAAGATAAATTATGTTCCTATTTTTAATCAAGGATATCTAGTTTCGAAGACAAAATAATAGCATAACGTTGTCTTTTTTTTTCGGCTTTTCTGTTTTCATTTTCAAATAAAATTGCAAAATCACATGTGTCTCACACAAAGACAGTATATTTTTTTTTCTGTTTAATATAAAAAGCTCTTGTAGCTGCTCTTCTGCTGGAAGTGAACTTTTTTTTGTCTTATCAAGAGACCATTCATTCTTTCACCTCCTACGTTGTATGTTTACCGTTGTTTATTCACACAGCATATTCCCTCTTTGTTTCCTCTTGTTTGCCTATGTGTTGCTGTTGGGGGGGGGGGGGAGGACCCCATTAATCGGCGTACTATGCAGTGATAACTACAGGCCTAGTATACATACAACTGTGCTGGCAATTCACCGCTTTTGTGAATGTGTGGAGAATATTTACGCGGTGGAACATCCTGCAGAACTGCACCAAACATGAAACACCGAGGCGAATGCGCTGGCCCGAGTGAAACGATCCAGGAAGCTGAGTTCTACGGTTAGATGCAGGAACGATATAAAACAGTCCCAATTTATTCACGAGGCGGTACTGCAGATATAAACAAAAATGCGTAGGATGAAAAATAAGTATGAAAATGTGTCTCACAGACCAGTAGGGGGCCCTTCTGTTAAATCTGGACTCGCAAGAATCTGTCCACTAGTAAAGCTCTCTTTTTTAAAAATCATATCTGATTTACTTCCCCTGAAGCTTTTCATGCCTTCGTGATAGTAAGTGTTCATGTTTGCTTGTTCACTTTGTGCACATACAAAGGTTATATTACTTTTTCTTTTAATGGAGTCTGAGTGGAGCATTATGCGGGGGAAAAAAACAACGTCCTTTATACCTACAAGCCGACGCCATGTTTTTGAGCTGACGATGTGTGTAGTAATAACGTTTAATAACGAATTTCACAACACTCTGCAGTGTCATCGCGACCTCGGTGTCTATCGTGTGACCTCTTCCGATGGTCACTCGACTATCAGCCTTTAACCTGATGACAATTATGTTTCTTTTTGTTTGAAAATGATTGTTGTTAAGACATAGTGGCTCTTGTAAAACTAGAACAGGAACTACGTCACGTACAAAACTTCGCATTTTGTCGAGTTTTTTTTCCGGTTGACAACAGCATCTTGTTGAATGAGAAAAAAAAATGTGGACTACGTTCATGAATGAAGTGCTGAAACAATTGTTACTGGGAAACAATCCCTGTCATTATATGATTGTCTGTTTGACAATCAACTCTTTCTATTTTCATACTCTGTCACTATACATTTCTTTTGTTTCACTTCCTATTTCTAATCTTTTCCCGCTTTTATTTTGGTTTCGTAACTTTTTTTAAGAAATATCTTTTTTTTTAGAAAATATTTTCCTTTCTTTCTTTCTTTCTTTCTTTCTTTCAGAATTGTTTTTAAAACTCCTTTTTTTCGAGACGTCAGATTTTCTTCACTGTAGTCATAAAGGAATGGGAAAACTAATTATGTCAGTCCGTAAGAATAGTGAAGAGCAAACCTCTATCTTAATGTAAAGAAAACTAAATTGATGACAACTGACAAAACAAACAAGGTAGCTGATATATGTATCAATGAGGAAAAATTCGAAGAGGTGGAGAGTTTTTAATATCTTGGATCATTACTAACTAATAATGGAAATACAGCGAGGGAAATTAAAAGGAGGACATTTATCGCTCTTCAGAAAGTAAAACAACTAAAGAATCTGTAGAGAGGAACAGACAGAACTACAAAAATAAGATTTTTAAGGGCATGCATCTTTCCCATCGCAACATATGCCTGTGAAACCTGGACACTTAACAAAACAGCTGAGAAACACATAAACGCCTTTAAATACTACAGAAGAATCCTTCAAATATCATGGACACAGAAAAGAACAAATATATCCATACTAAAAGAACTTAATATTGAAGAAGGTTGGTTTGTAAAGAAAATTAAACAGAGAAAACTTAAATATTTTAGACATATTAAACGTCATGATAATCTAGAGAAGAACGTCTTGGAATGATACATAATGGGGGAAAAGAAAGAGAGAAAGACCAAAACGAAGATGGCTGCAAGACATTGTTGATGATCTGCGAATAGACGCATCAGCAACAGGGCATCTTGCTTACAAGCGAGAGGCCTGCAGGAGAGCTGTTAGGGAGGCAAAAATTCCGCAAGGGACATTGAAATGACTGACTGAGTCTTACAGAGTACAGTTTCCTACCTTGACCACGGAATTTTTCTGCTAGAGCCTCTAATTTCTAGCAAGATGGTGACCTTTACAGTTCCTGTAATCCCAGCTCTGATGAGACTCCTTTGTGTTGTTTCTTTCCTTTAACTTTAAAATATCCTCTTATTCTTTCTAATGTTTGTGTTTCTGTTTAAGTTAAAAAATAATATTCACTTAAGACGATCACATCACCAAAATCATCATCATCATCATCTTTTTCTTCTATTTTTTCATTCATTAAATACAGTAAGGATATGTTTTGGCAAACAAGGGAATTCATTTTCTGTCAGTGTTGTTCTCTGTGACGTTAGCTGCCTTTATTTTCACCTTGTCAGCCCATTCTGACATTTATCTTGATCTTCCTCCCTCTCCCACCCCCTTTTTCCGGTTTCCGGAGATTAGCAAATTCTTTGACTTCGCTAGGTGTAATATAGTTCTATAGCCTGTCTGTTCTAGAATATTTCTGAGTTCAGATAAGTAAAAATTCTGTCTCAAATTTTGGCTGAAAACATGATCAGATATCCTCTTTGTTGCGTGTTTGTTTTGTGTCTTTGTTCTGAAATGGCTTCGTCTCAGGCCTTATCTGCTCTACCGCCCATTCTATAATCTATAATCTGTAATCAGAAACTGGCATCCCTGCACTTCTGGCATTCCCATATGTGCTCCGCCTTCCGTTCCAACACCCACTGAAGCGTGCCCCTGCTGATGGAACCAGTCACACTCTGGTTGTGGCTAACGCACGGTATTCCATTCCGTTCGGAAAAAAAAAAACATCCACTTCCCCTCTCCTCCCCCAACTCGATCATCCTCCTGATGTGATTCATATCATTCAGCCAGATGTCGTCCTCCATATGCAGCATGTCCAAAGTGGCTCTTGCAATCTCCTCCTTTGTCTATTCTGAGGGTACCCTGAATCACTGGCGCGCCTGCTGGCTTGTCTGCTTTCTGGCTGCCGTTGACTCGTGCATGACCCGGGCAGTAGATCCGCCCCAGACTGGATAAATGAGAGCCCTGAAGAAGCTGAACCCTGCGGAACAACTGTCTCTCAGTTCTCCATAGCATACCCGTTTGACTCTCCAAAATGAGCATCGAAGTCAACATAGTGCTCCAAGCTGTAGTAGATTAACTAGAGTTTGCCCGAGGCACCAGCCGTCTGGCCTACTCTTTTCTAGATTTCCAGCTGTCAAGGGCTTTTTAACATGCGAGACACAACACACGGTCTTTTGGTCCCTCTGCCAAATGAAAGAACACTGAACCGAACAGCTTATTTAAATCCCAACGAATTATAAATATTTTGAAACTGAACAGACTACGCTGGCTGGGGCAAGTAGAAAGAATGGAAGAGAACAGACAAACGAAAATGATGTATGCACAAGAGATGAGGGAAACAAGACCAAGGGGGCAGACCAAGACAGAGATGGAAAGACAACATAGAAGAGGATATAAAAGAAATTGGTGTCACCAACTGGAGAGAGAAGATTAGGAGTAGAGAGGAATGGAGGCAAACTTTATCTGCAGCAATGAGCCTTAATGGCTCAGAAAACTAAAGAAGAAGAAGAAGAAGAAGATATTCTCAACCCTTCGTGCCATTCTTGCCACATATTTTTGTTATTACTAAAACGATATTTGATTGCTAAAATGATATTTGATTTGCTGAAATGATTTTTGATTGCTCAAGTGATATTTGATTGCTCAGATGATATTTGCTCGTTCCTACAAAAATTCCAGCTTTACTTCACTATCTCAAGATAAGTGTCACGCGGTTGTTGAATTAAGCATATTCAGATTATATTAAGAGAGAGAGAGAGAGAGAGAGAGAGAGAGAGAGAGAGAGTATGCGACACTGGCCACGAAATCCGGAATAGACTACTCAAGCACTAGGCATACCATCATGCGTGCTCCAGTGTCACACAACAGGAAAGTCCGGTTTCCTCTCACAAACCATCACTGGAATATCCGCGATACAAATAATAGCGGTCTGGAAGGATGTACCGTATGCAGATTAATATGGCGTGATGCATGCATAAATATCCGTTTTCGAGCTGTCGCAACGATCAGGCTGAGAGTGAGTCATACTACTGGAGTTGAGTACCACTTTCTAGATGCTTTATTATAATTATGTGCCGTACCGGATGAAATTGGATATCGTGCTTCTCATCTTTTGTGGTCCTTGGTGTTTCTGATTAATTCGGATGCTTTTCTGTTTTTCCATGGCACTTGGTCAGTCCACTGAGGTATTTTTCTCTTGGTCTTCCTCTCTTCCTTTTCCCTTGAATTTTCCCGTTAATGGTTTTCCAATTTCTTCTAAATGTGGGTGACAGAAGAAGGATGGATGGATGGATGGATGGATGGATGGATGGATGGATGGATGGATGGATGGTCGGGCGGGCGGGCGGGCGGACGGACGGACAGACAGACAGACAGACAGACAGACAGACAGACAGACAGACAGACAGACAGACAGACAGACAGACAGATAGATAGATAGATAGATAGATAGATAGATAGATAGATAGATAGATAGATAGATAGATAAATAGATAGATAGCAATTTATGTCTCTCCTAGTTGTTTTTTTCTACAGAACAAAACAGTCAGGAGCGATATTTAGAACAAAGAACAACGGAAACCCCAGTTCGTGGATTTCCTTTATAAATGTATGTTCTTGAAATGCCTGCCATTCCTTTCAGTAGCCTCGTTTCGTCTAGAAGTTTCAGCAAATGTTGAGTCATTAACCCATTTAATCTCAACAGTCTCGCGCGTCAGGGAGATGCGTGGTAAAAAGGAATGATGGGTAAAACTAGGTGAGTCCGAACCACGGCGCTCCAGATTTCATCGGGGTAAAGAATGTTGCGCGGAGAAGAAAAGAGACGCTTCGGCCGATGCGTCGCACATGCGTCATACGCAAGTAAGACACGATAAGGCGTCATGATAAGCTAATTCTGGAAATAGATCACATTCTTGGCGTGAGAAAAAATTCACTCAACAAATTCTCCTATTCATTCACTTTTACTAGTGTTAGCTTTCCCACTGTTTCTCTTTAGCAGAGATACAACAATGCATTCTTTGAAATGAGTATTTTATGCTTTTTCTTCTCAGTCTGTTGGTGGTCTTTGTTAGGCCTGGGCATTTCGATAATTCCAGTTTATCATAATAATACCCCAAATCAAAATCATGAGATTTTTCTGTTTCATTGAAGTATGGAGTTTCTGAAGCAAATACGAGCGAGAAGAAGAAATAAAAGAAGAAGAAGAAGAAGCAGCAGCAGCAGCAGAAGAAGAAGAAGAAGAAGAAGAAGAATATCATGATGATGATGATGATGATGATGATGATGATGATGATGACGATGACGATGACGATGATGATGATGATGACGATGACGACGACCACGACGACGCTTCTAAATATATTCGGTAAAATCTATCATACATTATTTATATAGGAAGCTGTATAAAAAAGTATCCTATCTCTCTCTCTCTCTCCCTCCCTCTCGCTCTTGTCCCTCCCTCTCTCTCTCCCTCCCCTCTTTCTCTCTCTCTTTCTCTGTGATAAAAAGACCTCAAAACTTCCTACACATTTTTTGGTATCCTATCTCTCTTTCTCCCACCCACCCTCCCTCCCTCTCTCCCTTCCGAAAAAAGTATCATAAAAAAGGGAGATAGAGAGAGGGAGAGGAGAGGGAGGGAGAGAAGGAGGGAAAGTGAGGGAGGGAAGGATGGAGAGAAGGAGAGAGAGAGGAGGAAGGGAGAGAGGGAGGGTTTAGAAAGAGAGATAGGATACCAAAAAATGTGTAGGATGTTTTGAGGTTTTTTTATCGCAAAGAGAGAGAGAGAGAGAGAGAGAGAAAGAGGGAAAGAGGGAAGGGAGAGAGAGAGAGGGAGGGACAGGAGCAAGAGGGAGGGTGGGAGGGATGGAGGGAGGGAGGGAGGGTGGGTGGGAGAAAGAGAGATAGGATACCAAAAAATGTGTAGGATGTTTTGAGGTTTTTTATCGCACAGGGAGAGAGAGGAGGAGGGAGAGAAAGAGGGAAAGAGGGGAGAGAGAGAGAGAGAAAAAAGAGGGACAGGAGCGAGAGTGAGGGTGGGAGGGAGGGAGGGAGGAGAGAGAGAGACAGGATACTTTTTTATACAGCTTCCTATATAAATATCAAATCCGACATCAAAATACTGTATGCGGAAGAAATACTATTAAAAGTAATACACATGTTACCTGTAATATAAAGTAATAAAATAACAGCAATTTTAACATATTCTCTTTCTTTGGTCATATGTAAAATGTAAATAACTTTCCTTATTCGTCTTCGAAATCTTCCCCACATTAATATTAAAATTTAAGTGTGCAAAAAAGAACCAAAAAACGTGTAGGATGTTTTCAGGTTTTTTAAAGCATAGAGAGAGAGAGAGAGAGAGAGAGAGAGAGAGAGAGAGGGGAGGGGGGAGAGGGGAGGTAGAGAGAGACAAAAAAACTCGTAGGATGTTTTGAGGTTTTTTAACTCACGGAGAAAGGGGGGGGAGGAGAAAGAGGGGAGGGAGGGAGAGAGGGAAAGAGGGTTGGAAGAAGAGATAGAGAGGATACCAAAAAAACGTGTAGGATGTTTTGAGGTTTTTTAACGCACAGAGAGAAAAGGAGGGAGGGAGGGAGAGGGGGAGGGAGGGAGAGAGGGAGATGGAGAGAGGGAGAGGGGAGGGAGAAAGGGAGAGAAGGAGGGAGAGTGAGGGAGGGAAGGATGGAAAGGAAAGAGAGGGAGGGAGGGTGGGTGGGAGAAAGAGAGATGGGATACCAAAAAATGTGTAGGATGTTTTGAGGTTTTTTATCACAGAGAGAGAGAGAGAGGGAAAAAGGAGAGGGAGAGAGAGAGAGAGAAGAGGACAGGAACAAGAGGGAGGGTGGGAGGAAGGGAGGGAGAGAGAGAAAGCGATAGGATACACAAACAAAAAAAAGGAAAACGTGAGAAAACTTCTAATTTTAGAATTAAGTACAAAATTAGTAAAGAACGCATCATGCAATAACTACAAAATCACGATTTGCCACTTATATGTACAGAAACAAGAATTACAATGATGTTTCCACGTCAAGAGAAAGGAGAACCCAATTAGCTGTTTAAAAAAAGATTGTTACGTTCCGGGTTATAATTTAAGACAACGCCTTGTCGGGGGAAGCACAGAAATGTTATTATTGATGTTCCCAAAGACTCAGATGATGTTTGATTATACTAGCACTAAGGTTTGACATCGATTGCTGGCATGCAAAGGGCTTCCCTGCCAGAACTTTTTGACCGCAAAGGGTGGTGGTGGTGGTGGTGCGTGAGGGAGGGAGGGGGGGGGGGAGACAGCAAATAAAATCTGTAATCAAAGCTTAAGAAAAATGGCACATACCATTACACGGTCCAGTTTTTAAAACAATTCTCTTGGATTCTTTTTTTTTCTAAGTACAAACATGTTTTTTTTAATAAATTTCTTTTTACTTTTTGGGCTTCGGGAGAAAAAAAGGGGGGGGAGGAGAGAGAGAGAGAGAATTGGTCTTCAGGACGAAATAGACAATTTACTTAATACTTCACTCTCATTTAACAATATTTAATGTGCTTGGCTAAGCTTAAATATTGATTGTTCTATTCTCCGATGATTATTGAGGGCGTTTTTTTTTTTTGGGGGGGGGGGGGGCTGGAGAGACAAAAAACCTTGTGAAAAAGATAAGAGAGAGACAATGTACTTTCATAGGACATGCAATGAGAAGAGGGGGCATTGAAAATATTATAACAACAGGAAAAATAGAAGGAAGAAGATCAAGAGGAAGACCAAGAGAAATGATACTGGACAGTCTGACGGGATGGTGTGAGAGGAGATCACCAACTGAGCTGATGGCCTGCATGAAGGATCGGGTACTCTGGAGAAGCATAATAGCCAACGCCAATCGGCACGGCACATGATGATGATGATGATGGGGGGGGGGGGGGGGGGTTAAGCCATCTTGTCAATGCGATTTAGAGTTACTGCTGTATGATGCTTGAAAGTTACACATCCTTTCTCCTGTTAATGATCCATGCACTAAACATTTGGAGGGTGGCGTAATTGAATAAAATACACGACTTGTCCTGGTGGATATTTCAACGTCAATTAAAACGATGTTTTATTTTGTTAGCAGTTAAATCGACAAGAGACATCGTTGGGACCGGAACTAACGAAGCTACTGAGGAAACAAGCACAGATCACCAGGATGATATTTTAAATAAAAGGCAGCCTGTCTAACCCGGGATATCTACAGTAGCGAAGGAGCTTGGTAAAGAGAAATGGCTTTCAACCTTTCTACATCCTGTATCCACTTTTACAGCAACATATATAAATTACCATCTTAACAGTATTTAGAGCCCTGGGCAAAGCAATGCACTGTAACCCTTATCCAGGCTGCACCAAAAAATCACACACACAAAAAGAAGAGTTACACTGATAATATTTGAATCGTAATTCCTCTGCGCAACTGCCCAGTGTTCCATGCGTTAGGATGATACCGCCATACGCTAAATTGTTTTTATTCAGCAGGTCTGAAGATAAGATTGATAGCGCAGTTGCGGACTACCTGATGATGCACCGCGTGCCACACGTTGAGAACCACTGCTGAAGACTGGCGGATTATCGCAGAGGTCCTAATATTCCTTCAGCCGAAAGGGCCACACTAGTCTACAT
The DNA here is from genome assembly GCA_009760885.1 of Achatina immaculata. Classification (NCBI taxonomy): domain Eukaryota; kingdom Metazoa; phylum Mollusca; class Gastropoda; order Stylommatophora; family Achatinidae; genus Lissachatina; species Lissachatina immaculata. Next base: position 5,052,678 of record CM019718.1, read on the forward strand.
CTTTCAGAGTAAAAAGTCTGCTGCGTTCGATCGAAAAATACCTCAGGGTCATTAGTTACAATCCTTGTTCTTGAGCCATGATGTACGTTTTTATTTGTACTGTGCTTTATATTGCTGAGTAGTTAGGCTCTCTGTCTACTAATCAGATGGTACCGGGTTCAGATTCCAGCAGTGGGAATTTTTTTGTTTTTTTCCTGGTACGACCACACCAAAAAGGCCTCGGGCATAGCCTCTAAAAATTGGTACCGGAGAAATATGTGAAGGTAATCGCTGCCAGGCATGATAACGATGACACCATACTTTCATGTGCCGATAGTCTCGGAAATACGGGTCTAACACCGTATCTCCCCCTCCCCCTCCAAACTATGCCTTACTGGCATGGAGACGGAGATTTTTCCTTTTTTTTTTTACCTTACACCACTTTATGTACAAGTAGAGGTGTGCAAAATAAGATAAATGATGTAGAGAAATTTGAAGAAAAGAAATACATGTAAAATGACTGGATCTTGAAACAACAACAGCAGCAGCAACAATAATAATAATAATATGTTCTTATTTTTTCAGATTATACCAATCTAATGTTATTGAGATCATCCATGACCTCATCACCGAAATTATTCGGGGACTTATGCTCTGGGGCGTCTATAAATAACTGGTATTCCCCTGTTTCAACACACTTGTAAGGGGAAAAGAGTCATTGTGCACTCCACCACATAACGTACGTAGCAAAGACCAATAATATCTCACTATCATAATTTTACCTGACACGTTAACTCCAGGTACAAAGCCCGGGTATGTTTATGTGTTTATCCGACCCCAGATGTCAGAAGAAAAAAAAACGATTACTCAAAGCAAGTAGGCCTGGTTTTACCTTAAGGTCAACCATAAAGCCATCTGAAACGCAGGTGGTTGAGGTCGCAGTTCTGATCCTCCGCGGGCACAGTTTAATAGGTTAGCTTTGCATTTAACAGAAAATAGCCTGGCACTTGAGAGAGGAGAGAATGAAAAGAGAAAGAGAGGCAGATATCGAAGTATGAAGGCTCAGGAGAGGAACATATAAAGAGTGTAGTAAAAAAAAAAAGAGGAAAGTTACAAAATGTACTCGTCAACTATTCAAGTAACAGAGTAAAGAGAAATTAATTGTAGATCTTATATAAACTATAAGATTTTTAAGGGCATAAATATTTCCTGTGAGATCTGGACACTTAACAAAACAGCTAAGAAACACATAAATGCATTTGAATGTAAATGCTACAGAAGAGTCCTTCAAATATCAGGGACACAAAAAAGGACAAATATATCCATACTACAAGAACTTAATAATGAAGACGGTTGGCTATTAAGAAGATTAAACAGAGAAAACTTCAATATTTTGAACATATTAAACGCCATGAGAATTTAGAGAAGACAGTCTTGGAAGTGTACATAATGGGGAAAAGAAAGAGAGGAAGACCAAACGCGAAGATGGCCGCAAGACATCGTTGATGATCTGCAAATGGATGCATTAGCTTACAACCGAGAGGCCTACAGGAGAACTGTTAGGGAGCCAAAGTTCCGCAAGGGACATGCAAATTAACTGACGGACTGATATAAACTATACTCTTTTCAAGGTCTGAAACAGTTCTGGAGAAAAGTGAAAGGTCGAAAAATAAAAACGAGATAACTCTGTTCGTAAACTTAGAAGTCTTGAGTTGCTTCACTGTGCTCTAGAGCTCTCCCCGTTTTACTGACAAGAAAGACAACCGAGATAATTCCTGATTCCTTCCATTTTGGCATAGATTCTGTTTCACAGTTGCCAGTGATGCTTTTTTGTCAATTCAGTTTATGACGTCTGCTTGATCCATTACTTGCCCTTCCGCTACGATTGTCGAGCCAGACAACTGATTTGCTCTTTCATTTCCTCTTACGCCAGCGTAGCCTCGTACAAAGCTGGAAGTTAGTCGATGAATCTGTGATATCTGCAGAAATTTGAAACACTTCTGCCTTAGAGATCCAGTCTGGATTGTCCTTGGCATGCTCCCTGATTCGCACAAAATGCATGCTTGCGTGTGGTCTCGTGCCAGCTCATATTACTTGCTACAGCCATGATTTCTGCCGTGGGGCTACTCGTTGCTGCAGCAAATGCACCATTACCTTCTTTGATTACTCTGACATTAGAATTCACTGTAAAAGTCTAGGCAAGAAATATATGAGCGCTAACACCATACCCCATACCATACTTCAATGTAGGGCCTCTCAGAAGATATTTGTAAGCCGGTGCAGTGTTGTTCTCTCTCTCTCTCTCTGTCTCTCTCTCTGTCTCTCTGTTCCCCACCTTCTCGCGTACCCTATAGATTAGCCATTCTATTTTCATCCACTACTAGTCCCGCTGAAACCCTCCGGGCCCTCATTCTATTTTCATCCACTACTAATCCCGCTGAAATCCTCCGGGCCCTCATTCTATTTTCATCCACTACTAATCCCGCTGAAACCCTCCGGGCCCTCATTCTATTTTCATCCACTACTAGTCCCGCTGAAACCCTCCGGGCCCTCATTCTATTTTCATCCACTACTAGTCCCGCTGAAACCCTCCGGGCCCTCATTCTATTTTCATCCATTACTAGTCCCGCTGAAACCCTCCGGGCCCTCATTCTATTTTCATCCACTACTAGTCCCGATGAAACCCTCCGGGCCCTCATTCTATTTTCATACACTACTAATCCCATTGAAGCCCCCCCCCCCCCCTCGTGCAGTCCTTTAAAACAAGGAAACCTACCTGTTCCCGGAGCAATGCATATGCTGCCCCCCCCCCCCCCAACTTTTTTTCAACTCACTCTGCCTCAGTGCTCAGTGTTATGGGAAAGATCAAGAAAAGTCTGGGGTAAGAAACTCTTTGTTGTAAAGAGCTGTTGTAAACAACAGCAACGTAACTTCTCAGGTCGTCAGAGAAGTACACACTAACTTCAGGCAAGCATTTGGGTCCCTTAAACTTCTGAAGTTCCGTAGAAAGAAATTGGAAGATAGTTTCTCTTTAATTTAAAAAAATAACGTTTTAGACAGAAATGTGCTACTTTTAAAAAAAAATTAGCCTAAATATCGCTTTGAGCATTGATTCGAACAGGCGGGCGCGATCTACCAACACTGCCAGTGCTGCTTTGTAGTGAAAGAGTTTTAATGTTTCCTTTAAGGGGAGATGATTTACAGGGGGAGGGGGGCATAAATACTAACACCATATGCAATATACAGGGCCGGCTCTACCGATACGTGCATTTGTATGGAGCGGCAAATTGAGAGAGAGAGAGAGAGAGAGAGAGAGAGAGAGAGAGAGAGAGAGAGAGAGAAGGAAAAATTGGATTCAATGGAAAAGACAATTAAAATAATATGAAAATAATTTTTTTCAAAAATACATCTTCATTTATTATCGATCACGCTTATTCGTGGATCAGACCAATATTATCCTGGGAAAAGGATTCAAAATGAACTGACTCCTCTATTCTTTGGAACCTTACCAAACAAAAAAAAAAAAAGTTTCTATGGTACAGAAAACGAAATATTATAGCATAGCTACAGACTGGACTCCAGATGAAAGTCATAATGAACAATTAATATTATTTGCAAAATATGTTAGTACAGATCCAAATGATATTCATGAGCATTTTCTTGGCTTCATTCCTGTAGTAAACACTACAGGCTCAGTGTTAACTGAATGTATTCTTACAGCATTCTCAGACATGGATATTACAATGCCAAGCATGTTTGGCCATAGTGCAGCAAATGATCAACACATCCTTATCAATGAATGTTAGAAAACGAGTCCTAAAATGCTATATTGAACCTATCTTGTTATATGGAAGTGAATCATGAACAATAGGCAAGTCTGCACAAAAATCATTGGAAGCAGCAGAAATGTGGTTTATTAGAAGAGTGTTGCGAATCCCCTGGACAGCAAAAATAACTAATGAAGAATGTATGAGAAGAGCTGGAGAGACAAAAAACCTTGTCAAAAAGATAAGAGAGAGACAAAATACTTTCATGGGACATGCAATGAGAAGAGGGGGCATTGAAAATATTATAACAACAGGAAAAATAGAAGGAAGAAGATCAAGAGGAAGACCAAGAGAAATGATACTGGACAGTCTGACGGGATGGTGTGAGAGGAGATCACCAACTGAGCTGATGACCTGCATGAAGGATCGGATACTCTGGAGAAGCATAATAGCCAACGCCAGTCGGCGCGGCACATGATGATGATGCGGCAAATGATCAAATATGAAAGAAGTTCAACAATGCATTAGATAACTTGAACCGCGAGCTTTTCTTTTTAATCTTTGTTGTTCTCATCCTCTCGACAAAGTTGTCGACGATTATAACAAATGATGGGAAATGTCACAACGAAATAAAAAGCAGACGTGCTCAGACCAAGTCAGCATTCCAGACAATGAGACACATTTTGTGCAGCATATCCGTATCAATGGAAACAAGATTCCGAGTACTTAAATTTTACATCGAGCCAATTTTGTTTTATGGATGTGAAGCATGGTCTATGAATAAGAGAGTACAGTGAGAAATGGAGGCCATGGAAATGTGGTTTATAAGAAGGATGTTGAAGGTACCATGGACACCCAAGAAAACTAATGACGAAGTCTTAAAGGAGACTGAAGTTAAAAAGCAAATTATAGCAAAGATCAGAGGCAGACAAGCGAGATTTATAGGACATTTCCTGAGAATAGGAAAACTGGAACACATTGTGGCAGCTGGAAAAATTGAGAGAGAAGTTATCGGATGGGCTGTCAGTGTGGCTAGGAAGAAAGTCACCGGCGGATCTCATAATCAACACAAAAGACTGGGAATTGTGCAGATAAATGATCGCCTACGCCACGCAGCACGGCACTTAGATTAGATAGATAGTTGTCAATAATACCGCAATCTCATTTAGAGAAGAAGTCAGAGATTTTTAATTTGTATACTGTCTTGTTCTGTGGCACTATATTGTATTTTAAAAGAAATTAACATCATCGGTTTTAAATCTTATCTTATATCCTTTACCCTGCCGTTAAATGTCACATAGGGCTCGAAAGGTAGTTCGCTAATTTTTCCTGTCTTCGGTGAGTCCTTCAACCTCATCAAGGGATTTTATGCCTATTAATTAAGCCTCTCTTAACAATGTCCTCTTCAGAGTTTCACGCGATCTGCCTCTTTTTCTTTGGCCTGCTGTGTTCCATTTTATAGCTTGTTTTGGGATTCTATGACTGTTTCTTCTCATCAAGTGACCAACATATGTCCATCTCCTTTTCCTGATCACCCATGAGACTGATTGTTGTTCAGTCATCTGTCTTATCTCTGCATTGTTCTTGAATTCGTTCCACTTGATGCCGAGTGTTTTCCTTAGGCATTTGTTTTCAAAAGAGTCTAATTTCTTTTCTATTTCTTTAGTTGTTTTCCAGCTTTCATATGCATAAATGAGGGTGGGTTTTAAAATAGCAAATGTTAATTTGAAAACTGGGTGGGGCAGCAAGGTATGCTACTTCACGAGGAGGCAAAATTCCTGGAGCTGCCCCTGACCATATATATCTCACGGATAGGAAATAGTTTAGGAAAAATATGTGTCATGACTCCATATCTAAATACCCCAATGGCGCATTACAGATTTACCGTTACCTTTTATCTTAAGCATTATTGTACACCTTTACCTTTTATCTTAAGCATTAGAACAGGGCTAGTAATTTTCCTGAGGGTGAAAAAACAAAAAAGAGAGAAAATTCGCGTGCCACTAAGAATTTTACTGTGTATTTTGGCGTGCGAAATGTTTAGATTTTCGTCTGCTCAAAAATGTGGATGCTAGCCGTCAGTACGCTAAGAGACAGACAAATTCGTGATAGGGCACATTTCCCTTTCAAAATAAGAAATGGTATGAAGAAAACGACTGATGGTTTTGAGTGATGGAATGTTAAATTCTCATCTAAAAGAAGAGCAATTATGAGGTGAGAGATTTATCACTATACGTTTAACTAACATTTTAAAAAAACTACAGTGACCTGAACACTAAACTTCTCCAGATTGAACAAATTTTATTGAGCAAGACAATACAGAAATGTGCTTTAAAAATAATCTGAGCTGGTGACAATTAGAACAACAAGGGCCTGGGTAGACGGTGAAATGTATAGTTTCAGTCACGCGAAAACATAATTAAAATTCTCTACAGCTGTAATGTAAGAAACATGAGTGTTGCTTGTATATCGTCGCGTGGCGTTGTCTTTATCTAATTGGTAAACATTTCTGTAGAGAAATCTAAGCCAACTATCGCATATCACTATTGCCAGTTAACAGTTTTCTCCATCAAAACTTTCTCAGCTACTCCTGCAGTATTATTTACGCATGTAGATCTAATGTTGCCTTAATGTTATTAGTGGAATACATGCGTTAAATAACTGAGCAAAGTATGTGAGATTTAAATGAAATGTAAATCCCTAAAGCGTGTGTCCTTGAATGTATTAATAATTAAATATACAGTTTCTGTGAAATCCGACTGTCTTGACCGACATACTTGTGAATCCAATAAAGTAGGCTAAGTACTTTCTGATGCACGAAGGTATGCATATTTTTATCCTTTTTCACGTGTGTTTTGAACAAAAGTATATAATTTTTATCCTTTGACATGCATAGTATGTAAAGAAAAGTTGAGCGCAAGGGGATATATTTCAAAAAGTCGGATTTTGGACCGGTACCGTATTGATCAAAAGGGCCTTGAATAAACCACAAGCCAATCAAAAAAGTTTGTCAACAAAAAAAAAAAAAAAGATCCAAGGTCCTGTCTGCGACGTGGTACTTTTGTGGTTTTCTCATTTGTATAAATCGTTGTTGTGACGAGACAGCGTTCTGATCTTTCACTTCAGGTTTGGATAACTCAACAGAGTACTTGCTGTGGCTCTCTGGCCATCAAGAACCCTTGTTAGCTCATAAAGATATATCCGTTTATAACTTGCGTTGTGATGCTGCTTGTAGACATCCAGTCTCCTTGTAAATTCACATCATTTTTATTGTGGTGGTTTTTGCGATGAACGTTTATTGTAATTGTTTTTCTTCAGTTTTTTTTATTAAGACATATTGCACTTGAGATTTATGGAAAAACACATCAGTGTGATTGGCAGTGTTGTGCACAAACGATCATTATTTTAACACTAGCGAAACAAGCAACAACTTTGGGCCTCACATACTTACAGGTGTAGCTTTTCACCTAGGGGGCTCCAAGCTCTTTACAGATTTAAGGCTTTACCAAGTCTAAATCATGCACTGTAACTTAGGCCTCACTGGATATAAATTTGGCAACAGAGCTTAGGCCTCATAAAGTCTGAATCCATCATTGCAGCTTAGATCTCATCAAATCTAAATCTATCATTGCATCTTAAGACCTCACCAGTTTTCCAATCATTAACCCATAGCTGACATGCTGGTGTCAGGGTTGGCAAACCATAGCTGACCAAGGCCCTGCCCCACCTTTCCATTGGTACTGCCTGTAACAGGCCCAGCCTGGGGCAGAGGTCACCATAGGCCCTTGGCAATTAAATCTGCTAAAGAAGCATTTCACACCCTCTCCTATTTTAGCCCCATTCAAAAACTGAAAAAATAGCCACCATAACTCGCTCCGAAGGTGTGCTTCAAAATCCCTCAAAAAAATCCTCATCGCATCAGCTGCAAAGAACACCAGCTTGTAGTTCTAGGGAGATTGAAGAAGAAGAAGGCCTCACCATATCAAAATCTGTCATTGCAGCTTAGGGGCTCACCAAATCTAAATCTGTCATTGTAGCTTAGGGTGCCTCTAAATCTGTCATTGCAGCTTAGGCCTCATCAAATCTAAATCAGTCATTGCAGCTTTGCCTCACCAAGTATAAATCTGGTACCGTTTGACACCTTTTATGCATTTGTGATTAATCTAGTAATGTTTGTCAGAAATAGAGGTAACTGTGCTAGAATGGCCATGTTATTAGATCTGGCAGACCAGAGCTGGTCAGAATCCTGTCCCATGTGTAGGCTTGTGTTTTTCTATAATCAGGGTCCTCCTAGTAGCACTTTGACTTACTCTATCAGTCAGGCTAACTTGTTACACCTTCATGGGTGCTCATAGTTGTAGAGTATGTCAAGAAACCCCCTTTTTAAATCTCCTTTGGATCCTCAAGCAAGCCCCAGTAATCCACTCCCCATCCCATGCAGTTGACACTGCTACTGAATCAGTTACAAAGAATGACAATTTCCAGTTCCAGAAAGATCAGAAGTACCATACGTCTTTACCCATTTGGCATCAGGTTCTTTGAATGTATTTTAGAGAGAAATAATAATCTTTTGGTCTTGTTATGAAAGATAACTAGAAGGTTTCCACCTTCTAATGGAACATGCATTGGACACAATAATACAGTGAAAGTGAGGGTTTGTTTTGTTTATCATAGCCTTGTAACTATGAATCAGGGCTCTAGGGTCCAAAGCACTTTTAGGGAGAGTCAGAATCAGTGGAAATGTATGAATATTTAAGGATTCTGCAGCAAAATAGAAGACCAAGAGTCTTGAGCAATTTAAGGTGGGGTTGGACTCAGTAGAGAAGTACCATTTGTGAAGGAGTCAGGGCTGAACAGCAGGAAAATAGAGCAGGTAGAGTCAGAAACAATTTTGAGTGGAGCTGGAGTCAGTAGCAGTGTGTCACATACAACGAACCAGAGTTGAACTGTATCAGAATAGAAGCGTGGAAGTTGAAGGGTTTACAGCATAGCAACTTCACAACCCTGTGAGTTTTTGCAACTGATGACATGGTGGAGATCTCGAAACATTAGCATGGTGCTGGATGGGGACTGAAATCCTGAGGGCTCGCTTTAATTCTTAGAGTGGACCAGAGAATTGATCTGCCTAGGAGTTAGTGTGAACTAATAGAACAGCCTGTGTCCATTAGCGATATAGAAAGGTAGGATAGGTCCTGGTGAGTTCTTGTTCAGTGTAGTCTATGCCCTGCTTTCTCATCTTATTTGTACACATCCTGAACCACAGTTACAGGCATCTAACTGTTCTTTCACTGTATGCTAACTGTCTGTAAAGAATATCTGTAGGGATTTATCTGTTTGCCATTTGACTGAATATGACCAGGCCAGCTGGTCTACATGCTACAAAAGTTAACCATGAACTCATGAAAAAAAAAAACATCATCAGCTTGAAGACCAATATTACAGGACCTTGTGCTCATTATGTAGGCACTCCAACCACTGGACCACTCCAGTGTCTTAATGATGCTTGTTTTCCCTTGTGTGAATATGTTTCCTGAATACATTCTTTTATTTTTCTGTATCCTGAAAATTTCAGGTATATGGATATTTGCTTTGTTGGGGGGGGGGGGGGGGGGTGGTGGGAGAATTAGCCTCATCTGTTTTGTACTTTTTATGATGGAGAGAATCAGAAGCAATTTTGGGTGAAGTCTCAGAATGTAGAAGTAGTCTCAGAATGTAGGAGTAGTCTCAGAATGTAGAAGTATACTGTTGGAATGTGAGTCAGGAAGAAAACTTGATGAGCTGGAGTTCAAGGTCTGGCATACCAGTTCATTATGACATAATCTTACATTTTTTTTGTCAGCTTATGATACTTGTTGTGCATTTTTTTTTTTAGCAGACAGTTTAGTTCAGTAATCTAAAGAAAGATTCCTAATCATGGTTGTGTATGCTTGCAACTGCCTCAATGTTCACATCTTTGCTGAGAAGATTGAAGACAGATCAAAAGAAGGTATGCAGTGTTTGCTTACTGAAATATTGTAGTCAACATAGAAACAGTTTTTGTATATAAGTAAATATAACTATATATTCCAAACTGTATATAACTGTATCTTATATATTCCAAGGCATACTCTTTCTGTTTCTCTTGATGGACCGCCTATAGGACCGCTGTTATGTTCCTTCATGTTTCCTATCTTTTACCCTCCAAATTGGTTTTCTCTGTGTTGTTACACTTCTTTAAAAAGATCCAGTAATTAGAAGTGGAACTTCTTGAATCAGTTTTCTTTGTATGTTGAACAAATGAAAAGCTGTAAGACAAACAAAAAAAAACAATTATACCAGCTTCTCAGATTATCAGAGATGCACCCCACGGAGGTAAATGTTTTGGCCCATTAAATTTCTGATACTCCAAGATTGTTGATTTTTGCAGCTTTCAGAGACTGGATATACTACTTGTATAGCTTTGTCTGCCATTCCTCACTATCTGGCCTGGGTGCTATTCTTGATGTTTCAGTATTCCATTCCATTACATTCTGTCGCCCTGCTGTAATAAAAACTTTATTGTCCTTTTGGTGACATGGCCAGGGCACCACATGTCTTTCCTTATACCCACCTAATTACTCTTTTACGTCCAGTGTTGTTCAGTTCCAGTTTATGTGTCTTTATCCGGTGATAAAGACAAAATTTTGGTGGAAATCAGTAGAAATAACAGCCCAGATTTTGACCATGATAGCTAGACAAAGTTCTTTTCTTCACTACCTGCTTCAGTATAGGGGAAAAAATGAGGGCGTGGCAACAAACTCACCATGGTTACAATGTACAATGAGTGAGTGATGTTCAGAGTAAGAATATATTTACTATGTACATTATCTTGCCATATATAGTAAAATAAAGAGGTTGCGGGCTGCCAGTTTGTCCTGTTCTCAGATGCTCTGTCAGTTATAATGGCATTGATGAGTGGGAAAAACACAGAACTTGAAGAACTGCATGAGGCTCCAGATAACATGGTACAAATCTTTAGTTGTACAGTGCATACCATCTCACTGTAATATCCAAGGGAATGAGGAGGCCGATGCATTGGCAAAGAGGGGTGGAGAGCTGCCCCAGGATTGCACAGGCCTATCATATGATGAAGCCAAAACACTGATAAAAGCCAAATGCAAGAAGAAATGGAAAAAAAAGAACATCCAGGACACCAGAAGAATGATGCCTACTACCAGCTCAGCAGAGAAGAACAAGTCAAAATAAACACAGCTGATGAATGTGCCAGCCAAGCACCTGTTACAAGACTGCCCATCATTTGAAGAGCCAAGATGGCGCTTTTGGCTGTCACCTGTACCAATCCATGACAAGCTGCATGGCGATCTTAAAAACTTAAGACAAATGGCAGCATTCATCAAAGATAACCAAGTTGACATCTGAAAGTGTCTGATGAAGAAGAAGAATATCATAAAGTATGATATTGTCAGTACATTATTAGCTATTTTATCAGCACAGTTATTAGCACATGATGTTTTGTGTTGTGGCTGTTATATGCATATTATTATCCTCAGATGTTTTACAGACTTGCCCTTTAGGTCCATCAAGTGAAATGGTTGAGTTGGTTGATCATGGATTTCAGTTTGTAAGTAAAGCTTAATTGTTTCACATAAATCTTGTCCCTCTGGTAGGGTATATGTAATAAATGTTGTGGCGTTTGACCATGGTATGTGTAATTGCTAACAGTTTCTTGTGGTAATGAGAATTGGTCCGGAAGTAGCATGGCCAGATGCACTGTCAGGGAAGGAGACATAGCTAGATGAAAATTCATTTCATCCAACTGCCCCTTAAGTGGCCGAGGCTCATGTGCAAGGGGGAATTAAGCAACAGTCATCAGTGTCTCACTCAGGGCCAGATCATTAAACAAAACAACCAGGATTCTTCACTGACAATCACTAACATGGTAGGTTTATGAGCTGATCTGTTAAAGTTTGTTTATCTGTGGAAATACAGTGCAGCAGTAATACTAGAATCCTGTGGTCCATGGCAGCAGACCTCTTTACAACTACAAAGGGAAATGTGACATAGGCAATTCTTCTCTGATGGCTGTTTCTGCACCATCTGCCTTGTTACCATCTGTTGTAGTGTTAATGTTTTCCCTCTTGATATTTCTAACATGGTTTCTGAGCTGCAGAAATTCCTTTCCTTTGAGAATTCTGATTACAGAACTAGAAATGTTTAAAAGTTTTGGGATCATATTGTTGCTCCAGTCTCCTCCTTGGAAGAAAGGATTTTTTTCATGTGTGCATCTGCTCAAAAGCACTGACAAGGATTCTTAATAATGGAGCCAACTACCCTCAGTCTGAGATACCACATCACTAATACTTAGCATTCCTATCTCTTTTCTCCTATTTCCAGTACAGTAATCAGTCAGAAGATTAGTATTTCTTTATATATTGCTGTGCGTAGTTTGATTTTGTTGTTTTCACTACAATGACTTGTTAAATATACCCTTAATCTCTTAACAGTGCATCATTTCATTTCATCCATTTTGTTGCTGTTCTTTTTCAGTCTCCCTATAACTGCAAGTTCTTTGATGCTGTGGAACTGTTGAGACACAGCGTCGTGTTGTCTTGGGAGTGGGTTATGGCAGCCATTTTTTTCAGTTCATGGGTGGAGGCAAATAAAAAGCAAGGGTTATGTAATACTTCTTTAACAGGCACTTCCACCATGGGGAGTGTAGCAGTCCTTACCCCATTAGCCAGGCTGGGCCTGTTTCTGGGGTTTCCAGTGAAGACAGGGTCTTGGTCAGCTGTGGTTCACAAACCTTGTTGCTAGCATGTCAGCAGTGGGTTGCTGATTGCCAGAGCGGACAGCATCATCACCCTCTTTTTTTTTTTTTATTTGGGGGGGGGGGATATATATTTTATTCTTGATTTTAGCTTCACTTAAAATCTTATCAGTTGTGATTCACATGCGATATCTGAGTGGTTTATGGATTCGTTATTACATTTGATGACTGTGATATAGAACATAAGAGACAGACTGGTTTAAGCTAGGTTGTGTGCGCTGTGAAAGCAAAGGACAGATCAAGTTGGAGGACTGCTGTACCCAATCTTATGAGGGAGGACAGCATAGAATGATGATTACATTTTTTTTTCTTTTCCCTTAGAGTCACAAATGTCTTGTTCACCGTATTCGAGATGGAGACTGGACTGTCTATATATGTGTCCCTTGTCGCATACGAACCCATGCAGTAAATCATGATGCAAGACTTGTGGTTGTGAGCTCAGTAATGAAGGTGAGTCTCTGAAGGAGTTGCATCATGGTCAACGTCCTGTATTGAAAATATACAGTATTTACTGAAGTAACAGCATATAGGATTCCATAATGCTTTGAAGTTATAATAAAACTTAGCCAGTCAGTCATTTGCATGTCCCTTGTGGAACTTTGCTCCCTAATATCTCTCCTGTAGGCCTCTCGGTTGTAAGCAATATGCCCTGCTGCAGATTATCAATGATGTCTTGCAGCCATCTTCACCTTGGTCTTCCTTCTTTCTTTTTTTCCTATTATGTATCATTTCGAGATGGTCTTCTCTATATTCTCATGAATGAGACATAACCAATAAAAAAAATATTGATAGCAGAAGTGATGGAAATATGATTTTAGCTAGTAAATGTTGTACTTCCCCCCCCCCCCCCCCCCCCCCCCCCCCCCCCCCGCCAAGAACAATGTCAACAACTTGAGCAAAGAAAATATGTCGCAGAGTAATGATTATTATTACTATAAAAAAATCCCATGACATTTTTTAAAAAACCTACACATCTCCCTTTACTCTAAACTTATGTTAGGGCACAAAAGTGAAACATTCTACTTAAAAAAAAACAAAACATGTATACACACATGCTCCGCATCTCCTTGCTCTGTGGTTAATGAAGACTTCATACAAATGGAAAAACAAACTTAGAAGTTTATGTAGTTAGACCCCTGATGTGAAGCGTTAACAAACCTGATTGAAATTCTTTTTTTTTTTTAATTCATAATTAATGGTAGGATTTGTGTCTTTTTTTAAAAAAATTTAGTCCTTAATCTAAGATGACAGTGATGTAGGCTTGGAACACACACACAAAAAAAACTGTTTTGTCTAAGGAATGTTTGAGCTGTAGTAGATGTGCCATAATTTACTGAACAGGATGATAACTAATTTCTGCAAAAACATTGCAACTTTTTGTGATGCAAAGATGCAAAATGAAAAAAAAAAAAAAAGAAATGTATGTTTTAGTTTTTGAACTTCTGCAGTTCATTTTTGTCTTGACTGTTGTGTGACCTCATTTAATCTAGCAGGTTGTTTGGGGTGCCAGAAAAATTGGTTCAGCATGACCTAGATCTATCTTTTAACACTCCTCATTTAACTGAAAACATTTCTTGCTGCTCCTTAACTTTGGTTTTGTGGCATGCTTTACTGTTAAACTGAGAAAATGAAGGCAGGAAACTTTTCTTATGCTAATTTTGATGTATTTTACGCAGAAAGGTGACGAGGCCGTCCAGGCATTAAAGAGCAGTTCAGATTTTTCGGCAGCGTTTAACATGCTTCTGAATTCGAATGTTGGAGGACAGAAGGATGATGGTAAGGGCCAGTATGATGATTTCAGTGCATTTGTTACTGGCAAGGAAAGCAGCACAAAACCCATCAAAGGAATAGTGGGAACTTAACATACGAATAAAAAAAAAATCGCTGTAAATGTCCTATAGGCATTGCTAAAATTTTATGAGAGATAAAAGAAATGATGATAGAGGTAAAACTAGTTATAGCATAAAGGCAGACAGAAGTGTATGGTTCAGTTTTACAAAAGGAAGGATAGGCGTTCCATTTTTGCCACATTATAAGCGCGGGTCTTGATATGTATAGGGGTATATTAGTAAAAGTGAATGAAACACAGTATTTCCATGTTAAAAGTGTACTTAATGTTTCAAAATAACTAAATGTATGAAGATTTCATAAATGCAGAGTTTTTTAGGAAAAACAAAAAAGTAATGTGATGTTTTTAGACAATAATTGTGTCCTACTTACTATCAGATAGGGCTAGATGTACACTACTTACCATCTGAGATGCCTAGATCTACTTGTCGATCTCGTCTTGTGATGATATGGGGCATTCTCACTAAAATAATGTCTGAAAAAACCTTCTAACTACTTCTCCAGTTGTCTGATATGTCTAGATCTACTTGGGATACATTCAAGAACAGTGGTCTGGTCACAGGGCATGTCCGTATCCCTATCTACATCACCAAAAATGGAAAATTCTTGACTAAAACTTATAATAAAAGCAATAAAAACACTCGTTTCTAACCACGCTTCAGCCATGATGAAAATGTTTACAATCTAAACGTTACACCGGTTTTTTAATGAAATGAAGCATGTATCACTGTAGTGACCCAAGGCACTTCAGTCAGAAACAGGAAGGGTCGCTACAGTGACTCGAGGCACTCTATGAGTTAATGATGGCGCCTACTGCCTTCAGCATGAGACACCACATCACTGTCACTTCATTTCTGTTCTTCCAAGGAGGCAGTGATGTTTCATGCTTGATGTTTCATAGCCTTTTCTGCTTTTTCAGGTGACATTCAGCTGCAGAGTTATGAAACCCTGCAGAAGCAGCTGGGAGACCTGCAGTCTGTACTGTCCAAGTATTTGAAACAAGAGGAGGATGCTTTGGAAAGAAGGATAAGGTCTCGATTATCATTTTCTTGTTATTGAGTCTAACTGTTCAGAAATTGCTGTTTCTTGTTATGTAGAAAGTAGGAATACTAAGTAAGAATAAACACTTCCTAGTAACTAAAGAATGATGTAAAATATTAGATCTCATGTACTTATAGACACAAGCCATCATGAAAAAAAAAAAAAGGGAAAGAGACAATCACTGCCCAGTATGCCCTGTGGTGTCTTGCAGGACAGCAGCAAATTCTCTCCACCTCTTACGGTCTGCATGTTAAAATATAGCAGATTATAAATACCCACAGTTCTTGACTTTTGATCAGTGGCATCTCCATCATTAGCTCTCACTTGTTAAACTTTTCCACTTACATGAATTGAGTTTCTGTGGCTGTCAGAACACCAGACAGTGACCTTCCAACTGTTAGTAACAGGTAGAGAGCCGTCAGCCTGGCCATTAGGTAGAGACTGATGTTTCTCTCACAGTTGTGGAGCTTTCTAAGAAACCTTATGTCTGCTTGAGGAAGGAAAGATATTTCCATACACAGCCCATTTGGATATATCGTCTTTCTTATATTTTCACCACGACATTGAGAGTATCTGTTTGACATTTACAGGGAAATCCTACAGCAGGATTAAATTTTGGATAGGATCATCATCCTTTCACTCTGGGTAAACCTGCTCTCTTTCTTAGTATATCCCTGGGTGTACGATGACTGATAGCATCAATCCTATGTTAATGTGCTTTTCTTATTGTACTGTTTTGTGTATACTTTGCCACATTTTGGTCCTAGCTTTTCATCTAAAGGGTGTCTGAGTGGCGAAGTGGTTAGTGCACTAGTTGGGGATTCGAATCTGGCCAGAGGCACCCCAGTCACCCAGCTGTAGAAATGGGTACCCAACTTCTTCTGGAGTTGGGGATGAAAAAGCAGCCAAGCATGATACTGACCGTATCACCCTCTAGTGTGCTGACAGGTCAAGGAAAATATAAGCACTAACACAATATCCCTATGTGCCTCTAAGGCATGACAGGATTACCTTTACCTTACCTTTTCATCCAAAACAGAGGTTAACTCTTTATCAATCATGTATCCTGGACACTAGTTGGCTGTCATATTGACGTATCTGCTTATCTTAGTGCCTTATAACAATAGGGTATGAATGTCTTCTGACAGAAATTATGAAGAGGAACAAAGACACAGCTTTGTGAAGTTGAAAGAGAAGGCACAAGAGGAGAAAACTAAGCTGATCAGGTGAGTTTCAGTCAGAAATGGCTTCTTGTTTCTTCATGGACAGTCATTGCAGAGCTTAATCTTGTAGTGTAGTATGCTGGTTGTTTTTTGTTCTTTATTTTGGAGTAGTAATTTTAGGTTGAGAAAGAAAATGTGAATAATTTGAATGCTGACATGATTTAAACCATTTAAGGCAGTGGTTAAAAAAATATTCAAAGATTGAGGTCTGTGATTAAGTGCAGCTGGCTGTCCCACCTGGACCTAGTATAGTATCTGACTGTGTAACCATTTTATAAAAAATTATCATAAGGAAGCTAAAGCATCATTCTGTTGGTGTAACCATTCTACAAATTACCAGAAGAAAGCTAAGACATCATTCTCTTGGTGTAACCATTCTAGAAATTATTAAAAGGAAGCTAAGACATCATTCTATTGATGTAACCATTCTATAAATTATCAGAAGGAAGCTAAAGCATCACTTTGTTGTTGCAAGCACTCTATAAATTACCAGAAGGAAGCTAAAGCATCATTTTGTTGTTGCAACCACTCTATAAATTACCAGAAGGAAGCTAAAGCATCACTTTGTTGTTGCAAGCACTCTATAAATTACCAGAAGGAAGCTAAAGCATCACTTTGTTGTTGCAACCACTCTATAAATTACCAGAAGGAAGCTAAAGCATCAGTTTGTTGCAAGCACTCTGTAAATTACCAGAAGGAAGCTAAAGCATCAGTTTGTTGTTGCAACCACTCTACAAATTACCAGAAGGAAGCTAAAGCATCACTATGTTGTTACAACCATTCTATAAATTGCCAAAAGGAAGCTAAAATGTTGTTTTCCTCTTCCCTTCAAGTTCTTGCAGAAGTTTTTGATCAGATGCTGCGGAGTAAAGTAACTACTCCAGGAGCCTTTATGTTTTTTTTTCACCCATTGCGAGTCCGATAGTCCCATCATAAAACCGAGTTGAACCTTAAATCCTGTTTCTCTCTTCATCAACCAACTCTGTATGCAGTATAAGCTGCAGATTTTTTTTTTCTGTTTTCAGAAGAAATTTTCCTCTACACAGCTTGCCAAGTACCCATTTTTCTTGTGGGGGGAACAGCAGCTTTAGGAATGAAACTCATCATCCTTCAGTCTGATAAACTGCCTTTCTGTTGATTCAGAGCCTCTGTAGGAGCAGTAGCAATTAATAAATTATGTTGAATATACCCATCATGTAATGGTATTATTCCTTGATGTGCAGTAAGTGATTTGAATGTGAAATGTGATCAGATTTTGCATATCAGCAGTGCATATTTTCACTTTATCTTATCCTTCACATTTGTTGGTGGACAGTGATAGTATCTTTCAGCGTTGCCACAGATTCCCTTTATTTGAAGTGGAATAGGATGAACAAAAGATGAAACTAATCATGAATTCATTTTTTGAGTAATGATTCTTTCAGTTTAAAAAAGGATTTCTTAGACATGACACAGTATGTTCCAAGGTTATAATATGTTTCTGTATGGTTGTGAGGGATTATCTTGTTTCTAGAAGACTGAGCCAAAAACATGTTTCCTTAGTCACAGCCAAGTTGTGAGATTTTATTTTCTCATGAAAGCTTGAGATATTTATATAGCTGTTAACGTGAAGACAGAGAGTTTTGTTTTGAATGATAAACTTCACATTTGTGTCCAAATCAATTTGATTTTTTTTAAACATAATATGGAGAGTTTTATTTTGAATGAAAAAACTCCATATTGGTGTCCGAATTAATCCACTGCCACTAACTTTCAGCATGCTCTTCCACAACTCAGAGGGCAACCACACCCTGTTAGCCTCAGATAGAAGCTCCATCCGAGGACATGGTACGTCCTTTCTGAAATTAAAACCGATGTATGTTGAGGGTTATTTTGCCAGTAAAATTCATTTTGTGTTGTGCTTGAAAACATTCATGAAAAAAAAAAATTTCTCACCTTCTTTTTAGGATGAGTAAAAATATATTAACCGACTGAACAAGTACACAAGAAAAGAAAGACTGTATCTGATTAGGAATATGAGTATCTCACAACATGAAGAAGCTTGATCACAATTGCTTGTCAGCAGATTACCGTAATGAGTGATAAATTAATGATTGACACAACGGAAAGTTCTTAAAAATCCATTGCAGATACAAATCTTGCAGTTGTACATATTCATAGGAAAGGTTTTGCCCTAGAGGACACTGAGAAGGCAGTCAGTGTATAAGCATTGA
Source organism: Achatina immaculata (assembly GCA_009760885.1). NCBI lineage: Eukaryota > Metazoa > Mollusca > Gastropoda > Stylommatophora > Achatinidae > Lissachatina > Lissachatina immaculata. The sequence goes on from CM019718.1 coordinate 5,071,555, forward strand.
CTTTAAGCATCAGATTAATCAGCTTGTGTCTTTGAGAAGTAGTCTACATTTAGAAGTGATCATTTTATAGGTAGAACTTTTACTAATTGTTATTCTATCAGCCAAAACTGCTGCTGTCAAGTTTGCTAGTAATGTGCACATGAGGGTAAATTTTTCAGCATTTAAAGTTTTCTATCAGTTATTTGTCTTTAAAAGAGTTGGAAAAATAAAATGAAATGATTAGTGGAGGTATACTTTCATGCTGTCAAGCTTTTGACAGATGGTTAATTTCAAAGGAATGCCCATGTAGAGATGTAGCAAAGACTCCAGAACAGATGTACCAAGAATTTCCATATCTTTGCAGCCAGACCTTGCCGATGTGTGGGGACCTGCCACTAGATCCTGGAGAAAACTGCGGATTTCATTTTCTGATTGCAGGACTCCAAGTTCAGCATAGCCTGTAACTGAAGAAGAAACAGTTAATTTAGTAATTGTATGCTAGAAAGATTTTATATAATTGGTTCTTTTTCATCTGGTATTGCCCTGGAACCTGCTGTTCTTCACAGCTGAAGATGTTGAGGCATACCATCATGTCAGATTGATAACGGGTTATGGCAGCTATTTTTTTTATTTAAAAAAAAAAAAAAAATTAAAAAGTAGAGGTTGTGCAGTACTTCTTTAGCAAACTCTACGGTTTTTTTTTTTTCCTCCTCCTCCTCCTTCCACACACATTTCCGCTTTACTGAGAGCAAGACGCTTCAGATAAGTTATATATGTTTGTATTTTGTTTTTGCATGTATCCTCGAATAAGGCTCACGCCGAAATATCGGATGTTGTATGTTTTTCATTTATACACTCTCATACTTTATATTCGTTTTTTTCTCACCTTGCTCACTTCCTCCCTCACTTTGTAAAACTGCACCATACACCTCTATCTACCTTATTTATATTGACCAGTTTTACTGCAGTCGCCATCCCTTTTATCTGTAGCAAATTCTACCACCCTGTACCATTAGCCAGACTAGGCCTGTTACTGGAGATACCAGTGGGTAGGTGAAGCAGGGTCTTGATCAGCTGTGATTCACCAACTCAGATGTGGCATGTCAGCTGTAAGTCACTGACTGCCAGATCAGACAGTGATGTTTGCCCCTATTAAATTCTCAGGCAAATACTCTACTGGACAAAAATCTGTTGGGAAAAAATAAACAGTGAGTTTTTAATAATAAGCCAGACAACCCAGAATCTTGCACCACCCAGAAATGTCACTTTCTTCTCTCCTTTATTCAGCCCCATTGATCCATTCCAAAAGTGCACATGAGTATGTCAGAGATGCATCAAACTACCATGAGAGAGGAAACAGACATAGTAGCATGAGAGAATCAAGTCCAGATGGTTTGTTTAACACTTTAGTTCTAGTTACTGAGTAATTTATTTTACAAATCTTTTTACCATTGAGCTGGTTATTTGATTTATTTAACACTTCTTATAATAATCTTATGGTTTATTTAACACTTCTTATAATAATCTTATGGTTTATTTAACACTTCTTATAATAATCTTATGGTTATATTTAACACTGTAAGTCAAATTATTTGATTATTTCACTCTTTTCTACTAGTAACCAGATGGTTTGTTTAAAACTTTACACCTAGTTATTTGATTATTTATTGAACAGTTTACTCCTAGTGGTCTATTGATTTGTTTAACACTTTACACCAAATTATGTGATTATTTATTTAACACTCTATTCCTGTTTATTTGAGTTAGTTAACACTTTACTCCTAGTTATCAGATGGTTTATTTAATTCCTTACTGGCAGGTTGTTTGATAATTCAACACTTTACTTCTAGTTATTTGGTGTTTTTTATTAAAACACTTTACCTAAATTATTGAGTTATCAGATGATGTGTTCAGATTTTTCTTTTTTTTTTACATCATATGGTTTGTTTAGCATATGAAATTATGAGGCTGAACATGTTTTTTTTCCCTCTATGTGTATCAAAAGACTGAAGCTGTAGCTTTCTCTTCTCTCTTTGAATGAATCTTCGTACATTTTTTGGCCATGTTAAGCGTGAGTGTGCTCTCACATTTTGGTTCCTTGTGGATGTGAGATCTAGTCTCTTTCTTTATACACAGAGCCATTTTATAGGTGATTTAGAGATATACTTGTTTTTGTCTCCTCCCTCATAAACCATTCAGTGTTTAATGGGACAGACAGACATCATATAATGGGATATTTAAGGTTTCTGTAGTTTAACCCCCTCTCCATTTCATGCATGGGCGGCCTCTTTCTCCATTTCCTAGAAATCTTGGTGTGGACGTTTTCTGTGGTATACTGTCTGGTGGTGGGCATGTAACGTGGCCAAAGCAGTTGAGTTATTTCTGAATGTAGTGTTATTAATGGTTCCTGTTTAGTGGTTCAGATATACATACAGCACGGTTAATGGGTAAACACATATGTGCCATATTCCTTCATTCCTCACCATCTTTACCCCTATCTGGGGTACAGGCCATCAACAGGGGATCTCCGTTTATTTCTGAAATAAAGATCAATCAATCAGTCTGCATAATCTAGACAAGGTTCAAAATCAGTCACTACGGATTATCACAGGTGCCATGAGGTCCACACCAATAGTAGAAATGCAGAAAATAGTTGGTGTTCAACCGCTAAAGGAACGTAGAGACACAAAGGTCATGACCATGGGAGAAAAATTCCTTAGCTCTGTAAGCCATCCCCTGAAGGAGAGATTCAATAACTTGGCATTAGGACGGCTTAAAAGAAGCAGCTTCATTCATCAGGCCAAGCGTATGCGTAAGCTGATACCTGACCTTCCAACTGTAGTCGCTCCATTATCATCTGTACCAGAGCATACACCATGGAAAGAAGCAGATTATACACAAATATCTATTCAGACTGAAGTGAAAGGTGTGCAGAATGGTGAGATGCAGAGCAGTCTTGTAAGATCAACAGCCACACTTAGTGTTCTAGATGACAAATATCCATGTGACACCTGGATACGTGTGTATACAGATGGATCTGCACATAATGCCATAAAGAATGGAGGGGCAGGAGCATATATTGAATATCCAAACAACACCATTGACAAGATTTCCATACCCACTGGTAAATACTGCAACAACTTTGATGCAGAAGTTAGGGCAATTATTGCTGCAGTTGAAAAACTATCAGACTCCAGAATTGATACATGTCCTGTAGTAATTCTCACAGATGCAAGATCAGTACTGGAGGCTCTTCAGTGCAACAAACTACCAGACCTTAAGGATGCCTTGTCAAAAATTGGCTTACAACATGGAGTCACTTTGCAGTGGATTCCCTCCCACTGTGGGATACCAGGCAATGAGAAAGCTGACCAACTGGCCAAAGAGGGCACTGAAATGGAGCAACCAGACATACCAATCACTTATAATCAGAAGAAAAGCATGATAAAAACCTACAGGAAGCCACAAACACCACCACATGATGACTATCACATGCTAAACAGAAAGGAACAAGTCACCATCTTCCGTCTCCGAACAGGACACAGCCGACTCCGAAGTCATATGTATACAAAGTTTAAGGTTGGTACTACTAATCTGTGTACATGTGCCCAGGTGCCCCAAACTGTGGAACATATCCTCCAGAACTGCATCAACTACGAGTCACTGAGAAATAATTACTGGCCCAGTGAAACCACTAAAGAAGATAAGCTCTATGGTTCCATACATGAATTACAAAAAACAGTGAAATTTATCCAAGAGACAGGACTGCAGATATAGACAGACAGTGCGAACGAAGAAGAAGGAGAAGAATCAATCAGTCTGTCTTGGGCTGCTTCTTCTGTCTGCCCCCTGGTGTAGTCCATCTTTTTTACTTCGTACTTTAAGACACCTTCACTGGGTGCCATATCTAGATGAGTTAAAAAGAAGCAAAAATGTTACCCCTTTCAGCCGTTTCATCAAGTTTATATTGTAATATTTTGTTCTGTGGTAAATTGTTAATTGTTTACAATATTGATTCTAATCTTGATATATTCATTCTTCACAGAAATATTTTCTGCATGTCTGTATTTCTACAGTTTTTGCTATGGATGGGTTTGATATCGATGAAGAGGATGAAGATGCAGAGGGATCAACACTGTCAAGCATATCTGGTTAGTCAGTTCTGAAGTTGTAGGCCGTTAAAATTCTTAGGCTGAGGACAGATACTAATTAAATTAATCAGAGAGAATGTTGGATCACAGTTAAAAGTTATCAGAGAAAAGTTGACCAGAATTGAGAATGGCAGATGAGAAATGAGATACAGATGCACCGTTTATGTACAGAGTATCCGAAAAAAAAATGGATTCCAAAGTTTGAACTGTAGATATGGCACATCCTCACCCACAGGAATTAGAGAGAAGTTTCAGTTGGCAAGTTTTAGTTGGAAATAATTGTTGGCAGGTTTCACCAGTCATATATTAGCAATATCTTATATCTTATATCCTTCCTGTGCCGTTAAACATCACATAGGGCTCGCAAAGTAGTTTGCCAATTTTTCCTGTCTTCGGTGAGTCTTTCAACCTCATCAAAGGATTTTATGCCTGTTAATTTGGCCTCTCTTAATAATGTCCTCTTCAGAGTTTCAGTCGGTCTGCCTCTTTTTCTTCGGCCTGTTGTGTTCCACTTGATAGCTTGTTTTGGGATTCTCTGATCATTCTGATTAGCGATATGCTCATAACAAAAGTTTTTTGTTGTTTTTTTTATTATTTTGTAAGAGAGCAAAAAGAAGTCAACAAGTAAAGGCAGCTCAAATGTGCAGCAGTTTGGAAGAATACAAGTTCCAAATCTAGATGCCACCGAGGAAACTGCAACAGAGCAAGATGATGCATCACTGATGTCGACTTCTGTGCCAATATCTATGCCTGCTTACAGTCGGAATCTTAGAAGCAAAGCTAACATTGATGAACACTTTGAGGTTAGAAATTTTTTATAGGTAAATTTGTTATCATAAATATTGAATTTTTAAAAAAATCAATTTACATTATGTATATGGACAGAGGATACAAACATTCATAAACTGCTTGAGGAGGATTTTAAACATTAAATGGCAGGACAAGAACCAATATATGTCTAGGAAGTGGAAGTGGATTGGCCACACTCTGAGGAAACCTGACACCAGCATAGCAAGACAGCCACTGGCATGGAATCCTCAAGGAAATAGAAAATGAAGAAGACCTAGACTTACTTGGAGAAGAGAAATTATGACAGTGCTCAGAGACAAGGGATGCACATGGAAGCAATTTCCAAGAACAGGGATGATTGGAGAGCCTTTATCAGTGGCCTATGCTTTCAAGGGAGTGAAAGCCAGTGATGATGATGATGATATAGACATTATATGTATAAGTGGTGTAGTGGTTAGTGTACTTGCCTACTGATCAAAAGGCCCCTGATTCAAATTTACATTCAGGCAGAATTTGTTCAGACAAACAGGCACTGTAGTCAACCCAGCCTCAAAAAATTGGTAACGGGTCTCCCTAGGAAAACAAATAAAGCAAGGACAGGTGATAATATTCCTACCTCAAATGCTGCAGTGACCTAGAAATATGAAGGCACAAATGCTTCACAACCCTACAGCATGCAACTGCCATGGGACATAATGGCTACAGTACTGCATGACAGCTTTTGTTTGAAAGTGTTGAGTGGTAAACCAGTAGCACACATAGTCAGTAATCATAACATTCTCTATCACAGTTTGTCTGTGGTATCACATCTATTTTTAGTCCTATGTGTGAGACATGAAACGTGTGCAGCTGCCTATGTAATAGGGCCTGTTATCTGCCATAATTGGATATTTGGAAACCTTCAGGCAGAAAGGTGCAGTATTTCAACCATGAAATTGTGAGTGTGTTTATGAACTTAGCAAGTTTTACATGTGAATGAATGGGTAGGTTCTCAAGGCATGTCCTGGTGTGTGTTTGTGTTTGTGTGTGTGTGTGTGTGTGCGGATTTCTTTGCGTTACAGCCCTGACCTAAATGCAAGGGTTCAAAGACATGATATCTGCCGAAGATAGTTTTGGGTGTGTAACTGGTTGCACATTCCCTGTGTTGGTCTATGTATTGTGCCAATGATATACACATAATAAATATTGCATATGAAGAACACCCAATATATAACTTTTAAGTTAGACAAAAGATGAAGAAAGAAATCCAGTATGTCATAAAAAAGGGATAAAACAGAAGTGAAATTTCATATCCAATGTCAGTCATGCCAGCACTCAAGGTTATTCATGTCAAAAACACAGGTTCATCACAACTAAGAATTAAGATTAAAAATAGCTATCAATTTCTAACTACGTGTAAGAGGCAAATGACAGACAGGCAAAAGATATCATTCATAATTTGTTAGCACATGTACATGTAGTGAAACTAGCCAAATCTACCAGCTGTTGAAACATTACTAAAGAATCTTGTTTAGTCTGAAGATTAGCCAAAGCAAATGACTAGATCACTTATACTGACTGAAAATATCCTGCTTAAACTATTTCAAAATTTTGAATGTAGCTCTCAGGAATAGATAATGTTCTGAAGGAAATCATCAGTGATTAGCATCAGTTTGGTAGCATACGTAGCGAGTTTTTTTTTTTTTTTTGGTGAACTTTTCATTTTTGAATTATAAGAGAATCATTTACCAACATTTTTGAATCTTGTTTGAAAAATTCAGCTCTTTGTTGTCATGTCAGACTCCTGCAGTTTTAAGTTAAAAAAAAAAAAAAAAATCAAACTCATATATTTATTTCTTCTCTCATCATTTTTAATAGGTTACGGTAAATTAGACGTATTTTGAGGAAGTATTGATAATATCAATAGGTCATGATTACAGCACAGCAGATTGCAAAAGTAAAGAAGACCATCTGTCCTTGTAGTAGTAAACGGAAGCCAGCAGTGCATTAAAGCACTTAAGTACCCGAGAATTTTATCAATTTGATTGGGACATACTGTGAGGCTTCATGAGATTAAGTAGAAGAATATGGAGGAGGTATATCATTTTCTAATAAGAATTTTGTATAAACATTATGGTAATTGTACACCAACTTCAGCCGACCACCGATTACTTTAGGAATATACAAGTTAACATCTGAGAATGATCGAAGAAAAGTATAAACATTGTTTAAAAAATATTTCGCACAACTTGCTTGAAACAGATTCTGAGAATTTTCCTAGTCAACAGTTGTAAGTCATAGAGATCTACTTACCGAAAGGTGACAAAACAACATGCGTAATAAGGAATAAAATTATGTCGTTGTCTTATGTAGATGAAATTGTATCACTGATGACAGTTGGAAAATGAAAGGAAAAGGGTTATATAGAATGGCAAACACAGTGTTCCAGTTCAAATATTGTGCTTTTGTTGTGAAGCCTATAAGAAGATGATTCAAGAAATATTAAGATATACATGGGGCATTCAGAAAGTAATGCACCACATCATTTTTTTTTAGTTAATAATGAAGATAGAAGCATGAAATTTTGCATACTTTAAATATAGCATGTGTCGATTGTGTGAACCAGATTGCACCACAACCGGCCAAAGAATATGGTTAGAAACTTGCAGTATAAGCAGCAAATTGTGATAGAATTTATCGTTCCAGAGAAGGAAACTGTTGTGAACATTCACAAGCGTCTGTGATGTGTATGGAAGTTTTGCAGTCAACAGGAGTACAGTCAGTCGCCGGGTTCAGAGAATCAAAGAATCAATAAGTGGAGATAAGGAGCTGCATGATCAGCCGCACTGTGGACGTCCTGCCACAGCCACCAAGGCAGAAATGTTGAAATGTGTTGAGGGCATTATTCTTACTGATAGGCGTATTACTACTCAGTAGTTGACCTTAAAGCTGTCAGTCGGCGGTGATAGTGCAAATGCTTTTTCGCAGAGTTTGGCTGCACAAGAATCCACCAGACATGCTTCTCCTTCACGACAATGTGTGCCCTCACTCAAGTGTGGCAACACAGGAAGCAGTCACCAAATTGGACTGTACTACCCCATCCACTCTGTAGTCCTGATTTTGCACCCTCTGATTTCCATCTGTTTGGTCCACTTAAAGATGCATTCCGAGGAGTAAGATTTGATGATGACAAAAGAGTGATTCATGTGGCAAAGAAATGACTACGTAATCAAGAGAAAATGGTATGGCTAGGAATACATGCACTTGTTTTGCGCTGGTGTAAAGCTATACATGTTGATGGGGATTATGTTGAATAATACTGATGTTTACATGACATATCCATGTATATTGTGTATAAATTTCATGCTTTTTGAATAAACAGCTCCTGAAAAAAAAAATGATGTGGTGCATTACTTTCTGAACACCCCTCATAGATGAAAGAAAGTGGGAGAAATTTCTTGATATAGACTTACAGCTTCTGTTATTGCTATCAGTTTTTTAAAAGTTACATCTCACAAATAGTTATTCATCTTTCAGGAAGCAGCAGAGTTTGATGATATCCCACGAAATATGCAAGCATTGTCAGAGAGCATTCAGGAACGAGATCGATACATATTTGGTGATAGGCCACGTCAGCGGGTTCATACTGGGGATTTCACGCAGGTCAAATGGCATTAAGGTCATGTTAGACTGGAAAAAAGAAAAATTGTGTGGAATTTTTTTTTTATGTTTATTATATGAGAGTGAATGTTGTGTTTGGATGATCAAAGTTTATCAGACATTATTACAGGTCTTGCTGGACTTGCTAAAGTTAAGACTTTTTCTCTGACAAATGATTGGTCATAATCTGTGTAACTAGTTTTGACTGATTAATAGTTTCCTCATAAATGAATGGGAAAAAAAAAAGATAATTCAGAACTTAAGAAATTTATGGCAACATCCATACATGGCTGATAAATCTGGCAAAATTTGAAGCTGAGGAAGTTGATATATGATGAAACGATCATTTCAGAAAAACGGAGTCCAGGCAATATGTAGCTTCATGTAGCAATGACAAAGATCTATCAGGCAGCTGTTAACTTAATCCTTTCTTATACTGAGGTAAAGATTTCTTAAAATGAACCACATTTTGCTCTCCAGTCAAGTGCTCTCTTAGATTAGGGGCTCATTATAATAGTGTTCATTTTTTTTCATCAATTATTAGTTATATACTGGAAAAGAAATAATTTATTGTTAGTTTAAGTCATATATTAATTTTTAAAAATTTCCCAAAGCAGTCATATAACAAGAGAGGAAGGAAAATCCCCTGAAAACTATTGTTAGCAAACATAGCTGCGGGTATTTTGGATTATTCAGTGGTTCTTCTTGGTGTAGAACTGAATATGGCATGGTTTAATAATTTTACAAGGATAAGAAATGCATGTTGCAACATTTACATTACAAGTAAGTAGTTCATGGTGACAGCTAATGGTTGTATTAAACCTTTATTTAATTATACCAGTGTCTGAGAGTAATAGATCCACAGAGTTTTGTATTTAAATGGTGTGTTTGTTCAACAAAAACTCTGAAAGATTCTGTATGGAAATTGCGGCTTTGACCCTTTCAGCATATTTTGTTTTAACTTCAGATTTTTCAAAGACTTAATTGTAAAGATGAAAACTGAGTGAAATCATCTACGTTCTTTTTGGTCTCAATTTTTTAAAATGTATTATCATTACATTTTGTGTTTTTTCATCTAGTCATATAATGATCCTGTGTCCAGATTTGAAAATGTTCTTTTTTTTTTTTCTTTTCCTTTCATCAGATGAGTTTATCTTGATTTAGGAGATCTTTTTTTCAGCATACATCTCACACTTTTCTTAAATGTGTTTTATTGAAGAAGGTTGGCTAGTTAGGAAGAAAACAGAGAAAACTTTAATATTTTGGACATATTAAACGTTACTGATAATTTAGGGAAGACAGTCTTGGAAGGGTATATAATGGGGGAAAAGAAAGAGAGGAAGACCAAGGGAAGATGGCTGAAAGACATCGTTGATGATCTGCGAATGGACGCATCAGCAGCAGGGCATCTTGCTTACAACTGAGAGGCCTACAGGAGAGCTGTTGCGGAGGCAAAGTTCTACAATAGACATGCAACTGATTGACTGACTGATTGATGGTAAACATTCTGTTAATTATTTGTGATTAGCAGTGTGAGTCCTGCCTGGTGCTCCATTTTCATGCATTTGTATGTCCTGTGTAATTATTGTGGAGTATTTTTTTTATCATTCATAGATATTTTTTTTTAAAAAGCAAAGATGAAAATAGCATTGGAGCTTATTTATAATTTTATCTGTAGACGGGGAAAAAATAATATAAAATAATCATATAATGAAAATAGCTGTGGGTTTTTTGTTATATCATTCATAAATTATTTATGGCATCTATAGATACAGTGAAATTTATTAGTCTTTTAAATTACTATTAATGAAAATATTGGTTTGCAATAACTGTTGTGATAAACATATTATCTAAATGCATAAAATGCATCAAGAGCTTCAGTAGCCTGCACTGATCTTTATCAATGGTTTATTGAAGCTTGTTTACCATCCGTATGTCAGTTGTGTTTTTTAACACTTTGTTTTTTCATAAAGCAGTTTATTGATGCAGTTGATTCTTTTATTTATGCAACTGACTTTTTTTTTTTAAAGATTACTGTTTTTAGCATATGTTTACTGTTCTGTGCCTCAAGTTTTGATAAAAGCATATATATATATATTATGTATGTGTAGGAAAAATACATTTCTGTACTGACATTTGATAGTACGAAGCATTTGGCACACAGCACTGAAGCTGTGAGAGATCAGCATCTGTTGATGACATTGTGGTTACTCATGGAATATTGAATCTTTGTTTATTGATTGTACTTGTCAGTCTGTGTATAAAGAAGAAGTCTGAAAAAAAAAAAAATCACTTTTATGACTTTAGCTCAAGAAAGAAAAAAAAGTATGGTAATCTTTTGTCTCGGGTAAACTTTACTTTTCAAATAAAAGAAATAATTTTCTCAGGGAAGAAAATGCCAGCCTTTCTGAAAGAAGAAATGTCATCTCTTTTAAACAGAATGCAGATTGTGTTAGAAATATGTGAGAAGGTCTTAGACTTAACCTAAGCTGTCTCTCTCTCTGAACCTTAAGTGCCCAGGGCACATGGGGCTTCCGCAAGGGTTTTCCACAAATGCCTGTCCTTTGCCTTTTTTTCTGCTCTTGCCCAGGTGAGCCCCTAAGCTGTCTAACATGTGCAAATTTGATATATTTATCTTCTCACTGCTCATATTTCTTGAATATAAGGTGGGAGGGAGTCGGATTTCCACCATTTACAGCCAGCGAGGAATATGGATTCAGGTAATGCAGTTGTTTAAGGAGTACATGCCACCTCATTGAGTGGCTAAAACCCATATCTTCTGGGTGTCATTATTCTCAGGGGCCCACTCCCCACAGAGCTTCAGCAGTTTAAAAGGCCCAAAATACAAACCTAAAGGAGTTAGGGGTACTTCTCTGGGGAGTTGTGCTGTTGTTTCATTGTCTGTGACAATTACCTGCCTTTAGCTGTGAATACAAGTTGTATGTCAGCCAAACCATAAATCCTGTGCACCAAGTTTAGAAAAATATTTCTGTAATTATTTATGTAGAGTTCCCCCAAAATATCCAGTTTCAGCTGCTACAGTTTGAAATTATTAAATAAAAAAATTTCAGAAATTAGAAATTCATCAGTTTTAGTTCATAAATTTCATGTGCACCTGCTTTCATGCCTTTCCCAGACTCCTGCTGACACTGTAAATGTAACTATAAAAAGAAGCCTAGCTCTGTTGCTGGTCCTGGGGGGTGGCTTCGTAAAGCACATACATGTTTGGCCATTAATGTCAGGATGTCCTTCAGTGTTTCAGAAAAATGACTCCAATGTTGTGTTTATTGCATGTTGCACATGATTTAGCCTTTAGTTAGGATTTGCAGCCGCTGCCCTTGGCTAAGTGGTAGATGCTTTGGAGGAAGTTACTTTGTGATTATTCATCGAGATGTTGTTTGATGGATTTGTGTAAGTCTGATTTGCCCATTTTGATGAAGCCCTCCAGTTTGGCTCTTGCTGCTGGCTGTTTGGCTTTATCATTTCCGTTGACTCCAGCATGGCCTGGACAATATACCCATGAGATGTTTTTCACGTGCGATTTATCAACTATTTCTAGCCATTCACTTCTGATGGCTTTGTGCTCCACTTTTCTTAATAGATTTTGAGAGTCAGTAATGATGGTGATGTGGTGCATATTCTGTGTGCCCATTTTAGTGCTTGTGTGATGGCCTCTACTTCTGCTGACACTTTACTCTGTAATATCCACAGTGTAAGCAATATCCATGTTCATAGTACCACTATAACTACCATACATTGCTTTGTATAATGTATTTGGCTTTATATAACTCTAAAGCATAAATAGTGATGCTGGCAATTTTGCCAAACCAAAGAGAAGCCATGAGGTCATTCCTTTAAAGTGAGATTAAAATTCTGCATTTAAAATTGACAGAAAAAAAGGTTGCATGCTGAAGTTGTCAGAAAGTACAAGAACGATTCATATGATCATGAAGTGGTTAAAAAAAAAAGAAATGAATTCTTGCTATAATATTGCTTATGCTCCAGAAAGTTATGCCTGTAGAGCGTGTAAATATTTAACGAAGACAGAAGAAAGCATGAAATTTGTGGTTGGAAAACATGAAAAGCATGCTCAGGTTGACAATAACATTTTTTTTTCCCAAACTGAGCTGTATCATTGGTAGGTATGTAAAATGTAAATATGTTAAAAAACATAGGCTAAAAAAATAGGAGGCCTACAGCACTTGTTTTTGCCAGACTCTTTCACTATTTGACAATGTTTTGAATTAAATTTTTGTCCCTCTTTTGAACCTGCAAAGTTCTTAGTGTTGTTAGTCTGGTCTATAAATTGTCCCTTTTTGTACTTACTGGACTAATATTATTTGTAAACATATTTTGGCTTACATGCAGTGTCTTTGTGTGGGGGGGTTGTGGTTTCTTAGTTTATTTGAGCACTGATTTTCTTTTTTGTTTCATTATTGGAAGACTATGACAGATTATGTAATTGCTTACATAGTCTCACCCTTTTTGTTTCATTATTGGAAGACTATGACAGATTATGTAATTGCTTACATAGTCTCAGCCTTTTTGTTTCATTATTGGAAGACTATGACAGATTATGTAATCGCTTACATAGTCTCAGCCTTTTCTACCTTGAAAACATGGAACAGAATGAGCAGGGAGCTGCATGTTGTTGGTCAGCATGTATTTCTTCCTGATATTTCATTTTGTCTAATGAAACCTGCACTAAGAGGTGCTGCAGAAGATTAAGAAGGTTGGTTCATAAAGTGATAATGGGTGAAAACTGTATTCCCAATATGGCAAACATGTAGAGAGAGGGATGCTGTGAGGTAGATAATTAAATACATCTGCATTTGCTACATTAGACACTGCTAGACCTTGCAACACAAATGTAGTTTGCTACTAAATCTGATCATGTCCATGTAATAAATACTGGAAGAATCAATGAATAGTTACTGAGCAAAATAATATTCAGTGACTTCCATGAACAGCTTTCATCCACCTTCTTCAAAACTGTCTTCCAAGACAAGATAAGACATTTCTGTTATGGTATCAAATAGAAGCATGGATACTAAATAAGAAAAGTGAAGCCCTTAAAATGTGAATATGCAGAAGAGTAGGGCGGATTCCAAGAATAGAAGAGATAACAAGCAAAGAAGTACTACCCGTAAATCAGCTGATATGGAAAAGAGAAATAATGGAAAACATAAGAACCAGGCAGTTAAAATCAAGAGACATAGTCATTAATGAAAACCATACTAGAGGGAAAAAAAGTAGAAGTAAAAATAGAAAGAGAATGACAGTGATATAGATTAGTCGATATAAAAAAAATGTCCAGGTCCCAGATTCAGCTTCATTGGCCACACTGAAAAAAAATAAAGGGCAGAACTAGTTGGAGGACAAATGTAGCTAACTTTTCTGAGGAGAGGCCACAGGATGATTATCCTACATAATTTTTTTTTTCTAACAAGCTACTTGTTGTGAGTATAATGCATATTAGTAACACTCTCAGAGAGATAGGCAGAGTGGAGAACTTTGAGAGCAACAATTCCACATCACTGCTTAGACCAGGAGAGCAAGGTGACTGTCATGGTCAGGAATGAGAGGACTTGTCAGCCAACACAGGACGCTGGGGGTGGGGGGGTGGGGGTTTTGAGCAACTATGAACATGTCCAGGGTGCAGTGATGATGATCCAAACCATAGACAAAGGTCAGATAACAAGCTCAAATTGTCTGACAGTTTTTCAGAAACAGTGATTTAATCAAAGAAAAGCTTGGCACTAGCCTTTCGTGGTGACATTTGGTTCAAGTCCAGCCAGAGGTGTCCCAGTCACTCAGCTGTAGAAATGGGTAACTGTCCCAGTCACTCAGCTGTAGAAATGGGTAACTGGCTTATTCTAAAGCTGGGGAAGGACAGGTGGCCAGGCATGATGCTGACCACATCGCCCTCAAGTGTGCTGATAGGTCAAGGAAAATAGGAACACTAACACCATGTGATGGCCCTATGGCATAATAAGGTCAGTTTACCTTTAAACAAAGCATGGTAAACTCAGGTTTCAACTTTTAAAATTGCACATTCTTATAATTTACTCCTTTGAAACTGCTGTCTGGTGGTATCTGTTCTTCTTCTTCTTCATCTTTTCGGGCCATTAGGGCTCACTGCTGCAGATAAAGTTTGCCTCCATTCTCCCCTGTTCCTAATCTCTCTCCACTTGGTGACACCAGTTTCCTGTGCATCCTCTTCTATGTTGGGTGCTGTCTGTTGGATGTTGTAATTTTTTATCTGATTATGATTGTTATTATTGCAAGTCCTTGGAGCTGCATGAATGATGTCTTTGTCAGTTCTTGGAGATGTTAAGTTGGCAGTGAGTTATAGTGGCTGGCTTGAATATGCATAGTGGGCTTAGAAAGCAAGCTTCTTGGCAAGCTCCATCACTATGAAGGCCAAGGTGAGCCCTGCCCTGTTAGCCGGGCTGTCTTTTATCTGGTACACGGCTGAAGAATGGGACGACTTCTTAGGTAACTTTAATTTGTTTGCTACTGAGGACCGTATCATCACTCTTAACAGTAGTCGTTTTTTTGCTGCTTATTCATTTGTGATAAAATAAGTATATTTTGTTTATGATATGGGCTTCCTTGGTTTGCAAGACACTTTGTTAATTACATGGGCATTATACAGAATTACTATGCACATTTTAATGATGGCGCAAGTACTGGCTTCTTCATAAATCATATTTGATGTAAAAAAAATTTTGAATTGCCAGGTTGCTTTTTTATATTCAATAAAATATATTGCATAATGTACATTATATTTCACCTATACAAGATTTAACTCTTTCCGTGCCTCAGAAAGAAGTGCGGACATTCATTTGGGTGCCGGATTAAAAGCACGGGTCTTGATATGTAGAGGGGGTGTAGTTGTATATCTGAATGAAACACAGTAAGTATTTCCATGTACTTCCGTGTACTTATTATGTTTCAAAATATAACTAAATGTATCAAGATTTCATAAATGCAGAGTTTTTTTAGGAAAAAGGAAGTAATGTGATGTTTTTAGACAATGATTGTGTCCTACTTACCATCGGATAGATCTAGATCCACACTATGTACCATTGAGATGCGTAGAACCACCTGTCGATGTCATATTGCGATTCTGTGTTGCATTATCGCTAAAATAATGTCTGAAATAACCTTCTGACTGCTTCTCCAGTCATCTAATGTCTAAATCTACTTGGGATACATTCAAGAACAGTGGTCTGGTCACAGGCCATGTCCATACCCATATCTACATCACCAAAAATTGAAATTTCTCAATTAAAAACTTTGCTGGACATCGCTCGTTACTAGGCACTCTTCCACCATGATGGAAAAGGTCACAGAGCATGCGCACTACATGTTTACAATCTAGATATTACATGGGTGTTTTAATGAAACAAACCAAATGTCAAATTTTTATGACTGGCACCACGCGAAAAACCAGAAGTGTCAGAAGTCTGACGACCAGCACGGGAAGAGTTAATATTTGCACTTACACATTTTTTTTACTCAAGTCCTTCATTGTGTTCTTTTTTTTTTTTTTTGAGGGAGCTACATTTTGCGTCGCAGGGTTGTAAACTTTTTTTTTTTTAACTTTTGGTTTATTTGTTTAAAATTTGTCTTGTTTTGGCTTTAACATTTTGTAATAAATTGGCCACAACATGTAAAATCTCACAGTTATTTTTTTTTTCATTCACTATTTAAATTTAGTAATTCTGCATTAATTTTTCTCCTGTTTTGTCCATTACAGAACTGTCTTGTATTTGTTTCATTCCTTTTGTGGTTGCTTTGTGTGTTTACATCTCATTTCTCATTAGCTGGCAGATCTCTTTCTTTGGACATGTCAATAAGTTTAGCCTCATCTTTCTGTGGTTTTGTCCAACAAATACAGATTTGCACAGGATAGATAGTTTGTCCAGCCGCTGAGTATTTTATCTTGATTTTTTTATGTTGTATCCCTCTTTTTTCATGTCATTCTCTTTCTTCCCCCCGCCCAGACCTGTTTTATAATACAAGTTCTGAGCATTTATTTTGCACTTTATAATGAGCTTTTATAGCCGATTTAGAATAGATGGGAAAGAACAGCTCTGAAACACAATTGCGGCCTGTTTTCAAATGAAAAATCAGACATGGTTGTTTTAAAGAGATTTCTTCACCAGTTTTGTTATAAGTAGTTGTATGTTCTTGCTCTGATATGTTTTTTTTTACAATCTTTGTTATAAATATGATAAATCAGTGCCTGCATCAGCTGTTTTTTCTTTTAAATAAATGATCTAGAAATGCCTGTACCATCTTTGTTATCAGTGATAAAGTGGTGCCAATAAAGCTTTTCTATAAAAGATAATCAGTGCCTATGCTGGCTTTTTTTTTTTTTTTAATAATAAGGTGTTGCCTATATTGTCATTGCCATCAACAATAAAGTGGTGCCAGTATAAATTTTTCTATGAATGATGCAGCAGTGCCTGCGGCTTCTTGGCTAAAAATTTAAAGAGTGAAGCCCAATACCAACTTTAATATGTGCCAGCTTTTCTGAGAATGGAAATATCAGTGCCAGAAAAAGAGCAGAGTTTTCTTATCAGCTTTTGGTATAAATGAAAAAACGAAAACCAGTGCATGTACTATCTTTGATTTTTTTTAAAAAAGTCACTGTGCATATTGTGAGGTTATTGTGTTTCTTTAGTATGAGAGTCTTTTCTAATGTCATCACTGTGACTAGCAAAATATTTCATTTCTCTGGAAACAATAGTGTGATTTATGTGTTAAGTACAAATTTGTGACTTTTTAAAAAATATGTACTTTATAGACAAGATTTATTGACATATGAAGCATTTATAAGGTTACATATAAATTTATGTATGTCATATAGTGTAAAGTTCAAGCAGTCCTTTTTTTTCATAACATAGTCTTTCTTTGCAAGAGATGAAGGTTAATACTGTTGATACATGATTTCATGTGTAGTAGATTGTATGTGTGAATTCATGAGTGAAATGTTGCATGTAATGAATTCATGAATGACAGATTGTGTGAATTCATGAGTTGGTTGTTATACATTGCTTACTTGATGTTGGAGAGTGTGTTGTAGAGAAATAAAAGCACAAAAGACAGTGTTGATGGTAGAAATATGGGAGGAGTCTATATTATTTGCTCAAGATGATTTATGGCTGATGGAGAATCGCTGTGTACTCTTGATGATGGGAGTGAGGTAGGGTGGGTGTGGGGAGATGCACTGCTCAGGCTGAATGAAGTGGTGGCCAGCTGACCCATAGCCAGCCAAGGCCCTCTTCTACCTGCCAACAGTAGTCTGGCCGAGTGAATAGGGGTCGCAGTGGGAGTCGCTGAGTATTTTTAGCTGGTCCTAAAAATGCGTCAAGCCAAAGTTGGATGTTTTAGGTTAAGTTAAAAGGAGACATAATGCAGACAGCGCCTCTTTGAGAGAAAACAGTGAAGAAGATTGAAAGGGTAGCATTTCCACCCTTTGAGAAATGTGAGACAGTTTTTGCGCTGTAAGTTTGGACGTTATATTTTTCTGATCCAGAAGAATCTCATTTGAGTGCCCCGCATAGTTCAGTGATATACAGAGTTCAGTGATTTATGGAAGGCCTGAACATCTTCTGTTATTGTTTTGCTTTGCCAGTTTGTTTTCTTCAGAGCATTTATTCTAGTTATAATAGCTTTTGTTTTTGTGTGCCATATTTATGTCATTTTAAGCCTACCTGATTTAGTGGAAGAGAGTCATGGACAATGCACAGATTGATGTGAAGATCATTAGAGATTAGAGACAGCAGAGATGTGTTTTCATAGATGAATGTTAAAGAGTACCAAGGACAAATAATAAACAGGAAAAGCAGATATAGAAAGGAACCTAATTAAATCTACAAGAAAATGATAGTTATCGTTTCATTGGACATGTAATAAGAAGGAGAGGGCTTGAAAACATTAAAACACAAAAAAACTAAATGGGAAGAGAGGCAGGGGAAGACTAAGAGAAAAAAAAGTCATGGACAGTCCAAGCAAAATAGCACAGTTAAAAAGTCACCTGCTGAGCTGATGGAAAAATCAAGGACCACATTATATGGAGATGCATGACCACCAGTGCCTACTTGTTTGGCACTTGATGATGATTTGCAATTTTTAAAAACTATTTGAATCCAGGGATCCTGTTTTAGTCAATCCATAATATCCTGAGCATGTTGAAGGAGGTGGCATCCAGTATTTTTAAATCATATGGTAACTTTGTGATATATATAAACAAGGGGTGTTCAGAAAGTAATGCACCACATCATTTTTTTCAGCTAATAATGAAGATAAAAGCATGAAATTTTGCACACTTTAAATATGGCATGTGCCGATTGTGTGAACCAAATTGCACTGCAGCCGGCCAAAGAATGTGGCTGCCCTAACCGTTGAAATGGAGCATGTTAGCAACTTGTGGTATAAGCAGCAAATTGTGATAGAATTTATCGTTGCAGAGAAGAAAACTGTTGTGAACATTCTGAAGCATCTATTGATGTGTATGGAAGTTTTGCAGTCAACAGGAGTACAGTCAGTCGCTGGGTTCAGAGAATCAAAGAATCAATAAGTGTAGATAAGAAGTTGCATGATCAGCCATGCTGTGGACGTCCTGCCATAGCCACCAAAGCAGAAATGTTGAAATGTGCTGAGGCATTATTCTTACTACTCAACAATTGGCCTTAAAGCTGTCAATCATCAATGTTTTTAGTGCAAATGCAGTTATAAAAACTTTTTGATTTTCTAAGGTTTGCGCAAGATGGGTTCCTCAAAGTCTCACAAATGACCATCGATTGCAAAGGAAAGCAATTTCTTCTGAATTGTTGGAGCATTTCAATGCTGAGTGAGAGAACTTTTTGGCTAAGATTGTAGCAGGTGACAAAACCTGGGCAAATCATTTTGAACCTGAGACAAAAAGACAGACAGTGGATTGGAATCATCTGCAATCACCACAAAGAAATTCAAGACAGCTGGAAAGGTCATGACCACTGTCTTTTGGGACGTTTAAGGTGTGATTCTTGTGGATGTTATGCCAAGAGGAGAGACAATCAGTTCACAAACTTACATTAAGACATTGAAAAAAGTCAGTGTTTTTTGTCAGAGTTTGGCTGCACAAGAATCCAGCAGACCTGCTTCTCTTTCATGACAATGTGCGCCCTCACACAAGTGTGGCAACACAGGAAGCAATCACCAAATTGGGTTGGACTGTACTACCCCATCTACCCTATAGTCCTGATTTTGCACCCTCTGATTTCCATCTGTTTGGTCCACTTAAAGATGCACTCCGAGGGGTAAGATTTGAAGATGATGAATTACCGTTTCATATAGCGAAGAAATGGCTGCATAATCGAGAGAAAATCTGGCATGGGCTAGGAACACATGCACTTTTTTCACGCTGGCATAAAGCCCTACAAGTTGATGGGGATTATATTGAATAATACCAATGTCTACATGACATATCCATGTATATTGTGTATAAATTTCATGCTTTTTAAATAAACAGCTCCTGAGAAAAATGATGTGACGCATTACTTTCTGAACGCCCTTCGTATATATATACATCAGGTGTCTATACAATCTGTGAGTGATTTTAAATATTTATAACTTTGGCGTTATACATGACAGAATCAACCCATAGAAAAATTTTAGAAGCCTGATTTGTTTAGTTTTTTGCCATCTTCTGAAAAATGTATTATTATTGTTGAATCCATTTTTAAAAAAAAAAGTTTTAAATTATTATTTTGTTTGCAAGGATGTTAACCCATGGTTTCACCTGAAGAGGAAGTATACTGTGTTCTTTGTATGGCTGAGCTCAAATCTGTCACTGCTGCCCAGAGAAGTTTTACAGTAAAGATGCATCACACAGAAATTCAATCGTCACTTTGTGCTCAGAGTTATGTGACAGTTTCGAAATGAAAAATTCCCTGACAAATGGATTGGAAGAAGCGGACCAATCTCTTAGTCTCCATGATCACCAGATTTGATTGCACTGGATCTCTTTTTTATGGGTACATGTAAAAAACTACATTTTATTCAAACAGCCAACCAAAGAACACAGTTTACTTTCTCTTCAAGTGAAGCCATGAGACAGTAATAACTCTGTAAAGAAAACAGTAATTAAAAAAAAATAATAATAATCAATTTTTGGAAGACAACAAAAAACACTAGACACATTTGGCTCCTAGATATTTTATAGCCAATGTGAAGATGCTTCATCAGGCTAGTTTTTTTTTTTAAATCATCGTTCCATTTTTGTATTTATTGTGTACATTATATTGATTTACATCAAAACTGAGTTATGGTTAAAAAAAAAAAAAGTTAACAAATTACCAAGTTATTATTCACTTTTACTCCAGAACTGAACAACTGCAAAAGGTAGCCAAGTTCTTTGCTGTGGCATTCATTGTCAGAGTGATTTTGATCTTGTAGTCATGAGACCATCCATCCATCTTGTTACTGAAGTAGCAATTCCAGCATAATGTGATGTATACTTACACTTGTGTGTGGCCAATTTACTATATTTATCTTGTACATTAACTTCATGTTGAAGGTTTGAATGTTACATGATTTAATATGGTTGTATATAGTGTTACAGATTTTTGTGAAAAAATGTTAGGAGATTGGGTGAAAATCATGGTATGTTCTGTGGTAAACGTTTCACTTATCAAAGTCATGTCTTATTTGAATAAAATTAGTTCAAAGCTATGAAAATAATTTAAGAAGAGACTACAGAACTTTTTTTTTAAAAAATAGGTGGAATAATTGTTCTAGGCAGAAAGCCTGTATAAATTATTGTTTAACTTTTGTTTAGTGTAACTGAAGTAAGTTTATATTTTCTTCTGTTTGAACAATTTATTTGGAAAATATAAAACAGTATTATGTAAAATGTAATTATTCCAGAAGTTATTGGTGTCATGTATTTCTTGAGACTTTTTTATTTTCAAATTTTGTGTAGAAAAGTGATTGTTAACATTATTTGGGTGTACAAGTCTTCTTTTGGCAGTTCCATCAGTGTTTGTAGCAGTGAAGTAAGTTCTGTTAACATTATTTGGGTGTACAAGTCTTCTTTTGGCAGTTCCATCAGTGTTTGTAGCAGTGAAGTAAGTTCTGTGTCACCTGCCAAATGATTTCAAGACAGTGTTGCACCAGTGGGGCAATTTTTGATTCTATTCATATACTAACAAATGAGAAAAGGTTCTTATGTTTGGAAATGAAGTGGAAAAGGTGCTGTCTGTAAGGTTTATCAGGTTTTTGACACTTCAGAGTACCACATGAGGCTCTTAGATGAACTTGGGTGGACAGAACAGTTTGAGTGGGCAGGCAAAAAATATTCAGCTCCACCCACACTTCATCTTACACCAAAGCTTGGAGAATTGTTTTCATAAGGCAACAGAGTGGCAAAATGGTTAGTGCAGTAGTCTTTCATGGTGAAGGTCGGGTTCAGATCCGGCCAGTGGCACCCCCTCAGTCACCCAGCTGTAGAAGTGGCTGGGAAAGGAAAGGCAGCTAGGCTTGCTGCTGATCACATCACTCTCTGGTGTGGCTGACAGGTCAAGGAAAATATGAGCACTAACACATCACCATGTGCCTTAAGGCATGACAGAGTTACCTTTAGCTAACTTTTTGCTTTCCCCGTAAATCTCACTGCCTTGCCGATATCAGTAATATATCTGGTTTAAAAATAAGTGCCTTTATATAACGAACTGTTCATTTTGTCAGATGTTTGTCAGCCAAGGTGGATTTTTGATAGATGTTATTTATTGTCACATTTAAAGTGGCCTTTTCAAGTAATTGGCAATCAGTCATTAGATTTGAAGTAACTTCACGTGATGTGGATTCATATTTCATTTCTGTAACACAAGCAAAAACTCATTAAATAATCACATTTGCAATCATTGCTGTGTCTTTTTTTTTTCCTTCTTTAAGCCAGATAGTTTCTTTCATAATGTTAAAATATCCACCCAAAAGTCAGGTATGGATGAATTATCATTATATGTTCCTGTGGTATATAGAATCACAATCTTGTGTTTTCCTCTTTTAGCCATTCTGCTAACCAGTCTTCATGTCTTCTTGGTTCCCTGTCCCTCCTATAAAGAATGAATGAAGAAACTTAAGAAATAATTGCAGTATACTAGTTTTTTTATAAAGTGATTCAGTTATTTAAAAATTTGTGAAGCAGTTCAGTTATTTAAAAATTATTTATAAAGTAATTCAGTTATTTAAAAATTTGTGAAGCAGTTCAGTTATTTAAAAATTATTTCTAAAGTAATTCAGTTATTTAAAAATTATAAAGTAATTCAGTTATTTAAAAATTTGTGAACCAGTTCAGTTATTTCAAAATTATTTATATCTTATCTTATATCTTATATCCTTCCCGTGCCGTTAGACGTCACATAGGGCTCGCAAAGTAGTTCGCCAATTTTTCCTGTCTTCGGCGAGTCTTTCAACCTCATCAAAGGATTTTATGCCTGTTAACTTGGCCTCTTAATAATGTTCTCTTCAGAGCCTGCCCCTTTTTCTTCGGCCTGTTGTGTTCCACTTGATAGCTTGTTTTGGGATTCTCTGCTCATTTCTTCTCATCAAGTGGCCAACATATGTCCATCTCCTTTTCCTGATCACCCGTGAGACTGGTTGTTGTTCAGTCATCTGTCTTATCTCTGCATTGTTCTTGAATTCATTCCACTTGATGCCGAGTATTTTCCTTAGGCATTTGTTTTCAAAAGAGTCTAATTTCTTTTCTATTTCTTTAGTTGTTTTCCAGCTTTCGCATGCATAAATGAGGGTGGATATTACATTTGAATTGAATAGTCTTAACTTGGTTTTTGTGCTTATAACTTTTGAATTCCATATGTTCTCAAGATTCTTGAAGATTGATGCTGCTTATGCAATTCTGATCCTAACTTCCTTTCTAGTGTCACCATCCTGGTCTATGTAGCTGCCAAGGTATGCAAATTGATTGACTTCTTCAATATCTGTCCCTTCTATGTGTATTTTTCCATTTTGATTTATATAGTAATTGAGTTATTTAAAAATTATTTATGAAGCAATTCAGTTATTTAAAAATTATTTACAAAGTAATTCAGTTATATAAAAATTATTTATGAAGCAATTCAGTTATTTAAAAATTATTTACAAAGTAATTCAGTTATTTAAAAATTATTTATGAAGCAATTCAGTTATTTAAAAACTCCATTTATTTGCCCTGTTTTTGTTTTGTGTGTTCTTTGGTCATCTTTTACTTTTAATTAATTCATCTTCCACTGGTCTTGATCAGCTCTGGTTACTTTGGACAAATGAAAAGTACTCCGTGAATAAAATCATGCTGCATATTGTTGTATGACTTATGGACTCGTTTATTACTACACAGGTTCAGAGTTGGACACTGGAGCAAAGATGCTGTCCAATTTGGCAGCAAAGAGACCCATAGCCGACATGCTAGCGTCAGGGTTGGTGAACAGCTGACCAAGCCTCTATCCCACCTCTCTCTTGATACCCCCCATTAACAGGCCTAGCCTGATTAAAGGGCCAAGGATCACAAAGTCCTCATAGAAGTACTACATGCTCTCTGCACCTGCACTCTGGGACTGAAAAAAAAAAAAAAAATAGCCAATGAAACCTTCCAACACGATGCTGTGCCACACCTTCACTGCATAAGATGCAAAGAACACCACAACTTGCAATTCCAGAGAGACAGAAAAAAAAGGAGGGTTGGGGGTCGAGCCAAAGCAACCTCCAGTCAATCCAGCTATAAAAATGAGTTCTTCACTCCTCCTAGGACTGGAACTGTAACCATGTAACCCCTCCAATATGCCAACCAGTCGTAGCCACTTTATACCATCTCTCCTTTAACGCCCCAAACACAGGCTGGGAGCTGTGGTGACATCTGTCAGTGTACATATGTCTCCTGTGTTCATATTAACACTGTCAGCCAAATGTAGCACATGTACACACACAAACGACTAAATAATTGAGAAGTTTTAGTAAATTTTATGAAGGGAGAATTCAACGAAACAATTCTCAAAACTCACAATAACAACAACGGCTATCTGATGCAGAAATTAACACAAAAATTTTAACTCATAAATACAAAAATGTACACACAAAAATTTTAACATGTATCTTTATACAGCTGATTAAAACATTTTAATGATTACTGGTTTTCCCCTCATCAGTGCATAATAGCAATGGCAGTAACAACCGCTGTGTTTAATTAATTACTTTTTTAACATCAAAATTTCAGAATTTTCATCAAATGAAGAACTGCATAAACAATACCAGGATTAACAACAAACTCAACTTACAAATGAACATTTTCCACAAAAACAGACTTTCAAATGACAAATCAATACCAAAAAAAAAACAAAAACATTGTCTCTAGTCTTTCAAAAATGGCAGAAAAAAGGTAAAAAAAAAAAACCCACTTGTCATCATGACCAGAAATTGTCAGCAAATACATCATCCCCATCAAGTCCTCCATTTTATTTAGAATTTCAACATCTAGAACAATCCAGTATAGAGTTATACCTGCACTAAAAATACTACATGATAGAGGAGAATATGAAACGAGATAAACTGCTCGGCTTTCATTTGAAGAAAAAATGCCACTATGTCAAGAAGTCGATGTTGATGATATACACTGAAGCTAAGCAGTTCACAAAGTGCTTGAGTGGGAAAGAGTGACCTGACAGCGACAAACTTCTCGGACTGAAAGCAGTGGGTTCTTTTCTTGCCGCTATCACATTCCAGTTAACCAGGATGTTAAAGCAGTATGTTAGACTATTGTTCAGAAGGACTAAGTCAAAATATGGTGGCTATGCATGCACAGCTAAGCACGCTGGATTACACTGCACAAATGATTGTCAGCAAATACAGTGAAAAAAAAAAAATTTCATGTTCACGAAAATGGGACCTTATCCCTACTCATAGTAGGTTGACTAAAAATAATTAACTATTCACTGCCCAAAAAAAAAGAAAATTTTAATTATGAAACTATTATCTTGTTTCTCTCCGATTTCATTGGGCACATGAGTGACACTGGTTAGTGCACTCAGCTCTCGCATGGAGGCTGGTGGTTCAAACCCAGCAGGAGGCACCCGTCACCCAGCTATAGAAATGGGTCTCCCGGAGCTGGGGAAGAATAGGCGGCCTGGCTTGACGCTGACCACATTACTTTCTAATGTGCCCTCATTACTGTAAAACTGATTATAGTGAACGTGAGAGCGCAATAAAAGTTTATTGCATGCCGCTACGTAAATCAGACTGGCACGCATGGACAAGTACAGAGTGAAAGTTGTATAATGAATGGCAGAATTTTAGAAGGGCCTGCACGTCCAGTTCTTAACCTGTTGAAAATAAAACATGTTTGTTCAGGTCAAGGATAATACAGGCATTAACACTGTTCATCCAGGGTGTCTCTGTGGCACAGTCCTATGTTTCTGGTTCTGTCCATACAAAATGTGTGAGAATAAAAGAATATCAGCAGTTTTCACCCAAGATTTTAGAGAAAGGGGAAGAAAAAAAAAGAAACTTTAAACAGCACAATTTCTCCACACAGATGCACTATTTCAGGCAGAAAATTTCAACAAAGATTTCTACACTTTACATATGAAACATTTACACCAAAAGAATGATGCCAGAATCATTTATGCCCTCTTCTTGAATCTTCTGTGGTGACTATAAAGTCTTTCTTTGCATGAATTGTGCATAGATTACATGTTTTTTTTTCTGTCAGTTATCAGCAAGACACAATTTCTCACATGTGCTAATGTGTGTGTGTGTGCATTGATAGATTTAGTCTTGTCTTGGTGAGTTCGTATCACACAGAGCTATCTATAAAAGCATGCATTTGTCAGTTGTTTATAATCATCTTTATCTGAACAAGAAAACTCCTCTCATAGGTTGTAAATGACAGATTATTTCATCCGTTGCAATTCCAGAAACATTTACAACTGAAATAATTGTAACTCAATAATATGGTCTCTGAACAAATTTTGATCATCTAAATTTTAAGCTCAAATAGCTTAAAGAATCATGTGAATAACTCACACAAGCGTGGGCACAAATCGTTTCAGTCACTGTACAAACTCACTTATCTCTTTAAAATATGGTTTCAGTGAATCGCACAGTATCTATAATCAGCAAATGAAACAAGGTTTTTTGTGGATGAGGGTTGTCAGAAATTCCATCTAATTTTCTGGGTAATTTCTCTCAGAGAAAATTATTTGAATCGGAGCTGTGGCACAAATGAACTTTTCATAATAATGATGCTGGTATGAGGTGCCCGGTTCCCTGCTAGTTTTAAGATTCTGACATTCTGAGTCTGCGACAAACATGGAAAAAAAAAAAAACCAAATACAAACAAAGCAATTATAATCAAACGTTTATTTTCTCACATGGTTCTGCTTCAATCTCTCTGAAACAGTTACCTTTAGGCATTAAAATAAAAAATGTTCACTGTAACTTCAAGCTCATAGTAGTTCATATGATGAAACAGCACAAAGGTGATAGTCATGACATGAAACAGCACAAGTCTGATAACTATTAATCCTGTCTTTCGATTGGCTTGCCAGTTTTAAAACTACACCCTTTGGAAGTTCGCGGTCACCTACTGAAGAGCTAGGAGTTCCACCGATAACTACTTTCTCTATGTGCGCTAAACTCTATTTATTCTCTGTCCAAGAAATACCTGTTTAAAGATTTCATTGTTTTGATGTCTTCTTATGCTGAGTTGTTCTTCCTCTTTAATTAAAATTTCTCCTTATCGTATGTGAACTGTACATTGTAGTCCTCTCCTAAACAAGTTTTTTTTTCTAAGGATAAAATCAAAATGTCTGTAAAGTCAACCTAGAAAATAATGCCAACAGCACTTTCTTTTAAACAGACATCGAGGCACATCCTTCACTTAGGCATGATCAATATGTACAAAATGAGCAGAAAAAAAAAAAAAAAAGAAACAAGAGGCTGTATGTATCAAATAAATTCAGTGGATTCTTGTCAATTCTTCAATTATCTTCACTAAATCCTCTACATTTGCATCCCTCTTCATGCCTCCATCATCAATCTGAAAAAAAAAACAAAATGTATTTTTTAAAAAATCTCTTTTTTGCTGCCATAATGAAATGACAATCTATAAAAATGTATGTAAGAGAGCACCTAAGGAAAGACTGAAGGTAGAAGAGACAGAAGTAGAGAGAGAAAAGATGTTTGATGGTTTGGCTTCCTAGCACGGGAAATGCTCAGTCTGTTGAGATGCACAAGGGATTGAGGGTTATGGAAGGACATGATGTCCTACACCTGCTGGCAGGGACCTTGAGAGAAAGAGAAGACAGAAAAACAGAACTATTAATTGCACAAAGTTTCCAACAATAATACAAACTGGTAAGTGCTTTCAATTTGTTGCTGACCTCCCTGTAACAGCAAACTTCAGCTCTTAGCACTTCTCTGAAACAGACTGTGGGTTACTGCAACTTTCATCTATGACTGAAGCAAAACTCTCAACTGCAGACAAGAACCACTGCAGGAGACATGTCAAACCTCAGCCTAATGACCACACTGAAGTAATGAAACAACACTGAGATAATATAACATGCTGTTTCTAAGAGCACCAATAAAGCAGCACAATTTCTCTTTAATACTGTTATCTTCACTCCTCGCTTTCCTTACAATAGCTGAAATAATAATACACAAAAAACTTGTGGGAACTTTAAAAAACAATGGACTAACAGATACTGAGTGACCCCAATTGAGAAAGGCTAAGATGAAAGTGATGAAAGATGACTCTTGCACCAAAGAATAACACCATGCGTTTGTACTTTATTGTTTTGCTTACAGCCAATGTTGCATAACAGACAGTGCAACTACACTTTATATTATCACAATGTAGAGACGCAGACTTGAGCTGATCAATTTGGACTCAAGTGTGACTCAAGTCACTGTAAAAACTCAACTGGGACTAGACCTGGAGATGACGACCAGCATCTTGGACTTCACTGCAACTTGATGCTTTCATGTCAATCAGCTCAAAAGCTATCATCTACTTTCCATAGTGTAGTGTAAGGAAGACAATGTATGCTTTAATACCACCACTGCTTTGTGTGGTCAGACTCTGGCCCATCTAATTTTAATTTAAGGACAAACTTTATTTCCACAAGAGTGAAGAAATGAGCATGCAGGCCATCTGGCAAATGTCTGGTGAGTTTCGACTCATGCACATCTAGTTATCATAAATCTGTTTACTATAGACAGAGTGATGTCAAAAAAGGAACAAAATCACACAACGCTGATACAATGGCACAAACAAATTGAAGGATCTGTACAACTAGTCACTGACATGTCAATAACATGCCCGTATTATCACATGCAGCTCGTAAAATAAGACAGATAGTTGAGTTTGTGTAACAACTTTAAAGGATGAAAGACTACATTCTTTTATCCTTACATGTAGAAGGAATGGACAATAAAAAATTTCAGAAACTAAAAACCATGTCCAACTGACACTGATAGTAAACTGGAGATTAATATTGTATTCCCAGTAGATTTTATTATGGTTTAACATAAAAATGAGATGCTTGATAAGGTGAAGAATACCAACTGAAGAGAAAAGATTAGAAATAAAGAGGAATGTAGGCAAACTATCTGCAGCAATGAGCTTTAATGGCTCAGAAAGCTGAAGAAGAAGAAGATACAGCATCACTTTCATTTACTTTACTTTACTATCACGAATTACAGCCCTTGTATATGCTATAGTAAACTGCTGACGCAGTTAATGGAACCAACAGTTATTCTGCATTTTCACTCACAGATCTGAGACTTGACTTGAGACTTGACTCAAAGCTGCTTGCATGGACTCAAGACTTGACTTGAGACTTGACTCAAAGCTGCTTGCATGGACTCGAGACCTGATTTGAGACTTGCCATGAAGGACCTCCTGAATGCATCTCTGTCACAATGTTATCCACCCTTTAAGGGCACTAAAGAGACTGTTCTTAAGCTGAACTGAGAAAGTAGTCAGCAAGCCATAGCAAATGGCTTGTGTCACTGTTAATGAATCACAGCTGACTATGATCCTATTCTACCACCCAGTGATGCCCTCCTAGTAACAGACTACAGTAATTGAAAGGGAGGACAAACCTGGTTCTAAAAATAAAACATGACATGTCAGGGCTAAAAGTATACAAAGCAGTACATCTTCACAAAACACAACCACTGCCCTTTTCAGGGTTAACATAAAAGAAGAAAATCCACCTCTACCTGCAGACCTAGAACCACTTCATGCATCTTGTCTCGTGTCAAATCTAAGAAGCTCTCTATCAGGTCACCATCTATAAACCCCATTGATGCATCACGCTTTTGCTCTGTGTAATAAGATCTCCAACTGAACAACAAGGTTAAGGTCAACTGCTGTTAGAACTCAACAAAACAGAAATTTTATTTTTTATGATACAAATAATCAGATGTAATATTCTTCCTTTGTGTTTAGTTTTGTATACTCAGTCACCTATATGGGTCACCTCCATGGATCCCATCAACAAAAGGTGCTCTTTATGTGTGTCAGTTGTCCTATGGTCTTTTTCTGGAACATATGGTATTCAAGTATACACAATTATTAAATACAAAAAGTGGAATATGACAGAAAGAACAGATGTGGAAACAGCTTTATGTATAAACTCAAAGATATGGTAATGAAACAATGTTTAATGGAAAAGAAACAGAAGACATGAACGTTTATTTGGATGGAACAACAGAAGGCACGAATGTTTATTTTGATGGAACAACAGAAGCTATAAATGTTTATCTGGAAGGAAAAACAGAAGATATAAATGTTCATTTTCAACTTGAAAGAAATATCACTGTGTGAGAGCACCTGCAATTTTCATGTTTGCAAAAGAGAGAAAAATAAAAATAAAACCAATACAAGAATGGAATGGACAGAAGAAGTCCCAGTTACTAAACAGTTATGTTTTGGGACAACAGTTGTAAGTTTCTTTACTACACTTACTTATCAAAGGAAAAAAAAAAAAGATATTGACGCTGGGTGAATAAAAGACATCATTGTCAACTGTGAATAAGCATTCCTGTCCTGAACAAAAGAGCTAGGGGGTGATACTTGGCTGCAGCAAAACATGAATTGCTAGTTATACACATCAGAAGGATAGTCACTGAACATGTGACTTGTCACTGACATTCTAATGGAGATAATGAAAAGGAGTGCATGAAGTGCACAGATGATGATCCTTTCTAACTAACTAACTAATTAAACAAAGGCAGCAGACATTATCTGAAGCATATTGGTAGGATACAAACTGTGCTCCACTTTCCCCACACTCTTGATAACCTTGCTCAACCTGTTCTGTACATCAAGCAGGAAATTGAAGAACTCCTGAGGCAACTGGGCCACCAAACCTGCAATCAAATAACAACAATCAAATAAACAACAATCAAATAACAACAATCAAATAAACAACAATCAAATAAACAACAATCAAATAAACAACAATCAAATAACAACAATCAAATATTAACATAAAAGTATCTGGCCCACAAAACTTCACAACTAAAAAAAATCACTGCTACTGAAAAACAAATACAGTGATTCAATCCAAACTTCAGATGGCGCAGGGGGTGGCTAACTAGAATAGCAGTTAGTGTGCCAAGCTCTCATAAGGAGACTTGGTTGTTTCAGCTTTATCAGAGGCACCCCAGTTACCCAGATGCAGAAATGGGTACCTGACTCCTTCTGGAGCTGGAGAAGAAAAAGGAAAAAAAGCAGCTAGATGTGATGCTGATTATATCACCCTGTCATGCCATAAAAGCATATGGGTATAGCATCAGCATTTACATTTCACATGGTGGAGGGAGAGAGGAAATCCATTTATACAACAGTAACAGACCACTAGAGGCAATCCTCCTTGCGTGTGTGAGAGTTCTGTTTTTGTTTGTATGGGCCACGTAACCAAGAATACCCATATATGTTACAAATCTGGCCTTTTTCAGGAAAAAAAAATGTATTTTACTAGAAAAGTGCCTATATTTCTGGCATATTAGCTGTTCTCCAGTCTTCATCTAGGAGCAAAGCACATCATATTCATTAGTTTAACTGCAGCAGTCAAAGGAGCAACAGACTCACCTGCCATGAAAATTAAACACGCATTATTTTCTATTTTAAAAAAAAAAAAAACATAAAAGGATTGAACTGAGTAAACTGTAAAAAAAATTCCTAAACAAGCAGTCAACAGCACTCATATCTGGTGCCAACATAATAATGTATGCAAAACTAAAATATGCATGACAAATTCTGACAGTTATTTCCTCCATGCAGGAACACTTTATTATCCCGCATAACAAGGCAGTTTCACCAATCCCGTTACATGTTGGAGAAGTTTCTTAAAGCAATAGAATATTTCAACTGGGTGTGTATGTACTAAAGGAGTGATATAACAAAAGGAGTGACAGTTACATAAGTTTATTAAAAAATATTTCAAAAGAAAAAAAATCACATAAGTAACAGTTAAATGTATAAACTAGGAAAAAAGTAGGAACAGCTTTATTATTTATCGATAACACACTCGTGACATTTCGGCGTGAGCCTTTGTCAAACAAAAACAAACAGGACAGGTTATAACAAATATCACACTAATTATTGTGTGTTACTAAGTAACAGTTAAAAATGATTACAAATGACATTATCTCTGATTTCTCACTCCATAACCTCTAACCCTAATCTCATTGATTTTTCAATGCTCTTCATCTTCCTCTTGCAGGAAATGCTCGAAGTATGTTAAAAAAAAATGTTAAAACAAGAGAGTTATCATCACTGTACACAGGACAATTCCATACGTACTTTGATCTTCTCCTGTGAAAGAAGATCTCAACACAGTGCACACACTCTGTAGCACCGGTGAGAACACTAACGAACTGAAGTGACATGCAGAATTCACTCCCACATTTAAGTCTGGGACTGACTGACAGACCATGTGCCTATCGATTTGGCCAATCCTATCTCTGACATTAACACAGAATATGTCACTGTCTCATTATAACAACATCCGTGTCACTCTGCTAAAATTCATCTCTAGTTTTTCATTCCTTTATTACGTCACTTCTTCGATACGTCACTCCTCTAAACCACTCCCATTTCAAATGTTTTATTTTATATTGACACAATTTATTTGATCAGTTTTATTTCCTAAAATAAAAAACATCACAACCAGAATATCAAGAAGACAATAAAACAACAAATTTTTAAAAAAAACACACACACACACAAAATAAATGATGCTGCAAATATCATCATCATCATCATCGCCTTTCACTCCCTTGAGAGATGAGGCCCTGGGAAAAAAGACTCTCTAGTCATCCCTGTTCTTGGAATAATTCTCTGCTTACTTCCATGTGTATCCCTTGTCTCTGGGCACTGTCTTAATTTCTCCTCTCCTAGGTCTTCCTTGTTTCCTATTTCCTTGAGGATTCCATGTCAGTACCCGTCTTGCTATGCTGGTATCGGGTTTCCTCAGAGTGTGGCCAATCCACCTCCACTTTACCATACTGCAAATATACTGGCCTCTAAAGTAGGTTTTTTTTTTAAAACCAACATGAACGCGTTAATTAACTATTTTCACAAACAAATATGAAAGAAGCAATTAGCATATTTCGGTAACACAATAATTAGTGTATAAGTATATACAAGTATATACACAAAGCCACTGCAGTAAAGCTGTGATATCAAAATCTATAAACTAGGAAAAAAGCGGGAACAGCTTTATTACTTAACGAGTACGCAGTTGTGATGTTTCGGCGTGAGCCTTAATCATACAAAAACACACAGGACAAAGAACTAGAGAGGAGATAAAAGTATAAAGTTACATGAATGCTATGTTTTAAAAAAAAATGAAATAAAATGAATAGAGCACTTAGATGAAACTTGCTAAGAAGCTGTGGTCTGTCCGACGCTGCTCAGAAACATATTCTGAACACAGCGTACACACTTAACTGTGTACTCGTTAAGTAATAAAGCTGTTCCTACTTTTTTTCCTAGTTTATACATTTTAGTATATTTCAAAAATGGATATGCTCCTCTTTAAAAAACCAAGGAACAATAAAACTAAAAAAAAAAAAATTGATCATCCATTCTCATTTTCTTTCACACACAAAACCACCCTCCACACATCTTCACAATGAACAGCATGTACAAACTTACCCACAGCACCATTGACTGTACCAAACAGAACAGTGCTTTGAATGGGTGTTGTGGTTTCTCCTGCGTGTTGCATGACCAATGACCCTTTAGGAGGAAAAAAAAAAAAAGCTCATTTCACTCACCAACTTCACCAGATATCTTCAGATAAAAGCCATAATAAGAAGATGCTGAAGATGTTCAAACTTTCAATGCCTGTTATAAAACTGATTCTTAAAACTGCATAGTGAATGATTAATTCCTTTAAGGAAAAAAAAATCTGTCAATCAGCAGTTCCCTGCCTTTTTAAGGTCACAGACCCCAGACAGAAATTATTACTTGCTGCACGCACGCACACTTACAAACTTTGGTCTTTTATGATATACAAAGGAAAAGAGAAAATGAATACCAAGATGCTGAATTCACCATCTCATCCAGAAATTCATTTAAAATAAACAAAAATACTTTATGCAATAAATGAGTAGTTTTGAGAAACAAAACTGACTGAAAAGTGTTCAATGCTGATAACTCTATTCAGTCAATGCAAAATAAACTACCCTGCTTTACAGGTGCAAAAATTCTGCTTTACAGGTGCAAAAATTGTTTTCATATCTGAAATTACTACACAATATAGCACAATTTCTTATGTGACTTCAGTAATTTAACATTCTAATACTAATTCTAGATAAGTGCCATTACTTAAAACATCAAATGACACAGCTATATAAACTCCAAATATGAAAATACATAAAACACAAGATTTAAATGTTGCCAGGTTTTGTTCTATGAGAATTCAATCCATGTACATCAACAACAGGGCTTTAGAAACCTTACACGGCTCTTGGCCGTACAAATCAGAAAATACAACAAGCATGCAGGTCAAACAATAATGCAGCCATTTCTTTGTTTGAATCTTCCACGTTAAATTTAAATGGATTATTCACAAATTCCTTGGACATGCTCTTAGAGAACACTGTAATCATCAGAAAGCTCAAGGGAAAGGGACAGAAAGGTAAGTATCTTAATGAGCATATAGGAAAAAAAAACAAAACAACAGGACTAACTGGAAACACCAAAGACCACACAAAATAAAGAAGGATGACAGCCAGCAAATGTCAGCATGGCATATAATGAACAAATGAATCACTGCTGCTGAAAGGAGTAACAAAGAATCCTGCCTCACGTATTCAGAACAGCAGCAAACACCAGACCACCAGCTACTGCTCACTGAACAAGACAGCAGACTTGGTTTTAAAACAAAACAAACAAATGAATAATTAGAATTACCTGATCTAAACACATTGACCATCTCTCCCAGGTGGAAGAGACCAACCTCTTGCATCTGTGATCTCTCTTCATCTGTTGTAGCAGCACTGAAAGAAAAACAAAATCTCAACCTGACTTCTTGTAGTTATTGAAGCTCTCCACTCTTTCAAACTAAAACCAGTTCCACACAGAACTTGAGACAAGGACATCATACTGAACAAGGAAACTGGGATACAGAGAATGCTTTGTTTGTTCTGACTGTCCTGGGATTGAGTCTAACCAGTCATAATCTTGCTGCATGTGGTTAAAGATCATTTGGTCTGAGATTCTGTGGACCCAATGAGACCAAAACTGGCAAGCCCAAACTGATAGTGAGCTGCTTGGAGGCTTTTTAATATTTTGGAGCCCTTATGAGCTTCAGATGGTACCTGACTGGTATAAAATATGAAGTCAAGCTTCCTTTATGGCTCCACCAAGAGAATTAATGAATGCTAAGAAAAGCAATAAAACTATAAAGACCTTTATTCAGGAAACAAAGGTACTGATCTAATATGAATAATCACTACTAAAAAAAAAAAAAAAGAAATAACAGACATCAGCCAAGCAAAACATGTTAACTCTTAATGTACCTAACATCTTAAACCCATAAACACTGTGTGATAACAAATCCTTACCATGATGTTTTATTGAGAAACGATAAAAAGCCTATTTTTAGCAATTACGGTAGTTTAATTTCCTTGGTGTTAAACCTATGTTATATGGGCCAGGTTTGCCATACTAAAATCTTTAGTGCTAAATGTTATATGAGGTAGCCTGTGTTTTGACCCTATACATTGCATTAAGCAAGAATAACAGTTGAGGTAGTACTGTGCTGCTATGCTGTGAATCAAATGTGGTCAAACTTCTAAAAATATTTGTTGATCTCCTTGTGTACCTAAGTTCCTTATAGCAGACACCATTCGTGAAGATCGCAAAACACAAAGCATCAATTTCGACTGTGAGTGCCTTACTCTAATTTAGGGAGCTAACTCAAAGAGCAGGCCTCTCATCAAGTTCCACCTTATGTTGATCCCTACCCCCATCAGTCAAGATGACCTAATACGATAGCAGGATTCTTGGAAAGGGTCTCAGTCACCACCAAAACAATTATGTTCATAATTGCTTCAATACTCTTACATGGTCACCCCTACTATCTACAAGCCACAATAAATCAACAAGAGACTTTAAAAATCAATCCCAGACCTCGCTGAAACAAACTATTGTTCTACCTGTCCTTTTGGCACACAAAGAGATTGTGGAAATTGTCGGCCCCCAAGAAGTTATCATCATCCAATATCTCAATGGCGGTCATCCACTTGACGTTACCATCCCTGGCTATTTCTTCAAAGGCATCCTGCAGAGGTCTGTAGCCCAACAGGGCAATGGACTTCATGAGATCAGCAACAAGGACGAAGTCGCCCTTACATTTGAGATAGAGGGCAAGGATGTTGTTGAAATGACTGCACTCCAACCTCAGCTCCTTGTCTGCAGTCCACTCAAAAAGACGAACCTTATAGCACAGGGAAATGCAATTAGCTTAAGACATGCCAATGAACTATAACTAAATCAAATATACTTTTACTAATCATAATAGCAGTTATCTGTTCTATAATCACAAAGAAAGATGTGATAGTTTAAAAGCAAGTCTTGTTTCCAGGTAGAATCCATTCTGTCCCGGGAGGTAGTAATGAATAAAAAAAGGTTACCACAACAAAAGATAATGCATTGTGTATCCTGTAGCACAGGAGAAAATGCTTTATGTCCAAGCAGAATGCATAAAACTGGTACCATCTGGAAACAAGGTTTGCTTGCTAACTGACACCTTCACAGCCTCCTTTTTCTTTACTCTCACAGGTCACCTTTACTTCTTTTACTACCACTTGTATGTATCAAAACAAACAATAACCAGGTACTTCTTTTTTAACCACTCCGTAAAACTCCACCATATATTTTCATCCACTACGCATGAACTAAAGAATAATAACACTGCATCTGCTT
This sequence comes from Achatina immaculata, assembly GCA_009760885.1. Lineage (NCBI taxonomy): Eukaryota > Metazoa > Mollusca > Gastropoda > Stylommatophora > Achatinidae > Lissachatina > Lissachatina immaculata. The sequence continues at coordinate 5,108,611 of CM019718.1, forward strand.
CTCTAATTATTAACCTACCTGGCACCAACCCCGTACGTTATAAGGGCTACGTTTTCCATCCTAAAATCATTATTTTGGTTCTGTACATTATACAGCCAAATAATGTACCAGATGGTACTGTGGTGCTATGTACTGAATGAAATGAGGTCAAGTTACTAAAAATAATTATAGGAACTCTTTAATTAATATTAGTGAGTGGGCATGTAAGCAATATTTTCTGCATGTTTTCACCAGAAAAGTAATGCTAAGGAAGTTAACAGAAAATTTCGTGCATTTGTGTGCCAAAAGCAATTGTACAGTTTGGGGGGGGGCATCCGGCAGGGAAAAAGTTAAAGATTTCTTAAACAAATCAGTTTTGGCATTCCAGTCCTGTGTCAGAGCTATCTTACACAAGTTCACAGCAAAAACAAATCTTGTTACTCAAAAGAATGAATCGTTCTTTCAGGTTTGCTATAAGTCCATATATTTTTTTTTTTTTTAAACTTATTAAATTTCACATTTCTATGGAAATAAAAAGGGAAAAAAAAAACCATCTTAAATGAAACAAAATATGCTGCAAAACTGCAATGAAACTGATGTCAGGGCTTTTCTTGTTAGAAATGGCAGGAAAGGGTTAAAGCCATTATTTTTATGTTTAGGTTGCATGACAATATATATCTGCATAACCAGTTGTATTTTCACTGCCATGTGAAATTTATAAGTCTTTATTTCTTTTTTAAATACATGAAATGATACCAAATCTAAATGGATTATTTTCTTCCTATTTTAAAATGGATAATAATGATTAGTTTTGGGCAGAGTTCAGTTAGGTTTAGTGTTACAGAATACAGAGGGACATAGCTGCAGCACTGAAGCAACATACTATCTGAAGTACTTTTCAAAACTAATCATACACACCCTGCTCTAACACTCTGCCTACTGCAACATAAAATACCATAACCGGACAGAAAGAAAGAAAGAAAGGAAAAGAAAAAAAGAAAGAAAGAATGAAAGGAAAGGAAAGGAAAAGAAACTAACTGTGCTGTTGACACTGGCCAGAAGTTTATCATTGAATGACACCATGCTGTATGCTGCACCTTTAATCTCCTTCTCAGCTACCATAGTCAGTTTTCCTGCAAACAAAACATGTAGTTTTATAAAACACACACAAAAAAAAAAAAACATGCAAGAAAAAGCTCCTCTTCTAACTTTACATAACCACACAGTGTCCAGTCATGAGTTCAAAACTTAAACTCTTTCCGTGCTGCAGGAAGAAACACGGACGTTCAGTTGGGTGCCGGAGTAAAAGCGCGAGTCTTCATATGTATAGGGGGTATAGTTGTAACACAGCATTTCCATGTACTTCCGTGTACTTATTATGTTTCAAAATATAACTAAATGTATCAAGATTTCACAAATGCAGAGATTTTTAAGAAAAAAAAAATACTGTGATGTTTTTAGACAATGATTGTGTCCAACTTACCATCAGATAGGTCTAGATCCACACTACATACCATTTGAGATGCACAGATCTACCTGTCAATGTCGTATTGTGATTCTGTGTTGCATTATTGCTAAAATAATGTCTGAAATAACCTTCTAACTACTTCTCCAGTCCTCTGATATGTCTAGATTTACTTGGGATACATTCAAGAACAGTGGTCTGGTCACAGACCATGTCCATACCCTATCTACATCACTAAAAATTGAAATTTCTTGATCAAAAACTTCACTTTTTGACGCTCAACTCGCTCGTTACTAGGAACTCTTCAGCCATGAAAAGGTCACGGGCACTAAACGTTTATAATCTAAACGTTACACCGCTACAAACCAAACATCAGAAGTCCGACGTCCAGCACGGGGAAGAGTTAAAATGTATAACAAAACAGATTTTTGTCTCCTGTCAGGACGGGTAAATAGTGATGTGTTTTTGTTTCTCAAACTGAAAAAAAAAACAAAAAGGCAGCCATGTTCCATTCTTAGTCCCTTCCACCATCCCAGAAACAAAATGTTGTGTTAGTTTAAAAAAAAAAAACCAAAAAAACTCAGTGTTAGTTCTACTGATAACAAGTTTCTATCTGTCACATTAGCTGATCCCATGACGAACTAATTTAGAATAAAAGCATCATTTCAGATGGAGAATATACTGTAGTGACTTTCTCTCTCTGAAAATTCTAATAATTGTTTTATTGGCCAGCTTTATCTTCATGAAGGAAACTTCAATCTCCACCTCAATGGCCAGGCCACAATATTGGAACAACTTGATACAAGTAGCACTGCCAAAAGGTAAAGATCCTCTTCTTCTGCATTCACTCTGAAAAGAATGATGGTTGCTTAAGTGTTACAGCTTACAGCTAGGCTGCTATATCTGTGTCTTTTGGGTTGGCACATCTGTCTTTGGCATGGCTTATTTTTCGGACCAGGTCTGGATAATAAATGAGGACTTGGTCAGCTATGGTTGGACAACCTTGGTGCAAGCTAAAGGTCACATCCACTTCAGCTTGAGCACTGTACCCTCCCCATCAGACAACCCTGATTCACTTCCACTAATAACATCCCTGCTTCTTTTATACTGCCCAATGGGTAGCTATATATATCACATTAAAAAACATCTTCCTCTATAATGGATGACATCACGATAACGATAACTCAAATTTGTAATAATGAAACACAAAACCAACCTTCATTATAATGAAAGACAATGATTCTTCCAGATTTTGGCTCTGCTTCATCTGGGCTGATCATGGCAGTGCCCACTACATAGTATGGAGTGGGATCATCTCCAAGAGTGGCAGAGATGAGACTAGTAGCGCACTCATTTGGTAAAAGTGTGTGAGCATGAAGAACTGAAAGTTTAAAGATGAAAGTAGATTTTAAAGATGAAACTTACATGAAGATGTTTATATGCAGCAACTTACACAAATTAAATAACTTACAAAAGTATATCAATGATGTTATAAATAAACCTGATTAATCTGATGAAACTTAAAAGATGTCTCACTGACAACAAAAGCAGTTTACAAATATTGCACTCAGCCCAGTGCGTGTGCCAAAACTTCCCCACATTCCTGAACACCTAATACGGACCTGCACCATATACAGAGACCTCAGAGCCCAGGTACGGCCCCAAGAGATTGGATGAGAAGCTCTGGGGCTGCTATGAAGACCTCCTGCTGACAGAAGGATTCATGGAGGCGACCCAGCTCCCTGTTTAGAAAGCTGAGCATACGAAACTGATCATCACAGAAGAAGAAGAAGAAATAATGCACGCAGGATGAGTAATGTTTGTATGATGTGATAAACTGTGGAAACTAATCAAACAGTTAAATGATGAGAGTACTGGAAGAAGTACAAAGGTTACACTGATAGAGGATGGGAAAACTCTTACAGGTAAGCAGGTAGCAGATCACTTTGCTCGCATGTTTGCACAGGACTGCAACACTGATATCCATCCAGAGAAGGAGTGTACAGTGCGCATCGAGCCACAGAAAGAGGAGGAACAAGTCAGAAAAGTGGAGGTCATGGATGCACCAATCACACGCAGTGAGTTAGACCTAGCAGTTAGTAAACTGAAACCAAGGAAATCACCAGGACCAGATGGAGTGTCCAGTGAAATGATCAAGAACCTGGGAATGGCAGCAATGGGAAAGCTGTTGGATATTTTCAATATGTGCTGGAACACAGGTAAGTTACCTCAAATCTGGAAGGAAGCAAGCATGGTACCACTGCTAAAACCAGGGAAAAACAGTGATACTGCCTCCAGCTACAGGCCAATCAGTCTCACTATCTGCCTATGCAAAACGATGGAACGCATCATTGACCTGAGGCTAAAATGGTACCTAGAAAGTGAAAACCTTCTCGTTCCACAACAAGCAGGATTTAGGCAGTACTACAGTACGGAAGATCAAGTGACCTATCTCTCTCAAGAGATTGAGGATGCATTCCAAGAGAAAAACCTTGTACTAGCAGCGTGGATAGACCTGAAGAAAGCCTTTGATAAAGTATGGAAAATAGGTCTGCTGTGGAAACTAAGAAACTGCAATGTGAATGGAAGACTGTACAACTGGATAAAGTCCTATTTACACAATAGAAGAGCTAGAGTAGTAATGGATGGACACAAAAGCCAGAAAGTACTTCTGCGACATGGTGTACCACAAGGAGGAGTCCTTTCGCCTACACTATTCCTTGTATTCATTAATGACCTGGTCAAGGAACTTCCCTATGGAATCAAAGCGGTACTGTATGCAGATGATCTGGTCATGTGGTGTACAGATGAATATGTGACAGTTGCTACACAGAGACTCCAAAGAGCAGCAGACATCTTGACATCATGGACAAACAAATGGTGTGTAAGTATCAACACAGAGAAATCAAGTATCACTCTGTTCACCCTCTCATCTAAACAGAAAGCAGGTAAGATCTTTGTAAATGAAATACCCTTAAGGATGGACAACCAACCCACTTACTTAGGAGTGACTCTTGACTCAAAACTGATGTGGAAGCAACACATCAACAGTGCAGAAGCAAAAGCCAGAAGAAAACTAGCCATATTAAGAAAATTGAGTGGAACCACATGGGGAGCTAGTGAAAGAATCCTCAAGAATGTATATCAGCAAAGTATTCTACCACATTTAGAATATGGCTCAACATCTTGGTGCACAGCATCAAACACTACGCTGCATAATCTAGATAAGGTTCAAAATTAGTCACTACGGATTATCACAGGTGCCATGAGGTCCACACCGATAGTAGAAATGCAGAAAATGGTGTTCAGCCGCTAAAGGAACGTAGAGTCACAAAGGTCATGACCATGGGAGAAAAATTCCTTAGCTCTGTAAGCCATCCCCTGAAGGAGAGATTCAATAACTTGGCATTAGGACGGCTTAAAAGAAGCAGCTTCATTCATCAGGCCAAGCGTATGCGTAAGCTGATACCTGACCTTCCAACTGTAGTCGCTCCATTATCATCTGTACCAGAGTATACACCATGGAAAGAAGCAGATTATACACAAATAACTATTTAGACTGAAGTGAAAGGTGTGCAGAATGGTGAGATGCAGAGCAGTCTTGTAAGATCAACAGCCACACTTAGTGTTCTAGATGACAAATATCCATGTGACACCTGGATACGTGTGTATACAGATGGATCTGCACATAATGCCATAAAGAATGGAGGGGCAGGAGCACATATTGAATATCCAAACAACACCACTGACAAGATTTCCATACCCACTGGTAAATACTGCAACAATTTTGATGCAGAAGTTAGGGCAATTATTGCTGCAGTTTAAAAACTATCTGACTCCAGAATTGATACATGTCCTGTAGTAATTCTCACAGATGCAAGATCAGTACTGGAAGCTCTTCAGAGCAACAAACTACCAGACCTTAAGGATGCCTTGTCAAAAATTGGCTTACAACATGGAGTCACTTTGCAATGGATTCCCTCCCACTGTGGGATACCAGGCAATGAGAAAGCTGACCATCTGGCTAAAGAGGGCACTGAAATGGAGCAACCAGACATACCAATCACCTATAATCAGAAGAAAAGCATGATAAAAACCTACAGGAAGCCACAAACACCACCACATGATGACTATCACATGCTAAACAGAAAGGAACAAGTCACCATCTTCCATCTCCGAACAGGACACAGCCGACTCCGAAGTCGTATGTATACAAAGTTTAAAGTTGGTACTACTAATCTATGTACATGTGCCCAGTGCCCCAAACTGTGGAACATATCCTCCAGAACTGCATCAACTACGAGACACTGAGAAATAATTACTGGCCCAGTGAAACCACTAAAGAAGATAAGCTCTACGGTTCCATACATCAGTTACAAAAAACAGTGAAATTTATCCAAGAGACAGGACTGCAGATATAGACAGACAATGCGAACGAAGAAGAAGAAGAAGAGTATGATGTGATCACACAGCAACCAAATCTCAATGGTCTTCAAGGGAGTTACCCCACTTTGGTTATCAAGATATGCCCTTGCAGAAACACCTACATTTCTTGTACATTCCACTTTCTTCCTTCCTCTACCAGCTACAGGAGTTTCTCTTTACTCTCTCACAAGATGTTTATTGACGTGGCATTTCCCATTAAAATGTCTGGCAGCACAGTCCTCTCAAGATGTTTCACTTATTTCCAAGCCTGCACATCTTGCTTATGTGCTTGAACCATACATGCAACATAAATACCCATGTTTGACCAAGAGATTACTCATCAAAAACTTGCTCGATCTATGCCAGGGTCTCTGCTGCAGTTTGAGATTTGCACAAAATCTGACGTAAACCTACTGCTCTCTTTTTATACATCCATCTTCAAAATCGCCAGATGAGCGCATGATGGCAAACAAAACATCACTACATGGCAAACTGATTTACATGCTAGCGCTGCCACCTAGTGTTGCATCATACCACTCCAACAGGTTTAAGCATTGCAGTCTCATCATACCACTCCAACAGGTTTAAGCATTGCAGTCTCATCATACCACTCCAACAGGTTTAAGCATTGCAGTCTCATCATACCACTCCAACAGGTTTAAGCATTGCAGTCTCATCATACCACTCCAACAGGTTTAAGCATTGCAGTCTCATCATACCACTCCAACAGGTTTAAGCATTGCAGTCTCATCATACCACTCCAACAGGTTTAAGCATTGCAGTCTCATCATACCACTCCAACAGGTTTAAACATTGCAGTCTCATCATACCACTCCAACAGGTTTAAGCATTGCAGTCTCATCATACCACTCCAACAGGTTTAAGCATTGCAGTCTCATCATACCACTCCAACAGGTTTAAGCATTGCAGTCTCATCATACCACTCCAACAGGTTTAAGCATTGCAGTCTCATCATACCACTCCAACAGGTTTAAGCATTGCAGTCTCATCATACCACTCCAACAGGTTTAAGCATTGCAGTCTCATCATACCACTCCAACAGGTTTAAACATTGCAGTCTCAATCTGGAAAATTTTCAATCACGCCTCATATTTTTGTTACCATTAGAGATGAAATGAATATCTAGTTTTAAGTACCTAACCATAAAGGAACATTTAATTTTCTGATTGGCCAATTCCGTATGATTATTCACTGGAACAGGACCATTTGGTGAAAATGTGATTACAAAAATGATGAAACAAATATTGCTGCTATATATCTGACACTAAATTTTAAACCATTTAGAGTCTTGCGCTGTTCTAGAAATTTGCAGATGTTACATAATGATTATAAATTAATAATTTGACATTTAAATTTCTTGTTTGATCAAATAAAACTTTAAAATATGTAATAATTTGGTGCCAGTGTTGGTCAAGCTGGGAGAAATCATTTAAATATTCAAAATTGTACTATTCCAATTTTGTTCTTTTGCTATATCTGATAGTCAATAGCCAATCAGTTATGAATTCAAACTGAGACTCAGTCTGCAGTTTTCACTGATAACTCATTAAGTAGGACCAAGGTCTCCACAACAAACTAAACAGGTATCAGAAAAGGAAGTACAACACATACCCTCAAAGGTGCTCTGTCTCAGAATCAACAAGGAATAAATCTCTTGCTCGTCAGATGATGACTGCTCCCCGCCGCCACCAACAACCCCACCACCTCCTCCTACTGATATCACTTTGGATGTGGCAGACGAGGTGTTCAGAGCCGTCAAACTGGCTGGTGCAGGCAGGGGATCTAAGCACTGTTGGTTGCGCTCCCCGGTATCAGTTCGGAGACTTATGACCCCAAACGTCTGGGTTGCCTCCTGATATGCAATACGTCTGTATAGGGAATATTTTGTTTCATTCTTCAACAATAAGAAGAAAAAAGCAACATTTAACGCATTAATTTCTCACTTAATACATTACTATTTGGTTTACCAAAGTGTTAATTTAATAAATTTTGTTGCAGCACACATTTCATATATATTTATTTAAATCTGAGATGTTGCACCTCTGATATACGAAATGGTATATGAATCTATATTTATCCTTTATAGACTACTCAAAGCCATTTGATTGTGTACAACACCAGAAACCTTGGGAAATAATGTAAAAAATGGGATTTCCAACATATTTGATACAATTAACATCACTGCTGTATCTAGACCAATAGACAGCAGTAAGAATAAATGGTGAAACAACAACTTGGTTTGACATAAAACAAGGGGTCCATCAGCGGTGATACTGTCACCTTACTTATTGAACTTGTATACTGAAAATATAATGAGGAATGTTAGAGAAGATGTAGACAAAGAATATTACGATGCCATAACAATTGGGGTTATGAAATACCAGAGATTAGATATGCTGATGACACAGTATTACTGTCCACAACACAAAAAGGAATGGAAAAATTAATTATGTCAGTCCGTAAGAACAGCGAAGAGCAAAACATCTATCTTAGTGCAAAGAAAACTAGACTGATGACAACTGACAAAACAAATAAGCCAGCTGAAATATGTATCAATGAGGAAAAACTGGAAGAAGTGGAGAGTTTTGAATATCTTGGATCACTGCTAACTAATAATGGAGATACAATGAAGGAAATTAAAAGGAGTACATTTATCGCTCTTAGAAAGTAAAACAACTAAAGAATCTGTGGAGAGGAACAGACAGAACTACAAAAATAAGATTTTTAAGGGCATGCATTTTTCCCATCACAACATATGCCCTGTGAGACTTGGACACTTAACAAAACAGCTGAGAAACACATAAATGCCTTTGAATGTAAATGCTACAGAAGAGTTCTTCAAATATCGTGGACACAATAAAGAATAAATATATCCATACTACAAGAACTTAATATTGAAGAAGGCTGGCTAGTAAAGAGGATTAAAGAGAGAAAACTTAAATATTTTGGACACATTAAACGTCATGATATCTAGAGAAAACTGTCTTGGAAGGGTACATAATGGGAAAAAGAAAGAGAGGAAGACCAAGGCAAAAATAGCTGCAAGACATTGTTGATGATCTGCAAATGGATGCATCAGCAGCATGCCATCTTGCTCACAACTGAGAGGCCTACAGGAGTGCTGTTGGGGAGGCAAAGTTCCACAAAGGACATGCAAATGAATGAATGAATGAATATGAAATGAAAACCAAAAGAACACATCTTTCGTAGAAAGACTATAAATACTTAAATGGACATATGGATCTTATACAAGTACAAACATGCCTACTGCATCAGAGATTCCAAAGTCAGAACATAAGTGATGAATGGTCTATGCATGTGTCATTTCAGTAACAGAAGCTAGAATGCCTGCACTAGAATAATGGCACTGTTATCACAACTAGCAATCTACAGCTGGCCAAGATAAGGTCTCACATCTCCACTGGAGCTTCTAAAAAAAAAAAGCCCAGCCTGGTTTAACAGAACAGGCTTGCATGGTTGTGGAGTCTGCCAAGAAGCTCATTTTTCTGGGGTCCCCTCTGGGTCTTTAAGAACTAAGTTTGACTCTTTCAATATTGGGGGCCACTAGACTCTAGAAACTTAATATGCTAATGATACTGTCCTTCTATCAAACAGTTCAAAAGGACTGCATCAGTTGATTCTCTCAACCAAAAGACACAGCAAAGCTCTGAACCTCTTTTTTAAACACCAACAAAACCAAAGTAATGATAACTGACTAAATGAGAAGCAAACCCAAAATTACATTTGACCACGAAGAGCTGGAAAATGTAAACAAATCTGGATATCTAGGTTTTATCATCACTGCCAGTGGTGACTGCACAGTGGAAACTAGCACAAATGAAGAGTATGTGTCAAGGTACCAACAAGAAAACAAAACTTTGTTTATGAAAAGCTTACGTATTCCCAGTGGCAATGTACAGATGCAAAACATGGATACTTAACAAATCACTAGAAAAGAGAATAACAGCATTTTAAATGAAATGTTATAGAAAGGCTCTTAGAATATCATGGACAGAAAGAAAATCAAATAGATACTAATGGGATTAGGTGTCACAGAAAACTGACTCATAAACATCATCAAAATTAGAAAGTTGAGATATTTCAGCCAAATCAAGAGACACAATGATTTGGAGAGGTTGATAGTAGAAGGTATAGTGCCCAGAAAAAAGAGAAAATAGGTGACCCTGCCATAGGTGAACTAAGGACATCATGGAAAGTCTGAATATGTCATTACAAGATGGTTAACTAGCCCAAAACCACACTACGTTCAGAGAGGCTGTGAAATGGACAATGTTCTGGAAAGGACACATCACATGAAGAATATGTCATGATGTTGCGTTCCAATATGTCCAGAGTATTGGCTCCTTAGAACATCCTGATCATAGATCCACAAAGATAAAACAACAACCTTTTGTTAATTTAATAATTCAACAAACTTATCCTCAACTCTGTTCACATAACAAGACTTTAAACATGACGGCTAAAGACAAACCTCGGAAACTCCCTCAGGGGGATGGTGCGGATATGGAGTTTCTGAATTTCATCTATGGTGCCAATCATCAAAGTGGTGTTGTTGGCTAAAGCCAAACTGGGAAACAGAGAAAAGAATTGTTTCTCATATCTTTTCTCTGAGACTGATTCACTAAAACATCTTTGGTATAAAAAAAAAAAAAATCAGTGCACAGCAATGGGAAAAATAAAATGAAACTTGATTTGTAAATGTTAGAAATTGTATGAATATGATAAGAACATATCAGGAATTGTGAAAAAAAATAGAACATTTTCCTTCTATCATCTTTCACCTTTCAACTCAAGGATAGTCCAAAATATATGGGACAGGCATATACCTTAATATCCAACTACCCTTATCTTTTACGCATTAACTGTCATGTTAAAAGTGCATTCTGGTGCATCTCACATTGCAGAAAGACATTCTCTGATATCAGAAACAGTTTTTCCCCAACACTTTGTACCAGGTACTTGTTTTTACAGCTGGAATAACTGCAGCACATGGCTGTGATCAAAGTCCACCGCCTTCATAAGATAGACACTACTCATTTGTACACTCTTGCACTCAACTCGGCATTATCAACAGTTCAGCATGCAAAACTAAACAACCAAAGGAAGAGCATCTACCTGTCTGGGTAGCCATCAGAGTTAAGTGGGCACATGTGATTGACTTCCTTCAAGTTAACATTAGAGAACACCAGTTTGTGATTGCTACTATAGATAACTGTTGGCCTGTCCGAGCAAGCAAACACATTTGTGGTGGCCAGGGACTTGAAAGTTTTCAGAACTGTTGGCTGTGTTCCCAGCGTTACTTTTTTCTTCTCTGATAAATAACCTGTATAAACAATGAGAAAAATGAACTCAGAACAATAAACAGGAACATATCTCTGTCTTGTGCACCCCAGAAAGGATAGGGACTGTTGAACAATAATGAAATATTAACATAAAAAAATTTGGTAATTATTTTTTTTATTTATTTGTATCTAGAGTCTTTGGATGTCACAGAAAAAAAAAAAACAATATATACACAGTACTCTGTGTCTGAGTGGCAAAGTGGTTAGTGCACTTGTGAAGGTCAGGGGGTTCGAATCCAGCCGAAGGCACCCCAGTCACCCAGCTGCAGAAATGGGTACCCAACTTCTGGAGTTGGGGAAGGAAAAGCAGCCAGGCGTGATACTGACCATATCACCCTCTAGTGTACTGAAGATCAAGGAAAATATGGCCACTAACACCACATCCCTATGTGCCTCTAAGGCATCACAGGATTACCTTTACTTTACTTACAAAGTACTGACAGTGATATTTTATGCAAGAATATTTTTTTGTAAAATGAAATGACCCAGTGTTGCCGCATTTTGCTTATCAAAATTTTTTCTTTTAATATCATCATCTTTAGCTTTCTGAGCCACTAAAGCTAGTTTGCTGAATATAAATAAATCTCATCCTTATTTCTCTTCTGTTCTTCACCATCTCTTGAACAACAACTTCTGTTCTTGTAGAGCATCTTCTGTGTCAATGTCTTGATCTACCTCAGAGTCTAGTCCCAGCCATCTCTTGCTTGAGCACAGTTTTAGTTTGTTATCTTCCAAGTCCTCACACCAGCGTACCCTACCTGCCTTTCCCTGGGGTGGCAGTAATCTCTGATGATGAAAAACAAACAGCCGTGCTCTTTTCCTTTAATATAATACAGTTACTTAGCATTTTGTTGAGTTTTACGACTATTACTCTTATAATTGATTTTTTTTTCTTCATTATTTCAGTTGTTCCAAACTCACAGCACTAGTATATGCAGTCATTAAACATTTACATAAGAGGAACACTCAGGGGATGTTTCATACAGCACCAGAGAAAGGTATAAAAAAAAAGAACATAAAATGTTATATTACTAAACAAAATGAAATAAAAACTTTGATAGGGGGGAAAAAAATAAACAAAACAAAACAAACCTGTGTTTGGATCCAAGATGAAGTAAAACAGTGAACCATCTCCAAGAGCACATAACAAGTACTGAATGCCTTCAAATGTAGCCATCAATATTGATCTTGGGATGATCTCTGTAATGAAAAAGAGAAAAAAAAAAAGGTCACATACAATTCAAAACATCCTGAATTACTTCTAAACAAAGCTATTTTAACAACCAAACATGGTTTCAAAACAAGTGGACAAACTTTGTATATATACAAGTTAGCAATAAACTGAACTAAAACAGCTAATGTATCATATTATGTATTGTTTATCAGAAAATGAATGAACATTAATTACAAATTTGTATACTGTTAGTGCACTCTGGGTTTCAACGAGCAAATAAACCCAAAAAATATACATCAAAAATAAATGCACACATTTATGTCTCCCTCTCCACAGTTCAAAGTCTGAGCTTGTTAACCATAATTTTTTACCCAATATGAAGAATTATCACACATGTTGCAAGTTTCACAGCAACATCTATATTATTTACCGAACTGCTGCCATTAGCGGTCCTCTCCTACAGTGAATCACTCAAACATCAAGAAAAACCAGCACTGAGTAAACAGGAAACTCAGCAAATGAAAACTTCATTCACTTAGATCAGTGTTTCCCAATATACACCCCCATATGAGAGCAATTTGAATTTTTGGGGGAGACAAATGTATTTAGTATTTATATTACATTTTTTCAGTACATGGTTGCCCAAAAACTTGGGGAGGGGGGTGCATCAAAATATTTGAGGTGTTGAAGTGGGGAATGATAAAAAAAAAAGGATGGGAAAAACTGACTCAGATTAACTACTACAAAAGTTATAAATTAGATTAACTACTACAAAAGTTATAACTGATCATGACAAAAGTGGCAAAAAGATTTGATAACAACTGAACATTTAAAAAAAAAAAAAAAGGCAGAAGTCAACAAAAGTGAAAGATATTCTCCTTGGCCCTCTTTATTCTGACCTTACTATACAGCCAAAGCCAATCCTATTCAGCATGAGATGCCAATCAATCTGGCCACTCCCATGCTCACAATAATAGGTAACTTTATTACTAAAGGAGAACTCAAAACTGCAAATATGAGAAGCCAGAAGACGAGATCTTTTGGAAGACCCCATTCTGCAGTCTCACACAGAATGAGATCTTGAATGGAAGCAGGTTAGGGGAAAAAAAAAAAAAGCAGATCTGAACTCTTTTGGTAGATCTTGCATCTCAAATAACCCTGCATCTCCAGACCAAAGAAAGTTTGCATCCTAAGTTCACAAGTTTAAATTTTCTAATTTTTCACAAGACATTATCTTTTAACTCTTGCTCCAAAACAACACTGACAATGTTGGTAGACCTTGTACGCCTATGCAAATTGATGCTCAGCAAGATATTTTAAGTAAAGTCGAAATAAAATAAAATGTAGCACATTTCAAAACCAATCCATATTTTTAAATTACAAAGTAACATCCTTCCTGTTTCTTTCTACCAAAATTTATCAACAAAAATGTATTCTGGCACAGCAAAGAAACTAATTCGAAAGTGAAAGAGTTAAAAAAAACCAGTATGACCTACCTCCACCCAACATTTCAACATAACCAGTATGACCTACCTCCACCCAACATTTCAACATAACTGGTATGACCTACCTCCACTCAACATTTCAACATTACCAGTATGACCTACCTCCACAACATTTCAACATAACCAGTATGACCTACCTCCACCCAACATTTCAACATAACCAGTATGACCTTCCTCCACCCAACATTTCAACATAACAGTATGACCTACCTCCACCCAACATTTCAACATAACCAGTATGACCTACCTCCACCCAACATTTCAACATAACCAGTATGACCTACCTCCACCCAACATTTCAACATGCAGACTTTTAAAATTGGGCAGCCTCAAAAGCCTGGCAGATATATCCGTCCACAAACCAACAGCCACCATGTCTGACTTTCCACTGCTTTCACGAAGCGGGCTTATGTCCAAGCATGCAACCTCATACTCAACTACTGCATGTCTGTGAACAGAGCAAAAGTGGTGCATTTTCTTTAAAACGCAAAATTAATTTTAAATTTTCAAGTTTTTTTGTTTTGTCTCAAATTATTATTTGGCAGTTAAATATATATTGTATTTTCCTTCGTTCGTGAACTCAGCCAGGCTGTGTCCTGTCCATTCTTGTATGTTATCTTCCCATCTACATCTCTGTCTTCCTCTTGCTTTTTTCCCTTCCACCTTTTCTTCTAGTACTGTCTTCACTACACTTTTGATATGGCCAAAGTATTTTGTTTTCTTCATCTTTATTTCTTTCAGTAGTTCACACAGAGAGAGAGAGCAAGGGAACTGGATTTTTAAAACACTTTCCACACACAAGGAAAGGGAGAAAAATATTGAAATTAAAAGCCTGAAGATGAATGGGAAAAAAAAAGAGCACATCAGCAGAAAACTCATTCTTCCTAGATAAACTGCTGATACTACGAGGGGCATTCAGAAAGTAATGCACCACATCGTTTTTCTCAGGAGCTGTTTATTCAAAAAGCATGAAATTTATATACAATATACATGGATATGTCATGTAAACATTGGTATTATTCAACATAATCCCCATCAACTTGTACAGCTTTATGCTGGTACGAAACAAGTGGATGTATTCCTAGTCCATACCAGATTTTCTCTTGATTAAGTAGCCGTTTCTTCGTTGCATGAATCACTCCTTCATCTTCAAATCTTACCCCTTGGAGTGCATCTTTAAGTGGACCAAG
Source organism: Achatina immaculata (assembly GCA_009760885.1). Taxonomy (NCBI): domain Eukaryota; kingdom Metazoa; phylum Mollusca; class Gastropoda; order Stylommatophora; family Achatinidae; genus Lissachatina; species Lissachatina immaculata. The sequence continues at coordinate 5,123,733 of CM019718.1, forward strand.
CAGATGGAAATCAGAGTTTGCCAAATCGGGACTATAGGGTGGATGGGGTAGTACAGTCCAAACCAATTTGGTGATTGCTTCCCGTGTTGCCAGACTTGTGTGAGGGCGCGTATTGTCGTTAAGGAGAAGCAGGTCTGGTGGATTTCTGTGCGGCTGAACTTTGCAAAAATGCTGACTGAGTTTTTTCAACGTCTTAATGTAAGCTTGCGAACTGATTGTCTCTCCTATCAGTAAGAATAATGCCCTCAGTGCATTTCAACATTTCTGCCTTGGTGGCTGTGGAAGGACGTCCACAGTGCAGCCGATTATGCAACTCCTTATCTCCACTTATTGATTCTTTGATTCTCTGAACTCAGCAAATGACTGTACTCCTGTCGACTACAAAACTTCCATACACATCACATAGACGCTTGTGAACGTTCACAACAGTTTCTTTCTCTGCAACGAGAAATTCTATCACAATTTGCTGCTTATACCACAAGTTGCTAACATGCTCCATTTCAACGGTTAGGGTGGCCATATTCTTTGGCCAGTTGTGGTGCAATTTGGTTCACATAATCGGCACATGCCATATTTAAAGTGTGCAAAATTTCATGCTTCTATCTTCTTCTTCTTCGTTCGCACTGTCTGTCTATATCTGCAGTTCTGTCTCTTGGATAAATTTCACTGTTTTTTGTAACTCATGTATGGAACCGTAGAGCTTATCTTCTTTAGTGGTTTCACTGGGCCAATAATTATTTCTCAGTGTCTCGTAGTTGATGCAGTTCTGGAGGATATGTTCCACAGTTTGGGGCACCTGGGCACATGTACATAGATTAGTAGTACCAACCTTAAACTTTGTATACATATGACTTCGGAGTCGGCTGTGTCCTGTTCGGAGACGGAAGATGGTGACTTGTTCCTTTCTGTTTAGCATGTGATAGTCATCATGTGGTGGTGTTTGTGGCTTCCTGTAGGTTTTTATCATGCTTTTCTTCTGATTATAGGTGACTGGTATGTCTGGTTGCTCCATTTCAGTGCCCTCTTTGGCCAGATGGTCAGCTTTCTCATTGCCTGGTATCCCACAGTGGGAGGGAATCCATTGCAAAGTGACTCCATGTTGTAAGCCAATTTTTGACAAGGCATCCTTAAGGTCTGGTAGTTTGTTGCACTGAAGAGCCTCCAGTACTGATCTTGCATCTGTGAGAATTACTACAGGACATGTATCAGTTCTGGAGTCTGATAGTTTTTCAACTGCAGCAATAATTGCCCTAACTTCTGCATCAAAGTTGTTGCAGTATTTACCAGTGGGTATGGAAATCTTGTCAATGGTGTTGTTTGGATATTCAATATATGCTCCTGCCCCACCATTTTTTATGGCATTATGTGCAGATCCATCTGTATACACACGTATCCAGGTGTCACATGGATATTTGTCATCTAGAACACTAAGTGTGGCTATTGATCTTACAAGACTGCTCTGCATCTCACCATTCTGCACACCTTTCACTTCAGTCTGAATAGTTATTTGTGTATAATCTGCTTCTTTCCATGGTGTATGCTCTGGTACAGATGATAATGGAGTGACTACAGTTGGAAGGTCAGGTATCAGCTTACGCATACGCTTGGCCTGATGAATGAAGCTGCTTCTTTTAAGCCGTCCTAATGCCAAGTTATTGAATCTCTCCTTCAGGGGATGGCTTACAGAGCTAAGGAATTTTTCTCCCATGGTCATGACCTTTGTGTCTCTACGTTCCTTTAGCGATTGAACACCAACTATTTTCTGCATTTCTAATGCTTCTATCTTCGTTATTAGAAAAAAAAAACAATGTGGTGCATTACTTTCTGAACGCCCCTCATATATATAAAAGGGGTTCAAAATTGGTGGCAAATGATGCAGAGTATGGGACCTGGTCAACATCAGACAAACGCAGAGGATTACAATGGACCCTTGACACAGTGCTGGAGGACCTTGACTTTGCAGATGACATTTGTCTACTATCAAGTAGCCACAGAGATATGCAAGATAAAATAAACAAGCTAACTCAGAATGCAAACAACATAAGACTAAAGATCAACGTAGGAAAGACAAAATTAATGAAGCAAAATGTGAACAACAGAAATATACTCAGAGTAGATAGCAAGTTAGTGGAGGAGGTCAACGAATTTGTATATCTTGGCAGTAGAGTAGTAGAAAATGGTGACAGCACAGAGGACATCAACAGCAGACTTACTAGAGCAAACCAGGCTTTTGCAATGCTGCAGAATGGAAATAAAAAAAATAAGCATGAATATGAAAATCAGGATATTTAAGAGTAATGTTCTAAGTGTACTACTCTATGGAAGTGAATGCTGGAAAATCACCAAAACCATAGAAAACAAGTTGAATTCTTTCCAGACTAAATGTTTATGAAGAATTAGAAAAATATTTTGGCCAAACATCATAAGAAATAACATCTTGTTGGCAGGAATGCAGATGAAGCCACTGATAGCAATTATTGAGGAAAGACGCTGGCGATAGTTGGGACATGTACTCCGAATGACTGACAACTCACTACCAAAAACCCCACTAAGATGGACACCACAGGAGAACAGAAGTAAGAGTAGACCAAAAGAGACATGGAGAAGAACAACAGAAAGGATGCTGAGCAAGAGAGGGCTCACCTGGGCAAGAGCAGAAAAAAAGGCCAAGGACAGACATTTGTGGAAAACCCTTGCAGAAGCCCCATGTGCCCTTTGGCACTTAAGGCTCAGAGAGAGAGAGAGATGGGACCTAGTCTCTGAGCGGCTTCTATCTCTGAAATATGATTCTGACAGTCTAGAGAAGGAGGTATGAGGATATATAGGCCAATCCATTGGGAGGTGTAACCATAAAACGACTGAAAGCCCCTGCTATATAAGGCTTCCTAACACTAAGCAATACTCCTTTTTTCATCTCTGTCCAGTTTAGATAACTCCTGCATCTAAATGCACTTTCTGTGAGAACAACTTCACTCATAGAGCCAGAAAATCAAATGCTACATCTGCCAAACTGTCACAGAAGGAAGACCTGGTAACTACTCATGTAAGAATGGGAAAAAAATATCCAAAGGAAGTCAAGACATGGGCAGAAAAACAATAGAAAACAATGTGCATAATATAATAGCAAAGGGACATCTTAAATTCTTAAAAATAAAATTCCTAATATAAATAAATAAAACAATCTAATTTAGACATATGATTTCATATTACAGAAGGCAATCTAATTTAGACATGATAATCAGACATAAAAGAAAATATAACTTATACATAAGGTACTCTATTACAAAAGACAATCTAATTATAGACATGATACATTTTAAAATCCAAAGTAATTCTTCCTGATTTTATATAATTTTTTTTTTAAAACCAACCAATAAAGATCATTCTTTAAACAGACAACACTGTTAAGCCACAGCTCTTTTAAACAGCAAAAAAAGGACACTGGAAATCACCCAAAGCAAAGAAAATAAATATGAATGAAAAACAAGTGAGAACATGACAGAATACAATAACACGCCAGTTACCAATCCTTACCCCTTCTGAATTATTTTCCGATTTTCAATCTCAAAGTAGAACAGCTCACTTCCTGTAGCCACAACAATCTGAGTGTCATTACAAGAAGCCAAGCTGATGGATTTATTCTCCGGGTGATGCCACTCATCTGCTAGACCCCCGGGAGAACAAGTGATCAGCAGAACCGAACTCTGAGTAATCTGAAAGAACCGAGAAAACCATTTTGTGATGTCACAACAATCTGTGGACAGTAATACACAAAACCTGTTTAATTCATATAAGCACCTGAGTAGCAAAATGGTCAGCACATTCAGTCCTCAAGTCTTTGTTCGGGGACTCCGATCCAAGGAGTTCTTGTCCATCCGTCTGTACAAATAGGGTTGCTGGCTCTATTATGAGTCTGACAAGGAAAGCTATGGTGTTGTGCCAACTGGTAGAGAAAAAACGTGGGCACTAATGCCCATTACCCGTAACTGCCCATGCAGCATGGAATGAGGGATCTTTTCCCTGTACAATTCATATGCTGCCCTGATATCAGAATTTGATCATGAGATCAAAATAAGACAAATCCATGAAATGGTGTCAGTTTCCACTTAAAAATTTAAAGGAGAAAAAAATCCAGAATCCAATCAAGAATTCTTAAAAATCTACATCAAGATATAATGAATCAAACCAAAGAAATTCTAATTAAAAATGCACCATAATTTTTTTTTTTGTGTGTAAAATTCAAATGAAAGTAACTTTTTTTGCACCTTCATCGTCCATGAATGAATGTAAAATACCTGTAAAATTTGGTCAAAGCAAACATTGCTACAGACAAAGGTTTGGCTGTTTCCATCAAAACCTGGCAGTTCAGTTTCCTCCACTTCCTCTCCTGATAACTGTAAGACTCTGTAGGGAAATTAGAAAATATTTCAGGTCTATAAAACATCCAAAAGTGCAGGTGTAGCGTAGAGGCTAAAGAGCTGACTTCTCAAATATTAACAAGTCAAGCACTCATCATTAACATGGTTAATACGCTTGTCTCTTGCAGGCCTGTTATGTATGAGATTGTTGCCAGGTAAGCTAGTAAATCAGTTATAGGAGTTTCTTCAAGCTCCCTCTAGTGTCCACATTCTGGGAACTACACTGGAATTGTTTCTCTCTCTCTCTTTTCAGCACTCCAAGCCTCTGATGCACACAGTTACAGATACAATCTATATCTCCATTCATTTCTGGTCCTAGCTTTGACCACTATAATCTGCTAAGTTTTTGTTGTGGTAGAAGTGATTAGTGGTTCTTTATTAAAAACTATATATATTGTTCTATGTGTATAAAAAACAGGAGCTGTTTCACATATATTTTTAAAATTTACATTGTTTTATGTATAAAAGAGGGAGTGAAGATGTTGTCTGATGAGGCAATCAGCAACACATAGCAGATATGCCAGCGTCAGGGTTAGCGAACCATAGCTGACCAAGACCCCGTCTCATCTCTCCGTGGTACCCCCAGTAACAGGCCTATCCTGGGTAACGGGGCAGGGCTCACCATAGTCCCCATGGTGGTGGAGTCTGCTAAAGAAGCACTGCACACCCTCTGCTTTTTTAGCTGTACTCCGGGACTGAAAAAGTTGCCACCATAACCCGCTCCCATGCCGATACGATGCTGTGCCTCAACATCTCTACAGCATCAGCTGCAAAGAACAACAACTCGCAGTTACAGTGAGTTCATACAAGTACAAGATACATAAAAGGACACTGCACATTCGTTATGCTGAAGGCATTTGTCTCTTCAAAAACACCATAAATACCTGCTCTGCCCAACAAAGGACATGACCATCATGTTGTCATACTTCTCAGAGTTGACTCGCAAAGGCCAGATCCCTATGTAACAAACAATATAAACAATTAAGACTACAGGCATTAGAACTTTCAAGCTATAAAACAAGCCATATTCAGTATTTGCACATAAGGTCTTTGCCACTTTAGGCCATGAACTCCTCAATTACTTAAGCTCTTCTATTTTTCTTTCATATCAGCTCTGTCCACTTTAATGGCAGTTATTCTGCTGATATATTTCTTTTGGATTTTTTTTTCAACACAGAACAACCTATAATCATTCTTAGTAAGCCCATATCACATTTATTAATTGTTACTAAATCTATATCTATCATTTTTATTCACTGTTATTAAATCTACATCTTACATCCTTCCTGTGCTGTTAAACATTACATAGAGCTCGCATAGTTGTTTGCCAAGATTTCCTGTTCTCTGTGAGTCTTTCAACTTCATCAAGGGATGTTATGCCCACTAAACTGGCTTCTCTTAACAATGTCCTCTTTAGAGTTTCATGTGGTCGACCTCTTTTTCTTTGGCCTGTTGTTTTCCACTTGATAGCTTGTTTTGGTATTCTCTGATTGTTTCTTCTCATCACATGGCCTACATATGTCATTTTCTTTTTTCTGATCACCCATAAGACAGGTTGTTGTTTGCTCATCTGTCTTATATCTGCATTGATCTTGAATTTGTTCCACTTTATACCAAGTATTTTCCTTAGGCATTTGTTTTCAAAAGAGTCTAATTTATGTCCACTTCTTTAGTTGATTCTGAGCTTTCGCTTCAGGGTGGATATCACATTTGAATTGAATAATCTTAACTTGGTTTTTGTGCTTATAACTTTTGAATTCCATATGTTCTCAAGATTTTTGAAGGACAATGTGGCTTTTGCAATTCGAATTCTAACTTCCTTCCTGGTGTCACTATCCTGGTCTATGTAGCTGCCAAGGTATGCAAACTGGTTTACTTCATCAACAACTGTTCCTTCTATGTATATTTTTCCTTCTTGATTAACGAGAAGTTTCATTATTTTTGTTTTGCCTTCGTTAATTTCAAGACCTATTTTGCTAGCCAAGGAAGACAGGGAATCTGTTTTTTCCTGCATCGATTTCACATTGTCACTGATAAGAGTTATGTCATCTGCAAAATCAAGATCTTCTATTTGGGCCCCATGTACCCAATCAATGCTGATTTTACCTGTACAGCATCTTTTCATTATAAAGTCTATGGCAATTCCAAAAAGCAATGGAGATAATATACATCCTTGTTTCACACCTGTTTCAATCTGAAACCATTCGTTCACTCCTTCTGCCTTTGACAGCACAAACATATCTGTTGTAGAGATCTCTAATGATGTGACAATTTTAGATGGTATTCCATCTGAACTAAATCTACATATCACATTTATTCAGTTACTATTCTACAAATATCACATTTATTCATTGTTACTTAGTCTACATATATCACATTTTTTTCTCTGTTACAAATCAACATTTATTCACTTTCACTTAAATCTACATCTATCACATTTATTCACTGTCACTAATCTACATTTATGAGTCTCTAACAATCACCTGCTGCAGCAGCTCCACAAGAAACAGTAATTTCAACAAACGATTTCTTGAAAACATTTTCTCATTTGCTTGCAAAACAAAATAACCTCCTCTATATACCATCATATACCTTTGATTCCTGGCAAGTCTATGCTGGCATGTTCATTAATGCCTATGCCATTTCTGATAATTCGCAAGGTTCCCTCTTTCATAGCTCCTGAGCATGTCACAAGCTGTTGTGTAGAATACAGGGAAAACAAAAGTCAGGCTGGGTTAAGTTAATCATCTCTGCATTCTAGATAAAGTCCGCACACGTTTCTGTCTTCTCTTTATTATTACTCTTGTAATGGGGAGTAAAGATGCAGTACTCATGCTGACTAAGGTGGCAGTTAGTAATTTACAGTCAGCTGCTTGCGACAGGGTCAGTGAATCATGGCCAACCAAGACCCTATTCTACCACCCAGGAGTTTCCGTGGAAAAAAAAACAAAAAACTGAGCGAATAAAGGATCACAACGGGAAAGTGAACTTGGTCCTAAAAATATGCAGGCCACAAGATGCATAATGACAGTGCAATGCAAACCAAAGCTTGAGGGCAAATTCAGAAGAATGTTCCTCAAAGTACAGCTCATGATGATACCAGTTCTATGTTTATTTAGAGTTCCTTTTGTGTCCTTTTTTGTAAGGCTCCTATTTTGTTCCCACATATTTCATTCTAAACACAAATACAGCAAGTATGTTAAATCTATTCTCTCTTAAGATGCAAACAAAACCTACTATGCCTATAACTATTCATATAAAAATAAATTATGCTGCCTGGTGGCACTGTCCTCAAGTATACTGCCTGAGTGCACAGTGATAGGTTCTTTCAATTGTCAGGTTTACTAGATTTCAGTCTTTTTTTTTTTTCAACCTTATTCCTGGAGATGATGTGTTCTGGCATTTTCAGTTTTTCTGTATCTTCAAGACAGGGGTTGATTTTGCAGGAATTAGCAGTAGCAGATGTTTATCTAGTGTGTTCTGCACAAGATAGTGTTGCAGGTTGCCCTGTAATTGATTCTTCCTGTCTGTATCACTACCTGCAGTATTATGTATGGTCCACCATAATTCTTTGTGAAGTATTTCTTGTTCGTAATCTGAAGATTGTGGTTCTGCTTGCTGTTGCTATTTCTTGAGTCTGATTTCAAAAACATTTTACTTCATTTTCCCGAGGTCTTCCGGTGAGAAAGTCCAACCCTAGACTAAACTGGTGCAATGAAAACCACGGTGTCACGCAGTCCCGCTTCTGAGACCCACCAAGAATACAGGCTAAAGCCCTGTGATACTCTGAACCCCATGTGGTCTTCTCGTGGATCTCGTGTGGTCCTTTCCACACAGGAGACCACGGGACCTAACGAGGACCACAGGCGTAAATTCAGTAGGATCACAGTGCGGTTTTGGTGGTAGAAGCGAACGAAGAAGAAGAAGAAGACTTCATTTTCCTTTAAGGACAGGAGTGACACAAAGCAGACTGGGTCCTTCATGCAGAATGGGTAACATGAGTATTTGTGCCAGGGTATCTTACCTCTTACATCCGTCCCATGCTGTTAAATGTCACATAAGGCTCACATGGTAGTTCCCCAAGTTTTCCTGTTTTCTGCAAGTTTTTTCAACCTCATCAGGGGATTTTATGCCTACTAAGTTGGCCTCTCTTAACAATGTCCTCTTTAGAGTATATGGTATATTGCATCTAAAATCTGATGATGTCTGCCTAAAGAATTAAGGTACTCCAAAGCATACTACACATCTATCACTGTATTAAAAGACAAATTGATGTCTCAGTAAAAATCAGTGCCATATTTGTGAGATTCTGCTACGTTTCAGTGCGGGTGAACTCAAAAAAGAAAAACAACTTTTGCCTCCATGCCGATTCTTTCCCTATACATCCTATATTTCATGCTGAATCATCGTAAATGAATAAAATAATGATCATAACTAAAGAACTATTTGAAAGATGAATATATAGGTGCTGGATCTCCAAAGAACGAGGAGTGAACAGAATCAACTGAGGGCTTGTGTCCCATGAAACAAAAGGGATAAAATCATGCAACGAAAATGAAAGTTCATGTGAGACAGTCAAAATCCAACAATGACTCACTGAACAGTGACATGCATGTGACATTTTATATTCTATCAACATGCTACTAAATTATTCAACAACCTTTTCTTGCTTTCAACTACTTCATCATGCTAAATCTGGACACCAGACATGAAAATAAAGTCCAGTTTTCTCCAGGTTTTCATGGCAGTTCCCCAGCTTCTGCCTTATTATCTACACCAGTGTTTCCCAACCTTTTCTGGATAATGCCGCATCTCAACACCTCAAAGATTTTGACCCCCCCACCAATAATAGCCAACCAAGTTCTGAAAAAAAAAATAATATAAATATATTCTAGTTGCCCCCCACCTTCAAAAAATATTCAAACTGCCCCCATGAGGGACATATGCCCCACAATGGGAAACACTGATCTACACCCTATGGTGATTCCACTAGTGTATACTCCACTGTGTCTCAAACAGGTCTTTCCTTTATGTTTATCATCTTCAGCTTCAGCACTTCTTATGCTACAATACATGCCTGCACTACAGAAATCCTACTGATTTCCAGGTTTTTCTAATGGGGTATTTGGTCAAGTTTAATGTCTCAAGTCCTTACGATTTTTGTGCTCTTACAGTATAACAATTAGAAGAATCTGTAAAGCAATGTTTATCTATCTTTTCTACCCCTACAAAACCCCTTAAATAATATTTTCATGCCTCAGGGAACTTCTCTCCCTGTGTGATAAGTAAGTTATAGATATAATAATTAAATAATAACGATCAATGTTCTTTTGAGTTGAGAATCATATCTGTCTGTGGATCTATGTGTTTGCTCTTCTACTCATGATCTCTGATGAAACACCTAGTTTCTCGTGTGGCACCAGAAGGTAAGTCATAACCCTAGTTGAGAGACTCTGTTGTAGAGATTACACAAAGTTATGCTGCCTTAATTTAATTTTTAAACATTTTAAAACTCTTTTGGCCTGTGTATAAGACAACTGCTTTTTTTTTTTGGAGTGGAGGGGAACGGGACCTTTAAATTTTAACATACCTGACCCTGTCCCTGCCTCTCCAGATCCACCACAACCATGTCTACAATTGGGCCAAGGTTAACAAATGTCTCCATAACCTGAACATATGACCCATTCTGATCCGGTTTTAAGTTCAGCTGAAATGTAACAAAACTGTTTTAGATGCTGAAAGTCTCATTCTTATAAAGACAAATGAGACTACTATTCTATAGTACTGCTGACAATCTACTGTAAAACAAAGAACAACAAAAAATGAAAAAAAAAACTTACCTCAGTGCAAATAAAATTTGGCAAAAAAATGGATAACTGCATGGTTAAAAAAAAAAAAAAAAATCAAAAGTGGCAATAAAACAAGTGACCCATAACTCTGTTCCACCAGCAAAAATAATACACAAACTGAATCCAATACCTTAGTCCCCTTTCTTTCTAAAAACTAATTTAATTAATTTCAACAAATTCATTCTAATCAACACCTCACAAGGTGAGACAACAAAGTGTGTGGCACACATGAGGCATTTTGGGACATGTCAAGAACATTATGGCTGGCGCAACATCATGGAAAAGACAGGGACCTTACCATGTCTAACTCACAGACAAGCAATGGACCTACCAGTAAGAGAAACAAGCGATGCAGGCAAAGTTTGGGCCCCCTGAGAAGAGCCTGCTGTAGATACAAACAGACAGAGACAAGCTTGGCGGAGTGTTCTACGAACACAAGAAACGGAACAGAGTGGAGATGCACTGTCGCCAATGTTCCATGGGGAGACGGCACGAAATGATGAAGATGATGAATTGATTACATTTACAAATAGACATGATTAGCACATTCATCTCTCAAAGTATAGGTCAGCTGTTTTAATCTAGCCTGCTGAGCCCCAGTCACCCAGCTGAAGATATGGGTACCCAGATCCATCTAGATTTGGGGAAGGAAGGGCAGTCAACCACATCATCCTTTAGCATGTTAAATGATGACCACTAACACTTTATCCTCCTAGGTGACTCTATGGCACAGCCAAGCTATCTTATTTCTACAACTTCATCATATACAGGCAGTCCCTGAATTATGAACATCCAACTTGTGTACATCCCACAATTATGAACGACCCCCCACAAAGTTGGCTAAAAACAAATATCTGAATTACTTGCAACAATTCCTAATAATAACTGGTAGCTACTTTGTAGCACACATCAAAACACTACACACCTACAGCAGTTCATCAGTTTCTTTAACTTCTTTATGCATAGAAGGACATAGCACATACTACATAACTGATGTTAGATATGAACCATACCTAGCTGTTTCGACTTATGTACAAAATCAACTTACTAACAAGCTTGGGAACAAAACTCATCCATAACTCAGTATCTGCCAGTACAAGTTTAACTTTTGGTCCTATTAATTCTGAAGCTCTTGCTATCAACAACTGTATATGACAGAAAATTTGTTATAGACCAATAAATATTATTACCTTGACAAGCTGTGAATCTCCGAAATGAGATCCCAAGAAGATTACGCCATTGTCCAAGTACAAAATCTTCTCTGGGATGGTTGTCTGTTCAAGAGGAGAATGGAAGTTTCTTTTTTTTTTTTCATAAAAATCACAAAGAAGCCCTATTAAAGTAAATTTTCTTTTGTTGTTGCTTAAACACTAGTTGTACCATAGTGGTGTTCTAGTTAATGCACCTGTTTGCAGACCAACACAAGTCTCAGGTCCAGGTCACCATTGGTGTGGACCTTTTCTTGGAGCAGTTGATCAGGTTGAGTTGACCCAGCCTCAAGAAATGAATACCTGGGATTTCTATACAAAATAAAAGACAGCGAGGACATGCGCTAGTCTCCCTATCTCACAAGGTCATGACTTGGATATGTGAGGCACTGCCACCTCACATCCCTGTGATGTGCTACTGCCACAGGACATAACTTTACCTATTAGCATTGCAAGTGTTTCCTATGCAAATGTCACCGATTCTGACACGAACACACTCTTCCTTTAACAGACTGATGGCCACATGTTTGGCACATTCTGGTGTACCTCACCATGCAGGCAGTTATTTTCACTTTCAAAGATCAGACAACCAATCCTGGTGATCAGGGGAAGACAAGGTACCATTAAAAGGACTAAGAGTTTTATCAAAAAAACATATTCACAGAATCAAGTGGAATCTAAATTCTGATCCTTTGCTCTATAGCCATATACACACAAAGTTATCCACACATTCCTCCTATTCCCCCATCATATTATACATACATCAAAAAGTTACATATTTTTAGATCTCCCATAAGCTATTTGTTTAATAACATGAAGAGTAAATGCTTCACCTACTAATTTCTTTAACCTATTTTACAATGCAATTTAAAAAAATTACAACACACATCTACACCAATAAACCACAGCCACACAAGGCCTCTTTCAGAAACAGGCTATATGATCAACATTTTGCATCAAAAGCAATGGAAACATTGAAAAACAGATGAGAAACAGATTTTTACCACTCCCAGAGTTTCCACTTTCAAATCCTTGACCACAACAGTTCCATCCATCTTCTCTTCTTTCTCAAGGATCAGCATAAGCAGATCTCCAGCCAAATTGCCGAGTAAATATCGAGAGCCGTTTGCATCCACTTTACCGTAACAGTTGATTGGGCTTAGCTGTTGAGCGATGCAGAAACATTTTCAAAAATTTGTGAAATGTCTGCCAAACAAAAGATTTTCAAACTTTTACAACTAATCTCAGGTAACACATTTACTTCCTTCATCTTTTATTATTTTTTTTAACATCAGTGAACCGCTGTTAACTGAAATGTATTCTATATACACTGACCTGACTTTCATGTGAATCCTTTCTCTGAAAACTTATAGTACTGCAGACTTTACAAACTGCTTTTCAAAAAAATAAAAATAGAACAACTGCAGTCACATTATTTTGTTCCACTGCTGAGACTCTGCAATTTTAAACTACTATAAACACTAAACTAGGCATTGTGTCAGGTCTTGGTAAAAAATCTCCCAGCTGTGTTAATTACAAAAATGTTTGTGTGGATTTATTTCATACAGCTGAGTTAATGTGATCACACCCACATGTACAGTGCACTCGGTGGACCTCATTTTACAGAACGATCTTCCATTCACAAGTGTGTCTGCTGCTCATATCTACCACTGACTGGTGCATGGTGGGACATTACATAATAAATCTGTTTTAATTTTACCACTCCTGCGCTCACCTGACAGTCATCGGTGGTAGTGCAGTTAGAAAAACCATGAGATCAAGAGGGCTAAAAACAAAATATGTCCTTGTGTTCTCTAATCATCTGCTCTTCTTAACAAAACAAGTTATTGGACAAAAATTATAAAAAACTCTCCTTTTTGTAATTTTGTCTCAGCTAACATCTGCTTTCACTACTGATTTTGCTCAGATTGCCCTAAGACAGGGATTAGATCTTTCATCCTGTGATCCCAGTTGCCTGTGCTTAATGTACAATGACCACTGAATCTGAGATAACATGATTTAGTGTGGCAACTAGTAAGACTAAGATAACAGCAGACTGTTGCGACTTTTTCTGGATTCCAGAACCTACAAGAATTTTTAGCTGGTACCTGGCTGATGAAAAGTGAGACACCATGACAGTCCACTATAAAGACTTGCTCTTGCTAGAAAACAAGGAAACTGAGGCATTAGGGGAAAAAGTCCAGTCTCTCATAACCCAACTATTCCATCAAGCAGTCTATATTATCTAACCTTAATCTGTCCAGGTGCTGTAACAATGAAGCTTTCTCCATTGTGATATGTTACAGACTCTTGTCCGATAATCACTGTTCCACCAAATGGCTCTGGAACTAGGAAAAGATAAAAATAAAAAAAAATAAGAAGAAGAAGAACTGCAAAGTGCAGTTACATAAAAGTATGTAAGTACATTGAATCTGAGTAGTGAATATTTTCATCTTGTATTTCAAAGCCGAACCTCCACTCTGGTGCTAAATGGTAGCTTTAGTTGTCAGATATTTTCTGTAAGATGGCTGTACTTCACATCTACAACGCTCTTGTAAATAAAGACTGAATCACTCTGTAATGGTATAACTACACAAAAAGTGCTCACTTTGTGTTGTGGTTTGCAGAAACAAAATCTTTAACAAATAAAAGGTGCTAAGAAAAAGCCATAAACAATAAAATCTATATGCAAGTGGCATCATCTGTTCCTAAACACAAGAAGTGAACACTCAATTCAGAGATGAATGATTTGCACATTCAAATGATATTCCAATGTTCTTATTCTTCAACATTCGCCTCAAAAAGGCATCACAAAGCTCGACACATCCAACTTCAGTTAAATGTATTTTTGTGGCCACAAAAATGGGATTTATAAAATGTTTTATCTATACAATACTCCTGTACAGGGCAGAAATCTGAACTCTAAATAAAAAGTTGGAGAGAAGGATGAATGCAGCAGAAATGTGCATCTACAGAAAGTAGGTCATTATATCATGGAAAATGAAAAAAAGAAATGTACAAGTATTAGATCTACAAGTGTTCAACACGAACTTCTCAAAGAAATAAGAATCCAGAAAATAATTTAACCAAAATACATCAAAAAGACATAGTAATATAGTGAAGACCATACTTGAAACAACGGTAGAATGAGAAGTAGAGAGAGATGTAGATAGGAAGACAGAATACAAGACAACAATATACAGCTTGGCTGAGCGCACCACCAAGGCAAGGAAACAAGAAAACTGAAGATTCATTACTGCCAATCTTCATACTGAAGATGTCACATGAAGATGATGACTTCTTCTTCTTCTTTTGCATTGTCTGTCTATATCTGCAGTCCTGTCTCTTGGATAAATTTCACTGTTTTTTGTAACTCATGTATGGAACCGTAGAGCTTATCTTCTTTAGTGGTTTCACTGGGCCAGTAATTATTTCTCAATGTCTCATAGTTGGTGCAGTTTTGGAGGATATGTTCCACAGTTTGGGGCACCTGGGCACATGTACATAGATTAGTAGTACCAACTTTAAACTTTGTATACATACGACTTCGGAGTCGGCTGTGTCCTGTTCGGAGACGGAAGATGGTGACTTGTTCCTTTCTGTTTAGCATGTGATAGTCATCATGTGGTGGTGTTTGTGGCTTCCTATAGGTTTTTACCATGCTTTTCTTCTGATTATAGGTGATTGGTATGTCTGGTTGCTCCATTTCAGTGCCCTCTTTGGCCAGATGGTCAGCCTTCTCATTGCCCGGTATCCCACAGTGGGAAGGAATCCACTGCAAGGTGAATCTGTGTTGTAAGCTAATTTCTGATAAGGTATCCTTAAGGTCTGGTAGTTTGTTGCACTGAAGAGCTTCCAGTACTGATCTTGCATCTGTGAGAATTACTACGGGACATGTATCAATTCTGGAGTCGGATAGTTTTTCAACTGCAGAAGGTGATGACAATTTTTGGGGCCAGGTTGATCGCCTTCACACTGCAACTCCTTCTCACATGGCCAGACTACTGTTTAGGAACACCACTAGGAGGCAGAATGGTATCATGGTCAATATTTGCCACTCCTATGGCATCACTGACTGTTGTCTCACTCAACTGAGTACTGCATTTTCACCCACATATTCAAATGCAACCAAAAGATCTCTGTTCAGAATGTTTAACTTACCAAACAATATAATCCATTTGCATTGCAACCTGATTATCAAATTAAATCAAACCCAGTAATGCCTGGCAGATTCTAATTCGTCACTGTCATGTTGCTGGGAATAAGAATGGGAAATCTCAAGAGACTTCCATTTACTGATCAAGAAACATTCCAAGTGCATAGTGCTTGGGGGCAAAAGGAATAAGAAACAATGAACCAAAGGTAACCAGAACTGTTCTACTTCTCTGTAATTATTCTAGGAGGAGGCTGTGATACTCACTAATAGGAAAAAAAGGTCAGCATGTTTCCCCAAACCAGTGGAGAATATTAAGAAGCCTGACTCTTGGACCATCCAACTTATGTCTGAACAGCAAAGATCTTTCTAGCACCAGTTGTTTGAGTGGGTGGGTGGGGACCTGAAGACATGGTCTGATCTGGCAAATCAGTGACCCATAGCCAACATGCTAGTGTCAGGGCTGGCAAATCACAGTTGACCAAAACCCTGTCCCACCTCTCTGTTGGTACTCTCAATAACAAGCAAAGGCTGACTAATGGCACAATGACTGCCATATTCCTCAATGCAATGGAGTCTGCAACAGAAGCACACACACTCCTAGCCCTTTAGCTCCAATCAGGGAGTGAAAAAAATATCTGCATTATCTGCTCCTAAGCCAACACAATGCTGTGCCTCAACAGGCTCACAGAACACCAGCTCACAGTGGTTCTGTGAAAAATTTTCTGTACAAAATTTTGCAGCTGTAGGAAAATCAACAACAGCAACATACAATGACAATAACAAAAAATATTCACAAAAATAATTACTACTACAAGCTTCATAAGAATATTTCATGAATCCTATTCTCTTATAATCACATTAACACAAGGACAACATTTATTTATTACAATACAATGCCTACATAAAGTTCTCACTTACTGGGGATAAGCATAGAGGCCATTGTCTCAACATTATCCTGTTTCCAAGGGCCCTTGATGAAATCTTTTTCTCTTTCCCTGATGGGCACCTCGTAAGTCTTCACGTGTCGGCCAGACTGATCCTAAAAGGATAAAAGTGCAAGCATAATGATGTCACTTGTTCAAAATGTCTAAATTATATTAAAACAGCCTGTCTGAGTGGCCAAGTCTCTGGTCTCTCATGGTGGTTCAAGACCTGCCAGGGGTACTGCTGTCACCCTGCTTTAGAAATGAGCACCTGGTTCCACTTGGAGCTAAGGAAGTAAAGCCAGCCAGGCATGTTGCTGACCACGCTGTCCTCAATCTGAGTGTGCCAGTTGGTCAAGGAAATCATGGGCACTAACACTATATCATCACTTGAGTGCATCTAAAGCATGACTGGGCTACCATTAGGCTTGACATAAAAACTAACTCTTCAATAATCTTAATTATACAAGCAACTACATATGCACATCAATTCTCACTGCGGTAAAGAAGAAAATTAAAATTAAGATTACACATTTCAGTACTGGTGGCAGTGGTCCAGGACTTCCCTGTGAATGCAAGCCAAAAACTCTTAACTGTTCACTGCCTGTAGCAATGAAGCTGACATCCCGGCACAGGTGACCAGTATTGGAGTGTAAGTGGTTTTGCACTGGTGGGTGTCTTAGAAGCACCTTTTTTTTTGTGGGGGGGGGAGGGAGGTTAGACACATTCAATGGAAATGTTCATCTGGTATTGTCACACTACATGCAAATATATTTTTGGTTATTTCTGAGTTCTGTTTAAGTGTGGCAGATGGCAAACATTCTCTAGTTATGGAGAGAACCACAGGACCATAAGAGCTTGTCCCAAACAGCAGGCATGGATCAGCTGGCAGAAACCATGAAAAGCTAGGAGGAACAATGAGTGGCATTGTATCCCCATAAAGTTTCCTCACATGCTCTGAGAAATGTCAAAAACTAAAAAGGCTCCTTAAAAACCTCTGTGCCCCTGCTGTCTTGCTGCTGCTAGGGAAAAGTCCAAAACCAAGAGGCCATACCACAAACTTTCAGAAGGCAATGGAAAACCCCCTGCTGTTAACTCTCAAGAATAGTCATGCAAACTGAGGTGACAGAAAATATCAAGAAGCATAACCACGAATGCCCGGCAGGGCATCTGATAATGCTGATGGTTTCTTTCTTGTCTGCCAAACTCTATTATTCATCATTTCTTAGCTGGTCATATTAAGTTACATCTAAGAAAAAAAATTCACCACACCCACCTTATGTGTCATTAACACTATGTATTGTTATAGTTTACAACATGAACTTGTACTTACATAGTGAATTAAGGCAACTGTTGGATTCTGACAACCATATAAAAATGCCATGTCAATGACATTGAGCTCTTCCATTCTGAAATGACAAAAAAGTACAGAAGTGGAACTGTCTGAATAAAGAAAGAGGTGACACTGAAGTGGAGGGTTTGAAAACATCATAACAGGGAACATAAATGGGAAGAGAGGTAGGGGAAGACCAAGAGAAAAAAAAAAAAACCATGGACAGTCTAACATGATGGCACAATAAAAATTACCAACTAGGCTAACAGAAAATATTCTTTCTCTCTAGTCCCATCAGTGCCCAAGAGTCATGGGTCTGCTGGTAGCAAGAGATTTCCATTTCTGTCAGTCCTTAACTACCTTCTTGACTGTCTCCTACATCAGTCCTCTATTTACCAGCATTCTCTCTGCTGCACATTTCTTTGACTCTTTTGGTTGACCCACGATTCTTTTACCGAGGAGTCCATATCAAAAACTGCACGGTAAAGATTCATCTGTCATTCTCATAATGTGGCCAATCCATTGCCACTTCTTCCTTTCAGTTACTGTTGACAGCGGAATCAGGTCCGTTTCCCTTAACAAGAGCTCATTACTTATGGTACTTGGCCACAATGCTCCCTTTACAATAAAAAATATCAGAGACTGAGATCTAGGAAGAAACATGACTGCCAAGGCCTACCAGCAAAGCACATGATAGTGATAACACTGAAGACAAAAGAATAGTGACTAATTACAAGATCAGAGATCTTTTATAACTCACCTTTCTCTTAAGAAAAAGATGGGCAAGAAACAAAAGAGCAAACTAATAAAAGCCCCCCACCCCTCTTTTTAAAAAAAAAAAAAAAACATAGGGTGTCCCAAAAGAACAAAAACCCAGAAATTTACCAATATACCCCATGCAATCTAAGAAATGGCAAACAGTATCATCCATATACTGTGCTGAATGTAAAAAGTGAAAAAAACTATTGGACACAAACAAGAAAAAAAAAACTGGTCTAACAGTTACTAAAAAAATAAACAGACCAGTCTTATTTCACCCATGAACTGGCTGCTGCAAACTACTAGCTCGACCACATCAATGATAAATATCCACACAAACTACTGCCTATGTGCAAGCGGAATATAACAATTGGAACGTTTACTGAAAAAAGAAAAACCCATCCCTGAAAGACTTGTATCTGGAAAAAGGTTGAATCAGAGGGCAGAAGTTAAATAACCAGTCCAAAAAACTTACTTCTCTAGTGCAATGGTCAACCTTTCATTGTTAACACCACCCCACCCCCCCCACAACCCTTCTTTCCATCCTGAGAACAGAGGTGAACCCTTCATTAAAAATAAAGCAATAAACAGAACCCAGATGATGCTGTGATTTTATTTAATTGAGCCAATCCATTTTCTGGTCCACGGACCCCAAAAAAGCCTTCCATAGAACTACTGGGGGGTTCCATAAACCCTGGGCTAAGAACCACTGCTCTAGCGACAGTGCACCAGATATGGAATAATCTAAAACTTGAACATTCAAACAGATAAAACAAATTAACAAAAGTTGATGACACAATCAACAGAAGATGGAAATGACCAAAGTATACAATGAAAATTCAGTAGAAAGGCCACCTCTCTGCTCCCTTATCTTGACATCAAAAATGAAAGAAAATAAAAGTTCTAGGACAAAATTTAGGAAAAAAAAAAAACAAACAAAGGAAAAACTGAAGATAATCATATTTTAGAAGAACTAATCTCACCAGCACAACTCAAGCCTGAATCTTGAAAAAAAAAACTAACCTGGTGGCCCACTTGAATCTTGGAAGACCTTTTATTGTGAATAAAATGTTATAAAGAATTATATTTCAATATGTATATGCATACAACTATTCCTTTACATTACAAGTGCTAATCATATACAAGAAACCTAAATTCTAGAGGAGAAAGTTTTTTTTTTAACTCACCTGATGCTGAATGCCTTCAGCTCCTTGTTCTCCTTCTCCAAAGGAATGATCTTGAAAAGTCCATCATACAGTCTCAGCCCAATAACACGACACTCAGGATCAATAATTCCGATAATGCCTGTATCCGATAATCTTCCAATGCGATCCTGAGAAGCAACGAAAAATCCACAGACAAGTCTTTATCAAATAAATAATTTCATCTTAATTTTATTACAGGTTATTTATAGATTTTAATCTTAAAGTCTGTTCACTAGATTTGAAAGATATTACATCAGTTTTTCCACTTTTATGCCAACAAGACAACAGGAGTTTTTTTTTGTTTTTTTAAATGCAAAAAAACATACATGCTGCTACTATCAATACTAATAATCTATATACAATGTTAAAAACTGGCAAATATACTTATGTAGGTCCATCCTTTTGTGCATTTGTGTGCTCGAAAGGGAAATGAAAGACAAAGAGATTGAGAGAAGAAAGACAGGGAGAGAGGAGAAAGACTGACAGAAAGAAAAAAAAAACCAAGAAAAGAGACTGAAAGAAAGAGGAGAAAGAGATGAGAGAAATACAGGTAGGCAGAAACAGGAGAAAGACCAACAATGAAGAGAGAGAGAGAGAGAAGACAGAGAGACAGCTGAACAGATTGGAGAAAAACAGAAGAGAGACAGACAAGAGAAAAGGAAGACAGGAAGAGAGGAGTGAGACAGAGAGAAAAGGAGGACAGAGAAAAAAAAAAAAACAGGCAGACAGAAAAATTATATGAGAACAGACTGTTTAAAACTCTTGGATTAAGAGAGTACCTGAACATTTCCATGTGCTCTTGTAATTATTTCAATGTTCTCCCCTTCCACCTGACACTCCAGAATCATAGCATTGTACCGATGAGTTAACAGGAACATCAAATCCTTCTTCTCACCCTGAAAATTTTCAGTTTACAAATCTTTAGCAACTGCTAACCACAGCGGATAATTCAGGGTCAGCTAAACAAACAGCTTATAGATAAGGACAGAGAAAGTTGGATGACCTTAGCTGCCAGTCTTCCCTGGGAGGGAGGGCACAGGATGATGATATATCTTCAGTCTTTCTCTCTAACAACGGTGCCATAATCTACTTCTTAAACCTCCCATGAAGATCAGGCCTTCAATAATTTTTCCAATCTTGGTCTCACAGCAAAGACATCTCAATCTTGTGAAAGTTTCTCGACCTTCTTCCTTCTCAGTACATCCAGATGATGAATTCTTTGTTTACTTATTCAGTGACAGTAGTTATTTATTTAAATAGTTGTTAATCCTACCATATTCGAATTACTATGGGTTCATTGAAACCTATATTGAGAAGCAAGTAAATTACCTCAGTTCACCAAACAACAGAAGATTAAACTAGGGTGATAGCAGGACAGACCTAATATCCCAATCCCACACTTTGCTGTCTGGCCGTCTAATTATGGGTTAGAACAGAGTTACAGTCACTTTCAAAGGAAACCTCTAGCCCCCAAATTTATGCTTGAAATGTATAGGGCACAGGATACAGGAGTCTTTGTCAGTACCAGTTTGAACACTACAAAAACACAAACTTGAGTTACACACAATTTTGCACGTTTCCACAGCGATATTAAATCTACTGCTATTTAGAAAACAAAAAAACAGGACGGATCTAATGTTGGTGGTCACGACATCCGGTGTTAGTTACTGAGATCAATTTGCATACCTGAGAAGCTCAACGGACATTCTCCTTTCCCACGAAATTGGATGCAGTGGAAATTAATCTGCCAGTTTATTTTAATTATCCTCTACTCTGTGTGCCCCCTTGCCTCATCATGATTCTGCTACAGTACTACCAAAACTACGCGATAAAAGACCAGTTGAAACATCCGATCCGAAAGTCATATCTCAACAAGAAAGAAACAGTAAAGGAAAAACATGTACCATCATTGTATTTTTCTTGATCGCAATTATAGCACGGAGTAACATCTGGAAACTGGAAAATAAAAGTAGCAGTTTCATTTTTTTTATTTTTTGCACAGCTCCAAAAATTTTGTGTGTTGTGATTTTCTTTCTGTGTGCAGCCGCACAGTTTAGAGGGAAAAGTGCCTAGGACTGCATAAAATGGAGGAGTATGATTGCCAAAACTACCTAGGACTGCACAAGATGGAGGAGTATGATTGCCAAAACTACCTAGGACTGCACAAGATGGAGGAGTATGATTGCCAACACTACCTAGGACTGCATAAAATGGAGCAGTATGATTGCCAAAACTACCTAGGACTGCACAAGATGGAGCAGTATGATTGCCAAAACTACCTAGGACTGCATAAGATGGAGCAGTATGATTGCCAAAACTACCTAGGACTGCACAAGATGGAGCAGTATGATTGCCAACACTACCTAGGACTGCATAAAATGGAGCAGTATGATTGCCAAAACTACCTAGGACTGCACAAGATGGAGCAGTATGATTGCCAAAACTACCTAGGACTGCACAAGATGGAGCAGTATGATTGCCAACACTACTTAAGACTGCATAAAATGGAGCAGTATGATTGCCAAAACTACCCAGCACAGCGCATAATAACTCAGGTGACCTCATACCTCTAGGGCAGTGTTTCCCAACTGAACAATGATTAAAATGGGAAGGAAAACCTGAAAGGACACCATGCCAGAGATGTAATTATCAGGCAAAAAAGGTGCAGATATCACAACCTAGATATAAAACCACAACACACAACACAACCAACTCCCTTTTTTGACAGCGACAGCAGAAGAAGAAACAAAAAAATAAACAAAACTGAGGGAAGTCTCTGGATAACTTAACAGAAATGATATTTACCGGTGGCCTAAACAGTTCAATGACAGCTATGCGGCCATAAATCATAATCTCTTTGATGGGCCTAAGACCTTCTGGGGTGACAACATAGATTTCCAATCTGGTATTTTTGGCAATAATCAAGTTCAGGTCCGAGGGGGAGGTGAAGTTTCCTGAAACAAAACAATTAAAAATATAAGCCATACATATCTGGCAAACAGCAAAGATGACTGTGCTTATGTGACAGTGGCACAGTTATCAGGGAACAGTGTGAATTTAAGCTCGCTAAGACCCTCCAGTCCAACCTCTCTGTTGGCGCTCCTTGTAACATGCTCAGCTTGGCTTAATATGGCAGGGCTCGCCATCATCCTCATGATTGTGGAGCCTTGTGAGCAGATTTTGCTTGTTTGGGTCCATCTCAAGTCTTCATGCTAGCCACTGTCAACTTCTCATCCAGTTTAACTTCATTCTTGAGTTTCAACATATTTAAAGCTATGACCCATAAGAACATTTTGCTTGCAGATTGTGTGAGATACAGTAACAACAACTCTGTGCATATGTTCATGAATATAATTTGCTCATAACTTCCTCATGTTCACCCTCAAAAGAGCAGTGGTTGTGCTGTATTGCGCCTATTGGTCCAACACATGTCTGACTTCATGCATTTTTTAAGACTCAGGTTCGTCTTCCAAATGTGATCCCTATTAACTTGTCCAGACTGCTGTCTGTTTCGAGGGGCACCACTGGGGGGTAGAATAGGGTCTTGACTGAATATGGATCGCCAAACTTGACACAAGCAATCAACTAGGGTCGCTGACTACTATCTCATTCAGCCCGAGTGGGCCTTCGCTCCCTGACCTATTCCTAACTTATTTCTAGTTAAAGCACAGTCTATGTTTTCAAACTCAGTCATTTGCATGTCCCTTGCGGAACTTTGCCTCCGCAACAGTTCTCCTGCAGGCAACTCGGTTGTAAGCAAGATGCCCTGCTGCTGATGCATCCATTTTCACACTATGCTCTGGAATTCTAATATTAAATCCGATACTCTGTTTTCGTTAATCGAATGTTTTAAACAAAAATCTACTCCATGTGATCTGCTCGGCTCTTGTGGGTGAAATTCAACCTAAATCTTAAATATACAATATCATAGCAAAGCTGAAACTTAACTGGAAAAAAAAAAATAGAGGATGTTTCAAGGTTTTGTTTATTGTTACTTCTGCTAATAAAACCGTGTCCTATTACCTCACTTATGCTAATACAAATAAATCTGCAGTGCTTTATTCAACTATATCTATCTACCTGTTACGCCATTTGTGACAGATGTCGGCTTATGTGCAGTTACCACGTAATTATAAGCCATGTTGTTAAATCAAACTTCTGTCTCGTTTGCTTCGCAACTTCCCAAAAATCTTAGAGCTAGGTTGGGTGTTATCGATACGATAACGGAATCTTTGTATTATTTTATATAATCGATATTTAAATATATTAGATACTTATTTCGATTACAAGCGCGATACTATTTACTTCACGTATAAACTGGGGGAAAAGTAGTAACAGCTTTATTACTAAACGAGCACACAGTTGTGATGTTTCCGTGTGAACTTCAATCATTTAAAAACACACGGACGAAGTTTATTTCCTAGTTTATACATTTTGTTAGCATAGCTTTGGTGGCTTCGTTTATTTATATTTTATCTTATCTTATATCCTTCCCGTGCCGTTAAACGTCACATAGAGCTCGCAAAGTAGTTCGCCAATTTTTCCTGTCTTCGGCGAGTCTTTCAACCTCATCAGATGATTTTATGCCTGTTAATTTGGCCTCTCTTAACAATGTCCTCTTCAGAGTTTCAAGCGGTCTGCCTCTTTTTCTTTGGCCTGTTAATTTATATACTTAGTTTTATATCATTCTTCTTATATCTTATAGCCTTCCCGTGCCGTTAAACGTCACATAGGGCTCGCAAAGTAGTTCGCCAATTTTTCCTGTCTTCGGTGAGTCTTTCAACCTCATCAAGGGATTTTATGCCTGTTAATTTGGCCTCTCTTAACAATGTCCTCTTCAGAGTTTCACGCGGTCTGCCTCTTTTTCTTCGGCCTGTTGTGTTCCACTTTATAGCTTATTTTGGGATTCTCTGATCATTTCTTCTCATCAAGCGACCAACATAGGTCCATCTCCTTTTCCTGATCACCCATGAGACTGGTTGTTGTTCGCTCATCTGTCTTATCTCTGCATTGTTCTTGAATTCGTTCCACTTGATGCGAGTATTTTCTTTAGGCATTTGTTTTCAAAAGAGTCTAATTTCTTTTCTATTTCTTTAGTTGTTTTCCAGCTTTCTCATGCATAAATGAGGGTGGATATTACATTTGAACTGAATAGTCTTAGCTTGGTTTTTGTGCTTATAATTTTTTAATTCCATATGTTCTCAAGGTTCTTGAAGATCGATGCTGCTTTTGCAATTCTGAGTCTAACTTCCTTTCTAGTGTCACCATCCTGGTCTATGTAGCTGCCATATATATACTTTACACACTAACTATTCGTGTGCTACTTATTACTTCGGGTGGTTACTCATTAAAATGCGTTGATAAGATTAGCGGTGCAGAAGTCTAGTACATAATGATAATCTAAGTCTTTACAACTGAAATGCATTGCAAAACGATATCTGATATACCTCATTCTGGATGTGGCATTTTAAGAATTTCTGGATTCTGCAGTGGACTCAGTGTCAAGAAGGGGGGGGGGGGGAGGGAATAGAAATTATAAACATCACCACTTGTAAGTATCTAAGTATCACTGAGAGTTTGAGGAGTCAAATGTTCTGGGGAAATGCATGGTAGCTGATAGTTAATGCGTCAGCGCGCTTTCAACTCTAACATAGTCTCTCACACATTGGGCTAGTTTATACCTAAACATTAGTTTATTACTAGATAATTTAATAGATATTAAAAGCAGGTGCAGAAATTCAAATACCTTGGAGCAGTAATAACTTCGGATGGGAAATGCAGAACAGAAATTAGGAACAGAATAGGCCAAGCAAAGACTGCATTTCAGAGAATGAGAAACATTATGCAATACACCCTTATCAATGAATGTTAGAAGATGAGCCCTAAAATGCTATATTGAACCTATCTTGTTATATGGAAGTGAATCATGGACGTTAGGCAGGTCTGCACACAAGTCATTGGAAGCAGCAGAAATGTGATTTATTAGAAGAATGTTGTGAATTCCCAGGACAGCAAAAATAACTAATGGAGAATGTCTGAGAAGAGCTGGAGAGACAAAAAAATCTTGTCAAAAAAAAAAAAAATAAGAGAGAGAAAATGTACTTTCACATACATGTAATGAGAAGGGGTGGCGCATTGAAAATATTATAACAAAAAGGAAAATAGAGGGAAGAAGAGCCAGGAGAAGACCAAGAGAAATGATACTGGACAGTCTGACGAGATGGTGTGAGAGGAGATCACCAACCTAACTGATCTAATGGCCTGCATGAAGGACCGTGTACTCTGAAAAGCATAATAGCCAACGCCAGTCGACACGGCACCTGATGATGATGAAATTGTTGGCTTTTCTGTGTAATTATGCATATACAGATGCGATTTTTTTTCGATTTCTCTACAGGAAGACCTTGCCCGGTTTCAGGTACAGCTACATTTTTTAAAGTAAAAAACTTGAACTTGAAAACAAATGAAAATAATAAAAGGATAAAATAACTATTCGCTTTGGAAGACAGCTCACTGGGATGCTGCTCTCAGGTCATTCACTCCCGCTAGAAAAGCTATATCTTTAACATGTGTATCAAGTTACATTTTTTGTAAACAATGTGTTAACTAGTGCAACAGCTCTCCAGCGTCCAGCTTCCTCGTGAGTGATCTCTAGACTTCGATTTGTCAACCAACACAGAACGGGCACTATCATCCCCAGGACGCTGATGGATAAGTTGGGGGGGGGGGGGTAATCTGAGCGTCTGTGGACATGTATGGAGTACAATAATGATGGTCCAGACCATATAGTCTTCGACCTTCTAAAGATGACTCCAGTCCACGACCTTGTCAATGAGTAGTCTCCCAGTCTGCGACCTACTACTCGTGGGTCTGTCTTCAGCCCACAACCTTCCTCCCCCTCCCCTTAACTTTATCCTTCCTCGTATACTGTGAGGCGTCGAGTGGAGATGCAGGTGGCGTTTTTTGGGTCACATGAGTGACATTAGTGATGTTCATGTCGTAATTAGCGAATGTTTCAACAACACCATCTATCCATCATTTTCGGGATCTTCCTCCTGATCTTTGTCCTTTCTGAATTCGTGGCAGGACCAAAAAAAAAAAAAAATCCACTGTCGGCTAACTAGACCTGTCGCAACTTCACCAGAGCCCTTTTAGCAGCTGTTTTTGAAGTGATCCCCATTGGCCTACATGGTTACCGTAGCGGCCCCGTGAGATAAACCTACACTATACTTCGCCCAACCCAGCTATCCCCTACTTGGCTGTTACCTTCTCCCACGAGGAACCTTTCTTTTTTTCAAATTCATAAACGGGGTATTAGACTAGAATTCGGTATTGATACTGGGTTTTTTCGTTAGTATCGATATTTCAAAAAAGTAGCAGCCGTGTCTATTAAGGCCTTCAGCCATTACAAGGAAATGCCAGATATACTTGTTTATTTTATTTAAAAAACTTTATTGTGATAATTTCTTATGGATAATAGTAGGCTATCTGTAGATTCTTATGGTAGATATGTACTGATATTTGCATAAAATTTAATGTTATGAAAGTCACTATACAAATATTTATGTTATGTTATCTGAGGTGCCTTTGAAATTTACGCCTTCAATTTTACCACTTTCATTTATTTTCTCCAAACTGGCACGAATGAACAAAATGAACCATGCAAAAAACAGCGCGGGAAATCTTTTGCGTTTCGGGGGTTGCCAATACTACCAAGATAATACAAGGTCTTGTACTATATACATATCACTCAAGTGAAAATGGACTTAATGTTAGACTAAAGAATTATTTCAATGGATTTTTAAAGAATCTGGTATCCCTCTTTAGTTTTTAAGCTTTTGTGATCGGACAGAATGGTAGGTACAAGTATCATGTGCCTTCTCACCATGAAAGATTGGCTTGTGTAAAACCACCGTGTGTTAGAAAACGAGTTATAAAATGTTATATTGAACCTATCTTGTTTTATGGAAGTGAATCATGGCAGGTGTGCACAAAAATCATTGGAAGCAGCAGAAATGTGGTTTATTAGAAGAATGTTGTGAATTCCCAGGACAGCAAAAATAACTAATGAAGAATGTATGCGAAGAGCTGGAGAGACCAAAAAAAATCTTGTAAAAAAAAAAATAGAGAGAGAGAGAATGTACTTTCATAGGACATTCAATGAGAAGAGGGGGCATTGAAAATATTATAACAACAGGAAAAATAGAGGGAAGAAGATCAAGAGGAAGACCAAGAGAATGATACTGGACAGTCTGACGGGTTGGTGTGAGAGATCACCAGCTGAGCTGATGGCCTGCATAAAGGATTGTGTACTATGGAGAACCATAATAGCCAACGCCAGTGGGCATGGCACATGATGATGATGACGACGTAAAACCACCACACGTCTCAGTCAAGACACGGCTTTCGTCTGTGTGAAACAACACGAACAAGAGAAAGGTGATTTCCATAAAGACAAATGTAAAATGTATTAGAATGAACACAGGTGAACTACATCTGGCAATACATCAGGAAAAGAAAGGATGCAAGTAGAAAGAAAGACGAACCACATTGAACTGTATTCCTCTTGTGAGTACGCAATGTGTACGTCTGGAGTTGGCATCACTTTTTGTAGCCGTCTAATCAGCTGTTTGCAAGGAAAATGTAGTAAGTTTTTATTTACTTTCTTCATTGTTTATAATCACATCTGTTTACTACAAAAAGTATTGGATTCACGCTACTCCCGTCAGCATGCTGAATTTGTTTCTAAAAATGTTTGTCTCACTGACATTCCAGGATAAAGTATTCTGCTGTTCACTGCCATCTAACGCAGACACTAGCGTATCATTTTGAGCTGGCTAAAACACTGCTAAATCTCAGCTACAGGAACAAATGAAAGAAAGAGAACACAGGCTACCAAAAGACTATGCCTACTACCAGCTAAACAAAGAAGAACAAACCATCGTCCTAAAGCTACGTACCGGGCACAACAGGCAAAGAGCCATCTGTACAACGAATTCAAGATACGATCAACTGACGAATGTGCATGCTGCACCAATAAGGTGACAGCAGACCACATTCTATGGGAGTGTCCAATATATGAGCAACATTGGAGGCAGATATGACCAGTTACCACGCCAGTGCAAAGCAAACTGTATGGGGATGTCCACGCCCACCAGATGACCTCTGACTGCATCAGAATTATACAATTCAGTGTTTGAAACTAATTGAAGAAGAAGCGAAGCTATCTTTGGAGAGGAATCTTCACATTTATGAGCATTGGCTTAACCAAATGTTGACTGAAGTGCAAGGGCACAGTGTGAACAAGATTTGATCAGCTTCAGACTGAAGACGAAGCATCAGTACAGTTGCCACATTTCTCATTAAATATATCTTTATAGGCAGAGAAGATATATATATATATATATATATATATATATATTCGTAAACATTTAGTCTGGAAAGAATTCAACTTGTTTTCTATGGTTTTGGTGATTTTCCAGCATTCACTTCCAATATTTTGGCCAAACACCATAAGAAATAACATCTTATTGGCAGAAATGCAGATGAAGCCACTGACAACAATTATTGAGGAAAGACGCTGGCGATGGTTGGGACATGTGCTCCGAATGACTGACAACTCACTACCAAAAACAGCACTACGATGGACACCACAGGGGAACAGAAGTAAGGGTAGACCAAAAGAGACATGGAGAAGAACAACAGAAAGGATGCTGAGCAATAGAGGGCTCACCTGGGCAAGAGCAGAAAAAAAGGCGAAGGACAGGCATTTGTGGAAAACCCTTGCGGAAGCCCCATGTGCCCTGGGCACTTAAGGTTCAGATATATATATATATATATATATATATATAAAATACACTATAATATATTAAATGAACATATGTGTTTGTTTTCAAGTTCTATCTCTATTTTATCTGTTTTTCTTTAGGTAGCAGTTTATTTTATTTTTACCTATCTCCAGAATGCAGAACTAATGAAGTTCACATCAGAAATGTATCACAGAGGAACATTTTGGTCTTTGCCAGTTTCTTTGAAAGAAAAACTGTCAAGTTCTTGGACAGTGTGTTTGGAGATGTTGGCAAACAGCAGTTTCTTTACTTTAAGAGCAGATATGTTCAGGAAAGGTAGACAATTGCTTTTTCTTTTTTTTTTTTTCATCTTGATGTCCATTTAAAAAAAAAATTAATAACCTTTTTTCAGTTTTAATTTTGATGCTTCATTATCTGTATTTTTGTCAGTATTTGAAATATGTAAATATGTCCGTTTTTTGTGTGTTTTTTTTGTGCAAAGTGGGCACCTGAGTGGTGTAGTGGTTAGTGTGCTTATCTTTCAGATGGAGGTTGGTGGTTCACATCTAGCTAGAGGTGCCAGAGTCACCCAGCTGGTACCTGGCTCGTCCTGGAGCTGGGAAAATAAAAGCAGCCGAGCAGCTGGTCAAGAAAATTATGGCCACTAACACCATATTCATTAGGTGTCTCTGTGGCATGATAAGATTACATTTTTTTTTTAACACAGTGGAATAGTAAAAAGAGTACAAGGTATTTTAGAACTCTCACTTTTGGCTGTGTTGACTGCTTTGAAGGTAAGAATTTGTTACAGTATATTGAATGAACATATTTTAACTCTTTCTGTGCTATTGGTCGATATAGTGACGCTTCCGGTATCCCGAAGCTACCGTATGGTCACTATAATGATCATTGTTTGTTTCATTAAAACAAGCGGTGTAACATTTAGATTGTACATATTTCGTCCGCGATTCCGGTTACACTTTTCAAAATGGCGAAAGAGTGCCTAGTTACGAGCGATGCCAAGCGAGCAAAAGGACGAGAAGCATGGGAATTTTTCAATTTTTGACGATGTAGATAGGGGTATGGACATAGCCTATGGCCACCCCGCTGCTCTTGAATGTTTTCTAAGTAGATCTAGACATATTTAGATGACTGGAGAAGTAGTTAGGAGGTTAGTTCAGACATTCATTCAGTGAGAATGCAACACAGAATCACAATATGAGATTGACAAGTAGATCTACACATCTCAGATGGTAAGTAGTGCAGATCTAGACCTAGCCGATGGTGAGCTGACCACAATCAGTGTCTAAAAACATCACATTACTTTTCTTTTCCTAAAAAACTCATCATGATGATAACAGTAATTGTCTCGTTAATCATCATTTCCCAGAAGATGAAAAATGTGATTTAATATAAAGTTTGTCACAGGGTGATAGAGCTGTAAGCAGCTTTGAGTAGAGTCAGAATGAGAATCGGTACCATTAATGGAGCAGGAGTTGTACAGTAGAAGAATAGAGAAGAAAAGGGTCAGAAGCAATTTTAAGTGGAGTCAAAGGTTATATAATTGTGCTAATTTTGTTGGAGTTGAAAGTTTGGCATATCAACTTAACAGCATTGATTCATCATGTTCATCTTGTTCTCAGACACAAGTCTCATTTATAATCTTTTGAGTGAAATGATTCCTGTTGTGAAAAAAATGTTCAATTTTGTGTATGTTTATGAGACATAAAAGAGATGATGACTGCAGTAAAACTGGTTCTGGCAATAAAGGTCGATAGAGGAGTATGGTTCAGTTTTACAAAAATGACACAGGAATTTGAACAGAAATGCAAATGGCAGAAAGTAAGAAAATAAGATAAGAATATATAAATGAAGAACATTCAGCATCCAGTATTTCGGCGTCAGCCTTTTTTCAAGGATTACATACAAGAACAACACAACACACAAAAACATGGGAAAATAGATGGAAAACTAAGTGTTTTGATATCCTTGCAGTTCAGAAAATGGCACTAACTAAATGTGCTCAGGTAGATATGAGTATAAAGAGGGAGTGAGCGATAGAGCAATCAGATAGTGGTAGTGTAAAACCGAGGCTACTCAGGTGACATCTGGTGCATGTAGTAAAAGCAAGAGAACAGTGGGGGGGAGGGGGTCATAAGGAAGAGACAAGGGGGCTATAAATATCTTGTAGCTGTTACAGAAGAAGGAGAGGGCTGGAAGATAAGGCCAAAACTTAGGAAGGAGAAACTACAGCAAAATGAGTGGGGGGATAAAACAAGAAAGTTGAGAATGAGTAGCAGAAAGTAAGTGGAAATTTTTTAAGTTTAAAGGAAGCTGAATTTATAGTTAATTCCAGCTGGGGGGAGAGAGAACCAGCCTGGGAAATGAGATGCTGTTTTAGAGCTTTATGAGAGTGTTCATCGGCAGAACAGGGTGGATTGCAGTTGCAGAAATGTCCAATTTTCCTTGGTGGTTTCTTAAACAGAAGAGTTTTGCCACTGGTGTTTGTACCTTTTGGTTATGTTGTTAAGATGTTGGTGAAAACAATCTTCTAAGTGTAAACTGGCCTCCCCATTATGCTTCATATTGCAATGCTTGCATATAATGGCATAAATGACATTGCGTGAAGTGCAAGTGAAGGTCTCCTGAACTGGTAACGTGGACTTGGAGAAGGAAACCTGGCTAGCATCAACAACAAACAGGCAAGTATTACATTTATGGCAACTGCAATGTTTGATACCATATAGCCATTTTTTTTAACTAGGAGGATGCCAAAATGCTAAGTTTTTCATCTATTTTCCATGTATTTGTT
The DNA here is from genome assembly GCA_009760885.1 of Achatina immaculata. Taxonomy (NCBI): domain Eukaryota; kingdom Metazoa; phylum Mollusca; class Gastropoda; order Stylommatophora; family Achatinidae; genus Lissachatina; species Lissachatina immaculata. Next base: position 5,156,184 of record CM019718.1, read on the forward strand.
TTTGTGTGTAATCCTTGAAAAAGGCCGATACCAAAATATTGGATGCCATACTTGTATGTTCTTCATTTAAATGTTCTCATCTTATTTTCTTACTTTCTACTGTTTGTGTTTCTGCTCACATTCCTCACTCCCTTTGTTATTTTATAAAACTGAACCATACACCTCTGTTAACCTGTGTATATGTTTGTATTTCATCGAACAATTTGATGCATATAATTATTATTATTATGTTTTATGCTTGATATCCATGGTAATAATGCTTCTCTGTCTCGTGTGATCCTTTTTTTTTTTCAGTCAATTCAGATGCTTTTTTTTTCCCATGCCACCTAGTCAGTGCTGCTTTAAGACTCATTTTCTCTTGACCTTTCTATCTTCCTTTTTCCCTTGAATTTTCCAATCATTGCTAGGTTAACTTTCATCTCATGACATGTCCAGTAAATTTTGACATCCTTTTTTTCTAATAATTTTGATTGGCTTCTGAGAGGAAGTAACAGGCACCATGCCATCATTGCTTAGTCAGATCATGACTAACAAATCTGCGTGTATAAAAAAATAAATAAGTAATACTGGAATGAGGAGAAACACCATCATTAAATCCTCATCATCCCCAGAGAAGCTGAGATTTAAAAATTCCGTTTAACTAAGACTTGGTAAAAGGTAAAGGTAAAATTCCAGTTTCCATGCCATTTAGGCATATTGGGGAATACGGTGCTAGGCCTGTATTTTCTATGACCTTCGGCACATGAAAGTGTGATGTGGTCAGTATCACGCCTGGCCACTTTACCTTCCCAAATTTCTCTGATATCAATTTTTAGAGGCTGGGTGAACCCAAGGGCCTTTTTCGGTGTGTACCAGAAAAAAAAATCCCACTGTTGGGACTGAACCTGGTATCACCAGATTGGTAAACTGAGCACCTAATCACTCAGCTAACCAGGCGGCTGAGACTTGAGCCTTCTTTTATATTTCCCATCTTGCATTTGGAGTTCTATTCAAAAGGTCCATCTAACTGAACATGCATTTTTCTTTCTCCATGAGAACATACCTCCAGCAGCTTTAGGGTACAAACAGGAGTGAAACAGGGATGTGTACTATCACCAACATTATTTATCTTGGCAGTAGACTGGTTAATGAAGGAGGCAACATCAGACAAACGCAGAGGATTACAATGGACCCTTAACACAGTGCTGGAGGACCTTGACTTTGCGGACGACATTTGTCTATTATCAAGCAGTCACAAAGATATGCAAGATAAAATAAACAAGTTAACCCAGAATGCAAACAACATAGGACTAAAGATCAACATAGGAAAGACAAAGTTAATGAAGCAAAATGTGAACAACAGAAATGTACTCAGAGTAGATAACAAGTTAGTGGAGGAGGTCAACGAATTTGTATACCTTGGCAGCAGAGTAGTAGAAAATGGAGACAGCACAGAGGACATCAACAGCAGACTTACTAGAGCAAACCAGGCTTTTGCAATGCTACAGAATATATGGAAATCAAATAAACTAAGCATAAATATGAAAATCAGGATATTTAAGAGTAATGTTCTAAGTGTACTACTCTATGGAAGTGAATGCTGGAAAATCACCAAAACCATAGAAAACAAGTTGAATTCTTTCCAGACTAAATGTTTACGTAGAATTAAAAAAATATTTTGGCCAAACACCATAAGAAATAACGTCTTATTGGCAGAAATGCAGATGAAACCACTGACAACAATTATTGAGGAAAGACGCTGGCGATGGTTGGGACATGTGCTCCGAATGACTGACAACTCACTACCAAAAATAGCACTAAGATGGACACCACAGGGGAGCAGAAGTAGGGGTAGACCAAAAGAGACATGGAGAAGAACAACAGAAAGGATGTTGAGCAATAGAGGGCTCACCTGGGCAAGAGCAGAAAAAAAGGCGAAAGACAGGCATTTGTGGAAAACCCTTGCGGAAGCCCCATGTGCCCTGGGCACTTAAGGTTCAGAGAGAGAGAGAGAGAGATGTATAGTGCAGCTTATTTTCATTCATTTTTTTTTTTTTTCACAGAAAAGCATTGTGTTTTTAATGCAATATTCATGTCTGGCTCATTTCCACCTGTTTTGTTTTATCTCAAGGTTTATGTCATTTATGCCGGCAAGTTCTTGTGTTAGAAATTTACATTTGTATCACTTTCCTAACTACCAAGATCTCATTCTTGTACATTTTTTTTTTCTTTTCCACAATGTGAATGTACAGCATACATAGAACTTTAATGTTTGTTTTTTTTTTTTCTTTTCCACAATGTGAATGTACAGCATACATAGAACTTTAATGGGTTTTTTTTTTTCCACAATGTGAATGTACAGCATACATAGAACTTTAATGGGTTTTTTTCTTCCAACAATGTGAATGTACAGCATACATAGAACTTTAATGGTTTTGTTTTTTTTCCCAGGCAGAAAGTCCAGCACTGCTACAGATGATATGACATTTGAATCCTGGGAGTCAGTGCTTAGCATTTTGGGAGAAGAGGAGGCTGTTGAGCAGGGTGGAGAAGTAAAGCTGTAAGGGATTGAGTAATTTAACTCACAGTCAGTCATTTAATTGACTTTTTTTTTTCAACAAAATAAAAAAAAAAATAAAACAACTGTAGTCATATGGTTACATTTTGTGGCTGGTAGTTTGTAATTTTAAACTGCCGAAAACACTAAAAAATAGGCATTTATATGTGGCAGTGTAAGAGATAAAATGAAGAAGCTGATTAATCTTGAACCGCACACACACACACACACACACAATATTGTATCAAACTTTAGAAGTTTTTTTTTTTTTTTAAGCATGGAGCATAGGTTTTCCAAGTGTGTGTGATATATATATATATATTCAGTCTTTATATGCTAGCTGTCAGCAGGATGTGCATCACTGCTAAAATACTGATGTGACTTCAATATAGTAAGAAAACAAGTTCATATCCTTAATGGACGCGTTACCTATTGTGAGTATGCTGAAATGGCTTACATAAATTAGTTGCTTAAGAAATAGCGGAGACAGCTTCTTCACATCACAGAATACTGGCACTTGTGTGAGACGCGATGAAAATGAGTCAAGAAAAACTCCCAACGGCCAGCGATGATATCCTGCACCGCACCTTTGTTTACTCTACAACACGAGATATTTCCCAGCAAAACGTGACTGCTATGATGTTTTTTAATAGTGAGAAGTGATCACGTGTCACTGGTGTTGTCCAGTAATCTAAGAGTTCAGTTTAATGGAAGGAAAACTGGAGGGTGTAGTTTGATGTTCTGGGTGTAGAGCTGGGTAGAAATAAAAAGATTTATGGGTATTGTTTAAAACAGGTTAGATGAACCTTCGAGTAAAAGACATTTTCAATGTGTACATCCTGTTTGTTATTCATTTTAGATGTTTTCCCATTTTGTACAATCTGTCCATTGTAAAACATGGAGACCTGTGAAATGCACTTTATTTACAACCTCATTTGTTTATATTCTTTAATTTAGGTGTTGTTTTTTTTAACCTTTTGCATATTCTATTTACTCTATAAAATTTATATGTCTCAGTAGATGAACTGATAACTAGCTTGAAAAATTTATTTGATCCCACACATAATTAACACTCCCCCGTGTGGTACCCGGGACCTGCAAAGAATAGGACCACTGTACCCTACCATGCATGATCGTAAAAGGCGACTAAGGAGGGTTCAGCATAGGGCCAGCAACCCTATCTGGTAAAAAACTATCAGACTGCTACAGAAACAGAAGCAAGGGAAAAAGCAAATGCAGGTGGAAGGAGAAATGCGTATCAGGAAACTGAGCCCATGAAGGTTGTGGATGAAAGCCAGCCGCTGGAAGTCCCCAACCCGACTGCAGACCTCCTGGAACCTAAACAAAAGATGCAAATAGGCAGCTGGAATGTAAGAACACTAAACCAGACTGGAAAACTAGCACAAACCATCAAGGAAATGCACAGATACAAACTAGACATACTAGGAATACAAGAAGCAAGATGGACAGGACAAGGCAGAAGGAAATTAACAACACAGCACACAGAAGATACAATAATATGGTCAGGTAAAGAAGATCTTCATGAAGGAGGAGTAGCATTGATTATAACAAAAGAAGCATCAAGAGCATTGCTGAAATGGACCCCAATAAATGAGAGATTATTATATGCACGGTTCAACTCAAGATTCACGAAGCTGTCTATTATAGTTTGTTATGCACCAACAGAAGCAGCTGAAGAGGAATTAAAAGAAGATTTTTACAACAGCCTCCAAGCCACAGTAGAAACAATACCCAAGCATGATATGCTACTCATCTTGGGCGACTTCAATGCAAAAGTAGGTGAAGGAAATGAAGATAGAAGAAGAATCATGGGAAGAGAAGGAATCGGAGAAATAAATGAAAATGGAGAAAGACTGTGCAGTTTCTGTGAAGAAAACATGATGACCATCGGAGGGACAATTTTCCAACACAAAAACATCCATAAGGTGACTTGGAGGTCACCAGATAAAACCACAGAAAACCAAATCGATCACATACTAATAAACAACAAGTGGAAACGGTCACTACAAGATGTGCGAGCAAGGAAAGGAGCAGATATAGGAAGTGATCACAACCTTCTGGTAGCAAAAATAAAACTAAAATTAAGGAAAGCCAGAATCGGAGAACACAGAAAGATACATTTTGATACAAGAAAACTGATAGACCAGCAAACAAGAAATGAATTCTCAATAATACTTAAGAACCGCTTCAGTGTCCTACAAGACGAAGCAGAAATGTCCATATTAGAGTTCAATAAAACACTACAGGAAACAGCAAAAGAGGTGCTGGGATATCGGAAAAGGAGAAAAGAGGAATGGATAAGTGAGACCACATGGGAAAAGATAGAGCAAAGAAAAGAAATCAAGAAAAAATTACTGAACACCAAATCACAACGGCTTAAAGAACGAGTTTTAAGTAATTATGCACAAAAAGACAAAGAAGTGAAGGAATCATGCCGTCAAGATAAACGTCAATATTATGACAACTTAGCAGAAACAGCAGAGAAAGCAGCATATACAAATGACATGAAAACCATATATAAAATCACAAAGCAGATGACAGGTAACTTCAATACAAGATGTGAAAGTGCAGTAAGAACACAAAATGGACAACTGGTCAGTGGAGAAAGAGAAAAAATTGAAAGATGGAGGGAACACTTTAACACCCTACTAAACAGAACACAAGCAATAGATATACCTGAAGCAAAAGCGGAACTAAACATCAATACAGGACCAATAACAATAAATGAAGTAAAAGAGGCGATAAAGATGCTAAAATCAGACAGGGCACCAGGTGAAGATGAAGTGACTGCTGAGATGTTGAAAGCAGAAGAAACAGAAACACCAAAACAACTTTGCCGGATATTACAACAAATTTGGGATTTAAAAAAGCCCCAGAGGAGTGGAAAAGTGGTCTTATAGTAAAACTACCAAAGAAGGGTGACCTCAGAGATTGCGGGAACTGGAGAAGCATTACCCTACTGCCACTCACTAGTAAAGTATTTTGCAGAATAATCATCAACAGAATTGTACCAACACTTGAGGAAAAACTTCGGAAAGAGCAGGCAGGATTTAGGAAAGGAAGATCATGCATAGACCATATATTTGTACTTAGACAAATATTAGAACAGGCAAATGAGTGGCATAGCACAACATATGCATTATTCATAGATTTTGAGAAAGCCTTTGACAGTGTCAACAGAGATGCACTGTGGAAAATCCTAAGATGGCATGGCCTCCCCCATAAAATAGTTAATGTAATCAAAGCCCTATACGAGGGTTTTCAGTGCAAAGTTATCTGTGGAGAACATACCTCCAGCAGCTTTAGGGTACAAACAGGAGTGAAACAGGGATGTGTACTATCACCAACATTATTTATCTTGGCAGTAGACTGGTTAATGAAGGAGGCAACATCAGACAAACGCAGAGGATTACAATGGACCCTTGACACAGTGCTGGAGGACCTTGACTTTGCGGACGACATTTGTCTATTATCAAGCAGTCACAAAGATATGCAAGATAAAATAAACAAGTTAACCCAGAATGCAAACAACATAGGACTAAAGATCAACGTAGGAAAGACAAAGTTAATGAAGCAAAATGTGAACAACAGAAATGTACTCAGAGTAGATAACAAGTTAGTGGAGGAGGTCAACGAATTTGTATACCTTGGCAGCAGAGTAGTAGAAAATGGAGACAGCACAGAGGACATCAACAGCAGACTTACTAGAGCAAACCAGGCTTTTGCAATGCTACAGAATATATGGAAATCAAATAAACTAAGCATAAATATGAAAATCAGGATATTTAAGAGTAATGTTCTAAGTGTACTACTCTATGGAAGTGAATGCTGGAAAATCACCAAAACCATAGAAAACAAGTTGAATTCTTTCCAGACTAAATGTTTACGTAGAATTAAAAAAATATTTTGGCCAAACACCATAAGAAATAACATCTTATTGGCAGAAATGCAGATGAAACCACTGACAACAATTATTGAGGAAAGACGCTGGCGATGGTTGGGACATGTGCTCCGAATGACTGACAACTCACTACCAAAAATAGCACTAAGATGGACACCACAGTGGAGCAGAAGTAAGGGTAGACCAAAAGAGACATGGAGAAGAACAACAGAAAGGATGTTGAGCAATAGAGGGCTCACCTGGGCAAGAGCAAAAAAAAAGGCGAAAGACAGGCATTTGTGGAAAACCCTTGCGGAAGCCCCATGTGCCCTGGGCACTTAAGGTTCAGAGAGAGAGAGATAATTAACACTAAAAATTTTGTCTAATGAAACTGGTGTCATATTGAAACATTGAAATTGGTTTGTGTAATAAGTTTCTGATATAGGATAGAAAAAAGTTATGGGTTAGTTCATTAGTAACTGTTGTTCTTTTAAGTTCATCTGTGTCATCTTGTGTATTTATTTAGGTCATAGGGAATATCTTGTTTATTCATGGGTAGGAAAGATGCTTCGCTACCTTTGACTACCATGAATCTACATATGGCTTTGTAACAAAATATTTTTTTTTTAAAACGAAACACTTTGGTCATATGATTTTGACTCACAGTTCGATGTCTGAGTTTTAAAACATAATGAACTAAAAAAATAAATATTAATTTCCCAATAAAAATGGTGGAGATTAATAACAAGAAATGTTCATATGTTATGGATGTTGTTGGATAGTCCTAGAGTTAGGCTGTGGTCAGTTGCTGCATTTTTTTAGTTCATCAAAGAAGTGAGTCTTAATGAAGTGATGAATCTTCATTGTCTGTGTGATACATACCGGGGGGTGGGTGGGTGGGTCTTCTGGGTTGTTCTGTTCTACTAATCTGATAGTAAGTAATTGGTGACTTAATGACAGTTCTTCATAATCATCATCACTGAGTGCGACATCTGGATTTTTTTTATTTGTAGGTTGATTTTCTTTCATGCCATTGTATTTAATTCTCTATTATCTTCTTTCTCTGATTTTGTTTCCTTGTGTCTTTCCTGTTTTCCCCATGTCCTCTTTTTTTCATTAAGTGTTTAATGAATGTTGAATGTACCCTTTTTTTTATAGTTTTAAGCTGTATTTCATTGTAGAAGGAAAATATAATGCATCTGCTGTATGTTCTAGGGGTGTGTACTATCACCATTATTTATCTTGACAATAGACTGATTAATGAAGGGGGCAACATCAAACAAATGCAGATTATAATGGACCCTTGACACAATGCTGGAGGACCTTGACTTTGCGGATGACATTTGTCTGCTATCAAGCAGCCACAAAGATGTGCAAGATAAAATAAACAAGCTAACTCAGAATGCAAACAACATAGGAGTAAACATCAGCATAAGAAAGACAAAGTTAATGAAGCAAAATGTGAACAACAGAAATGTACTCAGAGTAGATAGCAAGTTAGTGGAGGAGGTCAGCGAATTTGTATATCTTGGCTACAGAGTAGTAGAAAATGGAGACAGCACAGAGGACATCAACAGCAGACTTACTAGAGCAAACCAGGCTTTTGCAGTGCTGCAAACTATATGGAAATAAAAAAACTAAGCATGAATATGAAAATCAGGATATTTAAGAGTAATGTTCTATGTGTACTACTCTATGGAAGTGAATGCTGGAAAATCACCAAAACCATAGAAAACAAGTTGAATTCTTTCCAGACTAAATGTTTACAAATAATTAGACAAATATTTTGGCCAAACACCATAAGAAATAACATATTGTTGGCAGAGATGCAGATGAAGCCACTGACAGCAATTATTGAGGATAGACGCTGGCGATGGTTGGAACATGTGCTCTGAACGACTGACAACTCATTACCAAAAATAGCACTAAGATGGACACCACAGGGGAACAGAAGTAAGGGTAGACCAAAGGAGACATGCAGAAAAACAACAGAGAGGATGTTGAGCAATAGAGGGCTCACCTGGGCAAGAGCAGAAAAAAAGGCAATGGACAGGCATTTGTGGAAAACCCTTGCAGAAGCTCCATGTACTCTGGGCACTTAAGGTTCAGACAGAGAGAGAGAGAGAGTATGTTCTAGCTTCATAGTTTCAGGTCTTCAGCATATACTTTCCAACAATTATGCTTATGTCATTATTTTTTTCTTGTTTTACAGGCTGCCTATTTTCTTAAGTCTTCCATTAGTGTTACAGTTGCGATTTCTTCACTTCCTGAATTTAAACATCTTAAGAGTTTCCAGTCATTCAGTCAGCATATTTTTACAAAGAATTGACAACTTGAGAAACAACCTGTGGGTGAGAGAAGTTATACAACAGATAAGAAGTTGTGCTAGCCTCTGCTGTCCAGAGGATGGTCAGCTTAAAGAGCAGATTAACATAAAGTATGAATTTACTTCAGTATGTCAGAAAGCCTTGGAGGATATTTCTAATGCTTTGAGGAATGGAGGAAAGATGTCCAGTCATAGCCTGCAGGAACAGCTTCAAGGTATTCATTGTGTATGCAAAGTTTTTACTAAAAAAAAAAAAAAATTAAAAACAGTTACGTCCATTTAATTCCTATATCAGTTTAACATTATAATGCTTTGTAATGCTGCAATAGACCGTGTCCCATTTGACATCTTTGTATATAGCTCCTCATTCTCTTTTGGTAAACAAAATAGCAATGACTCTGTGAAAGTGATGTGAGATGCCAGAGAAGATTAGTCAGCAAAGTTAAGGAGAACGGATTTTTAAAAAATGAAATGTATAAACTAGGAAAAAAAAAAATTAGGAACAGCTTTATTACTTAACAAGCACACAGTTGTGGCATTTCGGTGTGAACCTTAATCATACAAAAACACATGATGAAGGAATAGAGAGAGAAAATATAAATTCACATGAATGCTATGTGAAAAATAGAAATGGAAAAAAAAAATAGAATAAAATAAAATGAACAGAGCACCTAACTGTGACTTGTAAGAGGCTGTGTTCAGAAGTGTGCGTGGTGGAGTGTAGAGAATGTTTAAATGGAGACTTGTGATGTGTGATAGGTGGGTCGTAATAGGGAGGGGAGGGGGGGACCGTGGAAAGGAGAGAATGTGATACCTTGGTAATCTAGCCTAGAGATGGTGGAATAGGTGATTGTAGTTGGGGAAGAGGGGTTGTAATCTGATGCTGTGAGGAGGTTCTGAACTATGTGTTATAAATGAGAAAGGAGTGGAATTTGGTGCAGAGGGAATATGATTGCGGAAGAGGGGAATGTTGAGTGTAGCTGAATTGCGAGTTCAAACCATGTGGTTCCAGCGTTCTGTATTAATGAATGTAGGGTGCCTGAGTGGCATAGTGATTAGTGTGCTCATCTCTTATGCAGAAGTTAGTGGTTCAGATCCAGCAGAAGGCACTCTAGTTGCTCAACTGTAGAAATGGCTACTTGCTTCTTTCTGAGCTGAAGAAAGGTGGTAATGTGCCATCAGACGAAAAATATGGGCACTTAACACCATATCCTTGGGTGCCTCAGTGGCGATCAGATGTGACTAATGCCAGACAACATGCTTTGCATTAGGCTGAAGAAAAGTCTTTACACAGAACTGTAGTCTTCACAATTCTTGTACCGTAATTGAAGAGGAGGTCAGATTATCTTTTTTTTTTTTTGTGAAGATCAAGAATAATGATCCTAACAAAGCTTTTTCAGTTTAAAACATCGCGGTGACAGTTTCTGTTCCAAGAAAAAAAACAGTGAGGAGAAGATACTGTCTTATTTGGCAGTCAGTGATCCAGAGCTTACATGCTTATGTCAGGGTTGGCAAACCATAATTGATCAAGACCCTGTCCCACCTCTCTGTTGGAATCCCCAGTAGCAGGCTTAGCCTGGCTAGTGGGGGCAGGGATGGCCATAATCTCTGTGGGTTTTGGAGTGTGCTGAAGAAGTATTACATGCTGCCTGCTTTTTTAGCTGCGTTTGAAGACTGAAAAAAATATCAGCTGTAATGCAGTTCCCAATCCAACATGATGTTATGCTGCAACATCTTTGCTGCATCAGATGAAGAGAATATCAGCTCACAGTTCCAGGGAAATAGAAGAAGAAAGCTTCAAAGTTCTTTATTTCTCCATTGAACAGATTCATTATGAACCTCCATAAGACAAGGACTATCACAGAAAAGATGCAATAGTACTCTCCCTTCCCCTTTCTTGATTTTTTTTTTTAATCCATTCATGAGGTGAATGCATAAAAATTTGATGATTTTTAAACTGAAATTGATTTGAGATGATCATGTTGTAGAGGGCACTTGTCAGCATCAGCAAGTCGGGGTAATTAAGAACCATAACCTACTTCTCACGTACTTGCCACGCTTGCTACTGTTTTGATGCCATGTACTGGAATGTGGAGTTGGGATCAGTTTGTTCTCATTGGTGGTGCAGCTTGGCAAGAAGCCTGTTAGTTCCACTGTGGGAAGAAAAAAAAAAGTGAACAGGTCACTCACTGCCTTATTGTTTTTTTTTTTTAACTAGTATCTTCATAACCTGTTAAGACCATAGAGTTGACACTTATAATAGATCCTACAATAGACCATCATTTGTAAGATCCTACAATGAACTCATTTATAAGATGGATGAATAATATATAACAGATAATGTAACTTTTTTTTTTTTAAACTGGAACATTCTCATATTGGTTAATATATGGTGAAAGACTGACTACCCAATGTTTCAGATTCTTAATATGTTTGGTTCAAAGAATCCAATTTACATTTTTTTTTCTTAATTTTTTTTTATAGTTAAAATTATTTTATTTTCTTATTTTGTATTTGTTTAATTAAAATCCTTTTCTTTCTTGTCCAGCTTCTTCTGTTCAGAAAAGTGAGAGAAGAGGGTCAGAAGATTCTTTGGGGATTGAGTTTCCTGCTTCAGTTCACACATCCATCAAGAGCTCAACACAAAAGCATCATCCAGATGGTGAAAGAATTGAAGATGTTATCATCATTGACGATGACAGCATGGATCATCCAACAATCATCAAAAATCATACTTTTATTGAGAATGTTACTGTGGCTTTAATCAGCAACAATGGTTGTATGAAACTCAGTGATGTCAGTCATTGTGATAAGTCATGTGATAAAACTAGTAATAGCCAGAAGGTTAATTCCACAAATAAGGATAAAAATATAGCGGGTGACAAATATGGTGCAGACATTAATGATATTGCCTCATCAGAAGCAGCTCTCACTGTTAGTTCTGTCACATGTGACAAAAGTGTGAAGGATTTGAATCGGAAGGAGAGGAAAAGAAAGCAAGCAGATGTAATTGCACCTCTTGATAGCCGTACAACAGTTAAGCAGCAGAAGTTACTAGACGAGATAGTTGAAATGGAAACCTCAGCTCCAGTAGAAGTCGAAAGTGCAACCGAGAATAAACTTGTGTCTCAGCCCAGTGGTGAAATAGATTCTGGCTTTAACCTTGGAGAGAATGTAATGGTAATTTTTTTTTTTCTTTTTCACAATATTTTTAATAACCATTTTCTTTAATTTTATTCTTTTACATGCAAAATTTTTCTTTGGAGATTGCAGATATTTTGTTGATGTGATTGTTGATATTTTGTTGATGTGATTGTTGATGTGATTGTTGATATTTTGTTGATGTGGATTCTTTCTTGCACATATTAAAGAGTGAAAGCTTCTTTCAGTAATTTGTGACCTTAGGGTGATGAACCTTTGAAGAAAAGCCAATCTTCCATATTTGTTTGTATACATCTCTTGTGCACTAGTCGTTTACCATCATTCCTATCCATTATCTACCGATAGGGCGAAAAATTAGAAATAGAAATGGTAGAGTTAATGTTATCTGATAAAAACGGCAAAGTAATGGTTGCATTGTTTTTGTACGCAATCCTTTGAAAAGGCTTTTTTGAAATATTGGATTGTTGCATATTCTTGATTTCTATGTGCTCATCTTATTTTCTGCCATTTGTGTTTCTGCCCACTTTCCTCGCTGTTTCTATCTTTTTTTTTTTTTTGTAAAACTCTACCATGCAACTGTCTACCTTTAAATCTAAAGCTGTCGCTGATGTTTTACATTGTGCCACATCAGAAACCATTGTTAAAAAAGACAAGACAAGAGAAAGGATGACTGCATTGCCACATATATAAATATGCATATTAAACTAGTTATTGATACGGTGGTAGGTAAAGTAAAATCCTCATTTCCGTGCCGTTTTAAGGCATACTGGGGATACGGTGTAAGGCCCGTTTTTCCAAGACCGTGGGCACATGAAAGTATGATGTGGTCAGTGTCATGCCTGGCCACTTTTACCTCCCCAGATTGCTCTGGTACCCACTTTTGAAGACTAAGTGGACCTCGGGGCCTTTTTTTGTGTGGTGGTACCATTTAAAAAAAAAAAAAATCCCCACCTTTCTTCTTCTTCTTCGTTCGCACTGTCTGTCTATATCTGCAGTCCTGTCTCTTGGATAAATTTCACTGTTTTTTGTAACTCATGTATGGAACCGTAGAGCTTATCTTCTTTAGTGGTTTCACTGGGCCAGTAATTATTTCTCAGTGTCTCGTAGTTGATGCAGTTCTGGAGGATATGTTCCACGGTTTGGGGCACCTGGGCACATGTACATAGATTAGTAGTACCAACCTTAAACTTTGTATACATATGACTTCGGAGTTGGCTGTGTCCTGTTTGGAGACGGAAGATGGTGACTTGTTCCTTTCTGTTTAGCATGTGATAGTCATCATGTGGTGGTGTTTGTGGCTTCCTGTAGGTTTTTATCATGCTTTTCTTCTGATTATAGGTGACTGGTATGTCTGGTTGCTCCATTTCAGTGCCCTCTTTGGCCAGATGGTCAGCTTTCTCATTGCCTGGTATCCCACAGTGGGAGGGAATCCACTGCAAAGTGACTCCATGTTGTAAGCCAATTTTTGACAAGGCATCCTTAAGGTCTGGTAGTTTGTTGCACTGAAGAGCCTCCAGTACTGATCTTGCATCTGTGAGAATTACTACAGGACATGTATCAATTCTGGAGTCTGATAGTTTTTCAACTGCAGCAATAATTGCCCTAACTTCTGCATCAAAGTTGTTGCAGTATTTACCAGTGGGTATGGAAATCTTGTCAATGGTGTTGTTTGGATATTCAATATATGCTCCTGCCCCACCATTTTTATGGCATTATGTGCAGATCCATCTGTATACACACGTATCCAGGTGTCACATGGATATTTGTCATCTAGAACACTAAGTGTGGCTACTGATCTTACAAGACTGCTCTGCATCTCACCATTCTGCACACCTTTCACTTCAGTCTGAATAGTTATTTGTGTATAATCTGCTTCTTTCCATGGTGTATGCTCTGGTACAGATGATAATGGAGTGACTACAGTTGGAAGGTCAGGTATCAGCTTACGCATACGCTTGGGGGTGAATGAAGCTGCTTCTTTTAAGCCGTCCTAATGCCAAGTTATTGAATCTCTCCTTCAGGGGATGGCTTACAGAGCTAAGGAATTTTTCTCCCATGGTCATGACCTTTGTGTCTCTACGTTCCTTTAGCGGTTGAACACCAACTATTTTCTGCATTTCTACTATTGGTGTGGACCTCATGGCACCTGTGATAATCCGTAGTGACTGATTTTGAACCTTGTCTAGATTATGCAGCGTAGTGTTTGATGCTGTGCACCAAGATGTTGAGCCATATTCTAAATGTGGTAGAATACTTTGCTGATATACGTTCTTGAGGATTCTTTCACTAGCTCCCCATGTAGTCCCACTCAATTTTCTTAATATGGCTAGTTTTCTTCTGGCTTTTGCTTCTGCACTGTTGATGTGTTGCTTCCAAGTCAGTTTTGAGTCAAGAGTCACTCCTAAGTAAGTGGGTTGGTTGTCCATCCTTAAGGGTATTTCATTTACAAAGATCTTACCTGCTTTCTGTTTAGATGAGAGGGTGAACAGAGTGGTACTTGATTTCTCTGTGTTGATACTTACACACCATTTGTTTGTCCATGATGTCAAGATGTCTGCTGCTCTTTGGAGTCTCTGTGTAGCAACTGTCGCATATTCATCTGTACACCACATGACCAGATCATCTGCATACAGTGCTGCTTTGATTCCATAGGGAAGTTCCTTGACCAGGTCATTAATGAATACAAGGAATAGTGTAGGCGAAAGGACTCCTCCTTGTGGTACACGTGTCGCAGAAGTACTTTCTGGCTTTTGTGTCCATCCATTACTACTCTAGCTCTTCTATTGTGTAAATAGGACTTTATCCAGTTGTACAGTCTTCCATTCACATTGCAGTTTCTTAGTTTCCACAACAGACCTTTTTTCCATACTTTATCAAAGGCTTTCTTCAGGTCTATCCACGCTGCTAGTACAAGGTTTTTCTCTTGGAATGCATCCTCAATCTCTGAGAGAGATAGGTCACTTGATCTTCCGTACTGTAGTACTGCCTAAATCCTGCTTGTTGTGGAACGAGAAGGTTTTCACTTTCTAGGTACCATTTTAGCCTCAGGTCAATGATGCGTTCCATCGTTTTGCATAGGCAGCTAGTGAGACTGATTGGCCTGTAGCTGGAGGCAGTATCACTGTTTTTCCCTGGTTTTAGCAGTGGTACCATGCTTGCTTCCTTCCAGATTTGAGGTAACTTACCTGTGCTCCAGCACATATTGAAAATATCCAACAGCTTTCCCATTGCTGCCATTCCCAGGTTCTTGATCATTTCATTGGACACTCCATCTGGTCCTGGTGATTTCCTTGGTTTCAGTTTACTAACTGCTAGGTCTAACTCACTGCGTGTGATTGGTGCATCCATGACCTCCACTTTTCTGACTTGTTCCTCCTCTTTCTGTGGCTCGATGCGCACTGTACGCTCTTCTCTGGATGGATATCAATGTTGCAGTCCTGTGCAAACATGCGAGCAAAGTGATCTGCTACCTGCTTACCTGTAAGAGTTTTCCCATCCTCTATTAGTGTAATCTTTGTACTTCTTCCAGTACTCTCATCATTTAACTGTTTGATTAGTTTCCACAGTTTCCTTCCATCCTTTTCAAAGTTTAGGGACTCTGTTTTCTCTCTCCAACTTTCCCGTCTGGCTTGCAGCTTGCTCTCTGAAATTTGGCCTTAGAATGTTGGTAATTATTGTGGTGTTCTTGGCATGGTCTATTTTCTGCTTGCTTTCGAGCTGCTTCCACGTCATCATGGAGTTTTCCCAGCTCACTAGACCAGTATGGTTTATAGTCCCTGCGAGCTCCTCTGGGAATGGTTTCACGAGCGGCCTGAAGGATACAAGCATTGAACTCCTTCACTATGCTGTTAATATCCTTACCTTCTATGGACAGCTGTCCCACCAGGATACCTGTACGATGTCTGTACATTGTCCAGTTTGCTTTTTTATAGTTCCATCTGGGGAGAGGGTTACTGGTGTTAAGGAGTTCATTTTCTATTGTCAGGAAGACTGGTCGATGGTCGCTACCTCCAAGTTGTTTTCCAACTTCACGTGTAATGTTCCACTTCAGATCTGGAGAGTGGAATGCCAGATCTGGTGTTGATTTTGTATGCCAAGCCCTTGAGTAAAATGTTGGGGCATCCATTGGCTGGTTGATCAGGAGAAGTCCATTATCATCCTGCCAGCTCTCAACTTCCTCTCCTCTCTTGTCTATGTGGTCATAGCCCCAGCTCTGGGAATGACTGTTAAAATCACCACAGACCATCAGTCTCTCTTTGTGTGGGATTGTTCCTAAAGCAAGTGGGCGGTCATTAGGACAGTAATAGTTAAGGAGGTGGAAATCTGTATTACTACTTTTTAGATGGATCATCTGGTATTCGGCTCCTTCCATGTACACTCCCACCTGACATGCGCTGATGTTATTCTTAACAAGTGTGAGTACTCCTCCTTTTCTTCTGTCCTGTCGGTCTGATCTAAAACACTGGTAGCCTCTGATTTTAAAGGCGGCATCTTTGGTTAGGTGTGTCTCCTGTATGCAGCATATACTTACCTGCTCTGCAAAAAGTATGTTCTCTAGTTCAACCTTTTTGCTATAGCCATCTCTAACACTGCTGACACCCTCAGCATTCCACTGCATTATTTTAAGTTCTTGCTTTTTGGCTGTTTTCTTCTGTTGTATTTTTTGGCCAGTAGCTCTACTCTCATGTCTCCTGACTCCACAAGACGAACTGAGAGGACCTCCAGTAGCATTGGGTGGACCCTTTCGAGGCAGGGGGCCTGGCACTGCACCTGCCTGGTTAGTCTTCACAGGGCGAGCACCATGTTTGAAAACTGTAGATATAGACATTTCATTAGCGATAATGCGTGTTACCCTGATTTTTGCGATGCGCCTTTTGGCTGGGTAACTCCGACTTCAGCACCTTTCCTTGCTAGGGCAGACTGTGGTCTTGCTCGGACTGCCATGAAGACAGTGTGGCTGGCCTGGCCAAAACTTTGTTTTCCAGCCTCTGGTGGCTGTACTTAAACCCCTTCTCCATGTCAGATGGTTTGAGACAGTTCCACAAAGACACTCCGACTCTGAGATGAGGAATCTGATGAGTGCTTCAACGATATCCATTCCCCGCCACCTATAGTCTACTGGCTCTGTTTTGTTCACATCATTCTGATAGCCATTGT
The DNA here is from genome assembly GCA_009760885.1 of Achatina immaculata. Classification (NCBI taxonomy): domain Eukaryota; kingdom Metazoa; phylum Mollusca; class Gastropoda; order Stylommatophora; family Achatinidae; genus Lissachatina; species Lissachatina immaculata. The sequence continues at coordinate 5,173,266 of CM019718.1, forward strand.
TGTAAAGACCCATAGGCTTGTCACGTCCTGGATTCATTGGTTTCACACCAGACTTCCCTCATCCCCGCCAGAGATCTCCATGTCCCCATCCGTCCACCAACCTGACATTACATTTTGCAAAAATAACAATTACAATTAGTGTTGATTGCTACAAGTTTCTGGGCTACAGAGGTAGGTCAGAGTTTTTAAGCAAACAGATCTATGTTCCCTGTCTCACAAACACTGTGTTAAGATAAGTGTGCTCTTAACACAGTTGTTCCCAGGGGAATCCCCACCTTTGATATGGTGAAGCAGCGTCTATGTCTATGGTTTTTCTTTTTTTCCACAAATATTTTAATTTGTATGAAAGACTGCAGCAACCTCATGAGATTCACCCTAGACCAGTACTGGTGTTGACTATATATACTCTTTGTTACTTTAATTCTGTTTCATTTTTTTTTTTTTTTTGTGGGAAGAAGTGTGTTTGTTGGTAAAATTGAATGATCTTTCACTCTCAATATTATCTTAGATTTCTGTAAAGCATCCTCTGTATTTCTGCTATATTTGGTATAAATATATATAGTATTTCCAGCCAGTGTGCGGCTATTTTACCTTCTAAACTACCAATAATCAGTTCACTGTGACAAGGAAATAAATATTTCTGTAAATATGTTAAATTATGTCCCACGGTATTTGCACGTTGTTCATATTTTCTAAGCCGCAGAAATGTGAGGTAAGAATGACAGCACCTGTCCTCACTGTCTTTATTTTATTCTTTATTTTATGCTAAATTGCTAAGAGGCATCTATGTACAGGTGCCCCAAACTGTGGAACATATCCTCCAAAACTGCACCAACTATGAGACACTGAGAAATAATTACTGGCCCAGTGAAACCACTAAAGAAGATAAGTTCTATGGTTCCATACATGAATTACACACAAAAAAACAGTGAAATTTGTCCAAGAGACAGGACTGCAGATATAGACAGACAGTGCGAACGAAGAAAAAGAAGCTAAGAGGCACTTTGATGCGTTGCCAGTTGGAAGATAATGGGATCTGTTCCAGGATGAAAAGCAACAACTCAAAAGACTTGTGGGAGTCATGACCTAAAGGGGCTCATCCCTATAAGAGTGTCAGGAGATTAACGGGGTCAAAACACTTGTCTGGGGGAAGGGGGGTACTTACTCTTATGATCTAAATAAGTTGTGTTGTTGTTTCGCTGTCTACACTAGAGAGTTTCCTGCATGCATGCATAGTCTGTCTTATTATTTACCAGCATGCCAGATCAGAAAATATGTTCTTAATTATTTTATCCTACCAGGCATATCTTGACATCATGAGAGATGCATGTTCAAACACAGAAAAGGATTTTGTTGTAGACAAAGATGTTATGAATTGTTTCAAGGAAATGAGCGCTGCAAAGGTAACAGTTAAGGGCTTTATTGTTGGTGTTTTGTGTTAACTTTAAAATAATAGTACTGAAATAAATACAGAAACGTTTTTGAATTCAATTTTAAGGTGAGGGAGCTTGTAGATGGTGTTCTGTGTCATAATAGAGGGTGTATTCACACATGTAAGAGGTATTTTTCTTATCTCTTTCAATTGCTGTGACCTTGAATGAAGTTCCATAATTGTCATACACAAATTCATGCGCTATCCTAATTCCTCTTCATTGACCAACATCTGCATTCACGGTGTGCCCTGCTATTCAGGCAGAGGTTCTTCATATTCTGAAGTCTGTTTTCCTCAACAAGAACGTGCCGTGTACCCATTTCTACATACAGTTCAAATGGAGACTGCTGATAGCTGAGTCACAAACCTACAACTGTGTAGGTGACTAGGCACTCTCATCCCACCACCACCAACACACACACGCACAGAGTTTGTTTTTTTTTTTCATTCTCTCACAGCAACTATATGCTATGACATGATGGAGAAGTATATTTTCTTCAGCAACACACAGTGAGATTAGTTATGCTCTATGTTCCTCCCTAGCCTGTAATGTGTATTCATATTCTGAATGAGATATTTCTGCTACAAAACAATATTCTTAGGCAAAAGCGACCTGTTCTTATTTGGACCTGCCTCATTTCTCAGAGGTGGCTTTGGTGAACTTCTGTGATAACATCCCATGGGTTGAAATGGGGAACGAAGTGTCTGAAGTGCTGCTGAACAGCTGTTTCAGTTTCAAGGTTGGATACGTTGGTTTTTTTTTGGTTTTTTTTTTTTGTTTTTTTTTTTTTTTAGTGTCGTTTATGTTTTTATTTAAAGAAAAGGAACCCTATTCCATGCTGTTAAAGCATACAGGGGACATGAGACTAGTACTTGTATTTAGAACCTCAGAACTGATTATGATCAGTATCATTACAGGCATGTGTTTCTACCCCTAGTTACAGGAAGGGCCATGTTTTAACAACAGATGCACTGGGGTATGTCCAGTCATGATTAAACTACCAGCCACCACTCTCTAGGGTCTTCTTCATACGCACATAAGCGGTAATTACCCTGTTTTTTGCGATGCGCCTTTTGGCTGGGTACCTCCGACTTCAGCACCTTTCCTTGCTAGGGCAGACTATGGTCTTGCTCGGACTGCCATGAAGACAGTGGTGTAGGGTGGCCTGGCCAAAACTTTGTTTTCCAGCCTCTGGTGGCTGTACTTAAGCCCCTTCTCCACATCAGGCCCAACAGCTTTGAGATACTTCCATAGAAACACTCTGACTCTGGGATGAGGAATCCGATAAATGCCTCAGCAATATCCATTCCCCACCACCTACAGTCTGTTGGCTCTGTTTTGTTTACATCATTCTGATAGCCGTTGTTGTAAAGACCCATAGGCTTGTCACGTCATGGATTCATTGGTTTCACACCAGACTTTCCTCACCCCCCACCTGCGTTCTCCATGTCCCCATCCGTCCACCAACCTGACATTACATTTTACAAAGATAACAGTTACAATTAGTGTTGATTGCTACAGGTTCCTGGGCTACAGAAGTAGGTCAGAGTTTTTAAGCAAACAAATTTATGTTCCCTGTCTCACAAAGACTGTGTTAAGATAAGTGTGTTCCTGACACAGTTGTTCCAAGGGGTACTCTCTAGGATGAGTACACGGTCCAATTTTTTACCCCACCATACATGTATATGGTGCCACGGTGGTGTAGTGGTTAGTGCCCTTGCTTGCTGATCAGAAGATCTCTGGTTCCATTTCACACTGTGGGCAGAATTTTTTTTTCAGTCCAACTGGCACCCAGCCTCAGAATATAGGTACCTGTGCTTCCCTAGGAAAACAAAAGGCAGTGCAGACAGGTGCTGGCATCCCTCATCTCAAATGCTGTGGCCTAGAAACATAAAGGCACTATCACTTCACGTGGCATGCAAAGGCTATGGGACATAAATAGATAACATGTATTTGAACATTTTATGTGAGTCGGTTAATTCAGAGAAAAATGCCTAAGAAAATCACAAATGCTAAAGAATAATCATGGAAAATTAATCGACTGCCCTAAGGCTTTAATTAATTATTACTTTGATTGGTTTGTTTTAACAAATTAAGTAACTTTGTCAACAGCTGAAGAATATGGAGTCACCAGCTTCTCGTACTCTGATGATCTCGTTGAACTCGGTCTCAAGGATTCAGCCTAAAGCACTTATAAACGTCTTGTGTCGTGTTTTACAAGCATCGCAGTCAGGTGTGAAAAGTTTTATTCACTCATTGTATTTCTCATATTATGTTTCTCATAATATGTTTCTCATAATATATTCTGATAAAATGCTCTAGAAATCCCATTTTCTGCATTTTAGATTGAACGTGATACTAAGCTAGTTACTGATACAGTAGAAGGGCTTTTTTTTTTTTCTTGTGCAAATATTTTACTAGTTAGTTTAAGTTTTACATGTTTAAATTTTACATGAAGAACTATAGTAGCCTCATAGTGTTCATAGTAACCACTGTTGGTCATACATGTTTTCATTTTGACACGTTAACTCTGTTAAAAGCATTCACATAGCTTTTTTGAAGGAAGAATCATGTTTTGTTCGTAAAACTGAATGGTCTTTTCACCGTATTATCTTAGTTCTTCTTCTTCTTCACATTCCAAGCTGATGCTCTTTGCAGCCAGTGCAGTGAAATCATTGGATGGAGCCAGAACAACTTGTTCTGTACTTCTTTAGCAGACTCTGCTGCCATGAGGACTATGGCAGTCCCTGTTCCATTAGTCAGGCTAGGCCTGTTATTGGGGGTTGGGGGGGGAAGGGAGGGTTTACCAGCAGAGAGGTGGGACAGAGTCTTGGTCATGGGTTGCTGACATTTAAATCAGACGGCATCTTTGCCCCAGTATCTTAGATTTACGAGTATTTTATTTTATTTGTCTGTGTAAACTCTGTGGAGAGTTGCAAGTATGCATAAAAGGAATGGGCTGTACCTCTCCTTCCCCTCCCCTAATATTACATCTGTGATTTTTTATGTTTATGTATCTTATCTCCTACTAACTTCTTTACAAGGTTTTAGTTTTAACTTTTTCATCTAAAGTAGCAGTTTTAATTTCTCTGCTACCCATGTGGCAATCATTTTTTTTTTTTTTTTTCGCAGTTTAGAAACATTATTATGTGTGCCAGATACACCGCTACATGGTTGCTTGGTAATTGTATGTTCATTCATTCATTCATTTGCATGTCCCTTGCGGAACTTTGCCTCCCAAACAGCACTCCTGTAGGCCTCTCGGTTGTGAGCAAGATGGCCTGCTGCTGTTGCATCCATTTCCAGATCGTCAACGATGTCTTGCAGCCATCTTCGTCTTGGTCTTCCTCTTTTTCTTTTTCCCATTATGTATCCTTCCAATACGGTCTTCTCTAAATTATCATGACGTTTAATGTGTCCAAAATATTTCAGTTTTCTCTCTTTAATCCTCTTCACTAGCCAGCCTTCTTCAATATTAAGCTCTTGTAGTATAGATATATTTGTTCTTTTTTGTGTCCACGATATTTGGAGAACTCTTCTGTAGCATTTACATTCAAAGGCATTTATGTGTTTCTCAGCTGTTTTGTTAAGTGTCCAGGTCTCACAGGCATATGTTGCTATGGGAAAGATGCATGCCCTTAAAAATCTTATTTTTGTGGTTCTGTCTGCTCCTCTCCACAGATTCTTTATTAATTGTATGTATGGGAAGAACAAAAAAATTTAGCAAAACAGATCAGTAAACTGGAAACTAGAATACACAGTAGTTTTCTGACATTTTTAACTGGCAGGACAAAAAAAAAAAACAAACATTCAGTGTGAAACTTTTTCATCCGCCTGTAGCAATCGCAGATGGTGTGACAATCATAAGTAGGTTGGACGTCTCAGTCTTTCTGCTGTTGCTACATGATGTATTGCATTTTGTGAGATTTGTCTCTGATTGAATGAAAAATGTGCCACCTCACACACATCATCATATTTTGATCTCCTTGCATGTCTTCTACCACATCTATCAACCTTATACTAATGTGTCCTCAGATCCTGGGTACTTCCATTCTGATATAGATTATTGTGTCAGTGCCCAAACCATTTCTTTTCTAGTCTTTGTATAACAACAGGTATTAACACTAACTTTAATTCTGAAGGTTTAACTTCACTTTTTGGTCTGCTAAAGTCATGTTGTTTGCCTTTCTCTCATTGTCATCAGGCGCCATGCCGGTGGGTGTTGTCTGTCATGCTTGTCATAACTTCAGAAGTGATTTTTTGTTACTCTTTTTTTTTTTTTACCCTCCACTTTCAGGTGAGTTCCAGTGTCAAGTGGTGATTTCTTTGTGCAAAGATTTACTTCCACCTGATTCCTTATGTTACCTTGTCAGGTATGCACAGTTAAAGTACCAGATGTTTTATTTTTATTCACCTGTTCTAGAGTCGGGGTAAAGTCCCTTATTAGTAGAACTGTACTGTATAGTGTTGAAGCATTTGGGCCAGCAGTTAAAGAAAAAGAAAACCAGCATCATGAAGACTATCACCTCAGAGCATCTCCTCTGCATGAGAGAGCAGACAACATTCTCACAGATAATGTACAGATTACAAGCTTTCAGATCTGGTACTTATTTATCATTCTGCAATACAGTAAACTATGTTAGAATTTTTTTTTTTTAAGTTTAATTTTGCAGTAAAATAATGTCATGATTTTTCTTTTATTTTGCAATATAATAATTTGTGTCATGATTTTTGCTTCATTTTGCAGTATAATCTGTGTCATTATTTTTGTTTCATTTTGCAATATAAATATCAGCTTAATGTCAATCGATTGCTGGTATCCATTAAACAATAGGCAGTTCACTATGGAAGGCCTTCATTTGAGTGAAAATCTTGCTGGTGTGCTACAAGTAATAACTGATAAATGTACTGAGCTTGACACACATTCTTGGAGCTGCTTTCATTCTCTGCTGACGTCTGGTGGTTGTGAAGAACTTTCTACGAGTGCCAAGTTTGGAAAACTTCTTATGGGTGTTTTCACAAAGTATACGAAAAAGGTAATGGAAACTGAAAACTGTTGTGGATCATATGTTTGTTGTCATTAGTGTTTGCCTGTGTTGAGTTGTATATATTTTTTTTTCCAGTTAATACATTCACGTTTCTGATCCATATATGACGGCAGGTCTTATTGTACTTTTGTAGATTGTTATTTTGGTGTTTTGGGACAGGATTTTGGATTTTAACAGATGTTGCAAGGCAAAGTATGTTTTATTCCTTATCTGTACTCTGCTTTTAATTTCCTCACTTACTATGTTGCTTCTGTTGAAGGCAATGCCCAGATATTTGTATGTTTCTGCTTTCCTAATAATCATATCTCCAACATTTATATAATCTGGATCATTCTGCCTCTGGTCTCTTGATATCTTCATATACTCTGGAGTACAACAAAGAAAGATGAACAACATTTGCAGATCTTTGAGAACAAGATCCTAAGAAGAATCTTTGGGCCCACAAAGTTTATTAACAGTATAGAACAGAGATCTAGAAAGAACACTGAACTGAACAGCTTATTTAAATCCCAATGAATTATAAATGTCTTGAAACTGAACAGATTACGCTGGTTGGGCCATGTAGAAAGAATGGAAGAGAACAAACAAATGAAAATTATGTATGCACAAGAGTGAGGGAAACAAGACCAAGGGGTAGACCAAGACGGAGATGGAAAGACAGCATAAAAGTGGATATAAAAGAAATTGGTGTCACCAACTGGAGAGAGAAGATTAGAAATAGAGAGGAATGGAGGTGAACTTTATCTGCAGCTATCTATCTATGCCTCTGACCCCTCGTGGAGCATAGGCAGCCAACAAGAGCTCACCAGGCAGTTCGGTCCTGGGCCACTCTTTCCAACTGTCTCCATGTCTGGTTCATTATTTTGATGTCCGTGTCCAGACTTCGGTGCCAGGAGTTCCTTGGTCTCCCTCTCCTCCTTTTACCCTGTGGGTTCCATGTTAGGGCTTGCCTTGTAGTGCTGGATGTGGATTTCCATAGGGTGTGTCCGATCCATTCCCATCTTCTTCGTAGGATGTCGTCTTCCACTGGTTGCTGGCCTGTTCGCTGCCGCAGTTCTTGGTTACTTATGGTATCTGGCCATCGTATTTGTAGAATCCTTCTAAGGCATGTGTTAATAAATGTCTGGATTCGTTTCATGATCGTAACAGTAGTTCTCCAAGTTTCTGAACCGTATAGCAGAATGGGCTTTATCATGGTGTTAAATACTCTGATCTTCAATTTAATTGACAAGGCTGAAGTTCCCCATATTTTCTTCATCTGATGGAATTTTACTCTTGCCTTGCCCATTCTTGCTTTTACATCAGCTTCTGTTCCTCCCTGCTTGTCTATCACACTTCCCAGATAAGTAAACTTTTCAACCTCTTCCAGTTCCTCTCCTTCCAATATAATGGGCATTTCGTTAACCTCATTTACTCTAAGAACTTTACTCTTTCCCTTGTGGATGGTAAGGCCTAGTCTTGAAGAATTTTCTGCCACTAATATGGTTTTCTCTTGCATCTGTTGCTTAGTCTGGGAGAGAAGTGCCAGGTCGTCAGCAAAGTCTAGGTCGTCAAGTTGAGTCCAGAGCGTCCACTGAATACCATTTCTCCTATTTTCTGTTGATTTTCTCATAATCCAGTCTATGGCCAGGATAAATAGAAATGGTGACAGCAGGCATCCCTGTCTCACTCCGGTGTTAACTTGAAAGGCATCTGTTAGTTGTTGTCCATGGATTACCCTACATGTCATCCTTTCATAGGAGTTTTTAATGATGGTGGTAATCTTCTCCGGTACTCCGTAGTGTCTCAACAGCTTCCATAGGGTCTGTCTGTCGATGCTGTCGAAAGCCTTCTCATAGTCAATAAAATTGACATAGAAAGGTGAGTTCCACTCCAGTGATTGTTCTACTATGATACGTAATGTTGCTATTTGGTCTGTACAGGATCTGTTCTTCCGGAATCCTGCTTGTTGGTCCCTGAGTTGTGGATCTACCGCGTCCTTTATCCTATTTAGAAGAACTCGGTTGAGTACCTTTCCTGGTATTGATAGCAGTGTTATACCTCTGTAGTTGGAGCAGGAGCTCAAGTCACCTTTCTTTGGTAGCTTGACAAGGTAACCTTCTTTCCACTCTGTAGGCACTTGCTCCTCTTCCCAGATCTTCCTGAAGAGGGAGTGAAGAATGTCTACGCTTGTCTCAATATCTGTTTTCAGTGCTTCTGCCGGGATGTTATCAGGTCCTGCTGCCTTGCCATGCTTCAGCTGTTTTATGGCTTTACAGATCTCTTCCCTTGTTGGTATACCACAATCTATTCATAGATCTCTATCGGCTGGTTCAATATTCGGTGGGTTATGAGGGGCTGGTCTATTCAACAATTCTTCAAAGTGCTGCATCCATCTGTCTCTCTGTCCCCAGTCATTGGGTATTGTTTTTCCGTTCTTGTCTTTCACTGGCCTCATCGGCACACTATAATTTCCAGTCATCTTCTTAATTGTGGAGTACAGATCCTGTATATTTCCCTGCCGGGCAGCTCCTTCTGCCTCTGTTTCTATATAGTTCCTTTTGTCTGTCCTGATGCTCCTCTTTGTTTTCCTACATGCTTCCCTATACTCTTCTTGTATAATAATTTTACTGGCTCTTGTGCGGGTGTTGTTGAGTGCTGCTTTTTTCCTCTTTCTCTCCTCTATTCTCCATATGGATTCTGCAGAGATCCACTCCTTGTGGCACAGCTTCCTGGGGCCAAGCACTTCTTGACATGATGAGGTAAATGCATCTTTCACTCCTTGCCATCTCTTATCAGTTGACTCTTCTTCTGGTAGATCTTGTAGAATCTGAAACTTATTGGCGAGTGCGATCTTAAATTCTTCCTGCTTAGTTCTATCTTTAAGAACTGTGGTGTTGTATCTCTGGCGTTGTCTACTGTTGCCTCCTATCCCAGTCCTCTTTAGTTTTAACTTCAATTGGGCCACAATTAGATGGTGGTCTGATGCAACATCGGCTCCTCTTTTACCCCTCACGTCTTTATCTGCAGCAGTGAGCCTTAATGGGTTGGAAAGCTGAAGGAGAAGAATTAATACATACTTATGTATTTTGTGCGTAATATACTTGTATTAAACTGGAAAGCTGAGAGGCGAGGGACAGATTATCTGATAGACCAGCATGCCCAGTTCTTTGCTTTTGAAATTAAAGCTTGTTTGTTCTCCAGGGTTGTATTTCTTCATAGAATCCCTGTCAGGTTTGTGCAGGCTGTGTTACAGAGCAGGACGGCAGAGCCTGGTCAGTAAAGGGGGTTGTTATAAGAAGGGGAGGGCACTTTGTACCCTGTCAGTGCAAGTATAAAGGTCAAACTTGCAAGTTCATTTTCTTCAAGTGGTGGAATGTATTTTAATTGTGTGAGAAGTGACATGCAGGAGGAATTAAATGCTTGACCAGACTCGAGAGTTGTTTTTTCTGGGTCAGGTTATGCAAATTAGGAGTGGTGTGAGTGGTGAACGGTTGGCTGAGCTGATCAGGTGATTTTGAGATAGGGAAGGAGTTGAATGAGATTTTGTCTGAAGAAACCATTTGTGTTTTTTTTTAAATCTAAAATCTTGTAAATTTTGTGTTGATGAGACATAGCTGTTAGATTTGTCATATTTCTTAGTAGATGAAGAATTAAAAATGTGACTTCAGACCAGAGAACTAAACTAAAGAAAACCAAAACCATCTTGTCATGATATTCTTCTTCTTCGTTCACTTCTACCGCCAAAAACCGCACTGTGAACCTACTGAATTCATGCCTGTGGTCCTCGTTAGGTCCCGTGGTCCCCTGTGTGGTCCAAAATAGACCACACGAGATCCATGAAAGGACCACAAGAGATTCAGAGTGTCACAGTGCTTTAGCCTGTATTCTTGGTGGGTCTCGGAAGCGGGATTGCATGACACCGTGGTTTTCATTGCACCAGTTTAGTCTAGGGTTGGACTTTCTCACAGGAAGACCTCGACGTGTTTAGGATATCAGTGCATCCCCGCTGGGTGAGAGGCGGTAGCCCACCCAGGCCAGAGTTGGACTTTCTCACCGGAAAACCTCGACGTGTTTTGAGATACCCGTGTATCACCGCCGGGTGAGAGGTGGTTGCCCATCCATTCCAGGGTTGGACTTTCTCACCGGAAAACCTCAGCGTGATTAGGATACGCAAACATCCCCGCCGGGTGAGAGGTGGTTGCCTATCTAGACTTCCCTGGTCCAGTGTCTCCGACTTCAGCATTTTGCGGTCGTGGCCGCTACCCTTCCTAGTTGTGACCAGGATGGAGCTTTTGTCCAGGAAGACGAATCCTCGCCACTAGTGACTTCTACCCCTGGGTTGAGCCGGTTTAGGCATTATCCCAGTATGGGCGTGTTTGGGACGGGACCGACCTCTAGAGCAGAGGTACTGTGACATGCATAGCCTTCAAGATTCACCCCTGGTATGAGCCGGTTTAGGCAAAATTCACCAGTATGGGTGTTTATCAGGCGTTACCGACCTCTAGAGCGGAGGTGGCATGACATGTCTAGCCATCAAGTTCCACCCCTGGTGTGTGCCGGTTTAGGCATATTTCACCAATGTAGGTGTATTTCGGACGTGGGCAGCCTCTAGAGCAGAGGTGCCGTGGTATAGCTCTCGTAGCGATACTACTGGACATACCGGTTAAACTTCACTTTCCACCACCTTTTCCCATCGGCTCCGCACAGCAACCTTTATTTCTTTTCCGCATTTACTTCCTTAACCGGGAGGAGCTTCACTCCACGCACGGCATATGAAGAGTCTCGCCAGCAGTGAGACAAGCCGGTTCATGCATTTCACCCGACATGACTGCACTCAGGACGTGGCCGACCTCTAGACCAGAGGTGCCATGATTTGACTGTTTGCTTCGCTTTATCCTTTCTACCACCTTTTCCGCAGTGATGCTGCGTGGCAACCTCATTTGTACCTTTCTTCATTGGCCGGGAAGAGCACCGCTCCACGCACAGCAGCCAACAGCGGCAGATGAGCTACCAAACGTGCCACTCATCTACCCTAAGTAACTGGTTTTCAGGCGCCAGATATTCGCCCTCGCCCCTTCTCCTGTCAGTTTAAACAGTTCTGCCACGGGAAGGCCAGGAGCTGGACTTGACTGCCAGAGGCTGTTTGAGGCGCATTTGCAGTCCTTAGAACCGTCATGATATTGAGTAGGAGTTTTGACAACATAAGCTTCTAATGATTTATGAGATCTCATGAGTGAAAGGTGAATAGGATGTGATTATAACTATGCTGCTGTTTTGATGAGTTGTAAAGACGTGAAAGTAGATATGAACAATGAGAATAGTACTTCAAACTTAGACCTGAATGTTATGATACTATAATTAATTGTAAATGAATCCATGCATGCCAGTAACTGTCAGCGGGCTTTTCCACAAACTGTAACACATGAATTGTTTTGGTAATACAAAGCCAAATGATTTTGTATTCCCTTATTTTTAGAATATTACTTGTATATGCCTTTTCATGATTGTTGAATTGTGTCTTATTGAAGTTTCTGAACAGTGACCCAGGACATAATCTCATCAGTGGCCTGGGATGTCACTTCTGCTGGTGTGAAGATGGCCAGTCTGTGACTATATGATTACATCTGTAAGGGGGCATATATACAGTACTTGAGCTGAATGAGATGGTGGTCAGTGGCCCATGGCTGACTGCTTGCATCTGGGTTAAGAACCACATAACCAATGAAAACCCTGGTCTGCTTTCCATTGGTGCGCCTTTGAAACAAATGGTTGTGTGGCTGAGTGTATAGGGATTGGAAGCAGGAAGATGAACCTTGTCAAAAATGCACCAGGCAGAAATTGAATGTGTTGGACTTCAAACCAGCAACACAGTGCAAACAACACCCTTTAGAGGGTGAAAACAGCAATGATGGGACAAAATTTGTCCTATTGCCTGTCAACTTCTGGTTGTCAGAACATATTCACACATGACCCACAGAAGTGTCAGGACTTATATTCCTTCTCACACCGGTTAAATTTGTGTGCTCCAGAAATGTCCCAACACTGTCTGCTAAAATGACCATGTGAGGGAAGGAGAAAGAAGAGGCTGACCAAGCAGCCGTAGAAGCTAAGATGGAGACCATGCAACAGAACTTTAAGAGATTATGCAGGCTGGCTGCAAACTAAGGGAAATGGAGAGAATGTTCCTGTCTACAGGGCTTACTGGAAATGATTACTTTGTTTATAATCATGAAAGGAGGATTGATGAACACCAGTTAAAATGTCACTGAACTAAAGTCTTTTTTTTTTTTTTAGTGATGGTTGCTTGCTCAAGCTTCGGGTAGTAATTATCTGTTATAATTTGGAATTGTTATCCACTTTAATTATACACTGACACTTGTTTTGTCATAGCCTAATCATTACTGCATTGATGTTTTATCTTATTCAAGTACCTGGCTATTTTTTTTTTATATCTCCATTGTTTCTCAGATGTCAAGTCAGCAGTTTATCACATTGTGTGCCCTGGCTGAAAGTCACAGGTCAAGTCTCAGAAAGCCTCTACTAGCAGTTATTAGACGCTGTCAATGATTACAAGTAAACAACCTTGTAACAAAAAAAATATAAGTGATCCTTCTTCATACGTATTTTCTGTCTAAGTCTGCAGTCCTGTCTCTTGGATAAATTTCACATGCTAAACAGAAAGGAACAAGTCACCATCTTCCGTCTCTGAACAGGACACAGCCGTCTCCGAAGTCATATGTATACAAAGTTTAAGGTTGGTACTACTAATCTATGTACATGTGCCCAGGTGCCCCAAACTATAGAATATATCCTCCAGAACTGCACCAACTATGAGACACTGAGAAATAATTACTGGCCCAGTGAAACCACTAAAGAAGATAAACTCTACGGTTCCATACATGAATTGCAAAAAACAGTGAAATTTATCCAAGAGACAGGACTGCAGATATAGACAGACAATGCGAACGAAGAAGAAGGATAAATTTCTTTTTTTTTTTTATTTTTAAAATTTTGTTTAGTTAGAGCTTATCTTCTTTGGTGGCTTCACTGGGCCAGTAATTGCTTCTCAGTGTCTTGTATTTGGTGCAGTTCTGGAAGACATGTTCCGCAGTTTGGGGTGCCTGGGCGCATATACAGAGAGTAGTAGTACCTACTTTAAACTTTGTATACATATGACTTCAGGGTCGGCTGTGTCCTGTTCGGAGACGGAAAATGGTGATTTGTTCCTTTCTGTTTAGCATGTGATAGTCATCATGTGGTGGTGTTTGTGGCTTCCTGTAGGTTTTTATCATGTTTTTATTCTGATTATAGGTGATTGGTATGTCTGGTTGCTCCATTTCAGTGCCCTCTTTGGTCAGATGATCAGCTTTCTCATTGCCTGGTATCCCACAATGGGAGGGAATCCACTGCAAGGTGACTCTGTGTTGTGAGCCAAGACATCCTTAAGGTCTGGTAGTTTGTTGCACTGAAGAGATTCCAGTACCGATCTTGCATCCATGGGAATTATGGGGCATGTATCAATTCTGGAGTCAAAGTTTTTCAACCACAGCAATAATTGCCCTAACATCTGTATCATAGTTGTTGCAGTATTTTACAGTAGTTATAAGGCAGCTGAAATATGTATCAATGAGGAAAAATTGGATGAGGTGGAGAGTTTTGAATATTTTGGATCATTACTAACTAATAATGGAGATACAATAAGGGAAATTAAAAGGGAGGATGTCTGTCGCTCTTCAAAAAGTAAAACAACTAAAGAAGCTGTGAGGAGGAGCAGACAGAACTACAAAAATAAGATTTTTAAGGGCATGCATCTTTCCCATTGCAACATATGTCTGTGAGACCTGGACACATAACAAAACAGCTGAGAAATACATAAATGCCTTTGAATGTAAATGCTACAAAAGAGTTCTTCAGTTATCATGGACAAAAAAAAAGAACAAATGCTGATGGAAGTTTTGTCAGTGGTGTTGTTTGGATATTCAGTATGTACGCCTGCCCCTCCATTCTTTATGGCATTGTGTGCAGATCCATCTGTATACACACATATCCAAGTGTCACATGGATATTTATCATCTAGCATACTAAATGTGGCTGTTGATCTTACAGGACTGCTCTGCATCTCACCATTCTGCACACCTTTCACTTCAGTTTGAATAATTTATTTGTGTACAATCTACTTCTTTCCATGGTGTATGCTCTGGTACAGATGATAATGGAGCAACTACAGTTGGAAGGTCAGGTATCAGCTTACGCATATGCTTGACCTGATAAATGAAGCTGCTTCTTTTAAGCCGTCTCAGTGCCAAGTTATTGAATCTCTCCTTCAGGGGATGGCTTACAGAGCTGAGGAATTTCTCTCCCACAGTCATGATTTTTGTGTATCTACATTCTTTTAGTGCTTGAACACCATTTTCTGCATTTCTGCTACTGATGTGGACCTCATGACACATATTTGATAATCCGTAGTGACTGATTTTGAACCTTATCTAGATTATGCAGCGTAGTGTTTGATTCTGTGCACCAAGATGTTGAGCCATATTCTAAATGTGGTAGAATACTTTGCTGATATACATTCTTGAGGATTATTTCACTGGTTCCCCATGCGGTTCCACTCAATTTTCTTGATATGGCTAGCTTTCTTCTGACTTTTGCTTCTGCATTGCTGATACTTACACACTATTTGTTTGTTCTTAATGGCTGTTAAAATCTCCACAGATCATCAGTCTCTCTTTGTGTGGGATTATTTCCATAGCAAGTGGCCAGTCATTGGGACAGTAATATCTGCCTCAGTTAAGGTGGAAGTCTGTATTACTGGTTTTTAGATGGATCATCTGGTATTCAGCTCCTTCCATGTACACTCCCACTTGACAAGTACCAATGTTATTTTTAGCAAGTGTGGGTACTCCTCCTTTTCTTCTGTCCTGTCAGTCTGATCTGAAATACTGGTAGCCTCTGATTTTAAAGACAACATCTTTAGTTAGGTGTATTTCCTTTATCCAGGATATATGTACCTGCTCTGCAAAGAGTATGTTGTTTAATTCAACCTTTTAACTATAGCCATCTCTAAAAGTGACCTGCCTTATGATCTGTTACTAACTAAAGAAGGTTCTTACTATTTTGTTTTTAAACCACAAAACCTTATGCAGCTTTAATGCATTGATATCTATTATGTTTATAATAGGATAAAAGGTAAAATTCCCATTTCCATGCCATCAAGGCATATTGGGGAATACAGTGTTAGGCCCGTATTTTCCATGACCTTCAGCCTTCGAAAGTGTGAAGTATGTCAGTATCACACCTGGCCACTCTACTTCCCAGATATCTCTGGTACCCATTTTTATAGGCTGGGTCAACCCCGGGGCCTTTTTTGTTGCGTACCAGAAAAAATCCCACTGCTGGGATTGAACCCGGTACCACCAGATTAGCAAACCGAGCGCCTAACCACTCAGCTGATAAGGCTGCCATTATATTTATAATAGACAATTTTAAATACATATAGACTGTGCTGCTTTTTTTAAAAATGAGACTAAAATAACATTTAAACTTTGGGTTTCTGAGCAACCTGGTTGAGTGTCTGCTTAATGAGCAAAGGACAGTGAGTTTAAGTACTAACCAAAGTTCTGAGGTTTTTTCATGGGTCAGTGTCATATGATAATCTAATCTCTCAGTTAGTAACTCTCAGAAAGCAGAGAATATATGCCTGTAAAGCAAGGCACACTGGAGTTTACTGTACATAAAGTTAATATACATTATAGTCAGTTTTTTTTCTTCCTCTTTTTACAATGATGTAGTTTTGTCAGTGTTTGTATAAGAGGAAGGAAATAGAGCTTCTGGAATTCGAATTTCCTAGTTGAACTGGTCAAAGGTTCTGCCTTTACATACCATGAGTCTAAAGTGTTGTTAACCAGTCTGCCATGTGGTGCTGCACCGTGCACACTGTATCATTTTTCAGGCCCTTTTTTTTTTTTTTTGAACTGTGAATTGTGTTTGGTTTTTTATTGAACCT
This sequence comes from Achatina immaculata, assembly GCA_009760885.1. Lineage (NCBI taxonomy): Eukaryota > Metazoa > Mollusca > Gastropoda > Stylommatophora > Achatinidae > Lissachatina > Lissachatina immaculata. The sequence continues at coordinate 5,189,735 of CM019718.1, forward strand.
CTTCAGTATCAGCAGAATGGCTCCCTCCCTCTCAGTTAATGCTATATGCATTGTAGTATTAAAAAAGTCACATAAAGTGAAGTCAGCCAAGTAGGAGGACATAAGCACGTTTTTTTTGTTTTCCCAAAAACTTCCTCTTAAGCAGTGTGGGCGAAGGATTGTCATGATGCAAGACCCAATCCCTTCTTAGGTTTTTTTATAGACATTTTCATGATGTGCTCTCAAGCAGTTATATTGGCATGATTTTCAGAAGAGAGCCTTGTGAACTTTTTCAAGAGTTTTGTAGTTTTGTTTATGAAAAGGAACTAAAATATGATTGGTCTCTGACTGGCATTTCAGCTTCTTTGAGATGACTGAACCACTCTTGCTTTGCCTATGGCTTATCCTTAAAATCTTCCTGGAGCATCGTGGCAGTTTAAGCTGCAGTTTTCCCAAAAGGAAACAAAATTTCACACATTGCTGTTCTTTCTGCTTCTTCTTTGTTTGCTTCTACCATCAAGATCGCCCCATGATCCTACTGAATTTACTCCTGTGGTTCTCACAAAAGTCTCATTTAGGATGGAGGCTCAGAGCATCGTGGAGCTTGGGCCTATATTCTCAGTGGGTCGCAGAAGCGGCATTGCGTGACACTGTGGTTTTCGTTGCACCAGTTTAGTCTAGAGTTGGACTTCCTCACCAGAAAACCTCGACGTGGTTTGGATATGAATATATCCCTGCTGGGCAAGAGGTGGTTGCCCATCCATTGCTGTTCTTTGATATCAACCATTTCGGTTGGGCACATCACCAAAAACACTTGACAATACTTCTGAAAAATGATGCAATCTACATACCACAGTACAACATAGTAGACTGGTTCACATTGCTGTAAAGGTAAAATTCCCATTTCCATGCCATTAAAGCATATTGTGGAATACAGAGTTAGCTGTACTCCCTCAGAATGTGTCAGTAATCTGAACTACATCTGTTTTGTGTGAGAGATTCAGATTCCTGAGACTTCTAAGGCCATGCGCTGCCCACTCCCATGTAAATTTATCTGCCTCAGATCAACAGAAGCAACTGGCAAATGAACAGTTGGAAGTCAAATGCTACTTTAGGAAATAGATAAGTGGCTTTTTAACTCAAGTTCCTACATGCTGTTATATTTATGTGAACAAGACAACACAAAAATTATATGTACACAAGCATTATCAAGCATATAGTTTATTATTATAAAAATGGAAAATCAAATATCAGATATATATAATGCATTACAAAGCATTCAAAAACAAAAATACAGAAAAACAGTGTTTGGACATGAACAAGTTTTTTAAGATTTCATCAAAAAAAAACATGATGAGGGAGCTGTTGATGTATAAAGGAGATTGATTTGTGTGGGTTATTCGTGATGTTTCAGACATATTTTAAGTTAAAAAGATGAAGCTAGAGTGTTTTCCTTCACCATTTCATAAAGTGTTAAAATGTGTAAGTATATCTTTATTTTGAAAGTGTGAGAACCATCCACTCTTATTAGAAAAAGAAAACATGCTATTGGTTTCAGTTCTTTATTTGAGGTTTTTCAGTAAACTCCTGCTTTTCTCCTCATTTATTACAAGTTGGAGTTGTAAGTTTCCAAGTGACCAGCTACCTTGGATAGAAACATAAAAGTGAATAAGTCTGACCTTGTCAAGTTAACCTACAAGGTAACATTTCAGTAGAGTCTGTGCCTTTCGAAAGAAAAGTTGATTGCAAAGAATACACTTTACACAATCTAGTTTCTTTTAATTCGGATGAATCCTGGGGTTGTAAATCATAGACCACCATCATTTGAGACTTTGAAGTCATCCTATGAGACTTTGGACTTGAGACACATGGAGAGAGAAGATGGTGGTAACTAGCACTGAAGTATTGAGAGTAATGCTCACCTAACAAACAAATGTATTGTTCATTGATGGTCTCTCTGACTTAGCATAGTTTTACATAGCCTTGGAGCTGTTCAGTGATGCCAGTCATGATTCCAGTGAGGTTCTCTAAGTGCCTTGTTTGCTCAGGAGCTTGTGTTGGGCTTTCTTTGTGAGAAACCCTGTCGTTGTGGTCAAACAGTAATGTTTATGCTAGCACGGAGAAAGTATCTCCGTGTTCCGATTGAGAACTCAGTCACGTAGATCTGATGGGTGGGATGGGTTAGTTTTTGGTCTGAATGTTGTAGAGACAGGCCTGTGTGTTTTATTTTCTAGAAAGGGATGTTAGGGATTCTCTGGTTCATTATGCAAGTTTGGTGTGATTGTCCTCTTTTAGGACAGAAGTGTTGTTCTAGTATGTAGTATTTGTGTTTATTTGTCCTTTTTTAGGGCAACAGTTGTCGTAGTTGTGTTAGATGGTCTGTCCTTTTTAGGACAGTGTTGTAGTTGTTAGATGGATTGTCCTTTTTAGGACAGATGTAGTTGTCATGTAGAGTGTGTGTTTGATTTGTCCCCATTTTGGACAAGGTTGTAATTTAGGGTTGAAAGGTATGTTGTAGTTTTGAAGTTAGCATGTTTTGTCAGTGTTGTATGTCTGAATTAGTCCCATGGCGATGTTAGTCGCCTGGACATTTTTTTTTATGATCATTGTAATTGTTCTCATCAGTTTACACTCCACATCTATGCAACACACATCGAACAAATGGGATTCATCATTAAACATTTGCTGATTGTTTGGTGACTGCTGAATCCTGTCATTATTGGATTCTTGTTAAGCGTCAGCTGTGGTGTTGAGTTAGTCGATTACTTGTAACTGGTCATGTCGTGTATTGATGTGTAGTTCTATGTTATTGTTATCCGGGTTGTCTTGTTACACGGCGAATACCAGTGTAACGTCTGTTGTGTCACTCGGCCCAATGCTCATGTTAACACATAATAGGCATAGCATAGAACAGTGTGTGAGCAAAATGCGTGTTAGTGTTCAGCAATACAAGTACGAAATCTGTTTTATCTTGCTCTTTCAGCAAGTGGTTAGCCAGTAACTGAGAGAGGAACTGAGTTAATGCATAAGCTGAGACTAAGGCTCTTGGTGATTTGTTAAGTACATAAGATATTCTACTAGCATATAAAGGTATGGTCCAACATTTGAGCTGGTGATCATCTAACAGATGTACATGTAACAATATGAGTTCACGTATACTGGGAAGGTAATGTCATGCATTTGTCTTTTTTTTTTTTTTTTGTGATTTAAAAGTTACATTGTTTGATGACCGCTGAATCTTTTATATGTATGAAACTGTTGTTGCTAAGCCAAGAATAAGACTAGCCACAGACAATATACAACAGTCCTAAATATAACTATATTGAAGTTGGGTAGGTCTGTTGTACTCATCTCACGTTCTCATTATACAAGTATAAGTCTTGCATGTTATTATACAGCCATTAATTAGTACATTTCACATGATACATTTCAAGTTACCTTTTTTTTTTTTAAGTTGACAAGTACAAATAATCCATTTTTGCAAGTGGTACTTTAACACAGCATAAGTTTCATGCAATGCATATGCTAAAGGACATTTTAGTGAAATGAATAAACAAAAACAGTGTGTGTTCATCTCTGGCAATAAAATCTAATCTGAAGTACAATAGAGACAGGTGTAATCAAAACAGTAATGATATGGAATTCTTCACCAGCAACTTTTGATTACAGATTTTTTTTTTTTTTTTTAAACTTGCAATTTCCAATCCATTTTTTGAAAAAAAGTGAAAACTTTTTGTCTCACCCAATTTATTTTCATATGAAATGTTCTTTTTTTAATTTGGATATTTTTATCACTTATCTTGTTCTCCTCCCGTGTGGTACCCGGGATCTGCAAAGAATAGGACCACTGTACCCTACCATGCATGATCGTAAAAGGCGACTAAGGAGGGTTCAGCATAGGGCCAGCAACCCTATCTGGTAAAAAACTATCAGACTGCTACAGAAACAGAAGCAAGGGAAAAAGCAAATGCAGGTGGAAGGAGAAATGCGTATCAGAAAACTGAGCCCATGAAGGTTGTGGATGAAAGCCAGCCACTGGAAGTCCCCAGCCCGACTGCAGACCTCCTGGAACCTAAACAAAAGATGCAAATAGGCAGCTGGAATGTAAGAACACTAAACCAGACTGGAAAACTAGCACAAACCATCAAGGAAATGCACAGATACAAACTAGACATACTAGGAATACAAGAAGCAAGATGGACAGGACAAGGCAGAAGGAAATTAACAACACAGCACACAGAAGATACAATAATATGGTCAGGTAAAGAAGATCTTCATGAAGGAGTAGCAGCATTGATTATAACAAAAGAAGCATCAAGAGCATTGCTGAAATGGACCCCAATAAATGAGAGATTATTATATGCACGGTTCAACTCAAGATTCACGAAGCTGTCTATTATAGTTTGTTATGCACCAACAGAAGCAGCTGAAGAGGAATTAAAAGAAGATTTTTACAACAGCCTCCAAGCCACAGTAGAAACAATACCCAAGCATGATATGCTACTCATCTTGGGTGACTTCAATGCAAAAGTAGGTGAAGGAAATGAAGATAGAAGAAGAATCATGGGAAGAGAAGGAATCTGAGAAATAAATGAAAATGGAGAAAGACTGTGCAGTTTCTGTGAAGAAAACATGATGACCATCGGAGGGACAATTTTCCAACACAAAAACATCCATAAGGTGACTTGGAGGTCACCAGATAAAACCACAGAAAACCAAATCGATCACATACTAATAAACAACAAGTGGAAACGGTCACTACAAGATGTGCGAGCAAGGAAAGGAGCAGATATAGGAAGTGATCACAACCTTCTCGTATCAAAAATAAAACTAAAATTAAGGAAAGCCAGAATCGGAGAACACAGAAAGATACATTTTGATACAAGAAAACTGATAGACCAGCAAACAAGAAATGAATTCTCAATAATACTTAAGAACCGCTTCAGTGTCCTACAAGACGAAGCAGAAATGTCCATATTAGAGTTCAATAAATCACTACAGGAAACAGCAAAAGAGGTGCTGGGATATCGGAAAAGGAGAAAAGAGGAATGGATAAGTGAGACCACATGGGAAAAGATAGAGCAAAGAAAAGAAATCAAGAAAAAATTACTGAACACCAAATCACAACGGCTTAAAGAACGAGTTTTAAGTAATTATGCACAAAAAGACAAAGAAGTGAAGGAATCATGCCGTCAAGATAAACGTCAATATTATGACAACTTAGCAGAAACAGCAGAGAAAGCAGCATATACAAATGATATGAAAACCATATATAAAATCACAAAGCAGATGACAGGTAACTTCAATACAAGATGTGAAAGTGCAGTAAGAACACAAAATGGACAACTGGTCAGTGGAGAAAGAAAAAAATTGAAAGATGGAGGGAACACTTTAACACCCTACTAAACAGAACACAAGCAGCATAAGCAATAGATATACCTGAAGCAAAAGCGGAACTAAACATCAATACAGGACCAATAACAATAAATGAAGTAAAAGAGGCGATAAAGATGCTAAAATCAGACAGGGCACCAGGTGAAGATGAAGTGACTGCTGAGATGTTGAAAGCAGAAGAAACAGAAACACCAAAACAACTTTGCCGGATATTACAACAAATTTGGGATTTAGAAAAAGCCCCAGAGGAGTGGAAAACTGGTCTTATAGTAAAACTACCAAAGAAGGGTGACCTCAGAGATTGCGGGAACTGGAGAGGCATTACCCTACTGCCACTCACTAGTAAAGTATTTTGCAGAATAATCATCAACAGAATTGTACCAACACTTGAGGAAAAACTTCGGAAAGAGCAGGCAGGATTTAGGAAAGGAAGATCATGCATAGACCATATATTTGTACTTAGACAAATATTAGAACAGGAAATGAGTGGCATAGCACAACATATGCATTATTCATAGATTTTGAGAAAGCCTTTGACAGTGTCAACAGAGATGCACTGTGGAAAATCCTAAGATGGCATGGCCTCCCCCATAAAATAGTTAATGTAATCAAAGCCCTATACGAGGGTTTTCAGTGCAAAGTTATCTGTGGAGAACATACCTCCAGCAGCTTTAGGGTACAAACAGGAGTGAAACAGGGATGTGTACTATCACCAACATTATTTATCTTGGCAGTAGACTGGTTAATGAAGGAGGCAACATTAGACAAACGCAGAGGATTACAATGGACCCTTGACACAGTGCTGGAGGACCTTGACTTTGCGGACATTTGTCTATTATCAAGCAGTCACAAAGATATGCAGGATAAAATAAACAAGTTAACCCAGAATGCAAACAACATAGGACTAAAGATCAACGTAGGAAAGACAAAGTTAATGAAGCAAAATGTGAACAACAGAAATGTACTCAGAGTAGATAACAAGTTAGTGGAGGAGGTCAACGAATTTGTATACCTTGGCAGCAGAGTAGTAGAAAATGGAGACAGCACAGAGGACATCAACAGCAGACTTACTAGAGCAAACCAGGCTTTTGCAATGCTACAGAATATATGGAAATCAAATAAACTAAGCATAAATATGAAAATCAGGATATTTAAGAGTAATGTTCTAAGTGTACTACTCTATGGAAGTGAATGCTGGAAAATCACCAAAACCATAGAAAACAAGTTGAATTCTTTCCAGACTAAATGTTTACGTAGAATTAAAAAAATATTTTGGCCAAACACCATAAGAAATAACATCTTATTGGCAGAAATGCAGATGAAATTACTGACAACAATTATTGAGGAAAGACGCTGGCGATGGTTGGGACATGTGCTCCGAATGACTGACAACTCACTACCAAAAATAGCACTAAGATGGACACCACAGGGGAGCAGAAGTAAGGGTAGACCAAAAGAGACATGGAGAAGAACAACAGAAAGGATGTTGAGCAATAGAGGGCTCACCTGGGCAAGAGCAGAAAAAAAGGCGAAAGACAGGCATTTGTGGAAAAACCTTGCGGAAGCCCCATGTGCCCTGGGCACTTAAGGTTCAGAGAGATCTTGTTCTCAGGCTGTTGTAAAATTCAGAAAAGGTATTTGAACATATATACTGTTTTTTAATAAAAGGTATTTTAACATATGAAAACTGTCACAGGATTGGAATGCAGAGACTGGAATGTTGATTTTAAAAAAAAAGGGTTAACTTCTTCTTCATCATACGCTTCTACAACCAAGATCGCCCCGTGCTGCTACTGAATTTACTCCTGTGATTCTCGAGATATATCTTATTTAGGATGGAGACTCAGAGCAGCAAGGGGCTTGGGTCTATATTCTTGGTGGGTCACAGGAGCAGAATTGCGTGACAATGTGGTTTTCATTGCACCAGAGAGCTTTAAGTTGGACATTCCTCAACGGAACCTCAACATTGTTTGGATATGAAATCCACGGGGTGAGAGGAGGTTGTCAAGACTAGGTTACCCTGGTCCAGTGTCTTTGACTTCAGCATTGCTAAGTTAACAAATTCAAGATCTTGGAAAGGAGTAATTTCACAAATTATTGAACATCTAATGGCAAATGATTTTCAAATCCCATGGTTTGTGAGTTTTCACTTGTTTTTTATTTCAATGGGCCAGGTAGTGTAATGTGCAACATTGATGGAAAAATCAACAGAAGTAAAGACGAACCTATACTTATTCTTCATAGACTACTATAAAGCATTCGATAAAGTGAGACGCACAGAAATTATAAGATTGCTGGAAGACATCAACATAGATAGGAAAGATCTGAAACTCATCAAAAACATATTCTGGCAGCAATGAACATTTGAGAACCAAATAGGAGCATTCCAAGACATAAAATTGGGAGTGAGACAAGGGTGTGTTTTATCTCCTGACCTCTTCTCCTTGTACAGCGAAAGCAATGAGAAATATAGAGAGCTTGCCAGGAATATCAATTGGTGGGTGCAACCTGAACAACTTAAGATATGCAGACGACACAGTTTTGATTGCTAAAAGTGAAGGGGAGCTACAGGCTCTTCCTGGACATTGTGGTTCGTGAAAGTAAAAGTAAAGGTCTCAGCCTGAATAAAAAGAAGACTGAAGTCTTCTTCTTATTTGTTCACTTCTACCACCAAGACCGCCCCATGATCCTACTGAATTTACTCCTGTGGTCCTCGATAGGTCGTGTGGTCCCCGAAAGGACCAGCTCAAACCAGGGGTAAAACTTGATGACTACTCAAGTCATGGTCCCCAAAAGGACCACACGAGATCCCTGAGAGGATCACAAGAGGTTCAGAGTATCGCAGGGCTTGAGCCTGTATTCTTGGTGGGTCTCAGAAGTGGGATTGCGTGACACCATGGTTTTCGTTGCACCAGTTTAATCTAGAGTTGGACTTTCTCACCGGAAAACCTCGACGTGTTTTGGGATACCCGTGTATCCCCACCAGGTGAGAGGTGGTTGCCTATCCAGTCCAGCCTTGGACTTTCTCACCAGAAAACCTCAGCGTGATTAGGATATGCATACATCCATGCCGGGTGAGAGGTGGTTGCCTATCTAGACTGCACTGGTCCAGCGTCTCCGACTTCAGCATTTTGTGGTCGTGGCCGCTACCCTTCCTTGCTGTGACCAGAGCGGACGAATCCTTGCCACTAGTGAGTTTCACCCCTGGGTTGAGCCAGTTTAGGTGTATTATCCCAATATGGGTGTGTTTAGGACGTGGCCGATCTCTAGAGCGGGGGTACCGTGACTTCCGTAGCCATCAAATTTCACCCCTGGTTTGAGTCAGTTTAGGCACATTTCACCAGTATGGGTGTAGAACGGACCTGGCCAGCCTCTAGAGCAGAGGTACAGTGGTATGAGTAGCTCTCGCCGCGAGACTACTGGATATACCGATTAAGCTTCACTTTATCCTTTCCATCACCTTTTCACATCGGTGCCGCACGGCAACCCTAATTGCTTTTTCACATTTTCTTTATAGGCCAGGAGGAGTTTCACTCCACATGCGGCATCCGAAGAATCTCGCCAGCAATGTCTTACCCCCTGGGTTTAGCCAGTTCAGTCAATTCACCTGGTATGAATGCACATAGGACGTGGCCGACCTCCAGAGCAGAGGTGCCATGATTTGAGCAGTCCTGACCTCAAGACTATTGATTACTTCACTTAATCCTTTCTTTCACCTTTTCCACAGTGGCACCGCCCGGCAACCCCGTTTGCACTTTTCTTTACTGGCCAGGAAGAGCCGCACTCCATGCACGGCAGCTGAAGAATCTCACCAGCAGTGGTAGATGAGCTACCAAACCTGACTCTCATCTACTCAAAGCATCTGGTTTTCAGGTGCCAGATATTCACCTTCGCCCCTTCTCCTGTCTGTTTGAACAGTTCTGCCAGGAGATGGACTTGACTGTCAGAGGCTATTTGAGATGCACGCCTTGTAGACATTTTATTGGAGTGGAGAGCGTATCCCCCACTCAACCTCCAGCTATAACAGTCCTTAGAACCAAAGAAAACTGAAGTGATGGTCATCTCAAAGAAAAGAATACCACCAAAATATAGGATTACCATCAATGGCACCAAACTGAAACAAGTTGATACATTCAAGTACTTAGGAACAGTTATAACAGCTTATGGGAAATGTCACAATGAAATAAAAAGCAGACGTGTTTAGGCCAAGTCAGCATTCCAGAAAATGAGAAACATCTTGTGCAACAGATCCATATTAATGGAAACAAGATTCCGAGTACTTAAATGTTACACTGAGCCAGTTTTGTTTTATGGACGTGAAGCATGGTCTATCAATAAGAGTACAACAAGAAATTGAGGCCATGGAGATGTGGTTTATAAGGATGTTGAATCTACCGTGGACAGCTAAGAAAACAAATGAAGAAGTCTTAAGAGAGGCCAGAGTTAAAAAGTAAATTATAGCTAAAATCAGAGGCAGACAAGCGAGATTTGTAGGACACTTTCTGAGAAGAGGAAAATTGGAACACATTGTGGCATTTGAAAAAATTGAGGGAAGAAGAGACAGAGGAAGGCAGAGAGAGAAGTTACTAGATGGGTGGCTAGGAAGAAAGTCACAGATGGATCTCATAATCAATGCCACGATATATGCCTGATCACCCATGATAGATTTCTTTTTTCAATCATGTTAAACTTTGTCTTAAAGCAGATAGATGCTAACTCTGAGAACATCATAGAACTTAAAAATTTCTCTCATGACTGATTCTACCAGTGCTGGATCATCAGTTGCAAAGACAGAAAAAAAAAAGATGGCAAAAGACTTGCTACATTGAGAATTACTCTGCACAGTGTACTTTGACATTCAGTAAGGTAATGAGTATGAAATTGGAAGACAGGAGATGTATGTGCAAAATGACCACGTGTAATTTAAGTATGGCTTCTTACTGTAGCCAGTTCTACAGATCAGATATTGCTTTACAAGGAAATGCTGAACAGTCGTGATTAACACTTTACATCCACTGACTTTCAAACAGATCCTAAGATTAAAAGACCACATGTACAATAATTCAATAAAATATTTTGCAATGTTTTTATCTGCTCACTTTCAGTCATCATTCACAAAAATTTCATCTGCTGTTTGCTTTCAATACTCCGCAAAATAAGTCATTCAACTCTTGAAACCCTGATTACCCGGTGATATATATTTTCAAATTAAAAACATGAATAAGTGCACTTTATCATTATAAGGCACTCTTATATAAAGAAGAAATGGTAAAAAGATATTGATCTGCTGCCAGTTTTGTGCTTTGAAATTTGGTCAAAATTTTGTGCTGCTTCGTAATGATTAGATCGACCACATGAAACTCAGAAGAGGATGTTGTTAAGAGAGGTCAAATTACAGTAGTAGGCATAAAATCCCTTGATTAGGCTGAAAAACTAGCTGAAAACGGGAAGGCTTTGTGAACTACCACGTGAGCCCTATGTGATGTTTAATGGCACGGGAAGGACGTAAGATAATGAATTGATCACTGGCAATAACATTAACAGTAATACTCAAAAGTATTGTAACGTAACAGACCATAGAATGAATAGGTTTTGTGAATTATTCTTCTACTTAATCATCTCTGTGCCAAAAGGTTTACTCTTGTAATCCTGAAGATAAGTCACATGTGTGATGGAGGTTCAGAGAATCAGAGGACGGACTTGTGGTAAGGATATGTGATATCATGATTTTTGTTAGAACAGTCTGCAAGTCAGAGCTTTTGATTTGATCCCTCAGCTAGATTTGGACATAGATCTTGGCTGCACAGGTCTCTGTCCCCTCAGTAAAAAAAAAACATGATCATACTATGTCTCGTAAGCATTTTTTCTTTCATTTTGAAACTCTCCAAACTGGTGATGAGAATAAGGAATTGATTATTTCTATATTGGAAGTTACAATAATTTCCAATACTTGGGTTTAAAATGAGGAGAAAGAATTGGGTGGGGGGGGGGGGTTGAAGTAATCTATTCTTAAACTCTGACCATTCATAAAGTGGTGTCAAGATTATAGAACAATAGTCTTATCTTGAGACTCACTACCAAAAACAGCACTAAGATGGACACCACAGGGGAACAGAAGTAAGGGTAGACCAAAAGAGACATGGAGAAGAACAACAGAGAGGATGTTGAGCAATAGAGGGCTCACCTGGGCAAGAGCAGAAAAAAAGGCAAAAGACAGGCATTTGTGGAAAACCCTTTCGGAAGCCCCATGTGCCCTGGGCACTTAAGGTTCAGAGAGAGAGAGTCTTATCTTACATCTTTCCTGTGCTGTTAAATGTCACACAGGGCTCACATGGTAGTTTGCCAAGTTTTCCTGTTTTCTGTGAGCTTTTCAACCTCATCAAGGGATTTTATGCCTACTAATTTGGCCTCTCTTAACAATGTCCTCCTTAGCATTTCAAATGGTCAACCCCTTTTTCTTTGGCCTTTTGTGTTCCACTTGATAGCTTGTTTTGGGATTCTCTGATCGTTTCTTCTCATCACATGACCTACATATGTCCATCTCCTTTTTCTGATCACCATGAAAAAAGTTTCTGTTCAGTCCTTTATCTCTGCGTTGTTCTTGAATTGTTCCACTTTATACTGGGTATTTTCCTTGGGCATTTGTTTTCAAAAGAGTCTGATTTGTTGTCTGTTTCTTTAGTTGTTTCCTAGCTTTTACATACATAAATGAGTGAAATAGTCAACTTAATGAAGCCATCCATCAGAAATTGCTACATAAATCATGTCTGACTGACAATAGCTTCATAAAGTGTGTCCTTTCCATTCCATTATACTTTCTAATCTTTCTCTGCCAAAGCCAAATGGGTTTTGAGGATAGCAAGTAAGTAACAGAAATAGGGCTATAAAGAAGAAACTCCACTGTGACAAACTGAAGCCTCATGTTTTCAAGATTGCACGTAGTTCAAATGCACTAAAGAAACTGCGGAGAGGTGCAGACAGAACTACAAAAATAAGATTTTTAAGGGCATGCATCTTTCCCCTCACAACATTTGCTTGTGAGACCTGGACATTTAACAAAGCAACTGAGAAACACATAAATGTCTTTGAATGTAAATGCTACAGAAGAGTTCTTCAGATATAATGGACACAGAAAAGAACAAATATATCCATATTACAAGAACTTAATATTGAAGAAGACTGGCTAGTAAAGAGGATTAAAGAGAGAAAACTTAAATATTTTGGACACATTAAGCGTCATGATAATTTAGAGAAGACTGTCTTGGAAGGGTACATAATGGGAAAAAGAAAGAGAGCAAGACAAAGGCGAATATGGGTACAAGACATCATTGATAATCTTCAGATGGATGCATCAGCAACAGGGCATTTTGCTTACAACCGAGAGGCCTACAGGAGAGCTGTTAGGGAGGCAAGGGACATGCAAATGACTGATTGACATAGGTCTGATAAATGTCTTGTGCAACAGAGTGAGAGAAAGAGGAAGGTTTAATCTGGATGAAAGAATAAACTCTGACATTTTAAAAATATTTTGAGACTAAATGTGTATCAGATAGAGGCTCCTGAGAACAGCAGCTTTGGCACTGAAAGAAATTTTGATGGCTATAGTTTTGATGACCTGATGTTGAAGAGGGCTGGCTAGTGGGGAGGATTAAACAGGGACGACTTGAATATTTTGGACATACTGAACGTCATGATGGTTTGGGGAAGACCGTCTTGGAAGGGTACATGGTAGGAAAGGAAGAGAGGAAGACCAGGGTGAAGATGGCTGCAGGACGTCGTCGATTATCCACAGACGGATGCATCAGCTGCGGGGCATCTTGCTTGCAGCCAAGAGGCATACAGGAGAGCTGTTAGAGAGGCAAAGTTCCACAACAAGGGACATGCAAACAACTGACTGACCATGGAATCATTCTTTTGAATTTCAGATCACTGAAATAATTTAGAGGATCTGCAAGAGACAACTCAGATGATGGATTTTGTTAATGCTGATGAAAGGATTATTTTGAATTTTATTAGATTTTCAATAACTGAAAATGATTTTATCTTCTGTTTAGGCCACACAGATGAACATCTGCTAACCACTGAGATGCTCTGCACTATTTTCTTGTGGATATGAAACATGAGTATATTATGCATTTGAAAATAGGACCTACACTGATGATCATGAGTCTTGTCTTGTGTTTAATGTGGATGAGTGACACTCACAGAAAACAACTCTCGCACACATTTTATAGCTTTTTTTTTTAGAACGCTATAACAAGAACAGCAAAATTTCAACTTGGGGTAGTGGTCACTATTTCAATAGAATCATCCGTGTTTTGGGGGTTCAGAGGAGCACCTTCCTTTAAATCATCAGTGAATTTTCTGGCCTTAGGATCACGGTCATCCTCTGTAGCTAAAGTATAAAAAGGAAACAAAAATATGTAACAACCTTTTGGAGAGAGAAGACAAGAAATGAGTGAATTTCATTCAATACAAACAAACAAGAAATTATCACCTTAAAATAAAAAACAATCCACATTTTCAATTTACTGTGAATCTTTTCCCCTTCACCTGCAACATTACCTTAGAAATGTTTTCAACTGGAAAACTTTGTTTCACATGTTTTTTTCAACTATTGGCCTGTAGTATTAAATATATTTACAGCACTGGTGATGATCAAAATCATTTGGAAAGTGCTATTTTTATTACACTTAATGTACTTGAAATTCAGTGACACATCTCTGGAAATGGTCTGGGATAATGATCTGCTGCAGTAACTAATTAAATAGTATTCTATACCTGCTAAACTGCAGGAAGTGAAAAAAAAACAAACCAGAAACTGTGTCTTAATAGCATATTTATAAGGTATCCTGAATCTTGGAATTAGCATCATCGTACATGGGCTACACCCATACATGCTCTGCACTCTGTTTCAGTAACCACTGAAGAGTATGAAGACTAACTGTGCCAGTTAGCTGTTGCTTCTGGCAACCTCGAATTCTACCAGCCAGACATCTGTCTCTTCCTTCTCATACCTCTGTCCTTCCTCTGGATTTCTGTAAGAGCTGAACCCATTCATGACGTAGCAAACCCCTCTCTGTCTTGCAAAGATGCTCCGAGAGTACATCATCAGCACACTGTGTTTAGCATCCTGCCAAACCAGCCAGGACAGAGCCTTGGTCACTGCCTCAATTTCCATCCACATGCTCAATGTCATCTTACAGGAGGCCCCTGTACTCTGTGTCATCAATCTGTCTCACCTACAGACAATGAACCCCCATTCACTCTTTTTGCCTCACAGCACTGAGCTGTCTGTAAAGATGACTGGGTCATATGGTTGAGCGTGAGCATAAATGAGCCCCTGAATTTCAAACTCAGTCCTGCCTCCATCCATTCTCTGTCAGATGTGATGAGCCTATTGGTCTTATCTCTGGCCTCTGTCCACTTTGCCCCATTTACTATATCCTCCACAGCACTAAGGAATTTTTCAACCTCATCCATCCATGAACTACCACATTTAATATGACAGCCTTTCATCACTGCCAGTGATTTATGTGGGGGATGGGTGGTTTCGCCAAACACCGTGAGATAAGTCTTAACCTGTGCAAGTTTGTGTCTGATCCTTATGCCAGGCAGGCAAATAACACAACTGGAGTATCTTTTGTGCAACCCATGACAGTCTGCATTGGTTCATTCTGAATTCTGTCCAATCTATCAATTTATGTTTTGGATAAGGTCTGTAGTCTGAGCCAAATATTCATAAAGTAAAGCCCTATCATAAAGCCATCTGAAGGATTTGGTTTTAGTGTCGATATTTTCCTTCATCATTTGACACACTAAAGGATGATATGGCCAGCACTTCCCCAGCTCCAAGAGGAGAAGGTGCCCACTTTACAGCTGGCTGACTGGGGTGCCTTCTGGTGGACTTAAAACTATCCTCACCATGAGAAACTAATGCACTAACCACTTTACTAAAAAGATACTTGTGTATTCATGCCATAGTGAAAATCAGAGTTCTTATTTTTATTGATAGAGGGATGTAAAGGAAGTTTTCTATTTGTCAGACAGCAGAGTAATTTATATTTTGATGATCTTTTCTCTGATCTCTTCAAGATCTACCTGCTGCTATGAAAGCATGAAAAATGGGTCAGATCAGTTTAGTTACCAAACCTTACCTCTATTATTTTTATTTTGAACCTGTAGCTCTGCATCTTCTCCAGGTGGTGTAGTCTGAGGTGGTGTAGTCTGTCTGAAACATAACCACTTCTTCTTTTTGCAAACCAGTATGCCAACTACAGAAACAATGGCTATGAAAGCACTGCCTATAGCAATGCCTATAGCAATGCCTATAGCACTGCCTATAGCAATGCCTATACCCAGATTTTCTGTAGACTCGCAGTTCTTAAGTGGGTGAACATGACTGATGTCTGTTAAAGAAAACCAAAAACATTATTTTAAAAAGGATGTCAACATAATCACAGAAAAGACAATATCAAGAACACAGTTTATTAATACTAGTTGACTATAACTTTCACTCAACTGATATTTCATTCTTTCATCATTAACACCAAATGTGTTTAAGAAATAGAATGATGACTGTTGTGTGATGAGTGTTTAAGAAACAGAATGATGATTAAGAAATAGAATGATGATTGTATAAGCAATACAAAGACTAAAAGAAGTCTGAACATTAAAAACTGATGGGAACATGCATCAGTGACATACTAAATGTGATATTTCTGCTCCACCCTTTTAAAAAAAACAAAGGTGCCTGACTGGTGGAGTGGTTAGTGCACTAGTCTTTCATAGCAGAAGTCAGGAGTTTGAATCCAGTTTGGGGTGCCCCAGTCACCCATCTGTAGAAAGAGATAGATAGACAGTCCCATAGCAAATGCCATAGGGGATAAAGCATTAGAGACCTCATTATGCTGGGCCATCAGCGTATGAGGTAGGGCGGCCAGTTCCTTTCCTCGCTGCTTTTCCTTCCCAGATTTTCTCTGGTGCCCATTTTACAAGGCTGGGTCAACCCCAGGGCCGTACTGGGGGGGAGGAGATCCCGCTCATCTGGGGATTCGAACTCTCAACCATTCAGTTGCTAGATGAGTGCTCTAACCACTATGCTAGCCAGTCCCCTAGAAAAGGATACCTGGCTTTTACTGGGGCAGAGGAAGGAACAACAGCCAGGCTTGATGTGCACCTCTCGTGTATGGACATATCAAAGAAAATATGGGCCCTAACACCATATTCCCTAGGTGTCTGCAAGGCATTACAGGATTTCCTTTACCTTACCCGCCTTTAACAACAAAAGAGTAAGTGCTATGAATAAAGGGAGAGAAACTTTAAGTGTATAGCTGTATACTTATACAAAAATATATACAATGATAAAACAAAAATAATGAAGGTTCTCATTAACAACGAAGGACAAATATAAGTAGAAGGAACAGCTGTTGAAGAAGTAAACCATTCTGCATATCTTGACAGCTACATAGACCACATATGGTTATACCAGAAAAGAAGTTAGAATTCGAATTGCCAAAGCAGAATTGGCCTTCAAGAATCTTGAGAACATATGGCACTCAAAAGTTATAAGCACAAAAACCAAGTAAAGATTATTCAATTCAAATGTAATATCCACCCTCATTTATGCATGTGAAAGCTGGAAAACAACTAAAGAAATAGACAAGAAATTAGACTCTTTTGAAAACAAATGCCTAAGGAAACTACTCGGTATAAAGTGGAATGAATTCAAGAACAAGATATCAGACAGATGAGCAAACAACAACCTGTCTCATGGTTGATCAGAAAAAGAAGATGGACACATGTCGGTCATGTGATGAGAAGAAACAATCAGAGAATCCCCAAACATGCTATCAAATGGAACACAACAGGCAGAAGAAAAAGGTCAACCACGTGAAACTCTAAAGAGGACATTGTTAAGAGAAGCCTATTCAGTGGGCATAACATCCCTTGATGAGACTGAAAAACTTGCCAAAGACAGGACATCTTGGCGAACTACTATCCGGGCCTCATGTGACGTTTAATGGCATGGGAAAGAGGAAATGAAATACTTATACACTAATTATTGCGTGTTACAAAGGGAGAGATATGCACAATTTAGAAATGATTAAATCATGGCAATAGCATAGTTTGTCTTTAACCATAAGTAAAATTTGTTGCTACCAGTTTTTAAGTTACTTTTACCACATTTACAGCTGCAACTGAGTGTATTTGCTTGCACATTTGAGGATCTATATATTCCATAATATATGCCAATAAGGCAGTTTTGTAGAGACTATACTCAGGTAGCAAAGGAAGCTCATGAATATGCAGGTAGAGAGAAGTGAGAGAGACACAAACATACAAAGGCAAAGAGAAATTTCCTCCTTTCTTCATTCATATATACTTAAAGCCATAACTAGTGCGCACTTTATATTGCATGAAAACAAGTGATGCTGTGAGTGCAAATCACAAGTAATGTCTTGAAATATGCAGGATGCTGGAGAACAACATTGGTGGAGTGTATTAAACCATGAAATCACTGAAGCATGTGCATTACCTGATTTTCAAAATTTATGAACTATTGTTTTCTGTAGTCCACATAAAGTGAAACCTATTGTAAACTTATACTCAAAAAAGATGTCATGACTCAGTAACAATGAGCAACATAAGCCAACTGATATGCTTAGATGAGAAGCTGCAGTCAGGGTGGTGACCCAGGTGTTTAGAGTCCATCATGACATTATCTAACAATTTGTTACACTGCTGGCGAGATTCTTCGGATGCCGTGCGTGGAGTGAAGCTCCTCCAGGCCAAGGAAGAAAATGCAGAAAAGCAATCAGGGTTGCTGTGTGGCGCCGATGTAAAAAGGCGATGGAAAGGATAAAGTGAAGCTTAATCAGTATGTCCAGTAGTATCATGGCGAGAGCCTCTGCTCTAGGGGTCAGCCATGTCCGAAATACTCCCATACTAGTAAAATATGCCTAAACCAGCTTACACCAGGAGTGAAACCTGATGGCTACGCATGTCACTGTATCTCTGCTCTAGAGGTCCATACTGGGATAATATGCCTAAACCGGCTCAACTCAGGGGTGGAAGTCACTAGTGGCGAGGATTCATCCTCTTGGACAAAAGCTCCATCCTGGTCACAACTAGGAAGGGTAGAAGCCACGACCACAAAATGCTGAAGTCGGAGACACTGGACCAGGGCAGTCTAGATAGGCAACCACCTCTCACCCGGTGGGGATGTATGCGTATCCTAATCACGCTGAGGTTTTCCAGTGAGAAAGTCCAACCCTGGAATGGAGGGGCAACCACCTCTCACCTGGCGGTGATACACGTAGATGTTTTCCATTGAGAAAGTCCAACTCTAGCCCAGATGGACTACCACTTCTCACCCAGCGGGGATATACTCATATCCAAAACACGTCGAGTTTTTCCAGTGAGAAAGTCCAACTCTAGATCAAACTGGTGCAATGAAAACCACGGTGTCACACAATCCCACTTCTGAGACCCACCAAGAATACAGGCTCAAGCCGTGTGATACTCTGAACCTCTTGTGGTCCTCTTGGGGACCACACAGGACCTACAGAGGACCACAGGGGTAAATTTAGTAGGATCACAGGGCGGTCTTGGTGGTAGAAGTGAACAAAGAAGAAGAAGAAGTTATGTTGTTACAAAACCACAAATGTCACTCTCTGACCAACCCCAACCAGGTACTCCATGAGTGGCCACAGCCAGGCAAGACAGAGCCATATGGTGAGCTCACCACTTCCTGCCTGCTTCCATATTGGGTAGGAACTGTACTGAGACTTGCAGAACACCTATCAGTAGTCAAACTGCAGAGAAGGCTTGCAGAAGACAACTTGGGGTGCCGAAGACCATACAGAGGCCAAGTTCTAACTGACCAACACAAACAAGCTCGTTAATGCCAACTGCAGATTTTTAGTTCATTGATCTTGGCGAGATGTCATCTTTTCTGATGAATACCAATTCTGTATTGGCCATGCAGATGGCAGAATGTATGTTTACAGAAGACAAGGCAAAAGATTCCATGATGATTGTGCTCTTGAGAGTGGTTGTAATGGAAGTGCTTCAGTAATGGTCTGGGACGCAACAAACTGGTTTTTGCTCCGTGTTTATTAATGATATCCTTACTGCCCACAGATATGTTGACGAAATACTGCAGCCACCATTAGCTGGACGGGGGAGCTGCAAGGCTCATTTTCCAGCAAGATAACGCTAGGCCACATTCTGCTCGTCTCCCACAGCACTTTCTTCAGCACAATGGAGCCATGCAGCGGCCAGCAGTTTCACCAGACATGAACTGTATTGAACATTTATAGAACACCATGTGTCTCAACAGCAACCAGCGCTCCAAAATCAACGATAGTTGAAGCATGCACTGCAGCCTGCATGGGATGCAATTCTACTGGATGCCATTCAACATCTGATGAGGTCAATGCCTAACCAACTCCAAGAGTGTGTTAGAGTAACAAGGGGACTCGTGCGCTGCTGATGCCTTCAGGTTTAGGTGAGATCAATTTTTTGTGTGCAATGCAAGCATGTGATGGTGACCTCAGAGTTGAGTCAACTTTGATTGATGGGTTAATTTTCTCATGATCTTGACTGCGTTGGATGTTGTGAAATGTACAGTCATTTTTGTCAAACTGCTTTCTTATTTTTAAATTACATTTTTGCACTTTAAATCCATCATATATTTGATGTGTGTTATTTTTGGCTTTATATTTCATGAGTTAGGTCTGTCTGTTACTCCAGATTATTCTTTCCTTGTGTTTTATTTTCCTACAGATCTTCTTTTATGAAGTAAAATGAAAGTATTATTTATTCTGCATCTTAAATGTATATTCTTTCCTTTTCAATCTTCCTCTCCTGATACACATTTCCTGCTCTACCGGTTACTTTCTGTGTTTGTTCATGCTTTTACTGAGTTCATTAAAAAGTATGGTAGAATTTGTCTCAAAACACTGCTGAAAAAACAATGCCAATCTTTCACTCTGGACTCCAACAAAATAATCACATGTCTTGCCACAGAATGCTACACACTAAAACCTTGGTAACAATCATGAAAGAATACTAGCATTACCAAGTCTCTAATCTGGTTACATCTGAAACAGATACTGAGTTATGTATAACTTCTATCACTATCAATCAAGTTGTTGCAGGTACTGAATTTTATACATTTAAATTGATTAGTTTGTTTTATTATGGTGCCTGGACAGTTGTTGTTCTTAGTGAAATCCAAACTTCTGTTCTCAGTCTTCTGAGGCTAATCCTGTCTATTCTTATTTATAAGTATTATTTCCAGTTTTTACTCAAATGTACTGAATAAAGTGAATCCAGAAGATTATTTTTATATATAATATTTTACAACTGCACTATAGTGCTGAGTAGATATCAGAATTGTACATTTTAGTTTTATTAACAAGTCATATGCAGCATCTATAAACTCTTGTGGCTTCTCTGCAAACTGTGTCACTTTTTGGAATGTGCTGATCCTTTCACAGTTAAGGCTGAATTAATGCAACAGTAGGAGAACCGTAGGGATACAGAAACAGACTTCGGCCAACTCTGGTTCTCTTTTCCTGACAACTATGTCATAATTGCATCCAAAACTCCATGATTCCTTGCTTTACCTAATCACCATTAAAGCTTCAACATTAATAGAATATTAATTACTAACTAAAACAAATTCTTCATGTTATATATACAACAAATGGGAAGTGTAGTTATGTGTCATATATGATACTGCCCTATGTTATAGATGATAGCTGTCATTACGAGAAGTTATCGGCCTGACCTGTGTCCAAAAATCTGAACGTAAATTTGTCACTAGCTGGAAAGACTTTTATCTTATAAACTTGTATACAGTGCTAATTTTTTTTTCTCAGATCAGTGGTAGAATGATGTCAATGAAAGCTGTGGAATTTTCAGGTGTGGAAGTTTGAAGTATCATGAAATTCCTTTTCCTGCAAAAGAAAATTATGACAGTAAGCTGCAAATGCTGAATGACAAGTTCCCATCATACTCTTGTTGTGAAGAAGTGGTGTGCATGGAGATTTTGAAATCAAAGATGCAGCATGATCTGGAAGATCTTTAAAAGTGTCAATTTCAGAAATTGTTGATCATGTTCATGACCTCATTTTGACAAATCAACAAATTTTCACTAAAACAATTGTTGAGGCACTAGAGATATCCAAGGAACACACTTGTTTATGATTCATGGAATTCATGAGCATTTTGGTATGTAGAATCTGTCAGGCAAGTTGGTGCAAAAATGTTTGAATGCCAACGAGAAATGAAATCAGGTGGATGCCTCCAAGTTTATTTTGCAGCACTGAATAACCAAGTGATAACTTTTTAGAATGACTTGTCATTTTTGAAACATGGTTATACCACTATGATCCTGACACCAAACAGCAGGGTACACCACTATGATCCTGACACCAAACAGGTTACACCACTATAATCCTGACATAAAAAAACAGGGTACACCACTATGATCCTGACATAAAACAGGTTACACCACTATGATCATGACACCAAACAACAGGATACACCACTATGATCCTGGCACCAAACAACAGGGTACACCACTATGATCCTGACACCAGACAACAGGGTACACCACTATTATCCTGACACCAAACAACAAGTTACACCACTATAATCCTGACACCAAACAGGGTACACCACTATGATCCTGACACCAAAAAACAGGGTACACCACTATGATCCTGACACCAAACAGGTTACACTACTATGATCCTGACACCAAAAAACAGGGTACATCATTATGATCCTGACACAAAACAGGTTACACCACTATGATCATGACACCAAACAACAGGGTACACCACTATGGTTCTGGCACCAAATAATAGGGTACACCACTATGATCCTGACACCAAAAAACAGGGTACACCACTATGATCCTGACACTAAACAACAGGATACACCACTATGATCCTGACACTAAACAACAGGATACACCACTATGATCCTGACACCAAACAACAGGGTACACCACTATGATCCTGACACCAAACAACAGGGTACACCACTATGATCCTGACACCAAAAAACAGGATACACCACTATGATCCTGAGACCAAACAACAGGGTACACCACTATGATCCTGACACCAACAACAGGGTACACCACTATGATCCTGACACCAAACAACAGGGTACACCGCTATGATCCTGGCACCAAACAACAGGGTACACACTATGATCCTGACACCAGACAACAGGGTACACCACTATTATCCTGACACCAAACAAAAGGGTACACCACTATGGTCCTTACACCAAAAAACAGGGTACACCACTATTATCCTGGCACCAAACAACAGGGTACACCACTATAATCCAGACAACAGGGTACACCACTATGATCCTGACACCAGACAACAGGGTACACCACTATAATCCTGACAACAGTGTACATCACTATAATCCTGACACCAGACAACAGGGTACACCACTATAATCCTGACACCAGACAACAGGGTACACCACTATAAACCTGACACCAGACAACAGGGTACACCACTATAATCCTGACACCAGACAACAGGGTGCATCACTATAATCCTGACACCAGACAACAGGGTACACCACTATGATTCTGACACCAGACAACAGGGTACACCACTATAATCCTGACACCAGACAACAGGGTACACCACTATGGACCTGGCACCAAACAACAGGGTACACCACTATGATCCTGACACCAGACAACAGGGTACACCACTATTATCCTGACACCAAACAACAAGTTACACCACTATAATCCTGACACCAAACAGGGTACACCACTATGATCCTGACACCAAAAAACAGGGTACACCACTATGATCCTGACACCAAACAGGTTACACTACTATGATCCTGACACCAAAAAACAGGGTACATCATTATGATCCTGACACAAAACAGGTTACACCACTATGATCATGACACCAAACAACAGGGTACACCACTATGGTCCTGGCACCAAATAATAGGGTACACCACTATGATCCTGACACCAAACAACAGGGTACACCACTATGATCCTGACACTAAACAACAGGATACACCACTATGATCCTGACACTAAACAACAGGATACACCACTATGATCCTGACACCAAACAACAGGGTACACCACTATGATCCTGACACCAAACAACAGGGTACACCACTATGATCCTGACACCAAAAAACAGGATACACCACTATGATCCTGAGACCAAACAACAGGGTACACCACTATGATCCTGACACCAAACAACAGGGTACACCACTATGATCCTGACACCAAACAACAGGGTACACCGCTATGATCCTGGCACCAAACAACAGGGTACACCACTATGATCCTGACACCAGACAACAGGGTACACCACTATTATCCTGACACCAAACAAAAGGGTACACCACTATGGTCCTTACACCAAAAAACAGGGTACACCACTATTATCCTGGCACCAAACAACAGGGTACACCACTATAATCCAGACAACAGGGTACACCACTATGATCCTGACACCAGACAACAGGGTACACCACTATAATCCTGACAACAGTGTACATCACTATAATCCTGACACCACACAGCAGGATACACCACTATAATCCTGACACCAGACAACAGGGTACACCACTATAAACCTGACACCAGACAACAGGGTACACCACTATAATCCTGACACCAGACAATAGGGTACATCACTATAATCCTGACACCAGACAACAGGGTACACCACTATGATTCTGACACCAGACAACAGGGTACACCACTATAATCCTGACACCAGACAACAGGGTACACCACTATGGACTTGACACCAGATAACAGGGTACACCACTATAATCCTGACACCAGACAACAGGGTACACCACTATAATCCTGACACCAGACAACAAGGTACACCACTATGGTCCTGACACCAGACAACAGGGTACACCACTATGATTCTGACACCAGACAACAGGGTACACCACTATGATTCTGACACCAGACAACAGGGTACACCACTATGATTCTGACACCAGACAACAGGGTACACCACTATGATCCTGACACCAAACAAGTTTTTACAGTGGTAGCACTTAAGTTCTCCATAGCCAAAGAATTTCAAGATCCAAAAATCAGCAGAAGGTGTCATGGCCACTGTTTTTTTTTGGGGGGGATAATGAAGGTAATTTTGATCACTGACCTTTTGAAGGACAAGTTAATGCACAATACTGTTCTAACCTGCTGTGCCAATTAAACGATGATTTGAAAGAAAAATGGTGAGGGAAACTGCAGAAAGGTATTCTCGCTTTGACGGACAATTTGTCTTCTTCCAAGACATTGGAAGTTTTCAAGAATTTGGGGTTCAAGTGCATAAATTATCCACACCATCCACTATATATTGCTCCATTTATTTCCTGTTTCCCAACTGTAAAAAGTGTTCGAAAGAGGAAATTTTTTAATGATTCAGAGATGATAGCACCAGTAGAGCAGGTATTTCAGTGACCAGATATCATAGTTTTTGTTTTTTTTTGGAAAGATTAAAGAAACTTGAGAAACAATGTGCCAAGTATAGTGAATTTCTGGATGAATTGGAAGAATAACATATAAGTTTTACAGCTCTAGGTCACTCGTTTCTTGGTTGGTCCAATAACTTTTAGCACCCTCTTGTAGAGCAAGCATACTATCTAACACCTTCCCGTGCCGTTAAACATCACATAGGGCTCGCATAGTTGTTTGCCAAGTTTTCCTGTTCTCAGCCAGTCTTTCAACTTCATCAAGAGATTTTATGCCCACCAAACTGGCTTCTCCCAACAATGTCCTCTTTAGAGTTTCACATGGTCGACCTCTTTTTCTTTGGCCTGTTGTGCTCTGATAGCTTGGTTTGGTATTCTCTGACTGTTTCTTATCATCACATGGCTCACGCACGTCCATCCTCCCTTTCTGATCATCCATGAGACAGGTTGTTATATGCTCATCTGTCCCATCTCTGTGCTGTTCTTGAACCCACTCCACTTTATACCAAGCATTCCCTTTAGGCATCTGTTTTCAAAAGAGTCCAATCTCTTGTCTGCTTCCCTAGTCAATTTCCAGCCTTTGCATGCACAAATGAGGGTAGATATCACATTTGAACTGAACAATCTTAACTTGGTCCTTGTGCCTACAACTTTTGAATTCCATATGTTCTCAAGATTCTCCAAGGACAATACTGCTTCTGCAACTCCAACTCCAACCTCCTTCCTGGTTCACCACCCTGGCCCATGTAGCTGTAAAAGTATGCAAATTGAAGCATTCTGTAGGCAATCAAAAAACCTATCTTTATCATACTTGCCCTCCAAGCACTTGCAATTAGATTTGTCACATAAGCTCCTGTACAACAATGTAATGTAACACAGCTCAAATTTCCATCAAACTGCTGTAAAGTGAAATGCTGTTCATATGCAATGGTGGATAACTTCTGAATCAATCATGGCAACAAAACAAGTAAATGACAAAAACATGAATTCCATTTACCTTTCTTAATTACCAAAAGTCCAATAAAGTAGACACAGTTGTCATAGATTCCTTGTCGTGTTTCATTATTATTTATTTGTTCATTACAATAATTCAGTTGTTGTTCTTCTGTTACTACATCTAGTGGAAAGAGTGACTGGCAACCTTTAGCTTTCCAACTACAAAACTGCTTTCCTCTCTCACACCACTGATTAGTAATGACACACAGTTCATATCCACGTTTAGTATTATTCGCGTCTCGCTTAGTATCCTCTATTGTAGGTTCTTGGCCTTCTGTGCTGACAACATGCAGTGCTTGCAAAAAAACTGTGCAAAGAAAAAAAGCATTCAATTACTTTGTTTTTCAAAAATATAAACAGTGCTGCAGTAAAACAAAGCTAAAATATGCTTTGCTTCTGATTAATATTAATGCATGTAATCAGTTCTGATATATCATGATACTGTGTACAGTCCATGAGGTTCCAGAAAGTTTGTTCTTTGTTGTTGTTCTTCTTCTTCGTTCGCTTCTAACCACCAAGACCGCCCCGTGATCCTACTGAATTTACTCCTGTGGTCCTCAATAGGTCCCATGGTCCCCTGTGGCCCCTGAAAGGACCACACAAGATCCCCAAGAGGACCACAAGAGGTTCAGAGTATCACAGGGCTTGAACATGTATTCTCTGTGGGTCTCAGAAGTGAGATTGCATGACACCATGATTTTCATTGCATCAGTTTAATCTAGAGTTGGACTTTCTCACCAGAAAACCTCGACGTGTTTTGGGATACCTGTCTATCCCCGCCAGGTGAGAGGTGGTTGCCCATCCAGTCCAGCATTGGACTTTCTCACCGGAAAACCTCCGCATGATTACGATATGCATAATCCCTGCCAGGTGAGAGGTGGTTGCCTATCTAGACTGCACTGGTCCAGTGTCTCCGACTTCAGCATTTTGTGGTCGTGGCCACTACCCTTCCTAGTTGTGACCAGGACGGAGCTTTTGTCCAGGAGGACGAATCCTCGCCACTAGTAAGTTTCACCCCTGGGTTAAGCCAGTTTAGGCATATTATCCAAGTATGGGCATGTTTAGGACGTGACCAACCTCTAGAGCGGAGGTACCGTGACATGTGTAGCCATCAAGAAGTTTCACCCTTGGTTTAAGCATATTTCTTCAGTATAGGTGTATATCGGACGTGGTCGGCCTCTAGAGCAGAGATGCTGTGGTATGAGTAGCTCTCACCGCAATACTACTGGACATACTGATTAAGCTTCACTTTATCTTCTTTCCATCACCTTTTCACATCGGCGCCGTACAGCAACCCTAATTGCTTTTCCGCATTTTCTTCATTGACCGGGAGGAGTTTCACTCCATGCGCACCATCCGAAGAATCTTGCCAGCAGTGTCTTTAACCACTTGGTTAAGCCGGTTCAGGCAATTCGCCCATTTTGAGTGCACACAGGACGTGGCCGACCTCCAGAGCAGAGGTGCCATGATTTGAGCAGTCCTGACCTCAAGACTACCGATTACTTCACTTAATCCTTTCTTTCATCTTTTCCACAGTGCCGCCACGTGGCAACTCCATTTGCACCTTTCTTCACTGGCCGGGAGGAGCCCCACTCCATGCATGGCAACTGAAGAATCTCGCCAGCAGCGGTAGATGAGCTACCAAACATGACTCTCATCTACTCGAAGCGTCTGGTTTTCAGGCACTAGATATTCGCCTTCGCCCCTTCTCCTGTCAGTTTGAACAGTTCTGCCACAAGAAGGCCAAGAGATGGACTTGACTGTCAGAGGCTATTTGAGATGCATGCCTTGGAGACATTTCATTGGAGTGGAGAGCGTATTCCCCCACTCCACTTCCGGCTATAACAGTCCTTAGAACCTGTTCTTTGTTGATTTCTGTTGAACTGCAAACCTGACATCTCTGTACCTGAAATCATTATCTAGATCTTGAAGCCATTCAAATAAGGTATGGTTTATAACTGTTTACTTCAATTCCTGGCATGGTCAAAGGTCACACAGTATTTTCACAGCAATCCACTACCATAAAGACTGTATCATGAGGAGATAAGATCCTATCCAAATCTAGTTCACAGGGCCTGATAACAATGCTTTCAGTCAAACGAAGACATGTTCATAACATCTAAAACTAATCTCCTGTCCACGAAGTCTAACTTTGTTCTTAGTCTGTCTAGTCATGTTTGCCTACTACCGCATGACAGTAAGTGGTAATACCAGTCTATGTCAAACTCATTAGCTTTATGAGTAGCTCAAAAGTCAAAGGCTACTGGGCTAACCTTCAAAAGAAAAATTTGAAAGTGCAGCTGCTAACACAGATGATGGAGGCATGGTTCCTTTGCCTTCCCACCTTCTGGCATCCCCTGCAACTCTGCTAGATTTCATATATATGGACCTTCTTTCTCTCAAGTTGACTAAGGGGAAGGCACTCTCTATATACCAAATGGTAGGACGAAGCAAGATATGTAACGTCTGCCTGCTTCAAAACAGTCTTCTAACATGAAATATGCCAATAAAATTTGATGTGTCCCTTCTCCCTACTCCACTTAACTATGTATTCTTCATAACAATCACATAAAGAATTTATTGATATACAATCACTAACATAAATTAATCAAGCTGTCCATCTACTAGTTTTAGACAAGGAAGAGGATCAAGAGATCATATATTCAATATAAGATTAATAATAGAGAAATGCAGAGAGTTTAATGTGAATCTATTTTATCTTTTATAGATATTCAAAGGCATATGATTGTGTACAACACCAGAAACTTTGGGAAATAATGGAAAAAAATGAGATTTCCAAATACATTAATATCACTGCTCTATCTAGACCAACAGGCAGCAGGGAGAGTAAATGGTGAAACAACAACTTGGTTTGGCATAAAACAAGGGGTCCATCAGGGGTGCATATTGTCGCCTTATTTACTTAATTTGTATACTGAAAATATAATGAGGAATGTTAGAGAAGATGTAGACAAGGAATATTATGATGCCATAAAAATTGGAGGTTATGAAATACCAGAGATTGGATATGCTGATGACACAGTATTACTGTCCACAACACAAAAAGGAATGGAAAAACTAATTATGTCTGTTCATAAGAATAGTGAAGAGCAAAGCCTCTATCTTAATGTGAAGAAAACTAAATTGATGACAACTGACAAAATAAATAAGGCAGCTGAAATATTTATCAATGAGGAAAATTTGGAAAAGGTGGAGAGTTTTGAATATCTTGTATCATTACTAGCTAATAATGGAGATACAATGAGGGAAATTAAAAGGAGGACATCTATTGCTCTTCAAAAAGTAAAACAACTAAAGAATCTGTGGAGAGGAACAGACAGAACAACAAAAATAAGATTTTTAAGGGCCTGCTTCTTTCCCATTGTAAAACAGGAGTTGGGCATGATGCCAACAACCTCATCCTGAGACCTATCTAGAGGACCTCTATATGGGGAAAAACACTGCCATTATGGAATCTCACAACAGCTGTAACCGAGCATCAAGGACACCAACTCTGCATGCTGTTGACAACGATTGAAAATTCATCGGCCCCAAATGCATAACAAATATCAGATTTTGGGATGTAAGAACAATGGCCACAACAACAAAAACTGCTCAGGTAATAAAAGAAATGGGTAGATATCACCTGGATGTGTTTGGCATCAGTGAAATGCGATGGCCAGAAGCAGGGAAAAGAACGGCAGAAAACCATAAGTTAATAATATATTTCGGCAGAGATGATGGGAAATATCAAGAAGGAGTAGGTATAATTGTGTCATCTGTGGCAGCAAAGAGCCTTTCAGAATGGGAACCAGTGAACAGTTGTATAAGAGCATGATACAAAATGAGGCATGGAAGAATACAGTGCTATGCACCCATGAACAATGCAGATGATGAAATAAAAGACGATTTCTATTATCAACTACAACTCATCAACAAAGTGCCTAAACACGACATCTTAATTTTCATGGAAGACTTCAACGCCAAGGTAGGAAAGGATAACACCGATGTCGAAAAAGTAATGAGGAAAGAAGGTATTGATACAATAAATCAGAATGGAGAAAGAATAATTGAAATATGTGTAACAGAGGGCATGGTCATTGGAGGAACAATATTTTCACACAAAGAAATACATAAAACACATGGATATCTCCAGATGATGAAACCAGATAGATCATTTTTGTATCAGAAAACAATTCAGAACATTCTGATAGATGTATGAGCATATAGGGGTGCAAATGTCAACAGTGATCACAACCTGTGTATAGGGAAGCTTAAACTGAAAAGTCAACATAAGAAAGCAGTACTCAGAAAGATAAACAGTCATAGCCTAAAAGAGGAAAATACCAACAGTAATTTCAATCTGGAACTTACCAAACATTTTGCATCACTCAGTGAGGTAAACTAGACATAGATGAATTATGGAATTCATACAGCACAACCATAATCATGGCTGCAAAAGCAAGTGCTGAACTACAATCAACAAGTAGAAAAGAATGGATATCAGATAACACATGGAAATATATACATGAAAGACAAGCAGCCAAATTACCCATCTTGAATGTAAGGATAGATCTTGGAAAAGTTTGGCAAAAGAAACATACAAAGAACCAGACAAAGTAAAAAGTTCAGCTAGAAGAGAATATATGGACAATATGGCAAAACAAGCAGAAAATGCAGCAAAAATAGGAGACAGCAAAACTCTATATAACATACAGAAAAAGCTAACAGGTGCTATTACCTCCAGAGAAAGACCAGTCTTTAGCAAAACAGGCAACCTATTAACATCAAGACCAAAAGCAAACATGGGATGAACACTTCCAAGAAATACTTAATCGACCACATCCAAATGAATTAATAAATCTTGAAACCGATTTACCAGTCCCACAACTAAATATCAACGTAGATCAAGTTACACTGAGTGAAATTGAAACAGCAGTGAATCTAATGGCAAACGACAAAGCTGCAGGTGAAGATGAAATCAGTCGAAATGTTAAAAGCTATTAACAGTGACAACATGAGCCATCTACAGGGAATGTTTAATAAAATTTGGAAAGAAGAAAAGTCTCTTCTAAATGGAAAAAGGGAATCATTGTTAAAATACACAAAAAAGGCAACCTCAGTGACTGCAATAACTGGAGGGGTGTAACCTTACTATCAGTTGTGTCAAAGGTGTTTTGTAAAGTGATTCTGAATAGAATTAAGGATGTAGTGGATACTGCAATGAGAGAAGAACAGGCAGGATTTCGAAAAGGGAGAAGCTGTCTCGATCAGATCTTTACTCTGAGAATAATACTTGAAGAACATATTGAAAAGCAAAAACCATTAATCCTGAACTTTATAGACTTTTAAAAAGGCATTTGATAGCATACACAGAGATTCATTGTGGAGAATTTTAAGACTATATGGAATACTATCTAAAACTGTCATCATTTGAGATCTCTAAAACGGATGTGTTTGTGCAGTCAAGACAGAAGAAGGAATGAGCGAATGGTTCCAGACTGAAACACGTGTGAAATAAGGATGTATGTTATCTCCATTCCTTTTTTGGAATTGCCATAGACTTTATAATGAAAAGATGCTGTACAGGTAAAACCGGCATTGATTGGGCACATGGGACCCAAATAGAAGATCTTGATTTTGCAGATGACCTATCATTGACAATGTGAAATCGATGCAGGAAAAAACAGATTCCATGTCTTCCTTGGCTAGCAAAATAGGTCTTGAAATTAACAAAGACAAAACAAAAATTATGAAATTTCTCATTAATCAAGAAGGAAAAATATTCATAGAAGGAATAGCAGTTGATGACGTAAACCAGTTTGCATACCTTGGCAGCTACATAGACCTGAATGGTGACACCAGGAATGAAGTTAGAATTTGAATTGCAAAAGCAGCTTTGTCCTTCAAAAATCCTGAGAACATATGGAATTCAAAAGTTATAAGCACAAAAACCAAGTTAAGATTATTCACTTCAAATGTAATATCTACCCTCTTTTATGCGTGCGAAAACTGGAAATAAACTAAAGAAATAGACAAGAAATTAGACTATTCTGAAAACAAATGCCTCAGGAAAATGACAAGAAATTAGACTATTTTGAAAACAAATGCCTCAGGAAAATATGTGGTATGAAGTGGAATGAATTTAAAAACAACACAGAGATAAGACAGATGAGCAAACAACAACCTGTCTCATGGGTGTTCAGAAAAAGGAGATGGACATATATAGGCCATGTGATGAGAAGAAACAATCAGAATACCAAAACAAGCTATCAAGTGGAGCACAATAGGCCGAAGAAAAAGAGGATGACCATGTGAAACTCTAAAGAGGACATTGTTAAGAGAAGCCAGTTTAGTGGGCATATCGTTTGATGAAATTGAAAAACTCACTGAAAACAGGACAACTTGGCAAACAACTATGCAAGCCCTATGTGACATTTAACGGCACGGGAAGGATGTAAGATCCTTCCCATTGAAACATATGCCTGTGAGACCTGGACACTTAACAAAACAGCTGAGAAACACATAAATGCCTTTGAATGTAAATGCTACAGAAGAGTTCTTCAAATATCATGGACACAAAAAAGAACAAATATATCCATACTCTCTCTCTGAACCTTAAGTGCCAAGGGCACATGAGGCTTTTGCTAGGATTTTCCACAAATGCCTATCTTTTGCCTTTTTTTATGCTCTTACCCTCTATTGCTCAACATCCTCTCTGTTGTTCTCCATGTCTCTTTTGGTCTACCCTTACTTCTGTTCCCCTGTGGTGTCCATGTTAGTGCTGTTTTTGGTAGTGAGTTGTCATTCATTCAGAGCACATGTCCCAACCATCGCCAGTGTTTTTCCTCAATAATTGCTGTCAGTGGCTTCATCTGCATTTCTGCCAACAAGATGTTATTTCTTATGGTGTTTGGCTAAAATATTTTTCTAATTCTTCATAAACATTTAGTCTGGAAAGAATTAAACTTGTTTTCTATGGTTTTGGTGATTTTCCAGCATTCACTTCCATAGAGTAGTACACTTAGAACATTACTCTTAAATATCCTGATTTTCATATTCATGCTTAGTTTTTTTTTATTTCCATATAGTCTGCAGCATTGCAAAAGTCTGGTTTGCTCTAGTAAGCCTGCTGTTGATGTCCTCTGTGCTGTTTCCATTTTCTACTACTCTATTGCCAAGATATACAAATTCGTTGACCTACTCCACTAACTTGCTATCTACTCTGAGTATATTTCTGTTGTTCACATTTTGCTTCATTAACTTTGTCTTTCCTATGTTGATCTTTAGTCCTATGTTGTTTGCATTCTGAGTTAGCTTGTTTATTTTATCTTGCATATCTTTGTGACTGGTTGATAGTAGACAAATGTCGTCCGCAAAGTCAAGGTCCTCCAGCACTGTGTCAAGGATCCTTTGTAATTCTCTGCATTTGTCTGATGTTGACTCCTTCATTAACCAGTCTACTGCCAAGATAAATAATATTGGTGATAGTACACATCCCTGCTTCATTCCTGTTTGTACCCTAAAGCTGCTGGAGGTATGTTCTCCACAGATCACTTTGCACTGAAAACCTTCATATATGGCTTTGATTACATTCACTATCTTATGGGGTAGGCCATGCCATCTTAGATTTTCCACAGTGCATCTCTGTTGACACTGTCAAAGGCTTTCTCAGAATCTATGAATAATGCATATGTTGTGCTATGCCACTCATTTGCCTGTTCTAATATTTGTCTAAGTACAAATATGTGATCTATGCATGATCTTCCTTTCCTAAATCCTGCCTGCTCTTTCTGAAGTTTTCCATCAAGTGCTGGAACAATTCTGTTGATGATTATTCTGCAAAATACTTTACTGGTGAGTGGCAGTAGGGTAAGCCTCTCCAGTTCCCGCAGTCTCTGAGGTCACCCCTTCTTTGGTAGTTTTACTATAAGTCCAGTTTTCCACTCCTCTGGAGCTTTTTCTAGATCCCAAATTTGTTGTAGTATCTGGCAGAGTTGTTTTGGTGTTTCTGTTTCTTCTGCTTTCAACATCTCAGCAGTCACTTCATCTTCACCTGATGCCCTGTCTAATTTTAGCTTCTTTATCGCTTC
This sequence comes from Achatina immaculata, assembly GCA_009760885.1. Lineage (NCBI taxonomy): Eukaryota > Metazoa > Mollusca > Gastropoda > Stylommatophora > Achatinidae > Lissachatina > Lissachatina immaculata. Next base: position 5,223,721 of record CM019718.1, read on the forward strand.
CTTTACTTCATTCATTGTTATTAGTCCTGTACTGATGTTTAGTTCCGTTTTTGCTTCAGGTATGTCTATTGTTTGTGCTGCTTGTGTTCTGTTTAGTAGAGTGTTGAAGTGTTCAATTTTTTCTCTTTCTCCATTGACCAGTTGTCCCTTATGTGTCCTTACTGCACTTTCACATCTTGTACTGAAGTTACCTGTCATCTGCTTTGTGATTTTGTATATGGTTTTCATGTCATTTGCATATGCTGCTTTCTCTGCTGCTTCTGCTAAGTTGTCATAGTATTGACGTCTATCCTAACGGCATGATTCCTTCACTTCTTTGTCTTTTTGTGCATAATTACTTAAAACTTGTTCTTTTAGCCTTTATGATTTGGTGTTCAATAATTTTTTCTTGATTTCCTTTCTTTGCTCTATCTTATCCCAAGTGGTCTTGCTTATCCATTCCTCTTTTCTCCGTTTCCGATATCCCAGCACCTCTTTTGCTGTTTCCTGCAGTGTTCTATTGAACTTTAGTATGGACATTTCTGCTTTGTCTTGTAGGACACTGAAGTGGTTCTTAAGTACTACTGAGAATTCATTCCTTGTTTGCTGGTCTTTCAGTTTTGTTGTATCAAAACGTGTCTTTCTGTGTTCTCCGATTTTGGCTTTCCTTAATTTTAGTTTTATTTTTGCTACCAGAAGGTTGTGATCACTTCCTACATCTGCTCCTTTCCTTGCTCTCATATCTTGTAGTGACCATTTCCACTTGTTTATTAGTATGTGATCGATTTGATTTTCTGTGATTTTATCTGGGGACCTCCAAGTCACTTTATGGATGTTTTTATGTTGGAAAATTGTCCCTCCGATGGTCATCATTTTTCTTCACAGAAACTGCACAGTCTTTCTCCATTTTCATTTATTTCTCCGATTCCGTCTTTTCCCATGATTCTTCTTCTTTCTTCATTTCCCTCACCTACTTCTGCATTGAAGTCACCCAAGATGAGTAGCATATCATGCTTGGGTATTGTTTCTACTGTGGCTTGGAGGCTGTTGTAAAAATCTTTTAATTCCTCTTCAGCTGCTTCTGTTGGTGCATAACAAACTATAATAGACAGCTTTGTGAATCTTGAGTTGAAGCATGCATGTAATACTCTCTCATTTATAGGGGTCCATTCCAGCAATGCACTTGATGCTTCTTTTGTTATAATCACTGCTACTCCTCCTTCATGATGATCTTCTTTACCTGATCTTATTGTTGTATCTTCTGTGTGCTGTTTTGTTACTTTCCTTCTGCCTTGTCCTGTCCATCTTGCTTCTTGTATTCCTAGTTTGTCTAGTTTGTATCTGTACATTTCCTTGATGGTTTGTGGTAGTTTTCCAGCTGCCTATTTGCATCTTGTGTTTAGGTTCCAGGAGGTCTGCAGTCAGGCTGGGGACTTCCACAACCTTCATGGGCTCAGTTTCCTGATAAGCATTTCTCCTTCCACCTGCATTTGTTTTTTTCCTTGCTTCTGTTTCTGTAGCAGTCTGATAGTTTTTTTACCAGATAGGATTGCTGGCCCTAGGCCGAACCCTCCTTAGTCGCCTTTTACGATCATGCGTGGTAGGGTACAGTGGTCCTATTCTTTGCAGATCCCGGGTACCACACGGGGGATATCCGTACTACAAGAACTTAATATTGAAGAAGGTTGTCTAGTAGAAAGGATTAAACAAAGAAAACTTAAATATTTTGGACACATTAAACATCATGATAATTTGGAGACCGTCTTGGCAGAGTACATAATGGGAAAAAGGAAGACCAAGGCGGAGATGGTTGCAAGACATCATTGATAATCAGCAGCTGGGCATCTTGCTTACAACCAAGAGGCCTACAGGAGAGCTGTTAAGGAGGCAAAGTTCAGCAAGGGACATGCAATTACCTGACTGACTGTCCATTTACTGGAAGCACCAAATAAGAAAACTGTATTCTCTACAAATGGCAAGGGCTGCATGAGAAATTTTGCAAGGCAGTGCAAAACTTATTCCCCAGCCCCCACACACTGAACACTGGGTAAATGATCAACAGTGGAGAACATGGTCAGACAAATCATAAAATGACCAGAGTCACAGTTTGTCATGTTTGTAGTATCATAACTAAAGTGTACTAATTTGTCAGATAATAAACAATTCTTTACACAGTAAAGTAATGGAAGAAACATCTATGGTTAAAATTTTAAAAAAATACAAAGCACTTCAAACATGAGAAAATGAAGAATAGTAAGTGGATGACCTTGATTTTAACCTAGAACTCTGGTAAGACTAGAGAGAGTTCAGGTTGAAAATTCAATTCAGGTTGTCTGTAGTGAGGGAATGATTCAGAGATATGCAGTTGGGAGTTGTTTTCAACAACCTTTTATTAAAATAATGTTTATATATACTATCATTGTTAGAAATGTTATATAAATTATATATTGTTACCATACTAACGGATGTATACTACTAATTGGTTTTTTTTCCATGTCTTATATATATGTTTTGTGCGTAATAAAAATTGTATACTGTGTCTTGTTTTGTTTTTTTTTTTTTATAATGGCCACCAAGCATTATTATAAAAAAATCCCCAGATATTGTTGCAAAATGTGATTCTGTGGGATTATATATTTCATTGAAACTATTTGGCTCCCGGATTTATTGGATGTTCAAAAAAAATCCCCAAATATTGTTGCAAAAAGTGATTATGTGGAATTATATATTTCACACTGGATTTATGACAAAGTGATGGTAAGCAACAACAAAAAAAATTTATAGTGCTCAAAAATGTCTCCATCTTTTCACACCAGTTTTTTTTTATGACAAATAACTTTATATGTGGAATCTTCAATCATTTCCACTTATTTTGATATATGATGCACCTATGTTGAACACAGAATTAATTTGTTACAATAACTTTTAGAAAGGGGCCCCAAAAAATATCACAACACCCGGTCAAAAATGTATCGTCAGCGACGAAAGAGTTCATGTATGTAAGGAACCTCTCTACTGCAGAAAGCGGAACAACACAACTCCTTCAGATCATCAGAGGAAGTAACCCCCCCCCCCCCCCGCCCTCGGACAAGTGTTTCGGCCCTGTTAAACTCCTGCCACTCTAAGGGGGTGGGCTAATAATTACCTGATAACTTTCCTGGACAATTTTCTAGATTTATGAAACTATTATCAATTGCTAAGCTGTCACACAAGTTTTATGCTTTATTATAGGCAAAAATCTATACAAATTGACTGTTACTAACCTGATAAAATTACGATACAGATAAATTGTTGAGCTGTACGTGAATTAGGCATCATGGAGTCGTGTAGAAAACCCGAGAAAGGAAGTAAAATTTGTCGGACAGGACGTATCAGTATATACTGAAATGTAATTCTGGGAATTTCAGAAACTGAAGGAAGCACATGCAGGGGCCCTTCTGTACGGTCACGTGATTTTTGCAATGACATACTTTTAAATGGCTGAGACCAACACACACTCTCCACCTAAAATACAGCAGAACGACAGTACATCCACTGTGAAACGAGAAGATAATTATTGAGGAAACTTTGGATTTTCCTGATTGAAAGTTTAGATGCCTTTTTCACGACCACAGATAATGACACACAGTAAATCCCAGTTTTAACGGACTAATAGAGTGTTCGTGTTTAGTCTAGGGATTTGAACGGTGGTCTGCTGCTGATGCATCCATTTGCAGATTATCAACAATGTCTTGCAGCCATCTTCGCCTTGGTCTTTTTATCTTTCTTCTTTTCCATTATGTACTCCTTCCAAGACGGTCTTCTCTAGATTATCACGACGTTTAATATGTCCAAAATATTTAAGTTTTCTCTCTTTAACTTTCCGCGCCGCAGGAAGAAACGCGGACGTTCAGTTGGGTGCCGAAATAAAAGCGCGGGTCTTGATATGTATAGGGGGTATAGTTGTAAAATGGAATGGAAAACAGTATTTCCATGTACTTCCGTGTACTTATTATGTTTCAAAGTATAACTAACTGTATAAAAATTTCATAAATGCAGAGCTTTTTAGGAAAAAAAGAAGTAATGTGATGTTTTTAGACTATGATTGTGCCCAGCTCACCATCGGCTAGGTCTAGATCCGCACCAGATGTCTAGATCTACTTGTCATCTCGTATTGTGATTCTATGTTGCATTCTCGCCAAACTAATGTCTCAAATAACCTCCTAACTACTTTTCTAAATATGTCTAGATCTACTTGGGATACATTCAAGAGCAGTGGGGTGGTCACAGGCCATGTCCATACCCCTATCTACATCATCAAAAATTGAAAATTGTCCATGTTTCTCTTCCTTATTCTCGATCGGCATCGCTCGTAACTAAGCACTCTTTCGCCATTTTGAAAAGTGTCACCGGAAACGCGGACGAAATATGTACAATCTAAATGTTACACCGGTTGTTTTATCGAAACAAACCAGAGTCGATATGTCGATCCTAAATCGGGAAACCGGAAAGTTCGCTACAACGACCCAAGCCGCTGAAAGAGTTAATCTCTTTACTAGCCAGCCCTCTTCAATAGTAAATTCTTGTAGTATGGATATATTTGTTCTTTTTTGTGTCCAAGATATCTGAAGAACTATTCTGTCGCATTTACATTCAAAGGCATTTATGTGTTTCTCAGCTGTTTTGTTAAGTGTCCGGGTCTCACAGGCATATGTTGCGATGGGAAAGATGCATGCCCTTAAAAATTTATTTTTGTAGTTCTGTCTGTTCCTCTCCACAGATTCTTTAGTTGTTTTACTTTCTGAAGAGCGATAGATGTCCTCCATTTAATTTCCCTCATTGTATCTCCATTATTAGTTACCAGTAATCCAAGATACTCAACTCTCCACTTCTTCCAGTTTTTCCTCATTGATACATATATCAGCTGCCTTGTTTGTTTTGTTAGTTGTCATCAGTTTACTGTAATAATAATAGTTCAAAATATTATGCGTCCACCATGTGTATTTCATACAACCCCTGTTTTGGTTAGCGCGGAGTAGACTCGCTTTGTTTCTGTCTCAAAATGTTAACTTGGAAAAAAATAGGAACGAGCACAATTCATATCCAAATTACGTCGAGGTTTTCCGGTGAGAAAGTCCAACTCAATCTAAACTGGTGCAATGAAGACCACAGTGTCACGCAATTGCCGCTTCTGCGACCCACCGAGAATATAGACCTAAGCCCCACAGGATTAAATTCAGTAGGATCACGGGGCGACCTTGGTAGCAGAAGCGTACGAAGAAGAAGATTAACGAGCACACAGTTGTGACGTTTCGTTTTGCACCTTAAGAATATGTACTGAAAGCAAAGAACAGCAATAAGAATGAAAAATACTTAGGTGAGTATTAGGATATAGAATGAGGCATAAGACAAGGGTGCGTAATGTCACCTGATCTGTTCTCATTATACAGTGAAAACATCATGAGATGCATAAAAGTGTGAACGGAATTAAAAGACGGCCATGATATCAATAACCTGAGATCTGTGGATGACTCCATTCTAAGATCAGAAAATAAAAGCAATTTGCAGAAACTTGTGAACAAGATTATTGAAGAGAGTAATAAAAGAGGCATAAAGCTAAACAGCAACAAGACAGAAACAATGGCAATATCAAAAAGAATAAACATACCAAGGTGAGTATCCTTTCCTTTCAAGCAGAAAGACACTGACACAAGTAAATAAATTCAATTAATTTGGAACAATAATAACAGCTGCTGGCAAGTGCATGAATGAAATAAAATCAAGAACGGGCAAAGCAAAGGCAGCTTTTTATGATATGAAGAAGATACTAACAAATAAGAAAATGACCCCAAATGTGAGGAAAAGAGTATTGGTGCTATACTGAGCCAATATTGCTGTATGGTTGTGAAAACTTGAACAGATAACAAAAAGATGACAAAGGCTCAAATTTCAGACTCCGGTTTCACTTCATTCGGATGCTGCAGCATCCATCCAAGAGTATGTTTGCTAATAGTTCCTGTTAAATGTCGGTTGTTTACGATGAGTTGTCTGCCACACAATTCGGATTTCCTGCCAGCACGTTTAATTTGTCCTAGCTCCAGCAGTCTTATCACAGCTACATCGTTCTTCCATTATCGCTCTTCATTTTCCCGCAGTCTGTCCAATACAGCTTTTAGCAACGTCCCCCGTGTCCATAGTCAGTCTGCCATTTATTTTACCATGTCCAGCCATTCTATCTGCCACATAATTGCCACGTACTCCCGCACGCCCTGGACAGTAAAGCTACGTTGCTTGTCACAGTTGACTGGCTTATTAATAGATGAATTCATTCTTTTCGAAGCAATTTATTCTTATTCTTACGACGCATACTCTGTGAATCCGTCACAATGACACCATTAATCACAGCATGAGCAATTCAATTGGCGCCGATACAGCGTCAATTTCCACTCGCATGCTTGAAGTGGTGACTTCAAAGGCTCCAGAACCCTGTGCCACTACTTTTCCATGTTGGTAGACAACAACACCCAAACCACTTCTGCTGTTCCGAATCACTGAGCCGTGTCAGAAGATCCACAGTGATCCTGGATAAAATCTCGAACCCAAAGTTCAACTGCTCCCTCTGCCTAGTCTCGACATTCACGGCCCTTCTACACAATAATCTTTGTTAGCTGAGGTCGGTCCCAATCATCACCTTTAGGCACGTCATCTAGATTGCAAATTGACTTTATTGTACCCTCGGCCTCAGCCATCCAGGATCTGCCCCATTTGATGCGTCTTCCCTTTATCAACCCCAGCTCCTTATAGAGAGGATGATCCTTCATGCCAGCAAACTTGATGTATGCCTTTACCTTAGCATACTTGTGTATGCCTCTTACTCGGCATATCAAGCAGAAAGTGCATGGCCGCTACTGAAGTATCCGGAGAATGAACAACAAGATTGGAGCACAAGTAAATACCAATATAAGGGATGAAGAAGGTAATGTCCTGAGATCTGACGATACGTCAGACAATCAGATCATCGTAATCTTGAAGAGCGTCTAGGGACGAGAAACATAATATCGAGTTTTGTAGAAACAGAAATCCTGGAAAGCCCACTAGAGGTGGAGGAGGTAAGACAGACAATTAAGTCTGCCAAAAATGGTGCACCTGGTCTTGATGGCATCCAGTATGGACATCTCAAAGAAGTTGATGACAACATTGTAAAGCAGATGACTGAAGATTACACCCAGAGCTCGAAGACTGGTGTAATAACTAATGAGTGGCTGCACAGTTACTTGATTCATTTGCCAAAAACAGGGAAAATATGACAAAGAAACTGGAAGCAACAGAGGTGTAGTTTTGGAGAAAGATGCAAAAATCTGGATAGACAGAAAAGCAAACAAAGCGGTCCTCAAAGAAGTTCAGAACAACGAAAAGTAGTAAAATAATAGGAAAAAGACGACCACAATTTCTTGCACATGTCATGAGAAGACAGAAGTTGGAAAGCCTAGTAATGACTGGAAAATTCAAAGGAAGAAAAGAAGAGAGGAAGGCCAAGAGAAAAATATCTAAGATCAAGATATATGGAAAAAGAAAAGCGCCTGAATTAACAGGAAACATGAAGGACCCCAAAAGATAGAGAGCCATGATCAACAACACTATCTGATACGTAGTAACGAGTTCTTGCCAGTTTGTGGTTGTCAGAAGCGGAAATGCCTCATTACTTCCCTTAGAACAGTCTGAAGAGCGCCGCCATTTTGTTCAGATTCATATCGAAGAATTTTGCATCAAATATCAAATGAATGACTGATCACTGCAGCCTCATTCGTATCTGTGTTTCGTGAATATTGAGGTAATATATCAGTACAGGGTTCTAGTTGTCGCAAGTTCAAATGATATTAGAATGCACGGCATTTTAAGAGATTGGGTGTGTAGTCAGGGAGACTACTCTACTACTTCGGCAGGTTACTCTTGATTAGATTTTATTCAGCAGAAGTGGTGGAGATAGAGGATTTATAGCATTGTGGGAACATTTATGGCATTGTGAGCTAAACGAAATTGAATTCATAACAGACTGAATTTTTGATGGATCGTCATGAATTGAGACGGAATGGTGACTTTTTGTTTTTTGTCTACATAAAAGGAAAGCTTGCTTGAAGACAGCTCGGCTACTTAGATCAAAATCTCTTTTCGAACAAGTTTATTGGAGTTAACGATCTTTTCAATATATCCCTCTGACTACACCAACTAATGGCTCCAGTTCTGTATAGAATCACAGATTTAATGTACCTTCAATATGATATTCGAGTCTGGTGTCGCCACTTTTTAATCCTGGTTATCTCATTCTTAACCAAAATGTTTTCTGTGCATTAAAATTGACCACTCAAGGATGTTCACAAATTTGTTCAACCGAAGTAGATCCAGTTAGTGAAGCAGTCAAGATGTGGTTCGTCTTAAATGGCATTAAAAGTTCTTGGCCATGTTAAATTAGAAACTAGGTCGACAGGATCAAGTCCATAGTCTTCTCCAAGTCCTTCAGGTAACCTCACAGTTTTTGCTTTAGGCCCATGCCCTGTGGCCGTGTCTGATTGTATAGGTCTGTAAAAAGTTGTGCACTCATGGAGTACATGTTCTGGAGCCTGTATTGCGCTTATACGTGAGAGTTCATCTGTACGTGAGATCTTGAGTTGGTGGAGATGGCTCACCAGACTGCAGTGGGTGGTTCTTAATCAGAACAGAATCATTTGTTGCTTCTTTTGTAGCTGGTGGATTGGATCCAGTTCAGTTTCTTGGCCCATGGTTGGTTGTAGCAGTTTTGTACGACGGTCTTGACTTGATGGCTGCATTCTTCCATATTGCTGCCATGTTTATCTGTTGCTGTGGTTATATTTACTGTGCTATCTTTTGTGGACAGTGGCATAACCATATGAAATCAAAGCTGCCTGGTTTGTTTAGTAATGAAGCTGTCTTCTTCTTCTACCACCAAGATTGCCCCATGTGCTGCTACTGAGTTTATTCCTGTGGTCCTCAAGATAAATCTCATTTAGGATGGAGGCTCAGAGCATTAGGGGGCTTGGGTCTATATTCTTGGTGAGTCACAGAAGCGGAATTTTGTTGCACCAGAGAGCTTTGAGTTGGACTTTCTTCATTGGAACATTGACATGGTTTGGATATGAAATCCGCAGGGTGAGAGGAGTTTGCTAAAACTAGGCTACACTGGTTCAGTGTCTCTGACTTTAGCGTTTGGTGGTCGTGGCCGCTATCCTTCCTGGTGGTGACCAGAACGTAGCTTTTGTTGAGGAGGATGAATCCTCACCATGTGTCAAGTTTCACCCCTGGGTTAAGCCGGTTTAGGCATATTGTCCTAGTTCAGGTGTACATAGGACGTGGCCGGCCTCCAGAGCACAGGTGCCGTGATACGGGTAGCCTTCACTGTGAGACTACTGGCCATACCAATTAAACTTCATTTTAGCCTTTCCAGTAATGAAGCTGTAAATATGTTCTTTCATTTATATGGTGGTAAGCTTGGTTTGATTTGAACTGACAGAATATGTAAGCTACTCATTATGTGACTATGGTTGTAATTCTTGTGTAGCTTTCATTAAGCACGACTTGTCATCTTATCTTATCTCAAGCTGCTTACCTCAGAAGTGCCAGTTTTGTTGTTAATACCATCATTCTTGATGTATATTATAACCTGTGTTCCCTTTAATCTGCACAGTAGCATGGCTTCACTAAAAAAAAATCATGCTGTTCATGAAATTTATATGATGCACAAAAATAAAATAAAATTACTTTTTTTAATCTATCAATTTCTTTCTATTATACTGTATTGTACTGTGATAGTAAAGGTAAAGTTCCCATTTCCATGCCTTTAAGACATTTTGAGGACATGGTGTTAGGCCCATATTTTCCATGAACTTTGGCACATGTGATGTGTACTGTGATAGTGGTGAAGAAAAATGTGATAGCGGTATAAGAGTTTGTTGGATCTTTGGATTTTATTATCTTTTCTATGAGAAGTTTAAATTTAATAAACTATCATTTTGACATTTTGACCCAAATTTTCTCACAAAACTTTTTTTGAGAATGTATGTGCACACTAATTCAAAATTTTATGCACAAATCACAAAACCTTAGAGGGCACAATGGCTATAGCTATCTGTCTTTCTTTATTCTTTGTCAGACATTTCCCATTACAAAACTAGCATTTCATCTGAGGTTTTTCTTGCCTCCATATAGTTTTTCATGTTGTGTGACATAAAGTTTTGTGAAGGTGGAAGAGGACATATTCTGCTGTTTGCTAGTCCACATGGTTCAGGAGCACATCTGTTCATATTTTAATTGTGTTTAAAGAGATGATATTTCAGCTTCCAGGTTCAGTTCTTTTTGTAAATATTACAAAATGTTCTCTCTCTCTGGTAAGGAGTGGCATTCTTCTGTTGCATATATTCTCTGTAAACAACTAGAAGATAAAAGGAACTTACAGTATATTACTGTTTGCAAACAGTGGATCACTGTCCACAAATGTAACATATAATACTTCTTCGTTCGCTTCTACCACCAAGATCGCCCCATGATCCTACTGAATTTACTCATGTGGTCCTCGAGAGGACCCCATTAAGCCTTGAGAGGACCACAAGAGGTTCAGAGTATCGTGGGGCTTGGGCCTATATTCCCGGTGGGTCGCAGAAGCGGAATTGTGTGACAGTGTGGTTTTTGTTGCACCAGTTCAGCCTAGAGTTGGACTTTCTCACTGGAAAACATAATACTAATCTTAGGCAATTTTGGCAGCAGTAATGAACACTGTGGAAATATAATAGTTCATCATCAGGTGCCGTGTTGACTGGCATTGGCTATTATGCTTCTCCAGAGTACACGATCCTTCATGCAGGCCATCAGAGGTCAAGGCAACAATAAATAAACTAAAAGCTGGCAGAGCACCAGGTGAAGACAGAGTATGCGCAGAAATGCTGAAAGCAGCAGACATTGAAACATCAGAGCATATGTGGAAGACGCTACAAAGATCTGGGACAGTGAAGAAACCCCAGAAGAATGGTACACCAGGTTAACAGTCAAGTCAGACTACGAGAGAAAGGCAGTCTGAGAGCTAGAGAGGCATTACACTTCTGTCACTCACCAGAAAAGTCTTCAGCCAAATCATCCTAAACAGAATCGTGGTAGCAATAGAAAGTAAAACCAGATAAAAACAAAATAAGTTTCAGAGAAAACAAATCCTGCTTAGATCAGATCTTCACCCTGAGGCAGATACTACAGAAATCTGTATAGACTTTGAAAAGGCATTTGACAATATAAAAACCCTGTGGAGAATCCTCAGGAAGTTTGGATTGCTACAGAAAATTATCAGTGTTACTGAAGTCATATGTGAAGGATTCCATTACAGAGTATCCCGCAGAAATCATCTTTCAGAACCTTTTGATATCCAGCCTGGGGTGAAACAGGGATGATTTCTGTCCCCAGCACTGTTTGTCCTTGCCACGACAAAGATAAATAGCGGCATCTAGTGGTCATTAGTATCAACTCTGGACTTCATGGATGACATAATGCTATTTTCAAGCAGACATATGAACGTGCAAGAAAAGATGGATAGGCTGACAACACAAGCAAGCAATATTGGACTACAATTGAACACAAAGCAGACCAAAGTGCAGAAATCACCAGGCCAATCACCATGAACTGCTTGCCAGTCATAGAAGTCAAGGAATTCACATTCATGTACTTTAATTGTACTGTGGCAACAGATGGAGGTAGTAAAAAGAAACTGAAATCAAAATAATAAATGCCAGACAAGCTTGGGCTGTGGTTAACCATATCTGGAGGTTTAAAAATATGTGTCATAAAACAAAACTTAGAACATTCAAGAATAATGTTTTAATCATATGAGCAAATGTTGGAAAATAACAGACATTTGCACCTACATTTGATGCCCTCCAAACTAAATGTCCATGTAAGATCAAATGAGTTTTCTGGGAAAATACTGTAAGAAATGACATACTGTTTAGAGAGACAGATATGACACCACTGTCAGTAGTGGTTGAAATGAGAAGATGGCCATGGATTGGCCACGTTATGAGCATGAGAGGCACATCCTTACCACAAACAACTTTGAAGTAAACTCCACAGGATAAAAGAAACATGGGATGACCCAAAGAAACATGGAGACATACAGCATTAAACATTGTGGATAAACAAAGGACTTATGTGGGATACAGTCGAGAAGGTAGCAAAGGACTGACAGAAGTGGAAATCTCTTACTACACGCAGCCCAGTCTATCCTAGCCATTGAAAGGACAGGAAAGAGGATGTATTCTCTATGCCATTTTGCTTTGGAGTTTTTAATAGTAATGTAAGCAAAACAGTGCTTGACTGTGTATGAATAAATGATTTCCTTGATGGCCAAACTGAACATTGTGTTTGTGAAAATAGGGCTGCTTGCTAAAAGAATGAAACTATATTTCTGTTAAAACTGAATGAACTGGTAGAATTAGTCTTGAAAGTTTTCCAGCAAAATGATGCTTGGCAACTTCCACAACAGTTGCTGATGTCTGTCTGCTTTAAAACTGTCTTGGAGGATGGAAAAGAAAGATTTTCCTATAAACATAACACTATATTTCTGATAAAAGATAAAATCCCCATTTCCATGCCATTAAGATATATTGGGGATATGGTGTTAGACGGCCTGTATTTCCATGACCTTTGGCACATGATAGTACAGTATTTCTGATATTTTTTAAAATTTATTTTTGCATTTACTTTTACCAGGTGGTTTTATACTAGCTTGTTTATTTTTCAGAATAGAGCCATGCCCAAGGATAAAGATATCACCAACCATCCTTGCCATTTGCTCAGTCTTCCATCAGCAAAACGCTTCTGGTGTCGGCACTGTATGACAGTTTTTGAAGACGCAATCACCAGATGGCGTCACAGCCGTTCATGCCGCTATGGTGTGGTCAGTAATTTTATGCGCCGGCGTGAACTGGAAACAAAGGCGCTTCAAAACACTGCTGTTCTGAACCCTGCTGACGCTAGGTTTGAGCAGAGCATTCAGATGTGTGATCTGGCCTCTGTTAGTCTACCTGATGAAACAAATCTTAGTAATCAGCATCAGCTCCAATTGAATTCTGAGTCTTTCAGTTGTTTCATTTGCCATAAAAAATTTGCATCCCTGGAAGAGATGAGAGCCCATGTAAAATACCCATGTAGGAACAGCAGAATTATCACAACCCGGGTGCCTCATCCCAAACATTCAGTGCCAGTGTTTGTAGATTCCCTGCCAGGCCATAATCGGCATTGGCAACAACTTTCACAGCAGACACTGGCAGTAGAGCACCAGCAGGACCCTTTATTTATGCAGGTTCACAACTCTCAACATCATCCTCCTGCCCAAATAAAGTATGAAATTGAAATCCAGCCCCAGGAAGTGGAGCCTCAGTATGACGCCACAGTGGCCTTAAATCACAGTGAGGACATTGTATCTGACAGCATTACTCCCACAAAAATTTATGTGAATGAGCAAGGAGAGACGGTGATAGAAGTGGAGAATTTCGACTTAAATTCAGACGGAGGTGAGCTTTCCCTGGCTCATCTCCTTACCCAGCTTTCTCAACAAGGTATTGTCTTTGACAAGACCAGATCCATACCAGGCAGTCCTTCTTCCAGCAATCTATACACCACAGATGCAGACTATCTGCATCCAAAAGAGGCTTCACTGGAGGAAGAAACACAGCCTACAGCTGAAGATGCAGCCAACACCCTTGCTCAGCTTGCAGCACTCGGGAGCTTTACAAGAACTAACCAGGTAAAACCAACAGGTGAAACACTGCTGCATTCTGAGATTCACACAGTTCAGAAGTATACAGACAGCATTTCATCATCTGGATCAAGCAGGCATTTTGGAGTAAATACACAGCCTCAGTTAGATATTGAATATGCATGTGAGTACTCAGGCAGCCCATCACCTGGGGAACATTCCATTGTTTCATCTCAGCAAATGACTCATCAGACAGCATTAATCTGTGCTTCTCAGGAATACGAAAGTATCAAAGTGAAACATGAAGCAGTAGATGAAGCCATTCAGATTTACACAGATACATCCAGTGCAACATATATCACTGAGGAAGATAGCCAGCAGCAGATTCCCATGGATGCAGAAGCAGTGTCCAGCACTGGATATTCCAGGCATGGCAGTGTTGTGAATGAGGGGAACAAGACAGTGTTAGTTCAGATTGATGGATCGGGGCATTTAATCCATGTACCTGCTGATATGTCAGGAAAGCAGGCTATTGAAGCACGGAATGGTTTACCGAGTGAAGAGTTTCAAGCTGTGGATAGTGAAATTCCTTCTGTTACTGCACATGAAAACAGCACAGGAATCACCAGTTTTGAAACTAGCATACCTGTATTTAGCACGCAGATTTCTGAGCTGAGTGGCACATCTCAGGACAGGGAAGTAAAAGCTGAAGTCAGGGATGGTCAGATCAGCACCGAAGCTGATGAATTTCCAGTACAGACTGTATCTTTACAAGAGATTGTGGAATCTGAGACTAGTGCATTGACTTTCGTTGAACAGACGCCCAACAGAAGTTGTAATGAACATTTTATGTTTCATGTTTCAGATATGCATACGGAACCCATGTCCTTGACATTAGCTGCTTCTTCAGAAGTGCGTTCAGATTGGGATAATGACACTTCACAAGTTACATCAGTTGTCCTCAAAGAGACAGAAGGAAGAGCTCATCCAACTGGTTTATTTATAGTTACTTCAACTGGAATTTTGCCTATCAGCAGTCAGAATTTATGAAAGTGTGAATCCACATCTGACATTTTTTAAAACATTTCCAGCATTGATAAGAATTGTACGCTAGTTACGCAGCTGCATTTTTTTTTTTTTGTTGCTATCTTCTTATCCTTTTCTTTATTTCAGTATCATATACATTACAGTTGTTACTAAACCTTATTTAATATAGCACTGAGTTAAAACTTAGTCTGTGAGGTTATATTATTCATAAAAACTGTGAATTAGTTGCTTCATAACAGAGTACAAGAATTTTTTTTTTTCTCTTTTGACTAATCATCTTGTGTTTTATTTGTTGGCAGTACATTGTAAATAAGTTCTATGGTTTATTTCTAGTAGTTTTATGACACGTGCTCAGCAGATGAGAATCTAGGAACTGATTTATTGTGTTCTCTCCTTGTAAAGCCCTGGGGTTGACCCAGCCTCTAAAAATTGATACCGGAGAAATCTGGGAAGGTAAAGCGGCCAGGCGTGATACTGACTACATCACACTTTCATGTGCCAAAAATCATGGAAAATACGGGCCTAACACCGTATTCCCCAATATGTCTTAATGGCACAGAAATGGGAAATTTACCTTTACCTTACCCTGTAAATGCAAAATGAAACCTCTTAGCACTTAGATGCCTTTGAATAAAATCTGGCACAGGCATGCTTATCTGATGGAAACTGAGCTGTGCTGGGTTTGTTTAGTTTC
Source organism: Achatina immaculata (assembly GCA_009760885.1). Lineage (NCBI taxonomy): Eukaryota > Metazoa > Mollusca > Gastropoda > Stylommatophora > Achatinidae > Lissachatina > Lissachatina immaculata. Next base: position 5,239,170 of record CM019718.1, read on the forward strand.
TTGGAACAGGTTGATCTGAGAAGCAGATTAAGTCACCATTAAGATTACTTCAGTTCTGACTGTGATGGACAGGCTGTGATATCACGTACAGCCTGTTTTTTTAAAAATGAAACTAATTTAGAAATTGGATTCAGATTTAAACTTTAGTGAAACAGTAGAGCCAAAAATGTATGTGTGTGTGTAATGCTGAAGTCGGAGACACAGGACCAGTGCAGTCTAGATAGGCAACCACCTCTCACCTGATGGGGATATAATGTATCCAAATCACGTTGAGAATTTTCTAGTGAGAAAGTCCAGCGCTGGACTGGATGAGCAACCACCACTCACCTGGTGGGGATATACTGATAACCAAACCACGTTGAGGTTTTCCGGTGAGGAAGTCCAACTCTAGACTAAACTGGTGCAATGAAAACCACAGTGTCGCACAATGCCGTTTCTGTGACCTAACGAGAATATACGCCCAAGCCTCCATCCTAAATGAGAGTATCGCGAGAACCACAGGAGTAAATTCAGTAGGATCACAGGGCGATCTTGGTGGTAGAAGTGAACGAAGAAGAAGAAGAGTGTATGTGTGTGCGGGTGCGTGGCAGTGGCCATTTGGTTAAAAGCCTTACCATGGATGCTTGAAACCACAGATGATGCCAAATGATGATGTTTTTAACATATATACATATGTATGATACAGCTTAATTTAAAAATGATATTACTGTCAGCTGGAGCATTTTGTTTGGTCTTGTCTTCCAGCCTTAGAAGGCAAGAAATTAGAAGAAATCGATCACATTCACGTATCTCGGCAGCATTATAGACAGAGTGGGTAATACAGAAGCAGATATTGCAGCAAGATTTGGAAAGACTAGAGTGGCATTTCTACAGCTGAGAAACATATGGAAGGACAAGGAAATGTCCTTAACTACAAAACATAGACTGGTCTGTTGTATGGATCAGAGACATGGACAGCATCAGCCAAAAGTATCAAGAGACTGCAGGTCTTTGTTAATACCTGCCTAAGGAAGATCCTTGAGATTAGATGGGCAGACAGTATCAGCAATGAAGAGCTATGGCAGAAAACGAACCAACCCACAGTGAAAGAAATGATAATGAGAATGTACTGGAGATGGATAGGACATACAACTAACATAACCAGACAGGCACTAACCTGGAACCCCTAGGGTAAGAGGAAACAAGGAAGACCTAGAGACACCCGTAAAAGGAATCTTGAAGCAGAGTTTAAAAATTTGATCTATACATGGAGACAGATAGAAGAAACAGTGCAGGACAGAAATAAATGGAGAACCCTTGCCTAATCCCCAGATATGGGTAAAGAAAGCGAGGAAGGAAGCCACAGCTTTACTGCTTTTCCTGTTGACGCAACTAGCAGTTTTGGGAGCACAAGCAACACTTGCATGAATTTTCATTTGTTCCTTTTTTTATCAGGTCAGGAATAGAAGATTCGTTGTTGTCCATATGACATTTTTCATTCAATATTAAATCAAGAATTTTAATATTCTCACTTAAAGGAATGGATTCACAACTTCATCATGTTTGCTGTTTGGGACCATATTAAACCAAATAAATTATATAAAGCACTGTACAGTAGTTACAGTGATACTGCGAACATGGGGATTGTTTACACCATGCATTAAGTAGCATAACTATTTGAGCAAGAGACTGGAAAGGCAGGAAGGATGCCCACAGAATTTGTGAATTTGAATACATAAATTTCTAATTTGTTTTTATTTAATATTTTCAAATCACGGGTAACTGAATAGCGGTTGATGAAATCACAGATGCAAAAGGCAAGGGACCGTTGAACTGTAACTGGTCAAAGCCCAGGCCTGCCCCGCCCAATACTGTTCCTTGTAAACAGGTTTTGTCTCTTAAAGCAGAGAATATCTGCCTGCACATCAAGCACCCTGGATTGCACTAACTCTGTTGATGAAGAGAAAAATGGAAATATCACATGCTGTGGACACAGGGACTTTGCTCAAGTGACAGCGAGTGAATGAGAAACAAATAGTGAACAAGTTGCTGTAGTGTGATACTTCATTCTGGTCACTGGAGTAGAGACCGATATGTCCTGCAAGGTTACCGAGTCTGGTGAGAAGCATGCTATGTAGGTCAGTCTAGAAATAGACAAAAATTCATCTCATCCCCAGACAGTAAAGGTTTCTAAAGTTTCTTCTGTAATACGAGGGTCATACCAAAAGTCATGAGCGAAAATTTTTTTTTAATCAGAATTTATGGATAGAAAAAATGTAAATGTATCACCTTATCTGTATCCTTTTCTTCACTTTTCAACATTATCTCCATTTCTCTGCACACATTTTCCCCATCGCTCTGCAAGTTTGAAGATACCCTCCCAAAGGCACAGATGCACTGGTTTCTGGATGTTCTCTGCTGTGTCGTAGTGATGGCCTCGCATTTGCTCTTTCACAAAACCGAAAAGATGGTAATCACTGGGTGCCAGGTCGGGGCTATAGGCAGGGTGTGGAAGAATTTCCCAACCTATTTTCTGAATTTCCTGTTGAGTTATGGTTTTTCTCACAGCTTTGTGATCTTCAGTCAACAAACGTGGGACCTGATGGGCACAAACTTTTCTACAGCCAAGGGTTTCAATCATTTCCTGTATTGCATTGTGTCCTATTCCAAGATTTACAGCGATTTCAGATACTATGACACATCTGTCTTGTTTAATGACGTCAACCCTTTCCACATTGCATTCAGTGGAGGCAGTTTGAGGGCGACCGCTGCAGTGCATATCTTGGATGCTCATGTTTCCATCTTTGAACTTTTACTTGTATGAATTCCATGTAGTTGTGAGCTGTTGTTCTTTGCAGCCGATGATGTAGAGATGTTGAGGCACAGCGTTGTATCAGCGTGGGAGCGGGTTTTGGCGGCTACTTTTTCAGTCCGGAGTATAGCTAAAAAGCAGAGGGTGTGCAATGCTTCTTTAGCAGACTCCACCACTATGGGGACTATGCCAATCCCTGCTCCGTTAGCCAGGCTAGGCCTGTTACTGGGGGTACCTTGAAGAGGTGGGACAGGGTCTTGGTCAGCTATGGTTTGCTAACCCTGACACTGGCATATCAGCTATGGGTTGCTGATTGCCTCATCGGACAGCATCTTCACTCCCTTCCATCTTTGAAATGTTTCACCCACCTCCTAACATTGCTAGCACCGACACAAAAATCTCCATAAGCAAGCTTAAGTCTTTGGTGAATTTCAGCAGCGGGGATTTCCTCTTTAATGAAGAACTCAATAACAGCACGTTGATGAAACTTCAGCACCAACCATTTTGTATTTGCTCCGCGAGGTCACGTGACACATGATGGTGACAGCATGTGACCTCTACATGAAGTACAAAGGATGCAGAATAAGGTGAAACATTAATATTTTCTCAATCTATAAATTCTGATTTTTAAAACATTTTTGCTCACGACTTTTGGTATGACTCTCGTATGTTTCCAAGATGTCTCACTTTGTTGTTATAGAGAGATAATAGAACAATAAATGGTTAGGAAACAGTGTTCTTAAAATAGTATTCCATCCTGTGTGATTTACTGAATGCTAACGTGCCAGCATGGCACTAGCAAAGATATATCTGTTGTGTTTAAAGGTCCAGGAGAATTATGAATAAAAGTTATTTACTCTCTCTCTCTCAGGATCAGGTTAAACAGATTGATCTGAGAGACTAAGATTTGTGTTATGTGATACACTCAGAGAACAATACACACAGGCACGTCCACTGGACAACAACAGAACATCTGGACTCCTTAATTCAAGCTTACAATGCAATTCAAATGTAGGAACTGTTAAGAGTGTAGTTCAAATTCAACAGACAACAAATTTATTGATGCGGAAGATGTGGGTGATGGATATGATGATGGTAGGAAAAACTGCTGTCATACAGAAATGACAAAAAGTGAAACACGAAAAACTTATCGGGCACGCAGTCCGTGCCATAAGGAAGAAACATTCTACCAGCAAGCAGTTAAAAAAAAAACAGTACTTACTAATGTCTGGAATGAATAACAACTTCCAGAATAACACTTCATCTTCCAGAATAATAAAACACAAATAGTAATCTCTGGTCCTTGTAAGGACACTACAACATAATTCCTATCATACTATTACAAAGAAAACCTTGTCCTAAAAAGGACAACACAAGCGCTACTACACTCAACTAGGACATAAATGAATTATCTACAAAACTGCTATTGACATGCCTCTGTCACATGATCCTCAAACTCCGAATAAAATCATCATAATCCTCCCAAATAAGCTCCGAGTTCTTTTATATAACCCGCATTTACTTCGCCATCCTTCCAGAACTTTCTCTCCATGCATTCACATAAAAAAAAGATAACTGTTCTGAGCTTCACCAGAACACGAGATTCATAACTCCATGAAGTTGACAAGTTGTAAACAACATAACCTTGAATTTTCGTTCCTAAAACAAACAATTAAAACTCTAAAAATTAAATTTAGAATAAAGACAACGCTGAATTTGACAGCGTCTTTGCTCCAAAACCACATCCTTAATGTTCTCAAAAACTTTTTTTTTTCGTTCAGTTTGTTCTCATGTCTCTCTTTCCCATGGACCCCCACCCCCAGATGTTTTTGCTTGGGGGAGGGTGTGGTGTAGTACCATCCATTTTTTTAAACCACTGATGCAATAGAACAAAGAGAAAGTTAACAGAACTAGAAGCTAAAAGGTAGTTGGGTACTAGTCCAGGCATGTGAAACCACTGATCTAAAAGAGGATGCAAGTTAACAGGACTAGGAGTTAAAAAAGCTTGGATAATGATCCAGGAGGGGATCAGCTAGTGTAGTGATTAGAGCACTTGCCTAGCAACTAAATGGCCAAGCGTTGAAATCCCCAGCTGAGCAGGATCTTTTTCTGACCAATACGACCCCGGGGTTCACCCAGCCTTGGAAAATGGGTAGCAGAGAAATCTGGGACGGTAAAGCAGCCAGGCGTGATACTGACCACATCACACCTTCATGTGCCAAAAGTCATGGAAATCAACACATCCCCAATATGCCTTAATGGCATGGAAACAGGAATTTTACCTTCTTGCTGATCCAGGAACATTGTGTAACAACATATCACTATTCCAAAGAAATACAAATTCAGATGATGATAATCTAAGTGACCGTTAAACGTGGAAGAGTGTGGGAACGTGGAGGAGTTTGGAAGGCAGTAAAATAGGAAGGTTTGATAATGCGGTAATGAAAATGGTAATATTTGTCACAGGAAAAACAGGAGACTTGTCATCACTTTTGGCATCATCTCTATTCTTGTAAAACTATACATTTTTTACCATAGGATGCCCTCTCTTAATCTTTTATCTTCATTGTGTCAGGAGGGATAAATTACTGGGGTAATAATTTGATTTATATTAATTTGTATCTATTTTTTTTCTGTTTTATTCAATCTATTTACTAAAATATCTATATTTTGTTCTCCTTTTGGATCAGAAGTTTGATGGGCAATAAAGAATCTGAAAAATGGTAAATCACCAGGATGTGATGAGATAACAGCTGAATTTATTAAAGCAAGAGGAAAGGAATGTGCAACAGTCTATATGCACTATATAAAAAGATACAGCATTCATGTATTTGACCAAAAGAATGGAAAAGAACTGTATTCATGCCACTGCCAAAAAAGGGTAACCTGAAATTATGCACAAACTACAGAACTGTTGCCATGATTAGTCATGACAGTAAAATTCTGTTAAAAGTCATAATGGGTAGAGTTCGTAAGAAAATAGAAGAAGTCAATATGGTCCAAGCTGGTTTCAGGCAAGGAAGAGGATCATGAGATCATATATTAAATATAAGATTAATAATAGAGAAATGCAGAGAGTTTAATGTGAATCTATATTTATCCTTTATAGACTACTCAAAGGCATTTGACTGTGTACAACACCAGAAACTGGGAAATAATGGAAAAAATGGGATTTCCAACACATCTGATATAATTATCTAGACCAACAAGCAGCAGTAAGAATAAATGGTGAAACAACTTGGTTTGACATAAAACAAGGGGTCCGTCAGGGGTGCATATTGTCGCCTTACTTATTTAACTTGTATACTGAAAATATAATGAGGAATGTTAGAGAAGATGTAGATAAAGAATATTACGATGCCATAACAATTGGAGGTTATGAAATACCAGAGATTAGATATGCTGATGACACAGTATTACTGTCCACAACAAAAAAAGGAATGGAAAAACTAATTATGTCAGTTCTAAGAACAGTGAAGAGCAAAATCTTAATGCAAAGAAAACTAAATTGATGACAACTGACAAAACAAACAATGTAGTTGAAATATGTATCAATGAGGAAAAACTGGAAGAAGTGGAGAGTTTTGAATATCTTGGATCACTACTAACTAATAATGGAGATACAATGAGGGAAATTAAAAGGAAGACCACAAGGTAGGCTAAAACTGAGACAAGAAGAACAGTAACACTTCATGAGAGTTTTATCTGCAACACACAGTGGATGGGGAGAATTGCCCAAATAGCAGCCGTACAGAGGTTTTGAAAAGGCAGGAGTGCAGGTGCAAAAAGAATGGATTGTGCTACACATATAACGTTTTATGTTGCCACAGTCAGATAATAAAATCAGTTATAAGAGAAACTGGTGAGCAAAATTAAGTTTCATCCACAAAATAAACAGCTCATATTCATCTACTTTGTTACTGTTTTATATGATGAAGGAAACATTTCTATATGAACCAGCCTACATGAAAACACAAATGAGGACATTGGTTTTTGTCTGCTAATCAGTATTTTGCTTTTTTTTTTTCTTCAAATAAAAAAAACTAATCAGCCTAAACATTGGAAAAAAAAAAAGATTCTTCAAACTGTTTAATGGCATGGCCTTTTTTTTAATGAAACAATAATCTGCAAACACACAAATGAGGAAAGAAAGACTGTTTTCAGCACAAAAACAACTGCCAGGCTTGTAATGCAGAGAAAAGTGACATTAGAACTCAAATTTCAAAGAAAAAAAAAAACTAAAAATTTCAAAATACATTTTTTTTTTCATTTATTTTTTTTATTAATGTCTAAAACACATAAGTCACAAAATGGGCCAATCAGTTTTACATTCCAACAACTGCTGTAACTGCTCCAAATAACTAAACCTGTAGCATCTTGTAGGTTACATCAATCCACATTCATGTAATGCTCAATATACTAAACACAATAAAAAAGACACATGTGAAACACTTTTGAAAACAATTCTGAAAGGGACAAAGTGTGTCACATTTTGACCTCTTCCTACAAAAAGTACAGAAAGTTTTGGGTTCCTGCAGGCTCTCTCTGCTTGCTGCAACAAAACATGAAAGAATAATATATATTATTTTTGCATACCAGGCAGGGGAATTATCATCAAATACCAGAGTCCATTTACATGTATGTATTCAGTGCTTCTTTAGCACGTTGTTGGTGTTCAACTGGTATTTATGAAGTCATCATTCTCAAGATGGGGGCTTGTCAACCTACAGAAAAACTGAGGGGATGAATTACCTATGAAACAACCTAGCTATCAAAACAGTAGAATGGTCAGGCAGTATTTTCACTCCATGACAACTGCTTTATGAACAGAAAGAAAAAAAAACACAATTTGAAATAAGATTAGCATTCATCACTTGACTGGTCTTTCAAAGGTCTCACCTACACACAGTGCACACCTCCTAAAAGAGCAGATAATTTAAAGCTGAAAAATAGCTGAAAGTGAAATCAAATTTTTTTAAACATAACAACCACAACATGCATTTTATATAGCTTGTGAATTCTGTATCGTACCTTTTCCCCCTCTTGCACATACTTTCATAACCACAGGGCGGTCCACTTTCCCTTTATACATCAACAACCTGCCTAATCCAGTGCACTCCATCAATCTGATGAGCAGTTTTTCCTACAGATACCCCTTTTTACAACCGGTTCAGCTTGGAGTCACTGATTGCTCATCTTCAATCCACAGCTCTTTATTAAAACCATTTGTATCCTGGCGGTACTCACAAGTACCACTTTGTTTAAATTGTAATATTTCATAAATGCAAACATCCGGTAAAGGGCCAGTACCTTGAAATTTTGCTCTTCGTTGTGCGGAGTGTACTTTTTTCTGTCCTATCAAACAAAACTGGCCAATTTTTCAGAAAACTTGAGTTTTTTCCTTTTTGTACTTGTAAATTCCATCCTTAAAAACAAAATGTTTATAAAAATTAATTTCCTTCTTTCTATGTTCATTGCTAACCTTATGACATAAAAAAATAATGAAAAAGCTACAGGGAAATTAATTCAGGATACAAAGGGTTAAGAAGACCCTCCTTCAGATCATCAGAGGGACCCCCCCCCCCCCTCAGATAAGTGTTTTGGAACTATTAAACTCCTGACACTCTAAGGAGGGAGGGCCTCTCTGGGTCATGTGAGGTGTTGTTTTCGTCCCGGGGTTGAACCCATGATCTTCCAGTTGGCACGCTCTGTAAACTCCTGTTTGCAAAAACTACAGCCTCTAACAAAATCTTCTTGCAAAAACTCCTACAGCTTCTTGCAAAATAAACTACTATTAATAATTTTTTTTTAGTACATTCATTTTATACTGCAAGAAGTAGGTGTTTGCTAGCCTGTAAAAATTTTAAAAAAAAGAAAAAAAATGAGAATCATTTAAGAAAGAATGAATGTTAAAGCCACTAAGAGAGCTCTTCTCTGCATTTCTTGCTGCCTGGAAATAAAATGAGAAATAAATATAGGAAAGAAAATACATTTACACTGTTAATTCACTAAGTCTGACATCCTAAAATACTAAACAAACTCTGAACATCATCAAGTTATGACACATATTCTTACAAATAATAACTGACACTCAACTGTTATACTGTCCCTTGGAAACACGCTGATTGTGTACGTTGCCACAGGTTGCTTATCTGATGATGCATATTTTCTAATACATATAAAGTAAATACAGATTACTCAAAGTAAGTTTCTCCAAGTCACCATGACTTTCTATAGCACTCTGTTGAACCAAACACTAGTTTTAACCTGTAATCATGTAACAATTGGATTTTCAATATAGTAAAGAGAAGCAAGCATCCTGATATAAAATTCCAAATCAGAATGAAGATATGAACATACAAAGGTGAATCAAATGAAAGAAAATGTGAATAAAATTTCCAAAAGAGCAGATAGAAAATCCCTTAGTAGTATCACCTGTCTGATTCTTGTCTACCAACGTTCCAACCCAAAATATCCGTGGTATACGGCGATTAAGTGCATGTATAAGACTCAAGCCTACAACAGGTATACCAAGTTTACATGACGCCAACCACTCTGGCCAAGCATACATGGGACATGGGTGACTGAGCTTTTCTTATTGGAATTCAGGCGCTAGAAAAGTAAAGCAAGGGTACAGTATTGAAAACCAGGAGTGTTTTTTTTTCCCTCCCCTGTACTAAATAAAAGGTTCATGTAATTCATATTTTCTAACTTTCATTTGACACACTTTCATATATATATATATAATTTTCAAGCAATATACATCCGAGTGGATGTAGGTCTCCACCTCTGCTTGTTCTGTGGCTCTGAAAATCAATATGTGGAATTATTCTCTTAAAAGGGCAAAGGAGACGTTCAACAGAACGTGACTTGCTTTCTCAGGCCAAAAGGTAATGGGCTTGACTCCCATTACTGATAACTTCCTGTCAGCTGTAAAAATGGGTACCAAATGTACTGTTTTGGGGGATAACAGCCCCAGATCCAAAGTTCATGCTACGTGCACAACAGCATAAACAGACGCTCATCACTTTCTACACAAGGGCTGAAAGCCAGCAAAATAAAAAAAAAAAAATGATCAAAGGGGTCATATAAACAGATTATGGCCACATCACGCTCCTCCATCTTCACTACTTTTGTTATAAATTGCCGCACCTCCAACAATTTAACAGTGTTACAACCACTAAAAAAGAAAAAGAGGAAGACCAAAACGAAGATGGCTACAAGACATCATTGACGATCTGCAAATGGATGCAGCAGCAGCAGCAGGCCATCTTGCTCACAACCGAGAGGCCAACAGGAGTGCTGTTTGGGAGGCAAAGTTCCGCAAGGGACATGCAAATAAATGAATGAATGACAACCACTTGTTTTCCTCTATGACCTGGTAGATAAAACATGTTATTCAGCACAATGAAACAGTTGTAAAACACTTTCAACGCCGTGGGCAGCTGGATGAGTTTAAGAGAAAATGTAGCTGAGATGCTTCACGACACAAAATCAATATACAAACCTGAAACAAAGACAAAAAAGATTTAATTCTTATAATGAGACAGCTTACCTTGGTATTCTCATTTTCATGAAGGCAACAAGACTGTTGACATCTGGCATGTGGCGAGATGAACCTAGAGAATTTTCAAATTGAACGGTTGAACACAGCCCTCTGTAAAAAGGTAGCCAACACTGTAGCCATATAGGAAACACATGACTTGATCTTGACAACCCATTCTGCTTTCATCAATTCACTGAATGGTGACTTGGATGGGTGGCAACTATAACATTGCAACCAAATAAGTTCTCAAATAATGCAACAATCAACTGGACTTCTCGATGATGGAATATTTATTTGGCAAGAGTCTCTATAAATTTTTAACTCTTCACTTAAAGAGCATATACAAATATTTCAAGCAATGACATCAAATTTTCATCATCAGTCGGTTACTGCAATTCAAGCCATAAATCAATAAATCAATGTTTTCTAATAGTTTTCAAGACCTGCTATCACCACGAGCCGAAGTGTGCAAACTCAAACAGTTGCTGGGTCAGAGAAATGAAATTTATCCAGTTTTCAAATACACAACTTCACTCTAAAAAGGTAAACTACATATCTGGGATTCATCATAAAAATCTTAACTCTGTAGTAAATTTATGCAGTTTACACAATCACAATGCATGGAAGAAAATGACAGCCATCAATTTCTATTGGCCAAACAAAATGATTCTGAGTTATTATAAAAATTCTATAATTATCAGGAAAATCAGGGAAACAAAGGCATATTCTGTCTTGGTCTAAATTCTCAAACATTAGAGGGAATCATTATTGTTTAAAAAAAAAAAAGACATTAATCTGTTCTGAGTCTAGCACTCAAAATATCAGATATGGCATTAACAAAAAGACATTAACCAGCTTTGATGAATTTTCAGTGAAGAGTCATCTGCGGTCAGTCTAAAAACTTCATTACTCTTGCTTCCATAATTCTGGCTGTACAAATTCAAATCTTGTTCTGATAGAATCCACTTCCTGCACCTCCTCTGCTACCACCCCTTCCACCTCTTCGACCCCTGCCCCTGAAACCTCCACGGCTCCAGCCACCTCTTCCTCCTCTGTTGAAATTGGAGTTGTAGGATCCTGAGGAATATGATTAAAAACATGGCAGTGAATTTGGTGAATGCAAAGCAGGATCTGACGATAAAATTCAAGCTTAACATTTGGTTCACTGACTCCCCTGGGAACTTGTTAAGAACACACCTATCTTAACACAGTCTTTGTGAGACAGGGAACATAGATATCTGATTGCTTAAAAACTCTGACCTACTTCTATAGCCCAGAAATCTGTAGCAATCAACACTAACTGTAATTTTTGTAAAATGTAATGTCAGTTTGGTGGATGGATGGGGACATGGAGATCACCGGAAGGGATGAGGGAAGTCTGGTGTGAAACCAATGAGTCCATGACGTGACAAGCCTGTGGGTCTTTACAACAATGGCTATCAGAATGAGGTAAACAAAACATAGCCATCAGACTAGGTGGTAGGGAATGAATATCGTTGAGGCACTCATCAGATTCCTCATCCCAAAGTTGGAGTGTCTCTGTGGAAATGTCTCAAAGCCATCTGGCCAGCCAGCGTTGCATGCTGGATCTGACATGGAGAAGGGGCTTAAATACAGCCGCCAGAAGCTGGAAAACAAAGTTTTGGCCAGGCCAGCCTACACCACTGTCTTCATGGCAGTCTGAGCAAGACCACAGTCTGCCCTAGCAAGGAAAGGTGCTGTGGTCGGAGGTACCCAGCCAAAAGGCGCATTGCAAAAAATCAGGGTACCATGCAACATCGCCAGTGTGCATACGAAGAAGAAGGTTCACTGACAATGTTACTGTATATGTAAGCCAAGGTTAATGAAGCTGACAACTTAGGGTGAAGACTGGCAATGAAAGTGACTGCATGCTCTGTGGTGGCATTCCTTAACTCTTCCCGTGCCTTTCGTTGCTTGGACAACGGTTACGGTTTCTCACATGGTGCCTTTAGTCGCCCTAGCGATGTTTGGTTTGTTTCATTAAAAACCCGGTGTAAAGTTTAGATTGTAAACATTTAGTGCGCTTGCTCCGTGACCTTTTTCAAAATGGCTGAAGAGTGCTTAGTTACAAGGGAGAAAATTGAAGTTTTCTGCGAGAAATTTCAATTTTTGGTGATGCAGATAGAGGTATGGACATGCCCTGTGACCAGACCATTGTTCCTGAATGTATCCCAAGTAGATCTAGACTTAAACGACAGGAGAAGGTTATTTCAGATGCAACACTGAATCACTATACGATGTCAACAGGCAGATCTACACATCTCAGATGGTACATATTGTATCTCAAGGCATTTCCAATGGTAAGTTGGAAACAATCATTGTCTAAAAACATGACATTACTTATTTTTTCCTAAAAAAACCTCTGCATTTATGAAATCTTCATACATTTAGTTATATTTTGAAACATAAGTACACAGAAGTACATGGAAACACTGCCTTTCATTCAATTTTACAACTATACCCCCTATACATATCAAGACCAGCGTTTTTAATCCGGCACCCAAATGAACATTCGCATTTCTTCCTGAGGCACGGAAAGAGTTAATCTCAAGTACAAACCTAAGACTTTTTTCATGAGTTTCATCACCAATATATCAGTCCCTGCTCTACCAATCAGAATGCTGTAACACAAGAAATGTGCATTATGATCTCGGGGTGTGTGCTACTACTGATCTTGATCTGACGAGTCACTAGCACAGAAACCTTTAGTCATGGAAACCTGGTAACACATTCTGTGATAAAACTGACCCATGAAGCTAAGTTCTATATTCTACACAGAAGCTACAAAGAACAGTATAATTTATCTTAAATGTGCTCAGATTTATAGCTCTATACAGAGGGTGGGGAGAAAACAGTCTAATAATTTATCTAAAATAAATGACCCAAAACCCTTGTTTCTAAACAGTGAATTTATTCAGATTAAAAAATCCATGAGACAGAACCACAGATACAGACTACAAACCTGCATGAAGAAATGATACAAGAAATATTGTAACTAACAGGCATGTGGAAAAACATTATCTTTCAAATGCACAAAATAAATAGAAACAATGAGATGTTTGCATGATAAAGAACTTTTAAAAAAATCATAAACAAAACACTTTTGGATCTGAGATAAAGAAAGATGATGAGAGAATTACCTCGGACTTGAACCATGGACCAGGTGTTCTCATGGGTAGATGGTTGCTCATCCTACTAGAGTCTGTGGTTCAAGTCTCAGATAATTCTCTTATATTTCTTCCTCTCATGTCTAATAGTGCCTTGTCTATGATTTTTTTTTCAAGTTCTAACCAAGTTCTGTGTTCTATTATGTTATTTTTTAAATGGGAAGATGGTTCTAAGGACTGTTATAGCCAGAGGTGGGGTGGGGGATATGCTCTCCACTCCAATTAAATGTCTCCAAGGTGGCGGAACTGTTTAAAATGACAGGAGAAGGGCTGAAAAGTGAATATCTGGCGCCTGAAAACCAGGCGCTTCTGGTAGATGAAAGTCTTGGTTGGTACTTCACCTAGGAGAAGGAAAGCTCGCTGCTGGCGAGATTCTTCAGCTGCCGTGTGTGGGGTGAAACTCCTACTGGCCAATTAAGAAAAATGTGATTAGGGTTGCCGCGTGGCACTGCCATGGAAAAGGTGAAGGAAAGGATTAAGTGAAGTAACCAGTAGTCTCGAGGTCAGGGCTACTCAAATCACGGCACCTCTGCTCTAGAAGCCAGCCACATCCTATATACATACATACTGGGGCAGACTGCCTAAATTGGCTTAACCTAGGAGTTAAACTAAGACAATGTTGGCAAGATTCCTCGGCTGCCGCGCATGGGTGAAACTCCTCCCAGCCAATGAAGAAAATGCGATTAGGGTTGCCGTGCGGTGCTGCTGTGAGAGCTACTCATACTACAGCACCTCTGCTCTAGAGGCCGGCCACGTTCGTTCTACACCTATAATGGTGGAATATGCCTAAATTGGCTTAAACCAGGGGTGAAAACATGTCATGGTACCTCCGCTCTAGAGGTCGTTAACATCCTAAATACGGCCATACTGGGATAATATGCCTAAACAACCTTAACCCAGGGGTGAAACTTAATAGTGGCGAGGATTCATCCTCCTGGACAAAAGCTCCATCCTGGTCACAACTAGGAAGGGCAGCAGCCACAACCACAAAATGCTGAAGTCAGAGACACTGGACCAGTGCAGTCTAGATAGGCAACCACCTCTCACCCGACAGGGATATATGCATATCCTACCCATGCTGAGGTTTTCAGGTGAGAAAGTCCAACGCTGGACTGGATGGGCGACCACCTCTCACCCAGGAGATATACTACTATCCAAAACACATTGAGGTTTTCCAGTGAGAAAGTCCAACTTTAGACTAAACTGGTGCAACGAAAACCATGGTGTCATGCACTGCTACTTCTGTGACCACCGAGAATACAGGCCCAAGCCCCATGATGCTTTGAGCCTCCATCCTACATGAGACCATTGTGAGAACCACAGGAGTAAATTCAGTAGGATCATGGGGCGATTTTGGTGGTAGAAGCAAACGAATAAGAAATGGGAAGATGAATCTAAAAAAATGCAGAAGCATCCATTTTGATATCATACAGAATAATCTGTAACCTGTACTAAATGTGTGCTAGTTTGATGGAAAAAAGAAACATCACATGTATCCAATTAAAATGGCCACTGTTTTTCTTTACAAATTTTATACGACCAATTACAGTTTACTTACAGTTCTAACTGTAAAAGGTTTCGCAGACACAGACTGTCAGTCATACAAAAAAAGCAAGAATGTGGCACAGATTTCTTTTTCTTAATTACTCTTTCCTCAGAAAAATAATTCAAGGGGAGTCATGAAGTTCTATGGGATTAAGGCTAGACAGAAAGTGCATGATCAAGTCACTAACTTTAAAGCAAGATAGCGATAAACAGTTCATGCAGTTAAGCTTACCGGCTTTGTCACTGAATTTTCCACTTGGTGGCTGGTACAAGGTACGAGCTTGCTTTGGGCTACTCTTCTTGCCATTAGACCCGTCATACGTTATGGGGGTAATATTTCTCTTCTGGCTGTAAAACATATGTTGCAACAAAATATCTTGGTTTTAGAACTGTTGTATGCTAGTATGGAACAATCATACTATTAAATGTATTCTCTCTTTTAATAATAATCTCTTTTCTCTGCAAAAAAATACATTCATAGCCAACATAAACTTAGAAATGCAGTTTGAACAAAAAAAAAAAAAAAAACCTCCACACAAACAAAAACAAATGCAGTAAGTCTCTATACACTAATGGTTATGTTATGAAGATCAAGCATCTCTGGATTTCTCTCAAGTATGGATATCCCAATGAAGCCAATAGAATGAATACTTTTTAAGTGCAAATAATGACTATTATTTTGTGTACTAAAAAAAATAGTACAGGTTAGTGTACAAGAAATGTGTACTACTCAGTGTTAAAATAAGTAGTTTAGTTAAAAAAAAAAAACAGCACTGATTACTGTTTAAAAAAAAAAAACTGTATCCCCTACATGCCTTAATGCCATGGAAAGAGGATTTTTACTTTTTTAGCCTTTACTTCTACTTAGTTGAATCTATCCAGGGGTGAAAAAAAAAACGAACAAACAAATGCATATAACCATATGCACACACATACAAACATGCGTGCACATTTTAGTCTCAAGTGATAGACCCTGAACAATAAAATTTTGGCTACCCCTAGCCTATACAACTTCATTAACTCTTTCCCTGCCAGAGAGAAAAACGTGGACGTTCCAATCTGGCCAGGCAAAAACAAAAAGCACGGGTCTTGATATGTATAGGGGGTATAGTGGTAAAAGTGAATTAACAAATTATTTCCCAGTATTATGCATTACTTCATCTTTCTTCATCTTCGGAAAGAGCAGGCAAGATTTAGGAAAGGAAGATCATGCATAGACCACATATTTGTACTTAGACAAATATTAGAACAGGCAAATGAGTGGCATAGCACAACATATGCATTATACATAGATTTTGAGAAACCCTTTGACAGTGTCAATAGAGATGCACTGTGGAAAATCCTAAGATGGCATGGCCTCCCCCATAAGATAGTAAATGTAATCAAAGCCATATATGAGGGTTTTCAGTGCAAAGTGATCTGTGGAGAACATACCTCCAGCAGCTTTAGGGTACAAACAGGAATGAAGCAGGGATGTGTACTATCACCAACATTATTCATCTTGGCAGTAGACTGGTTAATGAAGGAGGCAACATCAGACAAACGCAGAGGATTACAACGGACCCTTGACACAGTGCTGGAGAACCTTGACTTTGCGGACGACATTTGTCTATTATCAAGCAGTCACAAAGATATGCAAGATAAAATAAACAAGCTAACTCAGAATGCAAACAACATAGGACTAAAGATCAACGTAGGAAAGACAAAGTTAATGAAGCAAAATGTGAACAACAGAAATGTACTCAGAGTAGATAGCAAGTTAGTGGAGGAGGTCAACGAATTTGTATACCTTGGCAGCAGAGTAGTAGAAAATGGAGACAGCACAGAGGACATCAACAGCAGACTTACTAGAGCAAACCAGGCTTTTGCAATGCTGCAGACTATATGGAAAAAATACAAACTAAGCATAAATATGAAAATCAGGATATTTAAGAGTAATGTTCTAAGTGTACTACTCTATGGAAGTGAATTGTGGAAAATCACCAAAACCATAGAAATATGACTTCTTTCCAGACTAAATGTTTACGAAGAATTAGAAAAATATTTTGGCCAAACACCATAAGAAATAACATCTTATTGGCAGAAATGCAGATGAAGCCACTGTCAACAATTATTGAGGAAAGATGCTGGCGATGGTTGGGACATGTGCTCCGAATGACTGACAACTCACTACCAAAAATAGCACTAAGGTTCCCCACAGGGGAACAGAAGTAAGGGTAGACCAAAAGAGACATGGAGAAGAACAACAGAAAGGATGTTGAGCAATAGAGGGCTCACCTGAGCAAGAGCAGAAAAAAAGGCAAAGGACAGGCATTTGTGGAAAACCCTTGCGGAAGCCCCATGTGCCCTTGGCACTTAAGGTTCAGAGAGAGAGAGAGAGAGATTATGCATCACAATATCTGTAAATGTAAGAAGATTTCATAAATAATGAGTTTTTTTAGGAAAAAATATGTAATGTGATGATTTTAGTTGATATTTGTGTACTAGTATGCCTAGATCGACTTGTATACCTCCGGCTTTACCAACTTGTGTGGCATACTAAAATAATGTCTGAAATAACCTTCTAAATGTAATTTATTTATTATCTAACTACTTCTCCAGTCCATCCAATAGTCTAAATCTACATGGGGTAAATTCACAACCAGTGGTCTAGTCGTAGGGGGACATGTTTATCTCCAAAGTCACACAAAAAAAAACTTGATATTTTTTCGTTCCATCGAAACATTTGACCCTCACTGTTAATAACGCTTTCAAAATGGCGACACAGGTCACAAGACACACGCACTAAACTGTTTACAATCAAAAGTTACACTGGGTTTTTAATGAAACAAAGCTAGTGCACATATAAGTACGTTGGCAGAAACTTGACAAACCAGAAGCTGGCAGGGGAAAAGTTAAGAGATATAAACTATAAAAGCAAACATACCCAGCGACTGAAGTCCCTTTTGCATTATCACTGCTCTCTGTTGGCTTGACTTCCTAATTTTTAAAACAGAAATAGTACAAGGATTTGATACACCACATTATAAATGACAATTTTACTTATTAAAACCCTGAACACCTTAAAAAAAAAAACACACACCAATCAACCAAACCAATGAAACCCATTATAGCCAAATTTCCCCCAATTACTCCGTGATGCAGCTGCCATATTTCAGTTTTTTTCACTATAAGTCTATGTATGTCAGGTCTGAACTATTCATTTTTTTAATATAATCTTGGTGTAATGAAATAATGAGCTCGCATTAAATAAACTATTCAAAATGCAACTCTCTTACATTTTCACACACCAAAAAAAATAAATAAATAAATAAAAATAATTAAAAGTAGTAATAAGTGGGGGAAGAAAAAAGCATAAAGCTAATAAAGTCTACAATTTTCCATTTCGAGCTGGCTCCTGGCAGTTCCAAAAGACAGTACAGAGTATATTTTCATTACTTTTCTCTATCTTGTGATGTGTATTGTCTCAAGTGCTTCTTTCTAGGTTTCCCAACATCTTCACATTCAGTTTCATAATCCACTGTATATAAATCTAAACACTTCAAATTACTGATCACTGTAATGTATACTGGAGTTCTGGTTAGGTGCTCGGTTTACTATTCCAGATGTACCGAGTTCAATTCCAGCAGAAAAAAAAAAAGGCCCCAGGGTTGATCCAGCCTCTAAAAGTGGGAACCAGAGAAATCTGGGAAGGTAAATGAGGCCAGATGTGATACTGACCACATCACAATTTCATGTTCCAAATATCAGGGAAATGCGGGCCTAACACCACATCCTCAATATGCCTTAATGGCATGGAAATAGGAAGTAATGTATATTATATTCAGAGTTTTCTGAAACTGAGATTATTAATAATACATATTAACTTTCTAAATGATATACTGTCAAGCTCATGCAGAATCCCACAAAGTAAATATTGGGACATGTTTAAAAATAAAATGTAAAGAACACGAAATCAACCCCCCCCCCCTTTCAAAATTACCTTGGTTGGTCGCCAGGACAGTGTAATCATCACTTTGTATGCAGGTGGATTGTGCATGAGATCCTTCACCAATGCTGTAATATTTGTGAAGAGCTTCAGAGCCACAATCCGCTTTTTGTTCTGGAGTTAATGAAAAAAAAAAAAAAGAGTACTGTTTAGCATACTGTATAAATGTTACAAAAATATGCACGTGGCATGACAGTTGCAACCATGATTCACTTCCATACTTCTTGTATAAAAGTGTGTATGTGTTTAGTGTCATGTATGTTATCTAATATTTATTTCTCATGGATAAATATTATGGCAAAGGCTTATCCATGCCAATAATGTCAATAAGTTTCAATTTTCTTCCAAAAGTCTGTCTTCACTCACAAGCAATAACATGAATCTGTCCACTTCACTCACAAGCAATAACAGACCTGTCCACTTCACTCACAAACAATAACACAGACCTGTCCACTTCACTAACAAACAATAACATGGATCTGTCCACTTCACTAACAAACAATAACATGAATCTGTCCACTTCCCTAACAAGCAATAACATGGACCTGTCCACTTCACTCACAACAATAACACAGACCTGTCCACTTCACTAACAAACAATAACATCGATCTGTCCACTTCACACACAAACAAAAAAGACATGTTCTAAATGCGACATGAGCTGATCAAACAACTCTCTTGCCTAATAATGACAAGGGAATTACATTAACTTGCCTTGTGTCCCAAATTGTACATGAAAAGATGGGACAATGTGCTCCCTAGAAACTGATGCTAAATTTCTCAATGAGAACCATACCAAAGAAACATAATAACAATGTCTCACAAAACCTGAGCAAAGACTAGGTTGCATGAAATAAACTTAATATTCGTCACACATTTTTAATCTTACTGAACTGATAATGCTACTCGAAATCTTTTCTTCCATACAACTTAAGGATTAAGGAGTACAATGACCTTAAAAGAAATGAGCATATAACAGACTAGTATTTACATATTACCTCTTCTGTCCTCAAGGCCTCTCCTGTCTTTCCTTGCAAAGCTTCCTTTAATCGTTTAATGCAAATTTGACTTCCTCTGGCCATGTATTGTAATCTGATTGGACAGAAGCAAAATTTCAGTTTTCACTACAGAGAATCTGACTGGACAGAAGTAAAGTTTCAGTTTTCAATACACTGAGCCTGACTGGACAGAAATAAAGTTTCAGTTTTCACTACACAAAATCTAATTGGACAGAAGCAAAGTTTCAGTTTTCAGTACACTAATCTGACTGGACAAAAGTAATGTACAAATATGTGGTCTATGCATGATCTTTCTTTCCTAAATCCTGTTTGCTCTTTCCGAAGTTTTCCCTCAAGCGCTGATACAATTCTGTTTATGATCAAGTGGTAGAATACTTTA
Organism: Achatina immaculata; assembly: GCA_009760885.1. Lineage (NCBI taxonomy): Eukaryota > Metazoa > Mollusca > Gastropoda > Stylommatophora > Achatinidae > Lissachatina > Lissachatina immaculata. Next base: position 5,259,626 of record CM019718.1, read on the forward strand.
CTGGTGAGTGGCAGGAGGGTAATGCCTCTCCAGTTCCCGCAATCTCTGAGGTCACCTTTCTTTGGTAGTTTTACTATAGTTCAGACTTCCACTCTTCTGGGGATTTCTCTAGATCCCAAATTTGTTGCAGTATCTGGCAGAGCTGCTTCTGTGTTTCTATTTCTTCTGCTTTCAACATCTCAGTAGTCACTTCATCTTTACCTGGTGTCCTATCTAATTTTAGCTTCTTTATTGCTATTTTACTCACCTATTGTTACAGGTCCTGTATTGATATTTAGTTCTGTTTTTGCTTCAGGTATGTCTAATGTTTGTGCTGCTTGTGTTCTGTTTAGTAGGGTGTTTGAAGTGTTCCCTCCATCTTTCAATTCTCCACTGACCAGTTGTCCCTTACATGTTCTTACTGCACTCTCACATCTTGTACTGGAGTTACCTGTCACCTGCTTTGTAATTTTGAAGATGCATGTCATTTTCATATGCTGCTTTCTCTGCTGCTTCTGCCATGTTGTTGTAGTACTGACATGTCTTGGCAGCATGATTCTTTCACCTTTTTGTCTTTTTTGTGCATATTTATTTAAGACTTGCTCTTTCAGCTTCAGTGATTTGGTGCTCAAAAAATTATTCATGATTTCCTTCCTTTGCTACATCTTTTCCCATGCTGTCTTGTTTATCCATTCCCCTTTTCTCCTTTTTTGATATCCCAGCTCCCCTGGGAACAACTGTGTTAAGAATACACTTATCTTAACATAGTCTTTGTGAGACAGGGAACATAGATCTGACTGCTTAAAAACTCTGACCTACTTCTGTAGCCCATAAACCTGTAGCAATCAACACTAATTGTAATTGTTATTTTTGTAAAATGTAATGTCAGGTTGGTGGATGGATGGGGACATGGAGATTGCTGGCAGAGATAAGGAAAGCCTGGTGTGAAACAAATGAATCCAGGCCGTACAAAGCCTATGGGTCTTTACAACAATGGCTATCAGAATGATGAAAACAAAACAGAGCTAGCAGACTATAGGTGGTGGGGAATGGATATCATTGAGGCACTCATCAGATTCCTCATCCCAAAGTTGGAGTGTCTCTATGGAATTGTCTCAAGCCAGTCTGGCCAGCCAGCGTTGCATGCTGGATCTGACATGGAGAAAGGGCTTAAGTACAGCCACCAGAGGCTGGAAAACAAAGTTTTGGCCAGGCCTTGTTGTTTATCACTATGTGATCAGTTTGGTTTTCTGTGGTTTTGCTTGGGGACCTCATGTCACTTTATGGATGTTTTTATGTTGGAAAATTATCCCTCCAATGGTCAACATGTTTCTTCGCAGAACCTGCAGTTTTTCTCCATTTTCATTTATTTCTCCAATTCCTTCTCTTTCCATGATTCTTCTTCTATCTTCATTTCCCTCACCTACTTTCGCATTGAAGTCGCCAAAGATGAGCAGAATTTTATGCTTGGGTATTGTTTCTACTGCGGCTTGGAGGCTGTTGTAAAAAATCTTTTAATTCCTCTTCAGCTGCTTCTGTTGGTGGATAACAAACTATAACAGACAGCTCTGTTGATCTTGAGTTGAAGCATGCATATAATAATCTTTCATTTATAGGGGTCCATTTCAATAATGTTCTTGATGCTTCTTTCATGATAATCAATGCAACTCCTCCTTCATGATAATCTTTACCTGACTATATTATTGTAGATTCTGTGTGCCATGTTAACTCTTTCTGTGCTACAGGAAGAAACACAGACGTGTTTTGGAGTACCAGAGTAAAACGCAGGTCCTGATAGGGTTGGGGGTACAGTTATAAAATGGAATGGAAAACAGTATTTCCATGTACTTCCATATACTTAATATGTTTCAAAGTATAGCTAAATGAATGAAAATTTCATAAATGCAGAGTTTTTTAGGAAAAAAGGAGTAATGTGATGTTTTTAGACACTGATTGTGGCCAGCTCACCATCGGCGAGGTCTAGATATGCACTACTTACCATTTGAGATGTGTAGATCTACTTGTCAATCTCGTATTGTGATTCTGTGTTGCATTCTCGCTGAATGAATGTCTGAACTAACCTCCTAACTACTTCTCCAGTCGTCTAAATATGTTTAGATCTACTTGGAATACATTCAAGAGCAGCGGGGTGGCCACAGGCTATGTCCATACCCCTATCTACATCATTAAAAACTGAACAATTTCCATGCTTCTCGTCCTTTTTCTCGCTTGGCATCGCTCGTAACTAGGCACTCTTTCACCATTTTGAAAAGTGTCACCGGAATCGCGGACGAAATATGTACAATCTAAATGTTACACCGGTTGTTTTATTGAAACAAACAATGATCATTATAATGACCATTGGTAAGCAACAGGAAACTGAAAGCGTCATTATAATGTCCAAAGGCACGGAAAGAGTTAATTTCCTTCTACCTTGTCCTGTCCATCTTGTCTCTTGTATTCTTAATATATCTGTATTGTATCTGTGCATTTCCTTGATGGTTTGCATTAATTTTTCAGTTTGATTAAGTGTTCTTACATTTCAGTTTATCTTTAGGTTCCAGGAAATCTGCAGTTAGGCTGGGGACTTCCAGTGGCTGGCTTTCATTCACAACCTTTTCCCTCATGTTTTCATTTCTGTAGCAGTCTGATAGTTATTTTTTTACCGGACAGGGTTGCTGGCCCTATGCCGAACCCTCCTTAGTCGCCTTTTACGATCATGCGTGGCAGGGACAGTTGTCCTATTCTTTACTTCTCGGGCATGTGCCCAGGTCTTGAGTACCACATGAGGGAAGCACTTCATTGGCTACCTTTTTTTTCCCTGAACATTAATAAATCAATCTGGAAGTAGTGTTCTATTGATATTCTGACAGATAAAAATTTAGGCTGAAATTGTTAATACTTCCTCTGTTATTCAGATAGAAGCCTATACTGTAGTTCACTAAAGATAAAACTGGAATCACATGATATATTTTTTGTCACCTTTAAATATCACTACTTATCTGTGACATGGCTAGATGATACTTTGAAAATTATAAAATGAATGTGAAGAAACCTCAACATAATTAAAAATATCATCACATGAGTCATCCAATACAAAATTTTAGGACAAACCTGGCTCTAAAATCTTTCAATCTCTCAGCATTGGCCTCATCTGTCAAAAATCCTGGACATTTTCTTGCTAACTGGTGGAAAGCAAACATGAGACACTCAACCTGCGAAAAGCTTAGTTTTGGTTCCTCTGTTGACGATTCTTCCTTCTCATCTGATGGTGGCAAGGGCATATAGTCCTGTGTGACACAAAAGTTTGCATCAAATTAATTAACAAGATTGTAATAAAAGTTTTAAAAAAAATAAAACTCAATTTTTAAATTCTAGTTCCATGAGCTACAAGACATCGTTGATGATCTGGAAATGGATGCAACAGCAGCAGGCCATCTTGCTCACAACTGAGAGGCCTACAGGAGTGCTGTTTGGGAGGCAATGTTCCGCAAGGGACACGCAAATGAATGAATGAGTTCCATGAGCAGAAAAAGATTACACATTTCTTCTCAAAAAGCCACATTTCACACGCCAAGATTAAATGAACTATACAAACATAATATGTCCACCTTAAAACTTGATACGCAATCAAACTTCAGCTAAATATTCTTTTTCCAAACTCACATTTCTATTGCTTAGAACTGTAACAATTGTTTTTGTTCTGACCCATCAGCCTTTTCTTCTACATTTGCTTTTACCCCCATTATGTTCTGTGTGCTGTTGAGTCCATTCCTGCCATCCCTGAGACATGTCTCATGCAAGATGGAGATCAGTGCATTAAGGGGCCTGGGCCCCACTCCATGATGGGAAACAGAAATAAGTAACACCATGGCTCCTGTTTCACCAGAGAGCCTTGAATTTTGGGTCCCCCTCAACAGAACCTCAACTTTGGATACTGAATCTGCCAGGTGAGAGGAGATTGCTAAGACCAGACTGCAGCAGTATGGTGCCTCTAACTTCAGCAGCGACCAGACACAGCCTTGGTCAGGGAGGAAGTGCCCCAAAACAAAACTCTTAGTGCAGAGCACTCCTCCCCTTACCCCTGACGGGCGTTTGTCACTTCTTCTACCTATGTGGTGCCACCGTATGATACACTGCCACCCTAGACTATCTGCACGCCAACCTGTTTGGCCCCTCCTCCTTTGTTGGCCAGGAGGGGCTTTTCTCCGTGCACAGCAGCTGAAGGCTAGCACCTGACCCATCAGCTAACAATTCTTTTGTAATTACCAGTTTAAACTTTTTTCAATGTTACTTTTTATTATTATGATTGTTTTTAATATAAATAACTGTAATTTTAAAAAAATAAAGTAAGATTAATAAGATTAACAACCAAACTACATCTAGTCTACCCAACAATGGCAACACCACTGACAGTTTAACATATGCAGATAATGCAAGCAAATGGCCAGAATACTTAGACCTGCAGGATTTCATACACTAAGAACAATTACGCACACTTAATCCTGTGAGTTTCAACAGTACAAACATTTTATATACTCGTACATGGGTAAAGCTGGGGCGACCATCCCCAACCCAGCACGTCACAGGTGGCGGATGGTGAAAGTCCTCCAGATATGGAGGATCCCTGTGAATAAGGAGTTATCCAAATAAGCAGGTGCGGACCAACTAGCAGTAGACTCAGAGAGCGAGGTGGGGTAGTAGGTGGCTCTAATACTCCTATAAGGTGCCTCAGGTGCTCAGTGAAGGGAATACCAGGCGGGTCAGAGGCGCCTTAAAACCTCTTGCTCCCGCTGCCTTGCGGGTAGGACAGGAAGTCCAAAGGCTAGCGGAGAGTCCGTACACAAACCGACAGAAGGCAACGGGAAACCACTGTTGTAATTCCCAAGAATAGTTATGCTTAAACAGGATAATCGAATCATCATGAACGAAGTTAATGGATGTTCCTCTGGAACAGCCTCGTTCGGTAGGGCAGCTCACGAGCCACAGGTGAGGCCAGATCGTCATCAAGCTACTGGTGGCAAAACTAACAAGTTCAAAATAGCAACATGGAATGTTAGAACTTTATTCCAGGCTGGAAAATTAGAAAATGTAAAGATGGAAATGGAAAGGATGAAGATCAACATATTAGGAATGAGTGAAGTTAGATGGACAGGTGTAGGGAAGATAAACTCAGATAAATATACAATAATATATTCAGGAAGTGAGAAACATGAACGAGGAGTAGGAATTATATTTGATGAACAAACGGCAAGGACAATTGTAGGATATTTGAACATCTCGGACCGAGTCCTGCTAGCCCAACTGAAAGGACAACCAATAAACATAAATATTATACAAGTGTATGCTAACATCTGAAAGCTCTGAAGAAGATGTACAGCTATTTTATAATGACATAGAGACAGCACTAAAACACATGAAGTTACCACAGTCATGGGAGATTTTAATGCCAAAGTTGGTAAAGGAAGAACTTCAGACATCATTGGTGACTATGGACTGGGGGAAAGGAATGACAGAGGTTATAAATTAATTGAATGGGCAAGAATACACAGCATGGTTGTAGGAATACCTGGTTTAAACAACATCCTCGAAGACTGGCAACGTGGTGCAGTCCAGACAAAAAGACTTTTAACCAGATAGACTACATATTAATCAACAAACGATTCCGCAATGCATTACTGACAACAAAAACCATGACAGGAGCTGACTGCAACAGTGACCATGATCCACTCTGTGGAAAAGTTAGAATAAAACTAAAGAAAGCAGGCAGAAAAGTGAGAAACATCAAACTGAATACAGAACTTCTTAAAAATGACCAAGAACTGCGAGAACAATACAAAGTTATTATAACAAATAAATACAATGCAATAGCAAAGATAAATAGTACATATGAACAATGGGAAATGTTAAGAGATTCTATCCACCAAACTGTTAAGGAGATAATACCACCAAAAAAAGAAGCCCCTAAAAATAAATGGATGACAGACGACATCTTAGGACTGATGGACAAGAGGAGGAGGAGTAAAAATAACGAGAAAAAATATAACAAGATAAATAAAGAAATAAGACACAAATGCAGAGAAGCAAAAGAAGTGTGGTTAAATGAGCAGTGCAGACAGATAGAGGACTCTCATATTAAAGACAGCAAAAACATGCACAAACGAATTAATGAACTCACAGGCAGGAAAACAAAATATACCACAGGATGCCTGAAATCGAAAGAAGGTAAAATGTTAATGGGAAAAGAAGACATTGTGGACAGGTGGACAGAGTATATTGGTGAGCTATATGGAGGAGAAAGACCAGAATTAACACCAGATACTGAAAACTGTGATGGACCACCAATACTTAAAGATGAAATCATAGATGCCATCAAACACATGAAGAAAGGAAAAGCGACTGGGCCTGATAATATAACAATAGAAGAAATAGAGGCACTAGAGGAGATAGGAATAAAAATAATAACCAAGTTACTGAATGACATATACAACAGTGGTTATATTCCCAGTGATCTGATTAAATCAGTTTATAGCACTACCAAAGAAACCAGGTGCAAAGGAATGTGACGACCACCGGAATATCAGCCTCTCATGTCACATAACGAAGCTACTTCTGAGAATAATTATGAGAAGAACAAGGAAAAAGATAAAAATGGAAATAGCAGATGAACAGTTTGGATTTGTTGAAGGAAAGGGAACACACAATGCCATTTATGCTTTACGAACACTAACAGAAAGAGCTTTAGAAGTACAGAAAGATTTCTACTTATGCTTCATTGATTACACCAAGGCATTTGACAAGGTGAAACATAATGAAATTTTTAAAATGCTTGAAGACATCAATATAGATGGCAAAGACCTAAGGATTGTAAAACATCTATACTGGCAGCAAGAAGCAGCAGTTCGAGTTGAAAATAGAATTGGAAAATATCAACCTATAAAACAAGGGGTGCGGCAAGGATGTGCACTATCTCCAGACCTTTTTTCTCTGTATAGAGAGAATATTCTAAGAACAATCATCACAGAACCAGGCATAAAAATTGGAGGATACAATATTAACAACCTTCAGTATGCTGACGACACAGTACTGATAGCTGAGAACCAACAAGACCTCCAAAATCTCTTGGATAAAGTCGCCAAAGAAAGTAAACAGAAAGGCCTTACTTTGAACATCAAAAAGACAGAGACTATGGTTATATCTAAGAAACAGAATCCACCAGCATGCAGTATTAAATTAAACGGAACTATTCTAAAGCAGCTGCAGAAATTCAAATACCTTGGAGCAGTAATAACTTCAGATGGGAAATGCAAAACAGAAATTAGGAACAGAATAGGCCAAGCAAAGACTGCATTTCAGACAATGAGAAACATATTAACCAACACATCCTTATCAATGAATGTTAGAAAACGAGTCCTAAAATGCTATATTGAACCTATCTTGTTATATGGAAGTGAATCATGGACAATAGGCAAGTCTGCACAAAAATCATTGGAAGCAGCAGAAATGTGGTTTATTAGAAGAATGTTGCGAATCCCCTGGACAGCAAAAATAACTAATGAAGAATGTATGAGAAGAGCTGGAGAGACAAAAAACCTTGTCAAAAAGATAAGAGAGAGACAATGTACTTTCATAGGACATGCAATGAGAAGAGGGGGCATTGAAAATATAACAACAGGAAAAATAGAAGGAAGAAGATCAAGAGGAAGACCAAGAGAAATGATACTGGACAGTCTGACGGGATGGTGTGAGAGGAGATCACCAACTGAGCTGATGGCCTGCATGAAGGATCGGATACTCTGGAGATGCATAATAGCCAACGCCAGTTGGCACGGCACATGATGATGATGATGTACATATTTAGTTATAATACATGATGCTTTTAAACAAATCTAACAAACACATACCAATAAAGCTGTGAACACTGTTTCAACTTTCTTATCCACTTTGTCAATGTCTCCGGCAAACTCGGATATTTCAGCAAATGTCTTCAGCACCTCTAGCTGTATGTTTGTCTCCTCATCAGGGCTGACCAGCTTGTTTAAAACAGGAAGAACGCTGTCACAGATGTACGTCACAAATGGCTTAGAGTGGACATTTTTCTGAGGACCATTTCAAAGGCAGTATTTTAAAAATCCTGACCGCCTAGTACCTAACCCTGTGTTTTCCTCTACTTAAAATACACAATTATGAGTTTGATTAATCAGATCCCATGAGTTTGCTTTAGCAAATCGAGATCTGTACATTTTCGTCACATGAAACCACTCCCTTGATATTATAAATGTTACCATTTTTAACAATGTGATCCAGGGGTAACCAACTTCAAAGAGTCCAAGAGCCAAAACTACACCCACAAGTTAAGTGGTGGGCCGCACCACCAATCTTTGTTGTTGAATTATATAACAATAATCAGGGAATTTTACAAATGATTGCCAATAAGTTAAAGCTATGATGACTACTTCTTTCCTTCACACCATAAAACTCATCACTTCTTAACTAATAATATTAATTTTAATAAATCACATTTCTGCTGGACATATCAACTCAATGGTTTTCGTTGCACCAGTTTAATCTAGAATTGGACTAATAAAAATGTAGGTCAAATAGGAAATGTGTTAATGTGAGAAAGTTGGAAGAAGCTGCGACTAGATTTTTTTTTTCTCCTAGCTTTCAGTAATGATTGTTAATATGGTTAGTATGATTAAGCTTCACTTTATCATTTCTATCACTTTTTCACAGTGGTGCCGCACAGCAACTCTAATCACTTTTTCACATTTTCTTCACTAGCCAGGAGGAGTTTCACTCCATGTGTGGCATCTGAAGAATCTCGCCAGCAGTGTCTTAGTTTAACCCAAGGTTTAGCCGATTTAGGCAAACTTCCCCCAGTTTGGGTGTATATAGGACATGGCCAGACTCTACAGCAGAGGTGCTGTGATTTGAGTAGCACTGACCTCGATACTACTGGTTACTTCACTTAATCCTTTCCTTCACCATTTTCACAGCGACTCTGCGCGGCAACCCTAGTCGCATTTTTCTTCATTGGCCAGGAGTTTCCCCCACATACAGCAGCTGAAGAATCTCGCCAGCAGTGTACAGCTACTGTTAATAAATACAGTTATAACCAGCAGTAACATTTAACTGTGGCTTATATTACTTACAGAAAACATAGGTGAAGCTGATTTGATACAATGGAGAAGTCTGTCAATACAGTCTGGATCTGCGGTCTGGTGATCAGAATAAAACAATTAAAGCTTATTATAACCATCAGTAATCAGACGCAGCCATATATGAAATGAAATTGTGCAATACTATTCTCTCTTCTTCTCTTCAGCAAGCTAAGCCTTTGAAACTCATTGCTGTAAATACAATCTCATTTCATCCCAGCTCCATGCTAGTATCTCCATCTATGCCTTGAACTTGTCCTTTCTATCTCCTATATATATGTCTTCTCTAATGAATCTCTTCCATTTCTTTTACATGACCCAGCCATCATAATCTGTTTCTAACTCAGTTCCAAGAGTAAACCATACTGAAGACAGCTGTGTCAGATCAAAAGGCATGGATATCACAACCTACCCACAAACCATTCAACAATTTAACCAATGTCCTTTTTAAGGGTGGAAGATAATGTAGGAGAAGGATGCATGTTTGTATTTTGGAAATTAACTATTAAAAAAAAAAATTCCTTTCCTTTGCCTTCCAAGCCAAGAATTTTCTTTCACAAGACCACATTCTTTCTAAATTTATTTATGGTAGTATATCTTATATGGTAAGTAACTAGATATCAAAGTGAAATATACTAGTTAGGAAAAAAGCCATAAAAACAGATACTTCTAATGACAACTAGAAAAAAGTCTGGGGGTGGTGGGGGGTGGGGGGGAGGAGGAACAGACAAAAAAAAAACACCAGTAATAAAAAAAAAAATAGACATCATCACCTCAAAAGGCTCATCTAGAGCCGCCTGGTCTACGACCATTTCCACAAGCTGTTGTCTGGATTGGACTGTGGTCATTGTTTTCAAACTTCTCAGCAGCTCCATGACAGCAATGAATTCATCTTTAGTCACATCTTCCAGCAGCTAAAAAAAAGCAAGTAAAGCACATAAGAAGAATGCCTCAGTGGCAAGAAACACAGATGCCATTACTTTCTCTATATATATATATATATATTGTGTGCTGAAAATGTATTTACAATGACACTGACCTTAATTCTAGCTTGTAGTAAGCCAATCTTTATTTAAAAAAAAAAAAAACAAGACTCTTCATATCATGAAATCACACTTTGTAAAACTGTTACATGCACAAAGAAAAAAAAACAACAGCTGCACCATACTGACCTTCTTGCACTGTTGCATAATATAATCTTCCACATCCTTTTCAAGGTCGCCTGCCTGCTTGACTTTAGTCACCAAAAATCTCAGCAACCTTTCTCGAATAAGACCCATAGTCTCATCTGTACCCTCTTCATCATCTGTGGTCTGCAGTAATCGAGTGAAAATTCCCTCCAATGTTCCTGTAGTTGTATAAGACAATGGTAACATAATCAAAAGGTGGAGTAACAGCTGAAGTAAACATGAGTTGTAATCCATTTTTAAAGAGCTCATCTAATGCATTTCTTAGCATAATTAAACATTGGGAACATTCTTCTTCTTCAGCTTTCTGAGCCATTAAGGCTCACTGCTGCCTCCATTCGTCCCTACTCCTAATCTTCCCTCAACAGTTGGCAGCATCCTGTATATCCTCTTCTATATTGTCTTTTCATCTCTGTCTTGGTCTATTTCTTGGTCTTGTTTCCTTCATCTCTTGTACATGCACAACTGTCTATGGAGGATGACATCTGGCTGAATGACAACAATCACATCAGAAGGATGACTGAAGTAGGGAGGAGAAGAGAAGCAGATGTTTTTTTTTAATGAATTGATCTAGCATGCACTGCCCACAATCAGTGTGTGACTGGTTCCACCAGTGGACACTGGTTTCAATGGGTGTTTGAATGGAAAGGTGGAGCACATATGGGAATGTCCAGAGTGCAAGGATGCCAGTCTCTGATTTATAGATTACACATGCATCATTTTCATTTGCCTATTCTCTTCCATTCTTTCCATGTGAACCAATCAGTTTCAAGATGCTGTAATTTAAATAAGCTGTCAAGTTCATTGTTCTTTCCAGCTCTCCATTCCCATTGTTGGCATCCATTATGTGCCCAAAGGTTCTTCTTAAGATCTGGAATTGCTGTTCATCTTTCTTTGTTGTGCTCCATATTTCTGATCCATACATGATGTATTATAGTTGTGTAAACTGCTATCTTAGTGTTTTGGGACAGCATTTTTTTTATTTTAACAGTTGTTACAAGGCAAAGTATATTTTATTCCCTATATGTACTCTAATTTTAATGTCCTCACTAAACTGCAGATACTGAAAGTTGTGCCTAGATATCTGTATGTTTCTGTTTTCCTGATGGTCATATCTCCAAAAATTATATGATATGGATCATTCTACCCCTGGTCTCTTGATATCTTCATATACTCCATCATATTTTGGTTAAAAGTCAGACCTACTTTTACTGCCACATCTCTAAGGTCTATGCTAGTACTGATGACTTCTTGTATAGTTTCCCCTCCTAAGTCAATGTCATCAAAACATAGGGAACATGTATACACACACACACAAAAAACTTACGTACAACAAAATATGGTAATGTATTTCACTAACTACTTTTTTCCCTCTCAAACAAAAAAAGATATGCCAAAGTTACATCAAATATCATTTAAAAAAAAAAAAAAGCATCCAAGCAGAAAAGCAACACAGGACACAAATAACAGGCAGAAAAACGTTACTAAAGAGCAGATGAATTTTAGAGTGGAAAAAAAAAGAGTACAGCTGAATGATTCCTGGGAAGCAGGAAGACAATGAGCCCACGACACCAATGAATGATACCAGTAAAGATAAAATTTTGCTTTGATGAGGTGATATTCTGTGACTGATAATCAAAGGACCAACATTCTGTGAATAAATGCTCAGTCTAAGAATGCTGAATTATAACAGTGCTCAGAGATAAGGGATACACATGGAAGGAAGCAGAGAATAATTCCAAGAACAGGGATGACTGGAGGGCCTTTATCCACGGCCAATGCTCTCAGGAGTGAAAGGCAATGATGATGATGATGATGGATAAATATATGCTCAAAACATTAAAAACCAGTACATAAACCAGTAAATGAACTGTTTTGTAGTTCCTTTCAATAACTCCACAAAAACAAATGAAATTCTCAAGAAAATCACAACAGCATCATACAAAGATCTTATGATAAACAAGAAAGTTCGAAATTGCAAGGCATCACACAAAGAGCCATAGTGACCTATGAGTAGCAGAACTAAATAGACAAACTTTGTTTCTGAGGTGAAACAAATCCAATAACGACCAACATGCACAGCAATTATGAAAACCAGAAAAAACATTTAAAAACAAAAAAGATAATGAATTCCAGACAGTACATAACAAAAACCAAAACTATCAAAACAGTACAGATGAAATACAAACACTGAAATATAACACACTATTCACTAAAGATGCTGCCACAGTGGACATAACAAACATAATGATGAAATATCTATATCTACCTTTAATATTTATTGAATAAAGACTGTACAGCGATGCTTGAATGCCAGACAGCTCATGAACATCCTCTGTGCCAAGCAGCATTGCCAAGGCATCAGCAAAGCGTGGCACTTTTTCTGGACTTCCTCTACACAAAGCAGGGATGTCCTTAACAGCCTGTTTTCTGATCTGTCAGAGTGGTGTACATGCAAATAAGTATCATGTAGCAGAGGCAGCATAAAAAAAGTATTATTTATATAGAGCAAATAGCAGTAAACTCATTACAAAATGGCCTGGGCTTGTCTACTCTGTTCAACTGAAAATATGACTGTATAATCTGACAGGAAAAAAAAAACGATTATGAGATGTATATTCTAAAAAAAACCAAAAAAAAAAAAACAAAGGTAGCCCTGTGTTATACCACTGAAGCATATAGGACAAATGGTGTTGGTGCATATATTTTCCTCATTGTTAGCTCTCCAGAGGGCACCTATGTTACTGTATCACATCTCTAAATGCCTTTTATCCCTAGCCCCCTAGAGGTGTCAGGAAGCTATTTCTACAGGCTGAGCTAAATGGAAAGTCTCTGATCAAGCCACTAATCTTCACTACCCAGGCTCACTTCATTGTTACCTACCCATCAGCAACAATGTTAAAATTTGCACTGCGTTCCCCAGTTCCCTGTGAACTATAAAGTTTATACTGTCTTTTCTTTTTGAAATAACTCCTTTTGACATAAGATGTGCTCTGTTATAAGAGGATCTAGTTTCTGCCCTTTCACTGTGCATCAGAACCATTTCCACTGTTTCCTAATTTCCTCTTTCAATGACTCTTTCCTTCTATTATGTGTACATTCTTTCTTGATATTATCATTTTGGGAACATTTTTAAATTTTCAATTGTATGTATCTATAACTAATAAGGATTTATTCATATATCAGTTGTAGAGGACACAGAAAAGCAGAGACTTCCATGTCATGCTAAGAGTATTTTTCTTTCTCTTATCTGTAACTTCCATGTCATGCTAGCAGTATTTTTCTTTCTCTCTTATCTGTAATGCATGTTTGTTACAAATTGTCCAAGCTTATCTCTATTTTACTCTCTCAATTTTCTGTGTACTCCAAACTATACTGTAAATTATACCTAACACTGTTTTTACAACAGTCTGCCCTCTCAAAGCCTTTTTCTAACAGAGACCAATTTGATAGTAAAGTGCAAAATCTCCACAATATTACATTTCTTAAAAATCCACAATATATGCAGTACTTACATTTGAATCTGGGTCTTCACACAGCTCAAAGAGAACACTGATGGCATCATCCTGGGCATTCTGGAAGAACTTGAAGAATCTACAAATGAACTGTGATGCCAACCTCTTCTCCCCAACACTACCCTTTGCTGCGGCTAAAAAGGATCGGAATTCCTCTTCATGCTGTGAAGTAAAAATAAACCCTTTTGGTAAGTAACTAAACATAAACAGGCTCTCTTGGCATGAAATATCATTGCCCTAAATCATCCGTCAAGATGCTTATCTAGTAATTAAGTCTCACTGTCGCAGTTTGAAGCATGATTCTTCACTAATAATAATGGCACTTTTCATTTTCCATGAGTATTTGTTCTGATGCAGACATATCCTAATTGAAAACTACCAAAGAAGGGTGACCTCAGAGATTGCGGGAACTGGAGAGGCATTACCCTACTGCCACTCACCAGTAAAGTATTTTGTAGAATAATCATCAACAGAATTATACCAACACTTGAGGAAAAACTTCGGAAAGAGCAGGCAGGATTTAGGAAAGGAAGATCATGCATGGACCACATATTTGTACTTAGACAAATATTAGAACAGGCAAATGAGTGGCATAGCACAACATATACATGGTTCATAGACTTTGAGAAAGCCTTTGACAGTGTCAACAGAGATGCACTGTGGAAAATCCTAAGATGGCATGGCCTCCCCCATAAGATAGTAAATGTAATCAAAGCCCTATATGAGGTTTTCAGTGCAAAGTGATCTGTGGAGAACATACCTCCAGCAGCTTTAGGGTACAAACAGGAGTGAAGCAGAGATGTGTACTATCACCAACATTATTCATCTTGGCAGTAGACTGGTTAATGAAGGAGGCAACATCAGACAAACGCAGAAGATTACAATGGACCCTTGACACAGTGCTGGAGAACCTTGACTTTGCGGACGACATTTGTCTATTATCAAGCAGTCACAAAGATATGCAAGATAAAATAAACAAGCTAACTCAGAATGCAAACAACATAGGAATAAAGATCAATGTAGGAAAGACAAAGTTAATGAAGCAAAATGTGAACAACAGAAATGTACTCAGAGAAGATAGCAAGTTGGTGGAGGAGGTCAACGAATTTGTATATCTTGGCAGTAGAGTAGTAGAAAATGGAGACAACATAGAGGACATCAACAGCAGACTTACTAGAGCAAACCAGGTTTTTGCAGTGCTGCAGACTATATGGAAATTTTAAAAAACTAAGCATAAATTAAAAAATCAGAATATTTAAGAGTAATGTTCTAAGTGTACTACTCTATGGAAGTGAATGCTGGAAAATCACCAAAACCATAGAAAACAAGTTGAATTCTTTCCAGACTAAATGTTTACAAAGAATTAGAAAAATATTTTAGCCAAAAACCATAAGAAATACCATCTTATTGGCAGAAATGCAGATGAAGCCACTGACAACAATTATTGAGGAAAGACGCTGGACATGTGCTCTGAATGACTGACAACTCACTACCAAAAACAGCACTAAGATGGACACCACAGGGGAACAGAAGTAAAGGTAGACCAAAAGAGACATGGAGAAGAACAACAGAAAGGATGCTGAGCAAAGAGGGCTCACCTGGGCAAGAGCAGAAAAAAAGGCGAAGGACGGGCATTTGTGGAAAACCTTTGCGGAAGCCCCATGTGCCCTGGGCACTTAAGGTTCAGAGATATACTAATTGTGGGTGGAGCATTCTGCTAAACAAATCCACTTATAGCTGATTCACAATAATAATATAGCCTCTATACATTTTAAAGTTACATTTTCTCATTATATAAAAAATGTGAATCAGCTGAAGCAGACACATTAATAAAAGCATTAAATATGATGTTCATGAACAGTTCACAATGCCGAGGTGGGTATAAAATTCATTTTAACAGTATAAAGAAATTTACAAAAATATACATAAAATCTATCAAAAACTAAGAATGAAGTGCTTTTTTTTTAAATAACGGTCAATTATAATGTTAAGATTAAACAGTGCATTAGGTTACTCAAAACGTTGACTTGATGGTTTTTCGCACATAAGTACTGCTGCAAAAGAATCAACTATAACTTGGAATTATGAAGAAAACATAATCTCAGTGACTAAATACTGAATTAATCTGAAATGATGAATATAACATAATACAAAATAAAAACTTCGTACTGCATGTGCAGTGATTACAGACCTTATCGATAATTGGTACTACAATTAGTTATCCTGCTGTAGTAACTGACAAAAACAACAAAAAATAATTTTGTTAAAAAAAAGCAACATTTACCTCGCCTGCTTTATCCTTAGCGTCAGCAAGTACGCCGAATGCTTTGTAAAGATCCGACACACCCGACATTATCTATATGCAACGGACAAATTTATCCCTATCAACTCGTAATTGGCACGTACAGACGCTTCCAGTTAGTGATATCCGGTTCCGCCGTCCCAGGAGCCCTACTGGGAGTTTCCCCGCGCAAATGCAAGCGGTGTTGATACACGTAAATGTGTGTGAATATAAACATACCCACAAAGAAAAAAAAAACATTAATCTCACTGGGCAGGACATAGCCACTGCATTTATACTACAGTTATATGGGTGCAGTCTTCAACCTTGGTTTCTATCAAGGTATCTTGTAATTCCAAAAAAACAAAGGAGACAAGGATGTATACTGTCTCTTTGCTTTTTGGAATTACAGTAGACTTCATAATGAAAAAATGCTGCACAAGTACATGGGGCCCAACTATAAGATATTGATTTTGCTGATGACACAACTCTTATCAGTAACAATGTGAATTTCATGCAAGAAAAAACAGATAGCCTGTCTTCACTGGCTAGCAAAATAGGACTTGAAATTAACAAGGACAAAACAAAAATAATGAAACTTCCCATTAGTCAAAATGGAAAAATTCACATAGAAGGGACAGATATTGAAGAAGTCAATCAACTGCATATGTTGGCAGCTACATAGACTAGGATGATGACACCAGAAAGGAAGTTAGAATTAGAACTGCAGAAGCAGCATCGATCTTCAAGAATCTTGAGAACATATGGCATTAAAAAGTTATAAGCACAAAAACCAAGTTAAGACTATTCAGTTCAAATGTAATATCCACCCTCATTTATGCATGTGAAAGCTGGAAGACAACTAAAGAAATTAGACTCTTTTGAAAACAAATGCCTAAGGAAAATACTCAGCATCAAGTGGAACAAATTCAAGAACAATGCAGAGATAAGACAGATGACTGAACAACAACCAGTCTCGTGGTTGATCAGGAAAAGGAGATGGACATATGTTGGTCACGTGATGAGAAGAAATGATCAGAGAATCCCAAAACAAGCTATAAAATGGAACACAACAGGCCAAAGAAAAAGAAGCAGACCGCGTGCAACTCTGAAGAGGACATTGTTAAGAAAGGCCAAATTAATAGGCATAAAATCCCTTAATGAGGTTGAAAGACTAGCCGAGGACAGGAAAAATTGGTGAACTACCTTGCGAGCCCTATGTGACGTTTAATGGCACGGGAAGGATATAACTAGTCCAAACCGTCTTTCACTGCTCAAAATCTGGACACAATAACCATCTGTTCAGTTCAAAAAACAGGTTGAATGTTGAGGGGGGGAACCTAAGAGCACCAGTTTTGCTAAATCGGTGAGATAAAATATTGAGGGAAGTTTGGACCTCCTTAGCTAAGGACATCTGCAATGAAAAATGAGAAACGATGTCCATTCAAATTACATGCATGTGTGCAAGAATCTCTGTCATAGAGAACGAAACAAAAACACAAATCATCAGAGAAGTACCGATGATCTAAGGAGTTATGTTGTATATGACAGATGTTACCTCTGATTATTGGAGGTGCTATCCTAATGTTTCCTGCACACACTTTATCAAAACAGAATTGAACTGATAATGAATAGTAGGATATATTGTCTTGATGGAATCAGGGCCAGCGCCATGCTGTTTACTTTCTCCTTCCACCCAGTCTTTTCAGTCACTAAAATAAAAGCCAAACTATTAACTCACTTTTTCTCATTGTCAGACATACTCAGTACAATCATCCAATGAACTAGAATGTGAAAGAAAGGAGGAAGAAAAACTGGAAGTGGTTGTTATTTCCTCTAGGATATAGCCATGTGACAGAACATTACAACATAACCATTATTGGTATGTTTTGATTTCTATGAAATTGTCTTACAACTATATGTAGTTGAAATCATCCAACACCCAGAAAATGTTGGACGTATAACTATCTGTTTACTCCAGCTGACAAATACGTTAATATTTACTAAAGTTTGAATATCAGCTTTCAGTGAAAGATATAGGAAAAGATGCGTGGCATTTTGACCCAGCACAGTTGACAACACCTGGGTATAGCAGGTTAGAACATCCCCAGATGTGTATATCTCACAAACCTGTGCATTAGCTCTTTCATTCTGGAATTTTTATACTTTGCCAGAATAAATTTGGGAAGAAAGAGAAGGAAGTCATTCTATAATTTTCGTTTTATTTCTTACATCTTGCATCTTTCCTGTGCTGTTAAACATCACATAAGGGTCGCATAGTTGTTTGCCAAATTTTCCTGTTCGCGGCGAGTCTTTCAATTTCATCAAGGGATGTTATGCCCACTAAACCGGGTTCTCTTAACAATGTCCTCTTTAGAGTTTCACGTGATCGACCTCTTTTTCTCCGGCCTGTTGTGCTCCACTTGATAGCTTATTTTGGTATTCTCTGATTGTTTCTTCTCATCACATGGCCTACATATGTACGTCTTCTTTTTCTGATCACCCATGAGACAGGTTGTTGTTTGCTCATCTGTCTTATCTCTGTGTTGTTCTTGAATTTGTTCCACTTTATACTAAGTATTTTCCTTAGGCATTTGTTTTCAAAAAAGTCTAATTTCTTTTCTATTTCTTTAGTTGATTTCCAGCTTTCGCATGCATAAATGAGGGTGGATATCACATTTGAATTGAATAATCTTAACTTGGTTTTTGTGCTTTTAACTTTTGAATTGCATATGTTCTCAAGATTTTTGAAGGACAATGCTGCTTTTGCAATTCTAATTTTAACTTCCTTCCTGGTGTCACCATCCTGGTTTATGTAGCTGCCAAAGTATGCAAAGTGGTTTACTTCATCAACAACAGTTCCTTCTACATATATTTTTCCTTCTTGATTAATGAGAAGTTTCATTATTTTTGTTTTGTCTTTGTTAATTTCAAGACCTATTTTGATAGCCACTTTGACAGTGTCAACAGAGATGCACTGTGGAAAATCCTAAGATGGCATGGCCTCCCCCATAAAATAGTTAATGTAATCAAAGCCCTATACGAGGGTTTTCAGTGCAAAGTTATCTGTGGAGAACATACCTCCAGCAGCTTTAGGGTACAAACAGGAGTGAAACAGGGATGTGTACTATCACCAACATTATTTATCTTGGCAGTAGACTGGTTAATGAAGGAGGCAACATCAGACAAACGCAGAGGATTACAATGGACCCTTAACACAGTGCTGGAGGACCTTGACTTTGCGGACGACATTTGTCTATTATCAAGCAGTCACAAAGATATGCAAGATAAAATAAACAAGTTAACCCAGAATGCAAACAACATAGGACTAAAGATCAACGTAAGAAAGACAAAATTAATGAAGCAAAATGTGAACAACAGAAATGTACTCAGAGTAGATAACAAGTTAGTGGAGGAGGTCAACGAATTTGTATACCTTGGCAGCAGAGTAGTAGAAAATGGAGACAGCACAGAGGACATCAACAGCAGACTTACTAGAGCAAACCAGGCTTTTGCAATGCTACAGAATATATGGAAATCAAATAAACTAAGCATAAATATGAAAATCAGAATATTTAAGAGTAATGTTCTAAGTGTACTACTCTATGGTAGTGAATGCTGGAAAATCACCAAAACCATAGAAAACAAGTTGAATTCTTTCCAGACTAAATGTTTACGTAGAATTAAAAAAAATATTTTGGCCAAACACCATAAGAAATAACATCTTATTGGCAGAAATGCAGATGAAACCACTGACAACAATTATTGAGGAAAGACGCTGGCGATGGTTGGGACATGTGCTCCGAATGACTGACAACTCGCTACCAAAAACAGCACTAAGATGGACACCACAGGGGAGCAGAAGTAAGGGTAGACCAAAAGAGACATGGAGAAGAACAACAGAAAGGATGTTGAGCAATAGAGGGCTCACCTGGGCAAGAGCAGAAAAAAAGGCGAAAGACAGGCATTTGTGGAAAACCCTTGCGGAAGCCCCATGTGCCCTGGGCACTTAAGGTTCAGAGAGAGAGAGATTTTGATAGCCAAGGAAGACAGGGAATCTGTTTTTTCCTGCATCGATTTCACGTTGTCACTGATAAGAGTTATGTCATCAGCAAAATCAAGATCTTCTATTTAGGTCCCATGTATCCAGTCAATGCCAGTTTGGGATGCTAGCAACTCGGTCAGTAAACTGTGTTCTCATACGAAAGAATGTGGGTTTGTAGCTTTCTATTCAACCCCTTCACTCCATCCATATTTTAGGGGAGAGGGGAATGAAGATGTAGTACTCAAAGCAACCACAGCTGGTAGCTTGCAGGAGTCTAGGCAAACCAAGTTCTAAAAACACGTCAAGAGGAGTACGGATGTTTTGGGGCTTATCTTATATATCTTATATCCTTCCCGTGCCGTTAAACATCACATAGGGCTCGCAAAGTAGTTCGCCAATTTTTCTTGTCTTCGGTGAGTCTTTCAACTTCATCAAAGGATTTTATGCCTGTTAATTTGGCCTCTCTTAATAATGTCCTCTTCAGAGTTTCATGCGGTCTGCCTCTTTTTCATCGGCCTGTTGTGTTCCACTTGATAGCTTGTTTTGGGCCTTGCAAGGCGCAAAATGACGATACAACACGACCAATGCTCTTTTGAGAGCGAATGCTGAAAAAGAAACGATCTGGTAGTAAAAATGGGTGTTGGGACAGAAACATACTCATTTACATATGTGGCTGCCAGTGAATGAAGGAAAAATGTAACAATATTCAAACCTCATCTCATAAATGAGGAAAGCTGCTTGAGTTCACAATATGTGAATACAAAAAAGAACATTAATTTGAATTCTGCAAAAGCAAAAAATCCTTTATTCAAATTAAAATGCATAGTAAAATAAATAACAGTTTCAAGAAGACAATTAGAACTAAGCAGTATATACAAACAACTCATATGTCAACGACAGAACATATAATCATGCAGTGTTGAATCTGACAAAGAATATATGCTGTTAGTGATTTTCCACTATTGTGATGATTCTGTTAGCAGACAGCTGTGCTTGACCAGTTTCTCTTTCACTCCTGAATTATTTTCTATGCTGCACCAGAACAAATTTTGTTGAGAAATTCTGGCATAAATAAACTACAAGGAAATTACGTGTTGTTTTGCAGCAAAAGAGTTTTCAATTACAGCTTCCCATGACTTCTCTGATTGCTTATTTTACTTCATGTGTTTCCAGCTTTAAAGACATATTCTCTACTAATGCATTTGTGCAAACCATGTCTGTTGTGTGAGGTTCAAGGTTCAAAATTCAGATTGTCATCATTGCATTCAAGAACGCCCATATATCCTCCACCATGTGCCGCAGCATCCACCCAAGAGTGTGCTAATAGTTCCTATCAAGTGTTGGTTGTTTACGATGTGTTTTTTTGCTCCACAGTTCAGATCCCCCCCACCTTCCAGCACCCTTAAATTGTCTTTTCATTCCCTCTTCTCATTTCCTTGCAATCTGTCCAATACAGCTTTAGCAATGTCACTCTTGTCCATTCTCAGCCTGCCTTTTATTTTAGCCTGTCCAGTGAATCTATCTGCCATTTCATTTCCATGTACTTCTACATGACCTGGACAGTAGATCTACGTTAGACTCATCACTCAGTGTTGCACTGAACTCTTTAAATCAAATGATGAACTCTGAAATCAGGATGAAGTCCATATATTTTAAAATCTAGTCCAGCTGCAGGGGATACCAGAAAATGGACAGGAAAGGATCCTGCAGTCCACTGGCTTAAAGTCTCTTCCATCCAGATATTTCTGTGAATATTTACTCCCCTAGGGTTTGACTCTCCTGGGTGACAATATTATCATGACTGGTAGCAGGCATATCTGACGCTAAATATTAAAACTATTTATTAAAGGTTAAAAGAGAAGGTTCTATGCAGACTAGCTTCTATACACTATCATATTATCTCATTTAGGACAAATACTGTGAAGAATATAAAAGGTTTAGTGGAAAATCTACACTAATTAAACATGTCAACAATGATAAACATCAGTAAAATGAAACTCACACGTGCATGGAAAAAAAAGATCAGTTTAACAACCACAAAGAACAATAAAAATACAACAAATTACCCAATGGTTTACTGATGTGAGCTGGTACTTCAGAATAACATAGTAAATATTCTAATAAATAAACTGTACAATAAAATATGATTTTCAGTGATCATATACATCTAAAATTGGCACTTTGTTTAAAAAAAAATTGATGCTTGCATATAAAAACATGAAAATGTGCAGTATCTTTGATTCATGCAGGAACTTTGAATCAATGTTAAAATAAAACTGCCACAGTTTAAATGATAAATATACTGAATTTTGTAAAATAGTTGTTTTTAATTGATTAAAAAATAATTTACTTTATAACTGAATACTAATTTATCATATATCAATGAGGAAAAATTGGAAGAGCTGGAGAGTTTTGAATATTTTGGATCATTACTAATAACGGAGATACAATGAGGGATATTAAAAGGAGGACATCTATCGCTCTTCAGAAAGTAAAACAACTAAAGAGGAACAGACAGAACTACAAAAATAAGATTTTTAAGGGCATGCTACTTTCCCATCACAACATATGCCTGTGAGGCCTGGACATTTAACAAAACAGCTGAGAAACACATAAATGCCATTGAATGTAAATACTACAGAAGAGTTCTTCATATAGCATGGACACAAAAAAGAACACATATATCCATGCTACAAGAACTTAATATTGAAGAAGGTTTGCTAGTAAAGAGGATTAAATAGAGAAAACTTAAATATTTTGGACACATTAAATGTCATGATAAGTTAGAGAAGACTGTCTTGGAAGGGTACATAATGGGAAAAAGAAAGAGAAGAAGATCAAGGCAAAGATGGCTGCAAGACATCGTTGATAATCTGCAAATGGATGCATCAGCAGCAAGGCATCTTGCTTACAACCATTGGACCTACAGGAGAGCTGTTAAGGAAGCAAAGTTCCACAAGGGGCATGCAAATGACTGACTGAATTTACCATAACTTCATAAATAATGAAAGATTTTTTTTCTGGTCATATCATTGCATATCTACAAAAAAATCCAAGAGTAATCTACCTTACTTATGAATCTTTACAATCATATTTATATCTGTAAAGGTAAAATTTCTGTTTCTAATGCCATTAACTCTTTCCGTGCTATTGGTCGATATAGTGACGCTTCCGGTATCCCGAAGCTACCGTATGGTCACTATAATGATCATTGTTTATTTCATTAAAACAAGCAGTGTAACATTTAGATTGTACATATTTCGTCCGCGATTCCGGTGACACTTTTCAAAATGGTGAAAGAGTGCCTAGTTACGAGCGATGCCGAGCGAGAAAAAGGAAGAGAAGCATGGAAATTTTTCAATTTTTGACGATGTAGATAGGGGTATGGACATAGCCTATGGCCACCCCACTGCTCTTGAATGTTTTCTAAGTAGATCTAAACATATTTAGATGACTGGAGAAGTAGTTAGGAGGTTAGTTCAGACATTCATTCAGCGAGAATGCAACACAGAATCACAATACGAGATCAACAAGTAGATCTACATATCTCAGATTGTAAGTAGTGCAGATCTAGACCTCGCCAATGGTAAGCTGGCCACAATCAGTGTCTAAAAACATCACATTACTTCTGTTTTTCTAAAAAACTCTGCATTTATGAAATTTTCATTCATTTAGCTATACTTTGAAACATATTAAGTATACGGAAGTATATGGAAATACTGTTTTTCATTCCATTTTACAACTAGACCCCCTTACAGACCAAGACCCGCGTTTTTAGTCCCGTTCGTACCCATACGTCCGCTTTTCGTCCTGCGCATGGGAAGAGTTAAGGCATAATAGGGATAGGGTGTTAGCCCCATATTTTCCATGACCTCTAGCACATGAAAGAGTGATGTGATCAGTATCATGCCTGGCTGCATTTACTTTCCCAGATTTCTCTGGTACCCATTTTTAGAGGCTGGGTGGACATTGGGGCCTTTTTTGGTGTGTACCAGTATCTATTTATATCTGTATACAGTATAAAATATTGCATATTTTAAAGTACACAAAGGCAAGTCTTCTTTTACTTTAGAAAGCTTTTTGTTCATTGAAATCCAGTAGACAGTCATTGGAAACTCATACAAAAAGAAAAAGTAGGGGACAGAACGAAAAATTTGAACACACCAAACCTGAGAAACAAGAAAGGACACATGCGATTCTTCATGTCTAAAAGCATGTTATCTGATAATAACAATTCTCTGAACAGAATTATAAATGCTTTAAACATAAAATAGTTTACATATACCTTGGTTTGATTATCAGCTTTCTTAAATGCAATAACAAAACAGCAATACTCAGCAAAGTATTTTAAATTTTAACACAAAGTACTCTTAGTATAAGCATAATATATTTTAAAATTCAAATGTAAGGTTCTTTTCAAGAACAAAAGACTGATGCAGTAAAGGTTTCACAATAAAAATTAGGATAAAACAGAGCATTTAAAATGAAGGAAAACATGATAACTTTCATAACTATTTTTCAAACAAACTTTTTTTTGCTCACGTTCATCCTTTTTTTCCCCCCTCTCTCATACTCTATCCCCATCTTCTCATCCTAACTTTAAATTTGAGTAGACAAGGTGTTTCAAAAATTCCTTTACACTTTCCTGAGGCTACTATAGGAAAACATATGCAGCTACATGGAAGAAGTATGTTATTTTGTTGAGAAATTCTCATAATTTAGACATATGTTACAGGGATATATATATATACTAAAGAAGGTATATAGAGAGAATATAACCTGTGAAAGATTATAAAGGAATTATCAGAAAAGAAACTAAACAACTATTAAATAAAGTAACCCAGTCATGCCACAGAAGCATGAATGTTAGTGCCCATATATTTATGATCTGTCATCACAAGACGAGATGATGTAGCCAGTCTCATGTCTAACCAACTTTCTTTCCCCAGCACCAGATCTTAGCAGGAAATTCATTTTTACAATTGAATTAGTGAGATGGCTCTGGCCAGATTTAAATCACCAACCCTGCCATGTGAGACAAGTACACTAATCACTGTGCCACTCACTCACAACTACATAAGTAATTATATAATGCTTAAATTAGAAACAGTTTTGTATTGCAGGGAACTTGGAAGAAAAAAAAAAGTGACATTTCAGGACAAGACTGGTAAAACCGTTGATTCAAACTTGGGTTTCTGTATCAACTTGATAATGTTTCAAATTATCTCTCATCTTGAAATTCCTCTTTTACACATGACTATCTCTGGATGTTCAGGTTATCTCCATTCTATATGCACTCTCATAGTCTAGTCCTGTTTATCATCATCATCAGATGCCGTGCTGACTGGCATTGGCTATTATGCTTCTCCAGAGTACACGATCCATCATGCAGGCCACCAGCTCAGTTGGTGATCTCCTTTCATACCATCTGTCAGACTGTCCAGTATCATTTCTCTTGGTCTTCCTCTTGATCTTTCTTCTATTTTTCCTGTTGTTATAATATTTTCAATGCCCCCTCTTCTCATTGCATGTCCTATGAAAGTACATTGTCTCTCTCTTATTTTTTTTACAAGATTTTTTTGTCTCTCCAGCTCTTCTCATGCATTCTTTATTTGTTATTTTTGCTGTCCAGGGGATTTGCAACATTCTTCTAATAAACCACATTTCTGCTGCCTCCAATGATTTTTTGTGCAGACCTCCCTACTGTCCATGATTCACTTCCATATAACAAGATCTAACATATTTGCAATTCCAAACACTCAGACAACTTTTCTAATTTATATCCATAACTCTAACACTCAGACAACTTCTCTAATTTCTATTTGTAATGCATAACCTTCAAAACAACTTGTTCAATTTATATTTGTAATGTGTAATGTATGACACTCAAACAACTTTTCTAATTTATATTTGTAATTTCTAACGCTCAGGTACCTTCTCTAATTTATATCTGAAATTCCTAATATTCAAATGTCATTAAAATATTTCTAATTTCCAACATTCAGACAACTTCCAACTCATGTCTGTATCCTGATGATCTTGAGTTCCACTGAATAACAAAAAGTCGGAAAGCTTTCAGTAAGGTAGCGACCTGTTGGATAGTCAAAAAATATTGTTATATTATAGAATAATGATCATAAATATTAATTCGGTCACATTTCTTTTTTAGCTCTTCCCCTGCCAGCATACTTATATTAAAACTTTCAGTTTGTCAAGTTTTGGCCAACGTCCTTATAAGTACACTAGTTTACCAGTGTAACTTTTGATAGTAAACAGTTTAATGTGCATGTCTAGTGACCCATGTCGTCATTTTGAACGCGTTGTTAACAACCGGGGTCAAGTGTTTCAACCGAACGAAAAAATATCAATTTTTGTGTGACTTCAGAAGCAAACATGTCCCCTACGACTAGACCACTGTTCATGAATGTACCCCAAGTAGATCTAGACTATCAGATGGACTGGAGAAGTGGTTAGAAGGTTATTTCAGACATTATTTACTGGCCGGATGACTGCATTGAACAAAAGTTAGAAGGTTATTTCAGACATTATTTACTGATTATTACTGGCCACATATCATCACATGATGAGATCGGATACATCCAAGTTGATCTACACATCGTGATGGTATTCTATGTAGATCTAGACATCACCTATGGTAAGTAGTACACAATTATCAGCTAAAATCATCACATTTCATCTTTTTTTTTCCTAAAAAACTCTTCATTTATGAAATCTTCTTACATTTACAGCTATTTAAATGCATAATATGTATACTTTTAACATGGAAATAGTTACATTCACTTTTACAATTATCCCCTATACATAACAAGACCCGCGCTTTTTGTCTGGCACAACCCTGCTGGCGAGATTCTTCAGATGGCGCACGTGGAGTGAAACTCCTCCCGGCCAATGAAGAAAATGTGAAAAAGAAATTACTGATGTGAATAGGTGATGGAAAGGATAAAGTGAACCTTAGTCGGTATGTTCAGTGGTCTCGCTGCGAGAGCTACTCATACCACGGCACCTCTGCTCTAGAGACTGGCCACGTCTAATAATACACCCATACTGGTGAAGTACGCCTAAACTGGCTTAAACCAGGGGTGAAACTTGATGGCTACTCATGTCACAGTACCTCCGCTCTAGAGGTTGGTCACGTCCCAAACACGCCCATACTGGGATAATATGCCTAAACCGGCTCAACCCAGGGGTGAAACTTACTAGTGGGGAGGATTCGTCCTCCTGGACAAAAGCTCTGTCCTGCCCACATCTAGGAAGGGTAGCGGCCATGACCACAAATGCTGAAGTCGGAGAC
Source organism: Achatina immaculata (assembly GCA_009760885.1). NCBI lineage: Eukaryota > Metazoa > Mollusca > Gastropoda > Stylommatophora > Achatinidae > Lissachatina > Lissachatina immaculata. Next base: position 5,287,106 of record CM019718.1, read on the forward strand.
ACTGGACCAGTGCAGTCTAGATAGGCAACCACCTCTCACCCGGCGGGGATGTATGCATATCCTAATCACACTGAGGTTTTCTGGTGAGAAAGTCCAACGGTGGACTGGATGGGCAACCACTTCTCACCTGGCAGGGATACACATGTATCCCAAATCATGTTGAGATCTTCCAGTGAGAAAGTCCAACTCTAGGCTGGATGGGCAACCACCTCTCACCCAGAGGGGATATACTGATATCCAAAACACGTCGAGGTTTTCTGGTGAGGAAGTCCAACCCTAGATTAAACTGGTGGAATGAAAACCATGGTGTCACGCATTCACGCTTCTGAGACCCACCAAGAATACAGGCTCAAGCCCTGCGATACTCTGAACCTATTGTGGTCCTTTCGGGGATCTCATGTGGTCCTTCCGGGACCTACTGAGGACCACAGGACTAAATTCAGGAGGATCAATTCGCAGTCTTGGTGGTAGAAGCGAACGAAGAAGAAGAAGAAATCTGGCACAGACAGGAACGTCCGTGTTTTTCCCTCTGGCAGGGGAAGAGTTAAAGTTCTCTGACTGTGTAAGCTGATGCCCAGTGTAATCATTCTTTAAAGTAATTTTATGGAACAAATCATTACACCCACCCTCACAACATATTAACTCCCCTGATACATCATAAGAACTACATTTTGAAAATGCTTGTAATTTTCTGAGCAAATTTTAACAATGAAATTATTTAACAACAAAAGTACTTCCCACTGCTGGCTTAGAGTTATGACACTTTGCAGCTTTATGACCCGCTTAATGAAAAACTGTCAAAACAGGGATGATGAAAAAAAAAATGTAGATTAAGAAATTTTGTCCTGAGGTAATTAATCAATATTAAAAATTGTACCTGCACAAAAACGTTGGCCAACAATTTCACGAGTGGCTCACAAGCTTGATTAAAGGCATTGAAAATGTTCCACATCAGTGAAAAAACTGGCCGGATGATTGCATTGAACAGAAGTGCAAGAAATGGCTTCAGCACAAAGTCTCCAACAGCAGTGATGGAGTCCAGCACCAGAGGGCGCACAATATGATGAGCCAGAAACAGTATCAGTTCCGCAATGAACAGGACAAAAACAGATGTCACAATACGGGCAACTGCAAACACCTCTCTCCAGACTCGTCTGAATAATTTTTCAATTCTGAAGAAACAATTGATAAGAGCTAATAAATTACCTTATTGAAAAGAAAGCGAAATGAATGTTATTCTTAAATTTAACTATACTTGCTGGCCTATAAAACATGTTGGTGTAACTGAACGGACAACATTTTCAATTACATTTTTGGTGAAAAAAAAGTTTTTGTATATCCATCATATCTTAGTGGTTCAAAGTACTCCTCAGCCAAGACTATTACCATGCTTTGCGTAATCATTTATGTGGAGCTTGTAGCAATGTTTTTATTTTGCTTCTGAGCCACGGGTAAAAAAAAAAAATTAATTAAAATACTGGAATATCAATAACTGCTACATATTGTTTAAATGATTTTCCAATGAAATATATACTGCTGAAAGATCCTCTGCTTGCAGTAGTCAAAGAAGATAATGCACGCTGAATACTGCCTGAATGAAATATTCTCATGCACAGAAATGGTGGAGCTGGACAGGTGCTGTTCAATTCACAACAGAAACAGTTTGTGGAAAAGGGTTCATCTGCAATTACTGTACAATAGATGGTTGTGAACTGTACATAGCACTTACATAAAAATGAGAGAGATGACAGTCATGAAGCAGATGAATTGACTGTATTTAATTTGCTTTTCAGGTCTTTTAAAGTGTTTTTTTTTTATAACATGTTTTGATGAAAAGAAATGTTAATCACATAAATTGCATTTTCATAATAACCTTGCAGATCGTAAGCCACATATGGTCCATCGGTTGGACACCCCTAACATAGTTGTGTGTAAACAATATCTCCTAACATAGTTTGGTGTAAACAATATCTTCTTAAATAGCTTGAGTAAACAATATCTCCTAGCATGGTTGTGTGTAAAAAATATCTCCTAACACTGTTGTGTGTAAACAACATCTCCTAAAGCTGTTGTGCGTAAACAGTATCTCCTAACATAGTTATGTGTAAAAAATATCTCCTAACATAGTTATGTGTAAAAAATATCTCCTAACATAGTTATGTGTAAAAAATATCTCCTAACATAGTTATGTGTAAAAAATATCTCCTAACATAGTTGTGTGTAAACAATATCTTCTAAAGCTGTGTGTAAACAATATCTCCTAAAGCTGTTGTGTGTAAACAATATCTCCTAAAGCTGTTGTGTGTAAACAATATCTCCTAAAGCTATTGTGTGTAAACAATATCTCCTAAAGGTATTGTGTGTAAACAATATCTCCTAAAGCTGTTGTGTGTAAACAATATCTCCTAAAGCTATTGTGTGTAAACAATATCTCCTAAAGCTGTGTGTAAACAATATCTCCTAAAGCTGTTGTATGTAAACAATATCTCCTAAAGCTATTGTGTGTAAACAATATCTCCTAAAGCTGTTGTGTATAAACAGTCTTAACAACAATGTCCTTGGATTTTGAAACTAATATAAAAAATGGAAATAATAAAAATGTACCTGGCATTTCTGGGACTCAGGCTCATATTTTTTATACAGATTTTACTTCTTTTGGTGGTTCTAAAGACTGTTATAGCCGGAGGTGGGGTGGGGGATACGCTCTCCACTCCAATGGTGTGCGTCTCAAATAGCCTCTGAAAGTCAAGTCCAGCTCCTGGCTTTCTCATGGCAGAACTGTTCAAACTGACAGGAGAAGGGGTGAAGGCAAATATCTGGCGCATGAAAACCAGATGCTTCAGGTAGATGAGAATCATTTTTGGTAGCTCATCTACCGCTGCTGGTGAGATTCTTCAGCTGCCGTGCTTGGAGTGAGGCTCCTCCCAGCCAGTGAAGAAAGGTGCAAATGGGGTTGTTAAGACTGTGGAAAAGGTGAAAGAAAGGATTAAGCAAAGTAGACAGTAGTCAAATCACGGCACCTCTGGTCTGGAGGTTAGCCACGTCCTATGTGCACTCATATCGGGGGAAATGCCTGAGCCGCCTTAACCCAGAGGTTAAGACACTGCTGGTGAGACTCTTCGGATACCGCGCATGGAGTGAAACTCCTCCCGGCCAATTGAAGAAAATACGAAAAAGAAATTAGGGTTGCCATGCGGTGCCGATGTGAAAAGGTGATAGAAAGGATAAAGTAAGACTTAGATGGTATGTGCAGTGGTCTCGTGGCAACAGCTACTCATACCACGGCACCTCTGGTCTAGAGGCCGGCCATGTCCGATATACACCTGTACTGGTGAAATATGCCTAAACCGGCTTAAACCAGGGGTGAAACTTGATGGCTACGCATGTCATGGTACCTCCGCTCTAGAGGTCGGTCATGTCTTAAACACACCCATACTGGGATAATGTGCCTAAACCAGCTCAACCCAGGGGTGAAACTTACTAGTGGGGAGGATTCGTCCTCCTGGACAAAAGCTCTGTCCTGGTCACAACTAGGAAGGGTAGCAGCCATGACTACAAAATGGTGAAGTCAGAGACACTGGATCAGTGCAGTCTAGATAGGCAACCACCTCTCACCCGGCGGGGATGTATGAGTATCCTAATCACGCTGAGGTCTTCCGGTGAGAAAGTCCAACTCTAGATTAATCTGGTGCAATGAAAACCACGGTGTCATGCATTACTGCTTCCGAGACCCACCGAGAATACAGGCTCAAGCCCTGCGATACTCTGAACCTCTTGTGGTCCTCTATTGTTCTTCTATGATGAGAATTCCATGCTGTTATTGTTCTTCTATGATGAGAATTCCATCCTGTTATTGTTCTTCTATGATGAGAATTCCATGTTGTTATCGTTCTTCTATGATGAGAATTCCATGCTGTTATTGTTCTTCTATGATGAGAATTCCATGCTGTTATTGTTCTTCTATGATGAAAATTCCATGCTGTTATTGTTCTTCTATGATGAGAATTCCATCCTGTTATCATTCTTCCATCTGCCTGGAAATGTCAGCAAAGGTGTAAGATGGAGAGGTGGGGGGGGGGGGGAGAAGAGAATGTTAAGGTGGCTATTTTTTCAAACCCTGGGTGTAGCTAAAAAGAATGAAGAATGCAGTGCTTTTTTTTTTGCACAATCCACCACCATGGGACTATAGCGATCCCTGCCCTGTTATCAGACTGGGCCTGTTTCTGGGGGTAACAATGACAAGGTGGGAGAAGGTCTTGGCTATGGTTCATAAGCCCTGATGAAAGCATGTTAGCTCTGGTCACTGACCCATCAGGCCACATCTTCATCCTGGATAAAACCCAGTTAAAAAACAAACAAAAAAATTATATTCTTGATTTTTAACCTACCTTCTCCCTGAAGAATCACTGACCACTTGTGGTGGAGCTGGCATCACTTCCGAGTGACTGGGAGACTTAAACTGAAGAGTGTTGCCAACATCTGCAGTGCCTACAGTGCACTTTTGATTTTTGTCTGGGCTCTGTACCTAACAAAACAGAATACATGTATCAAGCCTGCTCAGTCTGTGTAAAGATGGAGTAAAAGTTTATATTTTTTTCTTCCTTATGATCTTTCTAGATAGTATTAGTTCTACAGAGGCTTTGAAATGCTTGAGTTTGATCATTCAATGGAATTATGTCTTATTTAACTTTTCTTTTTCTTTTTTCAGTACATACACATAACTGTGGATTGCAGACCATTTCTCACTCAACTCCAACTTTTACATGTGAGTTTAATGGTATGATAACTGCATTACAAAAACTGCTTTTAGAAATGGAAAACATCTTTTGGTAAACAAAGTACAACACACTATACAATGCATCTGCCAAGTATAAATTTAGGATGTCCAAATCCCTCCATTGAATATGGAGCTATAGTTGAAATGAACTGAAGAATGAAAAAGTTACTAATGAAAACATGAAAATTCATTTTAATCCATTATTTTCAAAATAATTCTGTGAATCAATACAGGATTACAGGGCCAAAGAACTTTGAAAGGTGATGAAGTTCTTTAGCACGGCATCTATTATAATGGGGTTTTTAGCTCATAGCTCGATTGAGATCCACCATCACAAGTTCATAACTAAAAATCTACTCAACTGCACATGATTTACTGATTTAGTAAGAACAACTGGTGAAACAAGTGTTTTAACTAAAAGATACAACAAAAACCACATTTTCAAATAAAACACAATTATTTATGTGCAGCTATGTTTTAGTCTGTATCTTCAAAAAGCAAATAAATTTTAAAAACAACAGAGGACCACATTCTAACATGTTCTGCATGTACAATCCATTGAATTTAAAACAAATCAAGCATACACTCACCTTCCCATACTTTGCCTCATCACCCCGGCTCCATTTCTCAAGTACTGATTCAGCTGGTCTTGGTTCTCTTGGACTCGCCACATATCCATGGTTTTCAACTGAAGCTAAAGAAAAGGGCATTATTTATGAAGCAGCAAAACGAGACTAATGTTAGAGTAGCCATGCGATAAGCACAGAGGAAAGAGTAAATCTTTTTCCTTTTCTTCGTTCGCACTGTCTGTCTATATCTGCAGTCCTGTCTCTTGGATAAATTTTACTGTTTTTTGTAACTCATGTATGGAACCGTAGAGCTTATCTTCTTTAGTGGTTTCACTGGGCCAGTAATTATTTCTCAGTGTCTCGTAGTTGATGCAGTTCTGGAGGATATGTTCCACAGTTTGGGGCACCTGGGCACATGTACATAGATTAGTAGTACCAACCTTAAACTTTGTATACATATGACTTCGGAGTCAGCTGTGTCCTGTTCGGAGACGGAAGATGGTGACTTGTTCCTTTCTGTTTAGCATGTGATAGTCATCATGTGATGGTGTTTGTGGCTTCCTGTAGGTTTTTATCATGCTTTTCGTCTGATTATAGGTAACTGGTATGTCTAGTTGCTCCATTTCAGGGCCCTCTTTAGCCAGATGGTCAGCTTTCTCATTGCCTGGTATCCCACAGTGGGAGGGAATCCATTGCAAAGTGACTCCATGTTGTAAGCCAATTTTTGACAAGGCATCCTTAAGGTCTGGTAGTTTGTTGCTCTGAAGAGCTTCCAGTACTGATCTTGCATCTGTGAGAATTACTACAGGACATGTATCAATTCTGGAGTCTGATAGTTTTTCAACTGCAGCAATAATTGCCCTAACTCCTGCATCAAAGTTGTTGCAGTATTTACCAGTGGGTATGGAAATCTTGTCAGTGGTGTTGTTTGGATATTCAATATATGCTCCTGCCCCTCCATTCTTTATGGCATTATGTGCAGATCCATCTGTATACACACGTATCCAGGTGTCACATGGATATTTGTCATCTAGAACACTAAGTGTGGCTGTTGATCTTACAAGACTGCTCTGCATCTCACCATTCTGCACACCTTTCACTTCAGTCTGAATAGTTATTTGTGTATAATCTGCTTCTTTCCATGGTGTATGCTCTGGTACAGATGATAATGGAGCGACTACAGTTGGAAGGTCAGGTATCAGCTTACGCATACGCTTGGCCTGATGAATGAAGCTGCTTCTTTTAAGCCGTCCTAATGCCAAGTTATTGAATCTCTCCTTCAGGGGATGGCTTACAGAGCTAAGGAATTTTTCTCCCATGGTCATGACCTTTGTGTCTCTACGTTCCTTTAGCGCTTGAACACCAACTATTTTCTGCATTTCTACTATTGGTGTGGACCTCATGGCATCTGTGATAATCCGTAGTGACTGATTTTGAACCTTGTCTAGATTATGCAGTGTAGTGTTTGATGCTGTGCACCAAGATGTTGAGCCATATTCTAAATGTGGTAGAATACTTTGCTGATATACATTCTTGAGGATTCTTTCACTAGCTCCCCATGTGGTTCCACTCAATTTTCTTATTATGGCTAGTTTTCTTCTGGCTTTTGCTTCTGCACTGTTGATGTGTTGCTTCCACGTCAGTTTTGAGTCAAGAGTCACTCCTAAGTAAGTGGGTTGGTTGTCCTCCTTAAAGGTATTTCATTTACAAAGATCTTACCTGCTTTCTGTTTAGATGAGAGGGTGAACAGAGTGGTACTTGATTTCTCTGTGTTGATACTTACACACCATTTGTTTGTCCATGATGTCAAGATGTCTGCTGCTCTTTGGAGTCTCTGTGTAGCAACTGTCGCATATTCATCTGTACACCACATGACTAGATCATCTGCATACAGTGCCGCTTTGATTCCATAGGGAAGTTCCTTGACCAGGTCATTAATGAATACAGGGAATAGTGTAGGCGAAAGGACTCCTCCTTGTGGTACACCGTGTCGCAGAAGTACTTTCTGGCTTTTGTGACCATCCATTACTACTCTAGCTCTTCTATTGTGTAAATAGGACTTTATCCAGTTGTATAGTCTTCCATTCACATTGCAGTTTCTTAGTTTCCACAGCAGACCTTTTTTCCATACTTTATCAAAGGCTTTCTTCAGGTCTATCCACGCTGCTAGTACAAGGTTTTTCTCTTGGAATGCATCCTCAATCTCTTGAGAGAGATAGGTCACTTGATCTTCCGTACTGTAGTACTGCCTAAATCCTGCCTGTTGTGGAACGAGAAGGTTTTCACTTTCTAGGTACCATTTTAGCCTCAGGTCAATGATGCGTTCCATCGTTTTGCATAGGCAGCTAGTGAGACTGATTGGCCTGTAGCTGGAGGCAGTATCACTGTTTTTCCCTGGTTTTAGCAGTGGTACCATGCTTGCTTCCTTCCAGATTTGAGGTAACTTACCTGTGCTCCAGCACATATTGAAAATATCCAACAGCTTTCCCCTTGCTGCCATTCCCAGGTTCTTGATCATTTCATTGGACACTCCATCTGGTCCTGGTGATTTCCTTGGTTTCAGTTTACTAACTGCTAGGTCTAACTCACTGCGTGTGATTGGTGCATCCATGACCTCCACTTTTCTGACTTGTTCCTCCTCTTTCTGTGGCTCGCGCACTGTACGCTCCTTCTCTGGATGGATATCAATGTTGCAGTCCTGTGCAAACATGCGAGCAAAATGATCTGCTACCTGCTTACCTGTAAGAGTTTTCCATCCTCTATTAGTGTAACCTTTGTGCTTCTTCCAGTACTCTCATCATTTAACTGTTTGATTAGTTTCCACAGTTTCCTTCCATCCTTTTCAAAGTTTAGGGACTCTGTTTTCTCTCTCCAACTTTCCCGTCTGGCTTGCAGCTTTGCTCTCTGAAATTTGGCCTTAGAATGTTGGTAATTATTGTGGTGTTCTTGGCATGGTCTATTTTCTGCTTGCTTTCAAGCTGCTTCCACGTCATCATGGAGTTTTCCCAGCTCACTAGACCAGTATGGTTTATAGTCCCTGCGAGCTCCTCTGGGAATGGTTTCACGAGCGGCCTGAAGGATACAAGCATTGAATTCCTTCACTAAGATGTTAATATCCTTACCTTCTATGGACCGCTGTCCCACCAGGATACCTGTACGATGTCTGTACATTGTCCAGTTTGCTTTTTTATAGTTCCATCTGGGGAGAGGGCTACTGGTGTTAAAGAGTTCATTTTCTATTGTCAGGAAGACTGGTCAATGGTCACTACCTCCAAGTTGTTTTCCAACTTCACGTGTAATGTTCCACTTCAGATCTGGAGAGTGGAATGCCAGATCTGGTGTTGATTTTGTATGCCAAGCCCTTGAGTAAAATGTTGGGGGATCCACTGGCTGGTTGATCAGGAGAAGTCCATTATCATCCTGCCAGCTCTCAACTTCCTCTCCTCTCTTGTCTATGTGGTCATAGCCCCAGCTCTGGGAATGGCTGTTAAAATCACCATAGACCATCAGTCTCTCTTTGTGTGGGATTGTTTCTAATGTAAGTGGGCGGTCATTAGGACAGTAATAGTTAAGGAGGTGGAAATCTGTATTACTACTTTTTAGATGGATCATCTGGTATTCGGCTCCTTCCATGTACACTCCCACCTGACATGCGCTGATGTTATTCTTAACAAGTGTGAGTACTCCTCCTTTTCTTCTGTCCTGTCGGTCTGATCTAAAACACTGGTAGCCTCTGATTTTAAAGGCGGCATCTTTAGTTAGGTGTGTCTCCTGTATGCAGCATATACTTACCTGCTCTGCAAAAAGTATGTTCTCTAGTTCAACCTTTTTGCTATAGCCATCTCTAACACTGCTGACACCCTCAGCATTCCACTGCATTATTTTAAGTTCTTGCTTTTTGGCTGTTTTCTTCTGTTGTATTTTTTGGCCAGTAGCTCTACTCTCATGTCTCCTGACTCCACAAGACGAACTGAGAGGACCTCCAGTAGCACTGGGTGGACCCTTTCGAGGCAGGGGGCCCGGCACTGCACCTGCCTGGTTAGTCTTCACAGGGCGAGCACCATGTTTGAAAACTGCAGATAGAGACATTTCATTAGCGATAATGCGTGTTACCCTGATTTTTGCGATGCGCCTTTTGGCTGGGTAACTCCGACTTCAGCACCTTTCCTTGCTAGGGCAGACTGTGGTCTTGCTCGGACTGCCATGAAGACAGTGTGGCTGGCCTGGCCAAAACTTTGTTTTCCAGCCTCTGGTGGCTGTACTTAAGCCCCTTCTCCATGTCAGATGGTTTTGAGACAGTTCCACAAAGACACTCTGACTTTGAGATGAGGAATCTGATGAGTGCTTCAACGATATCCATTCCCCGCCACCCATAGTCTACTGGCTCTGTTTTGTTTACATCATTCTGATAGCCATTGTTGTAAAGACCCATAGGCTTGTCACGTCCTGGATTCATTGGTTTCACACCAGACTTCCCTCATCCCCGCCAGAGATCTCCATGTCCCCATCCGTCCACCAACCTGACATTACATTTTACAAAAATAACAATTACAATTAGTGTTGATTGCTACAAGTTTCTGGGCTACAGAGGTAGGTCAGAGTTTTTAAGCAAACAGATCTATGTTCCCTGTCTCACAAACACTATGTTAAGATAAGTGTGCTCTTAACACAGTTGTTCCCAGGGGGGAAAGAGTAAGTGAAGCTAACCAAGGAAAATCCAACACAGAACTGTTAAAGCCAGGATGAAAACATTGTGATACATGCAAGTACTAACCACAGACTCTGAGAAACTGAAGATGTTAGAAGGCACACTGAATGGAGAATGTTTAGCCAATCAGAGTTCGAGGACGTGACTGTTTTGAAAAATAATTACTTCCAAAATGGCAGTTCTTTCAGGCACTTTTAAAACCTGTAATTGTGCTCATTACAAGATTTTTGCTCAGGAAAGAAATATTTATTTTGTGCAAAATAGTAGCACAGTTAATGAGAAGTTGGCTCTTCAATGTACATGTGGTGGACTATTGACTTCTTTTATTATGTTCCAGTTAAAAGTGTTCGATTTTTCTTTCTAATTAAAAAAAAAAGACTTCTAAGGCTTCCTGGAGTTTTTATGTCTATGCCATAAAAAAAATAAGTAGTTTCTTTACTAAAAAAATTTTTTGTTTCCCAATAAAACTAAATTCTGTCACATAATATATGGACAATTCCAAAATCAACCTCCAATTAGCCTGCTAAAATAAACCAGTTGCCATGGTGACACAGCACATTTCCTGTAGCAGCTAGTAAAGTGTTATCTCACTAATGCCAACCTACAATCCTTTCTGTTCAGCTGTGCATGAGTAAAGAGTGAGTAATCATGGATCATCACCATTCCCACTAGCTGTAATATACGTAGCATGATTTGTTTTCTGCAAGAAGGACATAGAATTGCTGAGATTCATCAACAATTGTGTCATATACATGATGATAATGTTACATGTGACAGTTCTGTAAGGGATTGGTGAAGGAAATTCAGAGATAGGAACACAGACATGCATGATAGTGAGGGGGTGGGGGGGATGAAACTCAGTTATTACTGATAAACTTGTTAAAAAAGCCAACCAAGTCACATATGAAAAACATTTAATTTACAGCATGGACTTGCCACCAAGAAACTCTTATCTCTTCATCAAGATGAAAGTCTGGTTGGCTACCCAGCTCTTCACCAAGATGAAAGTCTGGTTGGCTACCCAGCTCTTCACCAAGATGAAAGTCTGGTTGGCTACCCAGCTCTTCACCAAGATGAAAGTCTGGTTGGCTACCCAGCTCTTCACCAAGATGAAAGTTTGGATGGCTACCCAGCTCTTCACCAAGATGAAAGTCTGGTTGGCTACCCATCTCTACACCAAGATGAAAGTCTGGTTGGCTACCCAGGGCTTAAAAACCAATATGGAGCTCATGGATAAGACAAACAACTGGCTGGATACCCTGGCAGCACCGTTCTTTGACAAGGGATTGCAGAAGCAGGCACCACAGTACTGCAAGTGCCTGAATCTGGGTGATGACTACATAGCAAAGTAAAGCAGTTATGCATGTAAGCATTGTATGTAATGCACTTATTTTTCCCTCTGTGTTTGACATTTTTTTTTAAACTAATTGGAGGTTGATTTTAGAATGACCTTTATATGAACTGCTACAAAGGATATGAACAAGCTGCTTTTTTTTTTCACTTAATTCAAAACACTATGCCTTGCTGTTAAGTAAATGATAGTTCTGAATACATTTTCTTTGGAATTAAAAGTATCCAAAATATAACAAAAAAAAAACATAATAAGCAAAACTTTATTCACCTTTATTTATGTCTCTAAATCTTCATCAAGGATAGCAGCAAAGAAAAAGATGATAAAGTTAACTGTGCTCACCATTTATCTTGTCTACCCCTACTAATGTGACCCTCTTCTCCCTAGATGTCACCTGATGTCTCTGCTTGTCCTTAGCAATGTTCTTCTGAAGTTCCTTCAGGACTCGTTCTTCTGCATCACTGTCATCCCAGTTTGCTAAAATGCATTAAGCCAAACCCATAAAAAAAAAGCCAAAGAACTTGAATTGGTATTCAGTTGATATAATAATGTCATAGAATAACTAAGTAAAGCAAGCTTCTTCTTCTTCGTTCGCTTCTACCACCAAAACCGCACTGTGATCCTACTGAATTTACGCCTGTGGTCCTCGTTAGGTCCCGTGGTCTTCTGTGTAGTCCCTGAAAGGACCACACGAGATCCCCGAGAGGACCACAAGGGGTTCAGAGTACTGCAGGGCTTTAGCCTGTATTCTTGGTGGGTCTAAAAAGCGGATTGTGTGACACCGTGGTTTTTGTTGCACCAGTTTAGTCTAGAGTTGGACTTTCTCACCGGAAGACCTCGACGTGTTTAGGATATCAGTGCATCCCCGCTGGGTGAGAGGTGGTAGCCCACCCAGGCCAGAGTTGGACCTTCTCACCGGAAAACCTCGATGTGTTTTGAGATACCCGTGTATCACCGCTGGGTGAGAGGTGGTTGCCCATCCAGTCCAGAGTTGGACTTTCTCACCGGAAAACCTCAGCGTGATTAGGATATGCAAACATCCCCACCGGTGAGAGGTGGTTGCCTATCTAGACTGCCCTGGTCCAGTGTTTCCGACTTCAGTATTTTGTGGTTGTGGCCGCTACCCTTCCTAGTTGTGACCAAGATGGAGCTTTTGTCCAGGAGGACGAATCCTCGCCACTAGTGACTTCCACCCCTAGACTGAGCCGGTTTAAGCATATTATCCCAGTATGGGCGTGTTTGGGACGTGACCGACCTCTAGAGCAGAGGTACTGTGACATGCGTAGCCTTCAAGATTCACCCCTGGTGTGAGCCGGTTTAGGCATAATTCACCAGTATGGGTGTATATCAGGCGTGACCGACCTCTAGAGCAGAAGTGGCATGACATGTCTAGCTGTCAAGTTCCACCCCTGGTGTGTGCCGGTTTAGGCATATTTCACCAGTGTAGGTGTATTTCGGACATGGCCTTCCTCTAGAGCAGTGGCGCCGTGGTATGTGTAGCTCTCGCAGCGATACTACTGGACATACCGATTAAACTTCACTTTATCCTTTCCACCACCTTTTCACATCGCGCCGCACAGCAACCTTTATTACTTTTCTGCATTTTCTTCCTTGACTGGGAGGTGCTTCACTCCACACGCGGCATTCGAAGAGTCTCGCTAGCAGTGTCTTAACCTCTGGGATAAGCCGGTTCGTGCATTTAACTCAATATGACTGCACTCAGGACGTGGCCGACCTACAGACCAGAGGTGCTGTGATTTGACCGTTTGCTTCGCTTTATCCTTTCTACCACCTTTTCCGCAGTGATGCTGCTCAGCAACCCCATTTGCACCTTTCTTCATTGGCCGGAAGGAGCACCGCTCCACGCATGGCAGCTGAAGAATCTCGCCAGCACCGAGTTCTGAACTAATAAAAGTGCTCTTTCCACAAGGGTCGGAGCTTGGTAAGCATGTATTAGCTCTAGAATTGCCACAGTTATCCAAGTAGGATCGTGTCATTTAAGGAACCTCGACTGATTTAATGAGCCATTCGCAGTTTCACTGTGAGACAGTGTGAAATTAGACATGCATGGCTTAATCTTTGAGACAAGCATATGACTACTGGCAGGATCAACCATATAGCTTTCTTCACCGAACCTTAGTCGGATATCTACCGATGCGGGGCAAGGGAGACAGCACTCTGCTCAGAGCGGATCCCTTTCGACCCCAGCGGCGTTTCACTTCCTTTAACTGGTGGCTCTCTCTGCTCTAGTGAACGATAAGAGAGCCCAGCCACCCACAACATACACACATTATATACTGCAGACCCAATACACTCTGCGAGAGATGGGCCAATTTCGAGACCATCGGTCGACAAAACCGTACTACATCATTAGCACGAACCTGGCTGGCTAGCCGTTTACATGCTTCGCTCAACAGACAAACCACTTGCTTCTGCATCGAAACACCTTAACTCTTGCTGTCCGGGAAGGGAGCAAAAGCCTGTCTCCCCACGCACGGAACTCAACAGCGCTTTTTCGCCAAAAGAACAGTAAAGCAAGCAAAGTCCTGTGTCCTATGGGAGTATGTGGTCCAAGTCACAATCTCTTACTATTTTCTTTCTCTCAAGACTTAAGTATTTGTATTTTTTTTTAGACTAACCACACAAACATTGCTCTATCACTTTACTGCATTAACTCTTTCCGTGCCCGCGGGAAAAAACGCGGACGTCGCGTTGGTGCCAAGCAAAATGTGTGGGTGTCGCGATATTTTTCAAATTTGAAGAGAAACGTAGGAAAAAATGGCTACCGGCCAGTGACGCGAGCGAAAAGGATGCCGGGTACTTCTGACATGGGCAGATAACTTGTGAGTAAAAATTTAAATCGTATTTTACTCGAATCATGTTTTAAACAACTGAATTATCACTATATCTACTATGGCACCCAACGCAGTAACTAGAAATTCTCACTATAGCGACTATGGCACGGGAAGAGTTAAAGCCTGATACTTCCTATCTACTAACTCAATCTGATTATCTTTTTTTTTTTTTTTCAGCCTAAACATTCTTCAAGAAATTCGAAGTTTTTCATAAAGTTATCTTCAGCTGTCCTCCTTCCCTCTTCTATTTAGTTCTTCATAGCATGGTTGCTCTTAGTACTATTACTATTCATTTCTGCTACTTTGTAAATACATTTTTTTTTTGTTGCACTTATACATTTAAAACTATGTGACTGGCACTTTATAAAAGATGTAACAATCTGTCTCTAAAAAGAAATGTATATAGGCAACACAAAAAATTACCATATTGTCTTTTGTTTATTAAAAAACACACAGAATGAATACTTTTCTAATTTTGTTAGCTGGATTTCGAGCATCTTTTACTTTTCAATGTTTTCCCCCTCCCAGTTTTATAATAAAACTCCAGAAAGTTTGTGCAAAGATGCTGCCTGTTTTTGGAAATCAGTAACCCACAGCTGACATACTAGCATCAGGGTTAGCGAACCATAGCTGACAAAGACCCTGTCCCACCTCTTCACTGGTACCCCCAGTAACAGACCTAGCCTAGATAACAGGGCAGGGATCATCCAAGTCCCCATGGTGGTGGAATCTGCTAAAGAAGTATTGCACACCCCCTGCTTCTTAGCAGCACCTTGGGGCTGAAAAATAGCTGCCATAACCTGGTCCCGCAATGATACAATACTGCACCTCAACACCTTCACAGCATCAGCTGCAAATAAAACCAGGTCACAGTTCCAGGGAGATAGAAGACAAAACAAGACGAGACCAGAAAGTTCATCTCTTGCTGTGCTGACCTATGTCAGGCTGAGGTGCAGCACATGATTCTGCCTCTGGTACAGTGTACAACTTGCCCTTTCCTTCATATCCTCGCTTCGGAATTTCTGGCACTGCATCATGAACAATGGTATAATCTGAAAGAGAAAAAAAAATATCCAGTATCATTGTATTTTGCTCACTATCAGTTGATCTTTCGAATAAAATTACATTTTAAGCAGAAAGACTGCCCTAGAGAGTACAGCACATGAATATTTTGCTAACCGATAAAAGTTGCACAAAAGAGGGAGAATACAAAACATCTACAGAAATTTTCTAATCAAACTGAATTGAGCTTCTTAATATACCAGTTAATCTTGCAGAAAGCCACTTTGATATCAGCACAGCCTCACAAGGGACCAAAACCAAACCACAGTGCACAGAGAGCCACATGAATACCAGTGCAGCCTCACAAAGGGGGCCACACAGATAAAAGTACCACTATGAGAATATCTGTTATAATTAAACATATTTACAAACCAAAAGAAATCCAAATATTTTTATGAAACAGTTTTCTAAAAATATGTATCAGCATCACACTGCTGAACAGTATCTTAGCAAAATCTGTTTACTGTCCGATTTTAAAAGATGATCAGTTCACTAAAGTGTGGTCTATGAAGCTGTGTAAATCAAATAGAGTCTAATACACTTAACAAACAAATATGACCTCCGTGACAGAAACAAATCAACACTTTTACCAAAAAAAAAAAAGTCTTTTACTTCATCACATGTGGTTAAAAAAAAAAAATGACCATATGAAGTAGCAGGCACCAGGTCTAACCCTTCTTAACAAGCTTTTACAAAAGTTAAACTGGGTAACAAGTTTTATTCCGCATTTTATGGGCCTCAAGGACAAAACAAAAATCCATAAAAACAAAATAACCATCTTATGGCACAACTTCAAAAATAAATAATATTAATAAAATTTAAAAAATTTTTTTTTGAAGTTCCTGCAAAAAAAGGGAAAATGAGAGAGAATCATGCCAATCTTTTGCAGTTTTGACATACTTACAGCAGGGGACATAATGCCTTTTTAAAACACAGAATGATGAAAAAAATACCCATTCATTCAATCATTTGCATGTCCCTTG
Organism: Achatina immaculata; assembly: GCA_009760885.1. Taxonomy (NCBI): domain Eukaryota; kingdom Metazoa; phylum Mollusca; class Gastropoda; order Stylommatophora; family Achatinidae; genus Lissachatina; species Lissachatina immaculata. The sequence goes on from CM019718.1 coordinate 5,303,411, forward strand.
TGGAACTTTGCCTCTCTAACAGCTCTCCTATAGGCCTCTCGGTTGTGAGCAAGATGGCCTGCTGCTGATGCATCCATTTGCAGATCATCAACGACGTCTTGCGGCCATCTTTGCCTTGGTCTTCCTCTCTTTCTTTTTCCCATTATGTACCCTTCCAAGACGGTCTTCTCTAGATTATCATGATGTTTAAAAATACCCAAGATGTTTAAAAAAAAAAAAAACCTGTATCTGACACAACAAAAAAATTCCCTTAACTTATTTCTGCTTGAAAGTTTTTTGTTTACTAATTTGCTTACAAAATACTGCGGTTAAGTGTTATCTAATTTGTTGATCGGCAACCCATACATGGCATGTTTGTGTCAGGGGAGACAAACCACAACCAACTAAGACCTTGACCTATCTCTCTGTTGGTATCCTATGTAATAGACTTTGCCGGTCTAAACGACAGAGAACTGTTATAGTCTCCATAGTGGTGGATTCTACTAAAGAAACAATGCACACACGCGGGTTGTTAGCTCCACTCAGGAATGTAAAAAATAGCTACTGTAACCCACTCTTAATTTGACACTATTAGTTGCAAAGAACATCTGCTCATAGTACCAAGGAGAAAGAACAAGAACTTACAAAATACTATACTTTATAAGTATATTATTCATAATCCAATGGTTAATTTCTTTTCACCAAAATTTTTCTTCATTCATCTTTAACTTTAATACTACATTAGAATCTACTTTTTACTTAGAAATTGTCATTATTCTAATCTGATCTAGATGCAAAGTAATTTCTAATAAACTGTCAGGTTGTGTTTTATTTTAGGAAATGCCTCCTATTTTTTTCCAAGAAAATGTCTAATTAATGCCTGAACCCGACTGCTGTCCTTTTTTCCATATCTCACTTTTGAGAAAATGACTGAGTGTGTTCTCAAACTGGACATTTTCTTTTTAGGCTATTCTTCTTCTTCTATGTTCGAGGTTGTTGGTCATTTCAGATCCTGATCCCTGTCGACATGGCAAAGCCCGCAGTCCTCTCCAGATCCTGATAGGAGCCCCAAAGCTTTTGCCCCAAGCTTGTGTCCTCTGGCCATGTCTCACACCTCAGGTCTGCATGGTTTGGGCACTCTTGTAGGATACGTTCTGGAGTCTGGACTCCACTGCCACATGGACACTCATCTGTGTGAGACATTTTGAGTTGATGCAGGTGGCTCAGTAGTCTGCAGTGGCCTGTCCTCAGGTGGAAAAGGATGGTTTGCTGATGTCTTTGTAGTTGGTGTATTGGATCTGGTTCACTGTTGCATTCTTTTTTTTTTTAGGCTATGTTACCTGTTAAAGCACTCTGGAAGGATGTCAGATGGGGAGGAGGGGACATCAACTGAGGGCCACTTTTTGCCTGCGAGATATCCCTGTGCAATAAAAGTAAAGTGTATCACATGAATGTTGTGTACATTGCATGGCAAGTGTCAAGTCATTACTTTCACGTCTCCTATTCAGTCTTAGAAGCAACTCTTTATCCCTTGAATGTTCCAAGTCATTTGTCTGATACAACACTTTCTGTCAAAATGTCAGTATAACTGCTTCTCAGAATCAAGATTTATTAAACATTATAAAAGTAAATTTACAAAAAAGAGCAACGTAAACTCAGTCACAGCATAATGGCTTGCCATGCTAAGGAGTTGGGTTTGGAAGTCTGCTTGTGCCACATTCCAGTAAACCCAGGTGTAAAATTAAGCACCTAACACATCTGTATTAAGCAATAGCCACTAAAATCTATCAGTAAAGAGCTGTAAAACCCACCACCTTATGAATGGTTTGGAAGAATCAAAGAATCAATCTGAAAGCCGGAACCATTAGGCTGTCATTTGTGAAGTTATTTCCTATACATCTTTTGGCATTCCTAGAATTTTATTCTTTCTTTGCAAAGCTCACCTACAGCACCAAGAGAGAGATAGTACAGCTTGAACAAAACACTTACTCCATACCAGCTGCCTAGGTATCTGCCTGCTTCACAACCATCTTTACACATGGAAAAAGCCACATTTATTATTAGTGCACATTAAGAGCTTTACAAAATGTTATTTATCCTCCTTTTCCATGTGCTATCACTTCGAATGATCTTAAGTGTATCACAAAAATATTCTATATAATTCTAACCTGTTTATGTGACCTACTAAAATTCCATACCTCAGTTTTTCAACATCTTGACAAGCCATTGTCTGCAGATTTACAGTCTCGCCATGTTTTTCAGACGTATTTATAAACTCTTTAATAATTCAAAGCAGAGTCTGGCTATACAAATCTGCAGCACGTTTTTGTTGTAACTCTAAAGGTAGGTAATGTGGTGAAATATGATTAATGAATCTAACTGACAAGCAGTGTGACATATGTAACTAGTGTATTTTCATTAGTTACTGTAAAGCTGATATTTAGAAATACCAGATCCATGAAAAAAAATAACAGTCAAATTTAAATTAAGTGATTCTACATCCTGCATACATAATAATTTAACTGACAATATCACATATGTTATTTTTTTTTCTGTCTACAGAATAGAAACAAATTGTCTTTCAGTTTTTCTTACACAATATTTGATCCACAAAGATATTATTAGTGTTGAAGTTAGAATTTTAAAAATAAATGAAGCTTATTTATATTTGCTGGAATTTTATTTTTCCTTATCTATTAGTCTCTGCTCAAGGCAGTCTCTCTCATTAAGCATTTTTCATATGACATTATTTATGTATCCTTAGAATTGATTGTAAGTTGATTGAAGGTTGTTAAATTTACTTTCATGTCACTATTTCAACTGAGTTCTTTCAAGAAGTACTACTGTTACTGGTGCTGAAGAATTCCTTTGCAGCAGACACCAAGAAGATTTTTTTTATGTAGGCATCAAAATGGATGGGAACTGGTTTATGTCTGACCACACCATTGGCCCTTACGGGTTTTCAAAACAAACAAAAAAATTCAATAAAACAACTACATTCATATGGTTTTTACCCCCTTGTTGCGAGTTAGTAATTTTGAAGTTTTAAATGCTAAAAACAGGCTTTGAGTCACTTCTTGGCAAAATATATCATCCCTCTTGTTTCACCAGAAAAAATAAACTTACTTCAACAGGGCTGAAAAAAAAGAGAAACTGAGCTTGAATGTTCAGACCTGACCCAAGAAGCAGGTTTCATGACAATTTTACCACAGCAGGGAAAATGTTGCATCTTAGCAAGTTAGTATGTCTAACTGAACACAACAGCATGTGCATGAATAGCTATAATAGGGTTCTTTGACACTGACAACTGTGCTGTCCTGTTTATTTCACTTTCTTCCATTAAAGTACAAATGATCTTATCCTTGGAAATCAGTTCTGAAGTAAGGTAGATGCTATTAGTTGTGCATTTTTTTTAAATTGAACAGTTTCTCCCATGAATGACTCTACCAATATTAGATCTACATAATCAACCACAGTAATGGAGAACAGAGCTTATGTTACAAGGACCAATTATTTCAATGCACACTTAACAAGTATGTAAACATTTTGAAAACTCATTGATACTATACCATTTGCATGTTGCCTGTGACTGTTTTGACTAGTTTGGTGTTCCCCCCCCCCCCTTTTTCTTCCTCTTGAAGTCTTTCCTAATAACAAGTCACATTAGTCAAATTTTAATAATAAGATTTATAAATTATGGAGAGTAAACACCGACAGTGCTTACAGCACACTGTTCCTGTTTCAGACCAAACTAATACAGTCGAGTATTGAAAAATAAGACACAGGATGATAAAAACAACTCTGGGAACAGGATGGTTATTATTAATATCTGGACATCTAATGGAAGTGCAGCTATTTTCTCCCAGTTGAACATAGTTTTTTGGTTTTTTTTCATTATCATCATTATTTGTTTTTCTGCATTGCATAGTTCCAGTGACTACTCTATATTCAGCCAACCTAAGTATGCAAGATAAGTCTATCTATTTTAATACTTCCTAGCTTTTCCCATGTAATTCTTTTTTGTGCCCTTTTCTAGAAGTTTTTGTATGAGGTCTTGCTGGTTTTAGTAAAACCATCCCTGCTCTTTTTCCCCTGTCCTTGTCTTAATCCATATACCAGATAATGTAACCTTTTCTCAACAGTAGTACTACAGTGGATGCTACCCCACTGTGGTATACTTGTGACCAAAACAGCCAAAACCCTAGCTTCTTCTTTGTTCGTTTCTACCACCATGACAGCCCCATTATCCTACTGAATTTACTCCTGTGGTCCTCGATAGGTCCTGTGGTCCCCAAAAGGACCACATGAGATCCCCGAGAGGACCACAAGAGGTTCAGAGTATCGCAGGGCTTGAGCCTGTATTATCAGTGGGTCTCAGAAGCGAAATTGCGTGATACTATGGTTTTCGTTGCACCAGTGGTTCTAAGGACTGCAAACGCGCCACAAACAGCCTCTGGCAGTCAAGTCCAGCTCCTGGCCTTCCCGTGGCAGAACTGTTTAAACTGACAGGAGAAGGGGCGAGGGCGAATATCTGGCGCCTGAAAACCAGTTACTTAGGGTAGATGAGTGTCACGTTTGGTAGCTCATCTGCCGCTGTTGGCGAGATCTTCAGCTGCCGTGCGTGGAGCGGTGCTCTTCCCGGCCAATGAAGAAATTTGCAAATGAGGTTGCCGCACAGCATCACTGTGGAAAAGGTGGTTGAAAGGATAAAGCGAAGCAAACAGTCAAATCACGGCACCTCTGGTTTGGAGGTCGGCCACGTCCTGAGTGCAGTCATATCGGGTGAAATGCATGAACCGGCTTGTCCCAGAGGTTAAGACACTGCTGGCGAGACTCCTCAAATGCCGCGCGTGGAGTGAAGCTCCTCCCGGTTAAGGAAGTAAATGCAGAAAAGAAATAAAGGTTGCTGTGCGGAGCCGATGTGAAAAGGTGGTGGAAAGTGAAGTTTAACCGGTATGTCCAGTAGTATCGCTATGAGAGCTATACCATGGCACCTCTGCTCTAGAGGCCGGCCATGTCCGAAATACACCTACACTGGTGAAATATGCCTAAACCAGCACACACCAGGGGTGGAACTCGATAGCTAGACATGTCATGCCACCTCCGCTCTAGAGGTCGGTAACGCCTGATAAACACCCATACTGGTGAATTTTGCCTAAACCGGCTCATACCAGGGGTGAATCTTGAAGGCTATGCATGTCACAGTACCTCTGCCCTAGAGGTCGGTCCCGTCCCAAACACACCCATACTGGGAAATGCCTAAACCGGCTCAACCCAGGGGTAGAAGTCACTAGTGGCGAGGATTCGTCCTCCTGGACAAAAGCTCCATCCTGGTCACAACTAGGAAAGGTAGCGGCCACGACCGCAAAATGCTGAAGTCGGAGACACTGGACCAGGGAAGTCTAGACAGGCAACCACCTTTCACCCGGCGGGGATGTCTGCGTATCCTAATCACGCTGAGGTTTTCCGGTGAGAAAGTCCAACCCTGGACTGAATGGGCAACCACCTCTCACCCGGCGGTGATACACAGGTATCTCAAAACACGTCGAGGTTTTCCGGTGAGAAAGTCCAACTCTGGCCTGGGTGGGCTATCGCCTCTCACCCAGCGGGGATGCACTGATATCCTAAACACGTCGAGGTCTTCCGGTGAGAAAGTCCAACCCTAGACTCAACTGGTGCAATGAAAACCACGGTGTCACGCAATCCCGCTTCCGAGACCCACCAAGAATACAGGCTAAAGCACTGTGATACTCTGAACCCCTTGTGGTCCTTTCGTGGATCTCGTGTGGTCTATTTTGGAGGACCACAGGTGTGAATTCAGTAGGATCACAGTGCGGTTTTTGGTGGTAGAAGTGAACGAAGAAGAAGAAGAAGAAGAAGTTGCACCAGTTTAATCTAGAGTTGGACTTTCTCACCAGAAAACCTCAACACGTTTTGGATATCAGTATATCCCCGCTGGATGAGAGGTGGTTGCCCATCCAGGCTAGAGTTGGACTTTCTCACCGGAAAATCTTCACGTGTTTTGGAATACCTGTGTATCCCTGCCGGGTGAGAGGTGGTTGCCCATCCATTCCAGCATTGGACTTTCTCACCTGAAAACCTCAGCATGATTAGGATATGCATACATCCCCACTGGGTGAGAGGTTGCCTATCTAGACTGCACTGGTCCAGTGTCTCCAACTTCAGTATTTTGTGGTCATGGCCGTTACCCTTCCTAGTTGTGACCAGGATGGAACTTTTGTCCAGGAGGACGAATCCTCACCACTAGTGAGTTTCACCTCTGGGTTGAGCCGGTTTAGGCATATTATCCCAGTATGGGCGTGTTTAGGACATGATCGACCTCTACAGCGGAGGTACCGTGACATGAGTAGCCATCAAGTTTCACCCCTGGTTTAAGCCAGTTTAGGCATATTTCACCAGTATGGGTTTATATCGGATGTGGCCGGCCTCTAGAGCAGAGGTGCCGTGGTATGAGTAGCTCTTGCCACGAGACTAATGGACATACCGATTAAGCTTCACTTTATCCTTTCCATCACCTTTTCACATCGGCGCCACATGGCAACCCTAACTGCTTTTCCGCATTTTCTTCATTGGCCAGGAGGAGTTTTACTCCACGCGCGGCATCCGAAGAATCTCTCCAGTAGTGTCCTGAGTATTCAAGATAAGTCTATCCATTTTAATACTTCCTAGCTTTTCCTCTGTAATTCTTTCTTGTGCCCCTTTCTAGATGTTCTTTTATGAGGTCTTGCTGGTTTTAGTAACACCATCCTTGTTTTGTTTTTTTTTCCTCCTGTCCTTGCCTTATCCATATACTAGATAATGGTACCTTTTCTCAACAGTGGTACTACAGTGGATGCTACCCCACTGTGGTATACTTGTGATCGAAACAGCCAAAACCCTAGCAAAAGAGGATGGCAGATTACCACAGACAGATGTGGTATACTTGTGATCGAAGCAGCCAATAACCTAGCAAAAGAGGATGGCAGATTACCATAGACAGATACAAGTATTACAAATGAGGAGGCTAGATCAATGATAAAAATAACATACAAGAATAAACAGATGAAAGAACACGTTGACCACCAGAAAAATGATCCTCCACTATCAACTCAGCAGAAGGGAGCAGGCAACCATTTTTCAGCTCTTCACTGGTCACAACAGACTGAGGTATCATCTCTTCACAATTGTTAGGTTAATTACTTCTTCTCTTTAATTGTGAATGTAACAGTAATTTTGCACTCTTTTGATATGTTTTTCCTAATGTAATTTGTATTAAATTGAGTGTGTGGGAGGAATGAAAGATGGAGTGATGAAGGGCCGAATGTAAGATGGGCCTACGTGCCCAATTCTTTATCCTTTAAAAATAAAGATCATTCATTCCTTCATTCAAGTCTGGTCCACAACAGACTGAGGTATCATCTCTTCACCAGGATCAAGACTGGTCCACAACAGACTGAGGTATCATCTCTTCACCAGACCCAAGACTGGTCTACAACAGACTGAGGTACCATCTTTTCACCAGGATCAAGACTAGTCCACAACAGACTGGGGTATCATCTCTTCACCAGGATCAAAACTGGCCAAATCAACATATGCACATGTGGCACCAGTAAGACATTCTCATTCATAAGCTTATTTTTCTTCTCCTGATTGCTTAGAACTGCGAAAGTGTTGCTCTCTGCAGCCAACACCATGATGTTGGAACACAGGCACTATTACTGGATAAGGAAAAGATAACTGTGGATTGCTTGAAGACCTGTACCCCAGGAGCAAGCTTCTCATCAGGCTCCACAACCATAAGAACTATGATATGCCCATCATCTGCACTGAAGGAGCACTTCCTCTTGTTTGTAGGAATGCTACAATAAGTCAAGTTATTTATCCTGGCCATATCTATATCCTTAGGAGAATGCTAAAGATACCATGGACCACGAAAAGATCAAACGAAGAGGTCCTGAAACTGGCAGAAGAAGAGAGACAAGCAATAACAAAATCAGGAAGAGACAATCCAAATTCACAGGACACATGGATTGGAATATTTGGTAACAGGGATGATAGAGGATGAAAGAGACAGAGGCAGACAAAGAGAGAAGACGATAGATAGACTGATGAAGTGGCATGAAGAAAGAACACCTGACCAGCTTATAATTAATACTCGGAACAGAGAATTGTGGAAAAATATGACTGACAACACCTATTGGCATGGCACTGGATAGATAGATATCCTGATCACACTTGTCCCGATAATAATACTACCACTCTAGCAATGCTCGTTGTTTCAGAGACATAACATAAGCATGTCAGGCATTCAATTTTACAAGTAGACTGACTGAAGAGCAATGAAAACCTGTCTACAACTCACTTTCATCACATGAAAAGTGAGATATATAACTGCATTGATCCCACACTCTTACATCTTCTTATATCCTTCCTGTGCTGTTAAACGTCACATAGGGCTTGCAATGTAGTTTGCCATGTTTTTCTGTTTTCTGTGAGTTTTTCAACCCTGTCAAGGGATTTTATGCTCACTAATTTAGTCTCTCTCAGCAATGTTCTCTTTAGAGTTTCACATGGTCGACCTCTTTTACCCATGTTCTAATACAGTATATTGCTGTTTTAATTCAGTATAAAGATATTAATTTTGAAGATGTACACAAACATATAACTCTGCATTAAGTTTCTATTTTCTTCTATTGCTATTTAAAATATTATTTTACTAACAAAAGCACTTGAAACTTACAATCACATAAAAGATATTAAATTCACTTTACCAAGAAAACAAGTCTCTCATGCAATATACTGTAGAGGCCATGTCTAGAGTTTAATTTGTCTGTTTAAATAAGTAATATTGATTTTTTTTTTCCAGGCATCCCACTCTTTGCCTCATAGTCCACATCCTAGCACCCAAAAAAGTTTTTTCTGCTCAGTTAGCTCTGACGCACACCTCCCCCCCTCCGCCAGAATCTTCCTACTGCCCCTATGAGGACATTACTGGCTGAAATGCTTTACTAGATCTCTGTAGTGTAACTTTTACTTACAGTCTTGGAATTTTTCCATTTACTGTTTCTCCTGAACTTGATTCCTCTGCATCTATGAATTGTGTGAGAAATTTGTATCAGTTTTATAAACTGAGTTAATGTCTTGTTGCAAAAAGAAAAAAAAGATGTCCCTTGGTATTTCTAAATCAAGTGCAGAAATTCAAATACCTTGGCACAGTAATGATTTCAGATGGGAAATCTTATGTATCTTAAATCCTTCCCATGCCGTTAAACGTCACATAGGGCTTGCAAGATAATTCACCAATTTTTCCTGTTTTTGGCGAGCTTTTCAACCTCATGAAGGGATTTTATGCCTGTTAATTTGGCCTCTCTTAACAGTGTTCTCTTTAAAATTTCATGTGGTCTGCCTCTTTTTCTTTGGCCTGTTGTGTTCCACTTGATGGCTTTTTTTAGGATTCTCTGATCATTTCTTCCCATCACGTGGCTATGTCCCATCTTCTTTTCCTGATCACCCATGAGACTGGTTGTTGTTCGCTCATCTGTTTTATCTTTGCATTGTTCTTGAATTCATTCCACTTGATGCCGAATATTTTCCTTAAGCATTTGTCTTCAAAAGAGTCTAATCTCTTCTCTTTCCTTAGTTGTTTTCCAGCTTTCGCCTGCATAAATGAGGGTGGATATTACATTTGAATTGAATAATCTTAACTTGGTTTTTGTGCTTATAACTTTTTAATGCCATATGTTCTCAAGATTCTTGAAGATCGATGCTGCTTTTGCAATTCCAATTTTAACTACCTTTCTGATGTCACCATCCTGGTCTATGTAGCTGCCAAGATATGCAAATTGATTGACTTCTTCAACATCTATCCCTTTTACATATATTTTTCCATTTTGATTAATGGGCCGTTTCATTATTTTTCAATATTTATGGGAAATGCAGAACAGAACTTAGGAACAAAATAAGCCATACAAAAACTGCATTTCAGGGAATTATAAACATATTATGCAATGCATCCTTATCAATGAATGTTAGAAAATGAGTCCTAAAATGCTTTACTGAGCCTATCTTATTATATGGATGTGAATCATGGACAAATAGGCAGGTCCATAGAAAGATCACTGGAAGCAGTAGAAATGTGGTTTATCAGAAGAATGTTGAAAATTCCCCGGACAGCAAAGATTACTAATGAAGAATGTATGAGAAGAGACAAAACAATCTTATCAAAAAATGTATGAAAGAAACAATGTACTTTCATTGGACATGCAATGAGAAGAGGGGGCATTTGAAAATATTGTAACAACAGAAAAAATAGAGGGAAGATGACCCAGAAAAGGCCGAGAGAAATGACACTGAACAGTGTGATTAGATGGCGTGCAAGGAGACCACCAACTCAACTGATGGCCTACATGAAGGACTGGGTACTATGGAGAAACATATCAGCCAGCTTCAGCTGGCATGGCTCCTGATGATGATGATGTAGCATTTATATGCTGTAGGAGTGTGAAGTGTTAGTTCTTTCACACTTCTAGGCCACTATAGTATTTGAAGGAGGTGTGCAAGCACCTGTCCTTGCCGCCTTTGTTTTCCTAGGGAAACCCCAGGTACCCATTTTTCTTAGGCCTAGTTGACCCTGTGCTGGTGAGTCTTAAAGAAATTCCACTAAAGTGTGAAATCAAACTAGGTTCCTTCTGACTGGCAGGTGAGTGTTTTGTAGCAAAATATGACATAATCTGTTGCATGACTACTCGGGCTCATCAGCCACAAACAAATCAAACTAGGTTCCTTCTGATTGGCAGGAGAGCACCTTGTAGCAAAATACGACATAATCTGTTGCATGACTACTCTGGCTCATCAGCCACAAACAAATCAAACTTCTGATGTTAGCAAGTACTGACTGACAATAGCAAGGCTTGGAAACAGTGAAAACTGAGGGTGATACAAGATGATTTAGCCTAAAAAAAAATATTGCTGCATAGCACACATATGAAAGAAAAAAGAAAATAATGGAATTCACAAGAAAACAAGGAACAAATTCATTATCTTAGTGCCTTTGACAATGGATTGGGTACAAATGCAATTCTGGATAGATTCTTATATGAGCTATTTTGAAATCACTACCTCCCATGTGTATATTTCTTATGAGAAATCAGTTTTATAGCCAACAACAGAACTCAAACTGACAGTCTCATGTGTATATTTCTTATGAGAAATTAGTTTTATGGGCAACAAGGAAACTCAAACTGACAGTCTCATGTGTATATTTCTTATGAGAAATTAGTTTTATGGGCAACAAGAGAACTCAAACTGACAGTCTCATGTGTATATTTCTTATGAGAAATTAGTTTTATGGGCAACAAGAGAACTCAAACTGACAGTCTCATGTGTATATTTCTTATGAGAAATTAGTTTTATGGGCAACAAGGGAACTCAACTGACAGTCTCATGTGTATATTTCTTATGAGAAATTAGTTTTATGGGCAACAAGGAAACTCAAACTGACAGTCTCATTTGTATATTTCTTATGAGAAATCAGTTTTATGGCCAACAAAGGAACTCAAACTGACAGTCCCATGTGTATATTTCTTATGAGAAATCAGTTTTATGGCCAACAAAGGAACTCAGACTGACAGTACCCCTAAAAGAGTATACTCATGTTACAAAGTCCTTAACCGGTGTCAGAGTCCGTGATAACCATGGCTTGAAAGTTGTTCATCCTACTGAAGTTTTGTAGTTTGAATCTTTCCCATTCTCTTACTAATTTCTATTTTCTCACATCTAAAATGCTTTGTTTAGAATTTTCAAGGTAATCTGACCTTTACCTTCATATTTTGAGATCAAAAGTATGATTCACTGACCTAATCTTCTATATCACTTTCTACACTTCTCATACCACAATACCTGGTTGCTCTATAAATTTTACTGTATATTAATATCGCAGGCCAGGCAAACCTGGAAGTTTGTTTTTTTTTTTTTATATAGGAACTAAAGCTTGACCTGGTCCTTTGTGTCAGATCCTGAATGTCTTCACATTCCTGCAGTCTTTATAGACTGTAGTCATGATCTGGACTAATACCAGCCCTTATTTTGTACAAGATAATGGAAAAATGACTATGAAGGGTCAAGCAATTTTTTTAAAAATTAAACCACTACCTCTAAGAGAAGTCCTTGGTTTTGTTGTGATCGTTGCATAATCACTGTTCATGTCAACTTTAAAGGCTGCAGGTGCCGACACCTTGGGATGTCTAGTGCGTACAGGAGATTCAGCCACAGTTGTGTCCCAGTCTGAGCTTGAGTCATCACTTTCTACAGAATTGGCTGGTCTGCGGTTCTGGAGATTGGGGCGAAGATTCACAGCAGAGATTAACCAATATTAAAAAGAAAAATGAGACTGGTGATGCCAGTTAGAATGTATTCACCAACATACCATAGCCCTTCACTCTGACTATGCTCTCACACACTTTAGCTTATAAAGGTTTGTTTAGTTTTATGTATTCTTCAATTCTTTTTCTCTTCCTAACCACTGTTCCTTCTGATAATCTATTCCTTTCAATACAATTAGGGGCCATGAGATACTGTTTATTTATCCAGGTTATTATTTTTGCACATAAATCATGATGAATTTATTTTCTGGACTAGTCAAGTTCCTGATCCACTTCTCTCTCTCTCTCTCCCTCTCTCTCTCTTTTTTTTTTTTCGGCATAAATCAAACTTTAACTTACTTCTGTCCTAGCAAAAGTAGGGATTTTTTAAAAGCCATCAATACATCATCATCGATAATAATAATAATAATAATGACTCTGCTTTTTGGAGGTTAGTTTTGATGCTGTCAAATGACTCTTGGTGGAAGCTGCCAAGCATCATTTGTCTTGGTGACTCTTGGTGGAAGCTGCCAAGCATCACTTTACTAAACAACCTCTCTCATGGCTCATTCTACCAATATTCGACTGGCATAATCAGACACAGTAACAACAAATTAACATTTTTAATATTATGGTCAGACATATATTTGTGCTATGAAGTTCACTCTAATCCTATTTAATGTCAAAATCGTAGGCAGGCACATTCATTCACCATACCTGCCTTTTGAAATTATCAAGGTTGGCACATTCATTCACCATACCTGCCTTTTGAAATTATCAAGGTAGGCACATTCATTCACCATACCTGCCTTCTAAAATTATCAAGGTAGGCACATTCATTCACCATACCTGCCTTTTGAAATTATCAAAGCAGGACAGTTATTTCCATGATTTTTTAAAAGTTGTATCTTGCTTGTGTCTATCTTTTAGTTTCTACGTAGGGCTGAATCCAATTTTTTAGTTTCTGTGTACAATCTAAAACAACAATGGCTTTATATTTTCTTGCGGCATATAAAATTCTGCCCTGGGCACTTAAGGTTCAGAGAGAGAGAGAGAGAGAGAGAGAGAGAGAGAGAGAGAGAGAGATAAAATTCTGACATTTAGCTTATTTACATAGATTTATACAACAGTACTTCTTATATGGTGGTTATGGAACTGAACCAAGTTAAAAAAGTTTTTGATGTATGTAAGACATTTGAAGAAATATGAATAAACATATGTGATTTGTCACTGAAGTAAAGAATATTTTATTTAAATGATATGACTTTCAGTTTTAATACTTCAAAGCTTTATGACATTAACTGTGATCACTACAACAGAAATTACCATTTAAAAAAAAAGAAAAACCAAAACTTTTGGAGGTCACCAGTTACTGTAACTGGTTTATGTTATAAAAAAATCTAGTCTTCTTCTTCTTCGTTTGCTTCTACCACCAAGACCTCCCTGTGATCCTACTGAATTTACACATGTGGTCCTTGATAGGTCCCGTGGTGTCGTCCCCCCACGCCCCCCCCCCCCCCCCCAAAGACCATATGAGATCCCCGAGAGAACAAATCTAGTAAAAACACAACCAGCAAAATTGGTTGGATGATATCAGGCCTGTAAATGATTATCCTCAATTTGCATGGAGGAGAATCAGCCAGCCTTGACCCTGTTCAGCACATGAACATTTTGCAAACATTAAATCTCGCAGGCAAATAAGGTAAGTAAAAAGTCTCACAAAACATTTACTTTCCACCAATTTTTGTAAAGTTTATTTAATTTTACACTAGAAAAAAAAAAGTATAATGTACCAAATGTTGTGCTGACAAAACTGGTATTTTGGAAAGTGCTTCACACAAAGCGAAAGACAGGATCAAGCATACAAATTTTTTAAAATCCTAATGCGATTGCCGATTAATCATTGCATGAGTCTGACAAATTTCATGAAGATAATATGTCAGAACCAAAAGAACAAAATACATGCTTTTAGAAGTTTAACTCTTCTCGTGCCTAATGACTAAAATTGGTCACTTCCGGTATGTGTGTTCCGTGCCATGTGACTATTTTTTATAACTGTTTTTTTTTTCTACAAAAACAGTGTAACTTTTTAATTGTACATATTTTATTTGCACATGTCCAGTGACCCCTTTCATCATGGCGGAAGAATGCTTAGTTATGAGCGATGTCAAGCAAGAAAAACGAAGTTGTTGATCGAGAAATTTCAATTTTTGGTGATGTAGATAGGGGTATGGACATGCCCCGTGACCAGACCACTTTTCTTGAGTGTGTCCAAAGTAGATCTAGACATATTAGATGACTGCAGAAGTAGTCAGAAGGTTATTTCAGACATTATTTTAGTCAAAATGGCCCACATGATCACAAGACGAGACTGACAAGTAGTTCTAGGCATCTCAGATGGTACGTACTGTACATCTATACCTAGCCGATGGTAAATAGGACACAATTATTGTCTAAAAACATCACATTCTTTTTTTCCTAAAAAACTCTGCAGTTATGAAATCTTCATACATTTTTAGTTATTTTGAAACATAATAATTACACTTATCATGGAAATACTGTATTTCATTCACTTTTCCAACTATACCCCCAATACATATCAAGACCCACGCTTTTAATCTGGCACCAAACGGAATGTCCATGTTTCTTCCTGCGGCATGGAAAGAGTTAATAGCATTTTAAGAAATAAGTTTGTCAGACTCACTGGTTAAACTAAACCATTACTGAAGTCATCAAAACTTTTCTGATGAAAAAGTAAATATTTATCATAAAATAATGACAATTTCTGTCTTAATACACAACTACTGAGTGCAGACTCATTTAAAATTGTAGAATATGAATAGATACACGGAAAATAAACAGAAGGAGCTTACAATATTGAAGGCCTAATACAGTATTTACTTTCATAAAACTATGCTTGCTGGAATAACATTATGAAATTGGAAGAGGAACTATGGAATTTATCAACATCTGAAAGAGAAACATTTGAGAATTTAGGGGATGAATTCTGGCATCCTCATTGTTACACTAATGATGTTAAGTTATGACACAAACACATACTAAAAAAAATCTCCAGACAATATCTCTCTCTATCTCTCTCTGAACCTTTAGGGTCCAAGGCACTTGGGGCTTCCACAAGGGTTTTCCACAAACACCTGTTCATCACCTTTTTTCTTTTTTGCTCTTATCCAGATGAGCTCTATGTAGCTTTGTTGTTCTTCTCCATGTTTCCTTTGGTCTACCTTTACTTCTGTTCCCCTGTGGTGTCCATCTCGGTGCTATTTTTGACTCATTAGAGTCGTCAGTCATACGGAACACATGTCCCAACAATCTCCAGCGTCTTTCCTATATAATTGATATCAGTAGTTTCATCTGCACTTCTGCCAGACAACATATTTCTTTGTAATTATGATCTCTCCATAACGTAGTAGGCATCAGCACTTATTTTACTTACCATTTGTCAAAATGCAAAACGATGTAAGTGGCAAGAACAACGGCAGTGAATGCTGGACTTAACAATTTTTTTAGCTTACTACATCAGCTATGGAAGCACCAGAATGCTTACATAAAAACGATCAAATTTTTTCATACAGCGATCAAATAAGCTCGCGCATAACTCTTCAACGTTTAAGTGTCCACTTTCTTTTGTCCGCATGAATGCAATGAACGTGACGACAGGATATGTACAATGCGTTTCTCCATGATACTTTGTTTTCTTAAATTTCGGACTGGTAGCACAACGCGTTCATCCATGGCTCGTCGGTATGTAAACAATGACCACTTTCCCAGAATATTTCATATGTGAAGTTAAAAACAATTATTCCCGAATAATTCTGTCAATAATTCCATTTATATTTTATTGGCTTCCTTCGCCTGTTTACAGTATCTTGTATATATATATATGCGAAAGCTGGAAAACAACTAAAGAAATAGAAAAGAAATTAGACTCTTTTGAAAACAAATGCCTAAGGAAAATACTCGGCATCAAGTGGAATGAATTCAAGAACAATGCAGAGATAAGACAGATGACTGAACAACAACCAGTCTCACGGGTGATCAGGAAAAGGAGATGGACATATGTTGGCCACTTGATGAGAAGAAATGAGCAGAGAATCCCAAAACAAGCTATCAAGTGGAACACAACAGGCCGAAGAAAAAGGGGCAGACCGCGTGAAACTCTGAAGAGAACATTATTAAGAGAGGCCAAGTTAACAGGCATAAAATCCTTTGATGAGGTTGAAAGACTCGCCGAAGACAGGAAAAATTGGCGAACTACTTTGCGAGCCCTATGTGACGTCTAACGGCACGGGAAGGATATAAGATAAGATATAAGATAAGATAAGTATATATATATATATATATATATATATATATATATATATATATGATGATGATCATACATATAGTCGATATTAGTATTTTACAGTTAAATGTCCATGTAGGTACAAGGTTCATGAGCCTTTGAAGTCACCACATCAAGCATGCGAACGGAGGAAATTGAGGCCGTATCGGCGCCAATGGAATCGTTAGTTGCTCGTGATGTGGTTAATGGTGTCATTGTGATGGATTCACAGAGTATGCTCCGTAAGATTGAGAAGAATTTGCTTCGCAAAGAATGGGTTCATCAGCTAGATGAAAAAGCTTCGTGCTGGTTGTGGAGTATGGGAAACAAGCATTGAGAACATAAATAATTTCGTTTGTCACAACCAATACCAGTCCTCCGTAGCTAAATCGCTAAAAATGCACTTTAAAGTGCAGTGCCAACTGGAAGATCGTGGGCTCAATCCCGGGACAAAAAAAAAAGCAACAACTCGCAAGACCTCTGGGAGTCACGATCATGAGGGGCCCACCCCCTCCCCTTTAGAGTGTCAGGAGTTTAATAGGGCCGAAACACTTTCTCTGATGATCTGAAGGAGTTGTGTTATTGTTCCGCTCTGTACAGTAGAGAGTTTCCTGCATGCATGCTTCGCAAATAATGGTTACAAGCATAGAGTGGCTTTATTGCTCAGGGCATGCGCGTGTACATAGCAATGATGTAGCAGGCTGAACAGCCTAAAATAAAAGGCAGGCTGTCAATTGACAAGGGGATCGTTGCTGTGGGAAAATGAAGAGCGAGAATGGAAGAACAATGACAATGTAGCTGTGAAAAGATTGCTGGAGCTAGGACAAACTGAATGGTGCTGGCAGGAACTGTGTGGTAGAAAACGCACTGTAAACAACCAACATTTGACAGGAAACCAACATTTGACAGGAACTATTAGCAAACATACTCTCAGATGGATGCTGCGGCATGCAGTGGAGCATATATGGGGTTGTTCCGAATGCAGTGAAGCCAGAGTCTGAATTTTTAACTTTGTGTGGTACATATTTCCATTGAAGGGCTTGCCACGAATATTGGGAACTGTGTAATAATATATGATCGTTTACATTTCTAAGATTTCTTTACAGGGCTTGTTACATTTTTATAGGTAAATGTTGTTAAGTACGTGACTTATTATTGTTGCTATTATTATTATTATTATTATTTAAAAACTCTATTAAAAGATGCAGAAAGTGGCTTGCAAACAAAATAGACAAATTTGTGAAGGATAATGCCAAATCTGGCCAACAAAATTCTTACTAAGCATCAAACAAAACCAAAGTATAATATTTCTCTGGGATGACTTCGATAAAAGATTATTCCGAAATATTAAGTAATAAAGCCGTTCTTACCTCTTTTTTCCTAGTTTATACGTTTCGTCTAAAGAGAAGCTTTGAAGCAGGCATATATCAGGTGTTGTATGCCAAACATAACTTTGCTAAGCAGCTCCTTTCATGCTGGACCTGTACAACGCCATAGTACGAGCAACAGTCAACAATATTTTATGGCTAATAGCATTTTGTTAAAATACTGTTATGTCGATCGTCTGCAGTGGCCAGTATCCATTCCCTAAGCCTAAACTTAGTAAAGGTCTTCGCCAAAGACTTGGGGCTGGGGGATTTGTAAGTGATGCAAAATTATTTATTCAGCCCTTTCCCGCTTACCATATTAATTAGCCTTTATATGTTCATCCAGTACGGGCACGTTTAGAGCCACAGTGGCCTCCTTTTAAAACATGAGAACCCTTCTGAGACCCTGAGCAGTGGACTGACTGGGCCCACTTCCTAATGAGCCTGCCTCAGCGCCATCCGACCTGTAAAGTACATCTTCTGATATAAAATTCACGTAGCAAGAATCTTATTTGCAGAGTTTTTATCTGTGTTGCCTAATGGATAACAGCCCATTCATCAAACAAACCTGTTATAATAAAATCTTTATCACACACTTTCTTTATTAACGAGTACACAGTTGTGACGTTCCGGCATGAAGCTTGATCATACAAAAACATACAGGACGAAGAAATAGAGAGAGGAGATAAAATATAAATTCACATGAATGCTATGTTAAAAAAGAAAAAAAATCAAATCATATGAATAGAGCGATTAGCTGTAACTTGTAAGAAGCTGTGGCTTGTCCGACGCTATG
Organism: Achatina immaculata; assembly: GCA_009760885.1. Taxonomy (NCBI): domain Eukaryota; kingdom Metazoa; phylum Mollusca; class Gastropoda; order Stylommatophora; family Achatinidae; genus Lissachatina; species Lissachatina immaculata. The sequence continues at coordinate 5,322,254 of CM019718.1, forward strand.
TGTCAGAAATGTATAGTTAGCCATAAAGCTATTCCTACTTTTTTTTTCTTTTTAACCTAGTTTATACATTTTGATATTACAGCTTTACTGCAGTGCCTCCGTTTTTTAGTTATATACTCATACACTGATAGTGTGTGTTACTCTTTAGACGAAAAGTGCCAATTATTCCCAGCTTGAAGCTCTTGAGAATAGAAAACTACAAACTAAAGGTTCTGTCAAAAATGGAAGATTAGTCCGGCTCTTTCCATGAGCGTTAGGGGACGAAATGCTTGTTTGAAAAAAAATATGATATTAGTATAAGAAAAGATGAAACGAAGAAGACAAAGTGCAAGAAAGATGAAAGAAAAAAATTCCATAGCAGTAGAGTACATATGGCATTCAAAAGTTATAAGCACAAAAACCAAGATAAGATTACTCAATTCAAATGTAATATCCACCCTCATTTATGCATGCGAAAGCTGGAAAAAGAACTAAAGAAACAGACAACAAACTAATAAAGGTAGATAGAGGTGTATGGTGTAGTTTTACAAAGTGGCAGAGGGAGTGAGTACAGTGAGGAAAAAAAACGAATAGAAAGTATGAGAATGTATAAATGAAAAACAAAGCAATGCCTAAGTTTATGCCTTAAGGCATTTCTCTGTTTCATACTTCTAGAGGAAGGCGTATTAAGATAAGTTCTTCGTTTAGTTATTTTTTTTCTCTCGTTTGTGCATGTAATCCTGGAATAAGGCTCACGCCGAAATATCGGATGTTGTATGTTTGTCATTTTTTGACACAGTGCTGGAAGACCTTGACTTTGCGGATATTTGTCTACTATCAAGCAGCCACAAAGATATGCAAGATAAAATAAAGAGGCTAACTCAGAATGCAAATAACATAAGACTAAAGATCAACGTAGGAAAGACAAAGTTTATGAAGCAAAATGTGGACAACAGAAATGTACTCAGAGTAGATAGAAAATTAGTGAAGGAGGTCAACGAATTTGTATACCTTGGCAGCAGAGTAGTAGAAAATGGAGACAGCACAGAGGACATCAACAGCAGACTTACTAGAGCAAACAAGGCTTTTGCAGTGCTGCAGAATATATGGAAATCTAAAAAAACTAAGCATGAATATGAAAATCAGGATATTTAAGAATAATGTTATAAATATACTACTCTATGGAAGTGAATGCTGGAAAATCACAAAAACCATAGAAAACAAGTTGAATTCTTTCCAGACTAAATGTTTATGAAGAATTCGAAAAATATGTTGGCCAAACACCATAAGAAATAACATCTTGTTGGCAGAAATGCAAATGAAGCCACTGACAGCAATTATTCAGGAAAGATGCTGGCGATGATTGGGACATGTGCTCCGAATGACTGACAACTCACTACCAAAAATAGCACTAAGATGGACACCACAGGGGAACAGAAGTAAGGGTAGACCAAAAGAGACATGGAGAAGAACAACAGAAAGGATGTTGAGCAATAGAGGGCTCACCTGGGCAAGAGCAGAAAAAAAGGCAAATGACAGGCATTTGTGGAAAACCCTTGCGGAAGCCCCATGTTCCCTGGGCACTGGGCACTTAAGGTTCAGAGAGAGAGAGAGAGAGAGAGAGAGAGAGAGAGAGAGAGAGAGAGAGAGAGAGAAATAAAGATGTTTTTCATTTATACATTTTCATAATTTATATTCGTTTTTTTCTCACTTTACTCACTCCCTCTACCACTTTGTAAAACTACACCATACACCTCTGTCTACCGTTATTATTTAAACCAGTTTTACTGCAGTCCCCATCCCTTTTATCAGATAACAAACTTTACTCTTTTGAAAACAAATGCATAAGGAAAATACTTGATATAAAGTGGAACGAATTCAAGAACAACACAGAGATGAGGCATACGAGTGAACAACAACCTGTCTCATGGGTGATCAAAGAAATGAGATGAACATACACTGCTGGCGAGATTCTTCGGATACCGCGCGTGAAGTGAAACTCCTCCCGGCCGATGAAGAAAATGCGGAAAAGCAATTAGGGTTGCTGTGCAGCGTCGATGTGAAAAGGTGATGGAAAGGATAAAGTGAAGCTTAACCGGTATGTCCAGTAGTCTCGTGGCGAGAGCTACTCATACTACGGCACCTCTGCTTTAGAGGCCGCCACGTCCGATATACACCCATATTGGTGAAATATGCCTAAACCGGCTTAAACCAGGGGTGAAACTTGATGGCTACTCATGTCATGGTACCTCCACTCTAGAGGTCGGTCATGTCCTAAACACGCCCATACTGGGATAATATGCCTAAACCGGCTCAACCCAGAGGTGAGACTCACTAGTGGCGAGGATTCGTCCTCCTGGACAAAAGCTCCGTCCCGGTCACAACTAGGAAAGGGAGCGGCCACGACCACAAAATGCTGAAGTCGGAGACACTGGACCAGTGCAGTCTAGATAGGCAACCATCTCTCACCCAGTGGGGATGTATGCGTATCCTAATCACGCTGAGTTTTTTTCCGGCGAGAAAGTCAAACTCTAGATTAAACTGGTGCAACGAAAACTACAGTGTCACGCATTCCCGCTTCTGAGACCCACCGAGAATACAGGCTCAAGCCCTGCGATACTCTGAACCTCTTGTGGTCCTTTCAGGGATCTTGTGTGGTCCTTTCGGGACCACAAGGGGACCATGGGACCTATCGAGGACCACAGGAGTAAATTTAGTAGGATCACGGGGCGGTCTTGGTGGTAGGAGCGAACGAAGAAAAAGACGAGATGAACATGTCGGTCATGTGATGAGAAGAAACAATCTGAGAATCCCAAAAACAAGCTATCAAGTGGAACACAACAGGCCGAAGAAAAAGAGGTCGACCATTTTTAACTCTAAAGAGGACATTGCTAAGAGATCCAAGTCAGTAGGCATAAAATTCCCTATTTGAGGTTGAAAAGCTCGCCGAAAACAGGAAAACATGGGGAACTACTATGCGAACCCTATGTAATACCTCCTTGGGAGAAGGAGGTATTACATACAATTTTACATTTTTACGGTATTTTGAATGCCCTTTCATCGTGTTCACTTATTGGCAATTCCCGGGAGAATATTTTGTAATCGATTTTAAATTCATGCCTATCTTTAGTTTCTGCAAAATATGTAATGTAATAAATAGTTTACAGAAGAATCACAGAAATTATTTCTTACGTAATTTGTAATGTGTCAATACACTATTCATATCATTTTGAAAATATAAGTACTTTCTTTTTTGAGTAGAATAGAATCGATTCTGATGTTAAAATCTAACAGCTTGCAAAGGCCCACTATTACATGCTCGCTTTTGCGAGGCGTGCTTGATAATTGAAGTACCGGTCATTATGAACGTTCCAGTATTTATTGACATTGCCGTCCCATATCAGGTAGTTATAAAACATAAAATTAGTGAGCAAAACTATTATCATGGTGGAGTTTTTGTATATTGTTAAAACTAAATGAAAATCTTGTATGTCACATATTGAAACAATCGTTACCTATTGTCGTGTATGTTCTTGGATGTAGGAAGTTATTTTCAAAGTGGGCATGTTTGACCAGCAGGAAAACAAATTAGTGTTATATATCAAACTGTATAACTTGATTTTCGTAACATTTAATACTTTCTAACGTATCCTAAGTGAGATTTATAATTTATTTTGTATACTTCCTTGCCACATCATGTAAAGCCCCCCCCCCCCCCCCCCCCCCCCAAGCTTCACAGTCACATCTCCATTTTCGCCTACTTCTTTATTATTATTTGCTGGACTAATAAGATTATAATAATTTTGAGATCATCCATTTGATTCTAGTCCTATACCAACTAGTTCAGTGTCCTCAATTCCTTTGTATTGAGAGTTAACTGACTATTTTAAAAAGCATTTGATATCTAGCTCTCACTCACCCAAATGCAGTAAGCACCACCATAATGTGGTATTTATATTGTCTGAAATACTAGGAAAAAAAAATCAAAATGAAAGCTTATTTTAGGGTATTCATGTGCTTCATTTCATCAGGATTTGGCAGATCTAAGCACCCATATTTTTTTCTTACCCACTGACTTGGGCAAAGTGAAATATTCCACACAGCTAATTTGCTCATGGTGTATTTATTTCAAATATCCTTCAGATATCGCAGACACAGAAAGAACAGATATATCCATACAAAGGTTGGCTAATAAAGAAGATTAAATAGTGAAAACTTAAATATTTTGGACATATTAAACGTCATGATAATTTAGAGAAGACAGTCTTGGAAAGGTACATAATGGGAAAAAAAGGAAGAGGAAGCAGACATCATTGATGATCTGCGAATGGACACATCAGCAGCAGGGCATCTTGCTTACAACTGAGAGGCCTTCAGGAGAGCTGTTAGGGAGGAAGAGTTCCTGACAGACTGACTGATATTTATTTATTTATTCCCTTACAGTCATGTAATCCAGTGTGTCTCACTATAGATAGACAAATAGTCACACTCCAAGGAGGCAGCTTTTCAGAACAGTGTGCCACTTTAAGGATAATGTACTATCAGTTCAGTTAGCTCTGCATCTCTGAAATGGGTTGAGTTATTAAGCGTGTTTACCCAGTCGAAATGCTCATTCTGTTGGATTATGTAGTTCAAGTTGATCTTTTTCATAGTTTTTTTGTTATCACATCAAGTGCTTTTTTGTTGTTTTTTTTATTTCATTTTTCATGAAAGTTTGGGAGAATCCCTTTTCTGTTAATAATTAATACTATGTAGTGTTCAACTTTGATGACAACTGACAAAACAAACAAGGCAGCTGAAATATGTATCAGTGAGGAAACATTGGAAGAAGTGGAGAGTTTTGAATATCTTGGATCACTACTAACTAATAATGGAGATACAATGAGGAAAATTAAAAGGAGGATATCTATTGCTCTTCATAAAGTAAAACAAGTAAAGAATCTGTGGAGAAGAACAGACAGAATTACAAAAATAAGATTTTTAACTCTTCCTCTGCCAGCGTACTTATATGAACACTTCCTGTTTGTTATGTTTCTGCCAACATATATATATACACTAGCTTTGTTTCATTAAAAACCTGATGTAACTTTTAACTGTAAACAGTTTAGTGCGCATGTCTAGTGACCCATGTCACCATTTTTTTTTATCGTTCTTAACAGTGGGGATGTTTCGATCGAATGAAAAAATATCAATTTTTTTGTGTGTGACATCGGAGGTAAACATGTCCCCCTACGACTAGACCACTGTTTGTGAATTTACCCGAAGTAGACTTAGACTATTAGATGGACTGGAGAAGTAGATAGATAATAAATAAATTACATTTAGAAGGTTATTTCAAACATTATTATATTTTTTAGTATGCCACACAACGGGTTTGGATACAAGTTGATCTAGGCATCACAGATGGACAGTAGTGCACAAATATCAGCTAAAATCATCACACTACATGTTTTTTCCTAAAAAAACTCTTAATTTATGAAATCTTCTTACATTTACATATATTGTGATGCATAATACATATACATAATACCTGGAAATAATTTGTTAATTCACTTTTATATCTATACCCCCTATACATATCAAGACCCGTGCTTTTTGTCTGGCCTTATCGGAACATCCTTGTTTGTTGCCTATGGCACGGAAAGAGTTAAGGGCATGCATCTTTCCCATCGCAACATATACCTGTGAGACCTGGACACTTAACAAAACAGCTGAGAAACACATAAATGCCTCTGAATGTAAATGCTACAGAAGAGTTCTTCAGATATTATGGACACAGAAAAAAAAAAGAACAAATATATCCATACTACAAGAACTTAATATTGAAGAAGGCTGGCTAGTAAAGAGGATTAAACAAAGAACTTAATATTGAAGAAGGCTGGCTAGTAAAGAGGATTAAACAAAGAAAACTTAAATATTTTGGACAATTAAACGTCATGATAGTCTAGAGAAGACCATCTTGGAAGGGTACATAATGGGAAAAAGAAAGAGAGGAAGACCAAGGCGAAGATGGGTGCAAGACATCATTGATGATCTGCAAATGGATGCATCAGCAGCAGGCCATCTTGCTTACAACCGAGATGCCTACAGGAGTGCTGTTAGGGAGGCAAAGTTCTACAAGGGACATGCAAATGAATGAATGAATGGTCAACTGGTTATTGAAAGAGGCAACATTAGATAAACACAGAAGATTACAATGGACCCTCAATACAATACTGGAGGACCTGACTTTGCCAAAATTTGTCTGCTGTCGAGCAGGCACAGAGATATACAAGATAAAATAGACAAGCTAACTCAAAATGCTAGCAAAATAGGATTACAGATCAGTGTAGGAAAGACAAAGTTAATAAAGCAAAATATGAACAATAGAAAATGAACTGAGAGTAGATAACAAGTTATTGGAGGAGTTCAACGAATTTGTATATTTTGGCAGTAGAGTAGTAGAAGATGGAGACAGCACAGAGAACATCAGCAGCAGACTTACTAGAGGAAACCTAGAAAAGTAAGCATGAAGATAAAAGTCAAGACATTTAAGAGTAATGTTCTAAGTGTACTACACCATGGAAGTGAATGCTGGAAAATCACCAAAACTATAGAAAACAAGCTGAATTCTTTCCAGACTAAATTTTACGAATAATTAGAAAAATATTTTGGACAAACGCCGTAAGAAACGATGGTTGGGACATGTTCTTTGGATAACTGATGACTCACTACCAAAAATATCTCTAAGATGGACACCAGAGGGGAACAGAAGTAAGGGTAGACCAAAGGAGAAATGGAGAAGAGCAACAGAGAGGATGTTAAGTAGTAGAGGGCTTATCTGGGCAAGAGCAGAAAAAAAGGCAAGGGCAGGCATTTGTGGAAAACCCTTGCAGAAGCCCCATTTGCCTTGGGCACTGAAGGTTCAGAAAGAGTATGTGCTCAAAAAAGTTTGAGAATCACTGTGTTAAGTGTTAAATTATGATTAACAGTTCTAATGAAGTAATTATGGGAATTATTTTTAGTCCACAACTTCATACATTTAATTAACATTCCTCTTTCATCGTCATATATAGGTACATTGAAGTAATGTGTTATTACAATCTGTACTTTTCAGACTTTGGAACTGAGGACATTTCTGAAGTCACTTGGTGCAGAAATTTCAGAAGAAAATGCAGAGTCTGGTCTGTCAACTGACTTGAAGAACATCATTGAGGCCAGCAAATTTTGTTGGAATCTGAACAATGACTCAGGTCAGTGAGTTGGACAAGAGTAGAAAGTGCTTTGAAAAGTGTCATGAAAACTGCATTTTGGACTAGTTATTTCACTATATTAAAATTGTCTTGATTTTTTTTTTTTAACTACAAAATATTCGTGATTAATGAGAATCTACTTATGTGTATTTTGTCTTGTTTGCTCTCAGAATGCCTGAATGTTAAACAAGAGTACAGGTAGTCTCTGAGTTACAAATGTCCAACTTATGAACAACTTGTAGTTATGAAAAACCCTTGTAAAGCCTTTTATATTGAAAATTTGAGTTGCATAGAGTGGTTCATAGTAACAAATTCTCTCTCTCCTTCTCTCTCTGTCTCTCCGAACCTTAAGCGCTCAAGGCACATAGGGCTTCTGCAAGGGTTTTCCCACAAATGCCTGTCCTTTGCCCTTTTTTTTTTTTCTCCTGCCCAGGTGAGCCCTCAATTGCTCAACATCCTCTCAATAACATTCTGCATGTACAGTGGTTCACTGGTTTCTTTAGTTTGTTTGTTTTTTTTTTTATGCATAGATAGGCACACTGTGTATTATATACTATTTAAAACTGAGGTTGGATATGAGCTACAAATTCAGCACATGAACAGACTTAGGAATGGAACTTGTTTGTGACTCAGAAACTGTCTGTATGTTATTTGCAAACTATTTGTAAGGCTGTTGTTACTGGGAGATTGTGGAAGGTATAAAAATTGCTAATATTTTCCAGATATAGAAATGGTCTTCAATGGCATCATCTCCCTTCTCCTGGTTGTACCAGTGCAGGAGGCAGAAAGTGTTGTAACACTCTTCTGCGAAAAAGTTGGAAAACTACCAGAGGGAGACAAACGAGCAGCTCTGAGACTCAGAATGTGAGTATCTAATAAATCAGATATTTGTGGACATTAGTATCTTTTTTAAAAGTAGCCTATTGGGAGCGGTAGGATGTTGTGAGATAACAGCTGGACTTATTAAGGCAGGAGGAAAGGAATGTGCTACAGTCTATCAAGCACTGTGTAAAAAAAGATGTGCCATTCAGGTATTTGGCCAAAAGAATGGGAAAAGAACTATATTCATACCACTGCCGAAAAAAAGGGTAACTTGAAGTTATGCACAAACTACAGAACTGTTGCCTTGATCAATCATAACAGTAAAATTCTATTAAAAATCATAATGGGCAGACTTCATAAGAAAATAGGAGAAATTAATATGATCCAAGCTGGTTTTAGACAAGGAAGAAGAACAAGAGGTCGTATGTTCAATATAAGATTAACAATAGAGAATTTAATGTGAATCTATATTTATTTTTTATAGACTGTTCAAAGGCATTTGATTGCGTACAACACCAGGAACTTTGGGAAATAATGGAAAAAAATGGGATTTCCAAGTGATACAATTAATATCAGTGCTATATCTAGACCAACAGGCAGCAGTAAGAGAAATAGTGAAACAACAGATTTGTTTGACATAAAACAAAGGGCCCATCAGGGGTGCATACTGTCATCTTAATTATTTAGCTTGCATACTGAAAATATGAGGGACATGAGAGAAGTTATGATGCCTTAAAAATTGGGAGGTTATGAAATACCATAGATTATACATGCTGATAACACAGTGTTACTGTCCACAACACAGAAAAGGAATAGAAAGACTAATTATGTCACTCTGTAAGAGTAGTGCAGAGCAAAACATTTATCTTAATGCAAAGTAAACTAAATTGATAGCAACTGATAAAACAAATAAGTCAGCTGAAATATATATCAGAGAAGAAAAATCAGAAGTGGTGGGGAGTTTTGAGTATATTTTACTAACTAATAATAGAGATACAATGAGGGAAATTAAAAGGAGGACATCTATTGCTCTTCAGAAAATAAAACAACTAAAGAAGCTGTGGAGAGGAACAGACAAAACTACAAAAATAGGATTTTTAAGGACATTCATCTTTCCCATGGCAACATATGCCTGTGAGACCTGAACACTTAACAAAACAGCTGAGAAACACATAAATGTCTTTGAATGTAAATGCTACAGAAGAGTTCTTCAAATATCATAGGCACAGAAAAAAAAGAACAAGTATATCCATACTATAAAACTTAATATTGAAGAAGGTTGGCGTAAACCAACTTAAAATTTAAGGACGGTTAAACAGAGAAAACTTAAATATTTTGGACATATTAAACATCATGAGAATTGAGAGAAGACAGCCTTGGAAGAATACATAATGGGAAAAAGAAAGAGGAAGACCAAGGCATAGATGGCTGCAAGACATCTATGATGATCTGCGAATGGACATATCAGTATCAAGGCATCTTGCCTACAACCGAGAGGCCTACAGGAGAGCTGTTAGGGAGGCAGAGTTCTACAAGGGACATGCTAATGACTGACTGACTGGGAGCAAAGTTGACAGTACTAGTGTGATGGAACATTTATCAGGACTAGCAAACCAGAGCTGACTTTTGACTTTTCTGAGCTCCAGGTTTATGAGTTTTCACTCTTTCTCCCTTGTGCCAGATAATGAAACGTTCAAGTCCTCTTCAGCTGTTCTACATCTCCGTACAGAATGTTGGTGATTGGGGAGTTTGGTATCAGGTTCTTCCAAAGATTCTTCAGTGCACTGCAGTCTGGCAGGTGGTTCTTAACAGTTTCTTCTTCTTCTTGTCGGTTGCAGTGCATGCCATGCAGTATGGTGTGTGGTCACTGGTCACTCTGTGTAAGTGCTTATTTGGGTGGTGTGTCCTGTTCACAACCTGAAGGTTGTGCATTGGTCTCTACAACATAAGCTGTTGATGTGGTCTCCAGGATTAAGCTTTGGCAAGTGTCCCTATTTCACAAAGAATATGTGTTCTTAACACAGTTGTTCCTAGGGAGACCAGAGCTGACTAAGACCCTGCTGCAACTTTCCAGCGAAGCTCTTAGTTCAGCCAGGCTGATACAGCAGCTATCCCCACAGTGGTGGAACTTGCTGAAGTGCTAGTGTTTTTGTGTTCACTGCTTTGGGTTTTCAAGCTAGTTCGGAGTAATTCACTCCATGTTCTTCTTCATCTTCTGCATTCAGTTTCATATTCTTAGCTTTCTAAACAGGGAGCTGGGTAGCCTTCATGAATCCTGCTGTCAGCAAGAGGTACTCCCTGTTAAATACAGGAAACTATTAGGCTATTAAACTGTGTGCTTGTTAATGAATGAAGCTGTTCTTACTTTTTTATAATAAATAGTCCATTTCAGCAATTCTTATGTTGTTAGGTATGAAGTATATATCTTGCCCACAGATCCCAGGAATTACAACAGCAACAACAGAGTAGCTTATTAATAGACTTCATGTAATTGGAAGATTCTTCTTCTTCTTCGTTCGCTTCTACCACCAAAACCGCACTGTGATCCTACTGAATTTACGCCTGTGGTCCTCGTTAGGTCCCGTGGTCCCCGAAAGGACCACACGAGATCCACGTGAGGACCACAAGGGGTTCAGAGTATCACAGGGCTTTAGCCTGTATTCTTGGTGGGTCTCGGAAGCGGGATTGCGTGACACCGTGGTTTTCATTGCACCAGTTTAGTCTAGGGTTGGACTTTCTCACCGGAAGACCTCGACGTGTTTAGGATATCAGTGCATCCCCGCTGGGTGAGAGGCGGTAGCCCCCCAGGCCAGAGTTGGACATTCTCACCGGAAAACATCGACATGTTTTGAGATACCCGTGTATCACTGCCGGGTGAGAGGTGGTTGCCCATCCAGTCCAGAGTTGGACTTTCTCACCGGAAGACCTCAGCGTGATTAGGATACGCAAACATCCCGGCCGGGTGAGAGGTGGTTGCCTATCTAGACTGCCCTGGTCCAGTGTCTCCGACTTCAGCATTTTGCGGTCGTGGCCGCTACCTTTCCTAGTTGTGACCAGGATGGAGCTTTTGTCCAAGAGGACGAATCCTCACCACTAGTGACTTCCACCCCTGGGTTGAGCTGGTTTAGGCATATTATCCCAGTATGGGCGTGTTTTGGACGTGACCGACCTCTAGAGCAGAGGTACTGTGACATGCATAGCTTTCAAGATTCACCCCTAGTGTGAGCCGGTTTAGGCAAAATTCACCAGTATGGGTGTATATCAGGCGTGACCGACCTCTAGAGCGGAAGTGGCATGACATGTCTAGCCATCAAATTCCACCCCTGGTGTGTGCCGGTTTAGGCATATTTCACCAGTGTAGGTGTATTTCGGACGTGGCCGGCCTCTAGAGCAGAGGTGCCGTGGTATGTATAGCTCTCGTAGCGATACTACTGGACATACCGATTAAACTTCACTTTATCCTTTCCACCACCTTTCCCATCGGCAACGCACAGCAACCTTTATTTCTTTTCCGCATTTCTTCCTTGACCGGGAGGAGCTTCACTCCACACGCGGCATGTGAAAAGTCTCGCCAGCAGTGTCTTAACCTCTGGGACAAGCCGGTTCATGCATTTCACCCAATATGACTGCACTCAGGACGTGGCCGACCTCCAGACCAGAGGTGCCGTGATTTGACTGTTTGCTTTGCTTTATCCTTTCTACCACCTTTTCTGCAGTGATGCTGCGCGGCAACCTCATTTGCACCTTTCTTCATTTGTCGGGAGGAGCACCACTCCACGCACGGCAACTGAAAAATCTCGCCAACAGTGGCAGATGAGCTACCAAACGTGCCACTCATCTACCCTAAGTATCTGGTTTTCAGGCGCCAGATATTCGCCCTCGCCCCTTCTCCTGTCAGTTTAAACAGTTCTGCCACGGGAAGGCCAGGAGCTGGACTTGACTGCCAGAGGCTGTTTGAGATGCATTTACAGTCCTTAGAACCAAATTGGAAGATAAATAACACAAATTATTTATTAATGGTTTTCTTTGGTAATATTTGGCAGCACCTTATTTCCTTGTTCGAGAGTGATAAATCCAAACTGCATTTACGTTTCTGCTGAGTATATTAATATGATGAAGGGAGAGTAATTTTGTTACATGAACTTTCAGGTTAAGCAACCTTTTCTACGGGCTAGAGGAGGAGGCCAGTGTACGATACGTTGTCCTGTGCAGCATGGTCAGACTAGCTGGTCAGAATGACTTGCTGTCTATGGTGCCTATAGATTTGGAAAAGGTAACCGTTTGAGCATTTTTTCTTCTGCAGAGATCATTGAGAAATGTGCAGTGTGTGTAGCAGGTGGTTAAAGTATGTTTGCATTCATTTAAACTTTTGTTACATGATTTCAAGCATCCAGCATTGCTTACCCTTGAAGTTAGTAAACTGTTCTCAGCTCCCCCTGGTTACATAACTGGGGCAGATCCATTTGTCTCCATAATTAAAACTCACTAGGTTTTTTTTTTCATTTAAATATTCTTGCCTGGGACTGCTGGCAATGTCATTTTAACACATCTGTGCGTGTTTTTATAGCTGTATCTGCAGTTCTGGAAGAGCAGCCGACTGATAATGTTGGTTATGGTCACCATTCTATGATGGTAGGCAGATGATCTCAATGTAGGGACAATGGATACGATCGCTGACTAGTACAGTCACTGCCTGGAAGGAAAGCAGTGGTAAACTATCTTCTGAAAATATACCAAGAAACCCAAACAGCACCATGGAAAGTCACATCGTTGATGATCTGCAAATGGATGCATCGGCAGCAGGCCATCTTGCTCACAATCGAGAGGCCTGCAGGAGTGCTGTTAGGGAAGCAAAGTTCCTCAAGGGACATACAAATAAATGAATGGATGAAATGATTCTGCAATTCTGTCACTTGCAATTATTCCAGCACTGTATTGCAGGATGTGGCTGCTTTAGATATTAATAGATGAATTTATGTTTGATTTTGCTAAAAAATAAAATAAAAGTCTTTTCTGTGCTAGTGAGACATAGGTAGTACTAGAGTCCACATTTACTTCGACTGGACATCACAGTAAAGTGTTATGTGGCCAGGCCTGGCTATTATTCCTTTCCCAAAATGCAAGAGGCATCAGTTATCCATTTTTACAGCCCAGTAGACTGGAATACCTCAGCCAGTGTTGAGCCTCCACAAAAAAAATGTGTAATTTGAAATAACTGTAAGCTACATCTAATACCATAATTTTCTAAGTTTGTTAGACTGTAGTTCCCACTTTGTCAGGGTCAGAGTAAGGCTGTGTAGTGTCTGTATGTGTAAACTGATGTTGCTAAGATACAGAGAGATATTTATTGAAGCGAGCAAATGGTTAAAAAAAACATAACATTTTGTTATACGAGTAATTCTTCATGTTGAGCGATTTTTTTTTTTTTTGGTTATGCAGAATCTTTCAAAATTGTTGATATTCTGAGCGGATGGTAAAATTTAACTGGAAAAAGGTAACTAATTTGATTACAAATATGTTTATTTCTGTTTCCATGATTTTTTTGATGAAGTACAGCTGCTTGACTAATATAATGGATGCTTAAATTGAGAAACTGAATTGAGATTACTTAGACTGGATGCTATAATGTGACATTTAAAATTATATGCTATGTACCTCTGGTGCTTACAGTCAGTTAGTCATTTGCATGTCCCTTGTGGAACTTTGCCTTCCTAACAACTCTCCTATGGGCCTATCGGTTGTAAACAAGATGCCCTGCTGCTGATGCATCCATTCGCAGATCATCAGCGATGTCTTGCAGCTTTGGTGGTTACTTGGTTATAAATTGAGCTCTGGCATCTACAACACATATGAAACTGATGCATTCTTTATCCCCCAGATCAAGCGATGGATCAATTTATGGGAGATCAGTTCAGCAAAAGTTCAGATGCTGTACAGAACATTGCATGAGTCTCTTATTGCCTGCAACATGCGGTAAATATGCATGAATATACAGTTGTATGTGTGTGATATAATTGTGTAGTGTCTGTGAGAGTAATTTCTAATGTGTAATTGTATGTGAGTCTAATAATTAAAGAATGATTTTGCATTGAGAGAATGGGTTAGTACAGTTGATTCCAAAGTTGGCCCTACACATGCATGTAATATAACAACAAAATTTTTAAGTGCTAAGGAAGTAGCTTGGGGTGGTAGAACATCAGATGTGACCTTGGAAATGGTGCTATCTAAGTGTTTTTCTTATCCTTTTTTTTCATTGTTCTTTTGCCTTTAGTTTTGTTTGTTTGTTTGTTTTTTTGTTTTAAAACTGGACTGTCTGAACTCAGATCTTGTGTAGCATCAAGTTTTTTCCTTGTGTTTTGGTCTCTACTAGACTTAAAACACTGTGACAAGATGCAACATGAAAATATGGGACATCCAAGGCGTACAGAATTACATGTCTGTTTGCCATTTCAGCCCATAGACATTTATCTCTCTCTTTTTTTTTTTTTTAACTATGTGCTTGTATAAATTCTTACATCCTTCCCGTGCCGCTAAACGTCACATAGGGCCCGCATGGTAGTTCACCAAGATTTTCTGTCTTCGGCAAATTTTTCAGTCTCATCAAGGGATGTTATGCCCACTAAACTGGCCTCTCAATGTCCTCTTTAGAGTTTCATGTGGTCGACCTCTTTTTCTTCGGCCTATTGTGTTCCATTTGATAGCTTGTCTAAGGATCCTCTGATTGTTTCTTCTCATTACATGACCGACATATGTCCATCTTATGTTTCTGATCACCCATGAGACAGATTGTTGTTTGCCCATCTGTCTTATCTCTGCCTTGTTTTTGAATTTGTTCTACTTTATACCAAGTATTTTCCTTAGGCATCTTGTTTTCAAAAGAGTAATTTCTTGTCTGTTTCTTTAGTTGTTTTCCAGCTTTTACATGCATAGATGAGGGTGGATATTACATTTGAATTGAATAATCTTAACTTGATTTTTTTACTTATAACTTTTAAATGCCATATTGTCTCAAGATTCTCGAAGGTCAGTGCTGCTTTTGCAATTCAGATTTTAACTTCCTTTCTGGTGTCACCATCCTGGTCTATGTAGCTGCCGAGATATGCAAAATGGTTTACTTCTTCAACAGCTGTTTCTTCTATGTATATTTGTCCTTCATGGTTAATGAGGTTTCATTATTTTTGTTTTATCTTTGTTAATTTCAAGTCCTATTTTACTAGCCATTGAAGACAGGGTGTCTATTTTTACTTGCATTGATTTCACATTGTCACCGATAAAAGTTATGTCGTCAGCAAAATCAAGATCTTCCAGTTGGGTCCCATGTACCCAATCAATGCCCATTTTACCTGTGCAGCATCTTTTCATTACGAAGTCTATGGGAATTCTAACAAGCAAGGGAGACAATATACATCCCTGTTTCAAACTGGAACCATTCACTCAATCCTTTTTCTGTGTTGACATATCCATTGTAGAGGTCACTAATGATGTTGACAATCTTAGATGGTATTCTATATATTCTTAAAATTTTCCATAATGTGTAAATTACAAAGTAATTAATGCAGTATGGCAGATAGGTGTACAAAGAAGAGAAAGGTTGATAAACATTCTGATGACTTTGTATAATCAAGCACAGCTTAAAGTGATGATGAACATTTCAGAACCTAAATATTATGCAAGTAAATTTCTTCCAGAATTTAGGTATACTATGATTGCATATTTAGCTCATATAAAATAAAGAAGCTAGAGGTTAACATACATCATTGAAAACAAAAGAAAATAATGTATGACGAGGGTAACAAACAAACTCTTGTATTCAAAGGGTGATGAACTTAACAAACAGGTCTGACACTCTATCCTTCATCCAGCTTACTATCTGAAACATTCAGTTTAAAACATGTATTAAATACATAACAAGCAGGAGTAAAATTTAAAATGCCATAACATTTTTATTCACCTTTTCTTCATGCATTCAGCTATAAAATGTAACCAAATATATGCCATTTTCACAGTCTAGTACATTCAGCATAGGTAAAACTTTATAGTGGTTAGTACACATTAATGGAATTAATGTAATTCTGTAAATAAATGGTGACTATTTGACAGGTCTAAAATGTGAGGAAAGTAGATATCATAATAGACAATATAATTAAATTCATGCATATAAAGTGTGAAGTAGAAGTAGAAAATATTACTAGTTTTACGTGGTATGGAAGGGTACTCCAGAAGTGAGCAGCAGAGCAGGTCAAGCTTTTTTAATACAAATCAAATCAAGGTTTTAAGAGAAGACACTTATTTAGACTTAGCTTTGTTTAGGATTAGACCACAAATAGAGCAGATCATTCTCAAACAGAATTCAGTGAACAAAGAAGAATGTAGGTGTGGCTAATTTATTTTTGAAAAGAAAAAAAAAAGCATTTGTAATTTGCATTAAAATACGTGGAAGTGAAGCAACAGCAATAGAAGTCATCAGGATCAGCAGAGTAACAACTGTGTCAAAAGCTGAAGAGACCTAGTCTTGCCTCCATGCAGTGCTCATAATAACAAGCTGTTATTTTTGCCTTGCCTGCCAAAATGTGTTACCAGCTTCTTGACCATCTCCCCCCCCCAATTGGGCAGAGCCTTGTGAGAAGCCTGCTTCTTGAGTCTACACTATCTCAGCTAACCACATTACCATATACCAGCAGTATGTAACTTACTGTTAACCCATAGCACCATCATCAGATAGAAAGAGGCATTATCAATTTAACAAGTATGAAATCTCCATTAAAAATAGTGCAAAATATAATGAGTAAGGATTGACTGTATTACTGGTACAAAATATGGTGAGTGAGGATTGACTGTATTTCTAAAAGTTTTCATGTGTGATTATTTCCATTCATACCTTTATTTAATTTTTGAGCAAAGTTGTAGATATTGGTTTATTTTAATTTGTATGGATTGTGTGGAGTGGGGTATGTGATGAGAACAGAAGCTGGTTCAGTTGATTATAAAATTTTATCAGGAACAAGAGTGACATTTTAAATTTATTCCCTTGTATGTAGTGTATCTCTAAATTTATTCCTTTGTATGTAGTGTAACTCTAAAACAGCCATGTCTGTTTATGACTTGAGTCATCCTTCAGCCCAACAGCATCTTCGTATTGGAGTATTTGAACTTTGATCTTGTGTAGCATCAAGTTGTTTCCTTGTGTTTTTGTCTCTGCTAGACTTAAAACACTATGTGACAAGATGCAACATGAAAATATGGGACATCCAAGGCTTACAGAATTATCTGTTTGTTTGCCATTTCAGCCCATAGACATTCAGTTATCATTTGAACAATGAATTTGATTTTTTTTTCTTTAATTCTGTATTATTTTGTTGTTTCTCGAGGCATCAAAAAATCTAATCTGTTTAATAGATGATCTTTTGAAAATTCTTGAGGTAAATGAGAATAATAATACACCATTGTAAGGAGGGGGGGGAATGTGTCCAAAGCAGGGTACCATGTGGTAGTTTACATAAAATGCGGTACAGAGATAGAAAGTCATACACAAGACATAGTCTAGTGAAAACTGATGCATGTGATTGAACATACTCGGTATGTGAAATCAATCTACATGGGGAGACCTTATCAAAAACTTCAGAAGATACATCCACAAGTGTAAATGTTATGTCATGTTCATCATTTAACCATTACCAATACTGAATGACTGATATGTATGTTCCTTTCATTGGACATATCTCTCCTTTTTTTCTTGTGTTAGTGAGATTGCTACAAAGGTTATGATAGAACTGTTGGGCACCTACACAGAGGACAATGCATCTCAGGCCAGAGATGATGCTCATAAGTGCATTGTGACTTGCTTGGCTGATCCCAACACATTTCTCATGGACCATTTGCTGTCCCTGAAGCCAGTCAAATTCTTGGAGGGTGAACTTATCCATGATGTAAATTGTTTTTTTTTTGTTTTTGTTTTTGTGTGTGTGTTTTTTCGAGTTGTCTATGCACTGAAATATGAAAAGTGGTGAAATGTTACCACGGATTTAAAAAATCAGTTATTTTTTTGGAGGGGGTGAGGATGTGCTCAAGCTGAATGAGATAACAGTCAGTGACTCCACAGCTGGTTGGTTGTGTCAGGGTTGGAGAACCACAGCCAGCCAAGACTATGTTCCAACTCCCTGTGGTGCCCCTGGAAACAGTCAGTGACCCACAGCTGGTTGGTTGTGTCAGGGTTAGAGAACCACAGCCAGCCAAGACTATGTTCCAACTCCCTGTGGTGCCCCTGGAAACAGTCAGTGACCCACAGCTGGTTGGTTGTGTCAGGGTTGGAGAACCACAGAGAGCCAAGACTATGTTCCAACTCCCTGTGGTGCCCCTGGAAACAGTCAGCAGTCTGGTCAACTGAGTAGGGATTGAATGGGGAGACAAACCTCAGTCCTAAAACTACATCAAGTTGAAGCTGGATGTGGTGGCCTACCAGGCACATGACTGCAACACAGTGCAACCACCGCCCTTTTAAGGGTGAATGATGAAGAAGACATATTTTGTTTCTTCTGTTCATTTCTTTTCATTTGTGTAATAAATTTTTTTTTTGGAATGGTCATGTTTCCTTCTGTTCTTACACTTTCTATTTGAATGTTTGAACTGCCTTTCCTATAGTGATGTTTTCCTTAATTCATATCAAAATGTTGATATTGTGAAGAGTCGAAATTCAAAATTCAGACTCCGGCTTCAATGCATTCAAGACAACCCTGTTGCTCAGCCGCATGTCGCAGCATCCATTCAAGAGTATATTTGCTAATAGTTCCTGTAAAATGTTGGTTTATGATGTGTTTTCTGCCGCACAGTTCGGATTTCCTGCCAGCACCTTTAATTTGTCCTAGCTTCAGCAGTCTTTTCACAGCTACATTGTTCTTCTATTCCTGCTATTCATTCTCCCACAGTCTGTCCAATACAGCCTTAGCAATGTTCCCCCTTGTCCATTATCAGTCTGCCATTTATTTTGGCCTGTCCAGCAAGTCTGTCTGCCACATCATTGCCACATACTCCTGTATGCCCTGGACAGTAAATCAACACTAGGCTTGTCACTGCTAACAGTGAAGAGTCATCTTCCTATTAGAGAATTTTTCTTCTGAAGACCATATCTGAAAATTCTTGACTCGTTGATGCAGCTGTCTTCTTCAGATTTGTGAAAATCTTGACATTGTCTCTGACCCTTCAACTTGTCTTCATTGATTACATCTAAACATGCATCAGAGTATTGATGATTGTTTCACTTTTCAGCTTTCCTTTATTTTTTAGTCTCTATTAAAGTTCTTTTGTATTCTTTCAGCATTCTTTCATTATAACTAGGTCTCTAAATATAAACTAAATCAATCTTTTTTTTCAAATTGAATTATTAGAACTGCAAGAGTTAAACAACAAAATACTGATGCTTCTGATATTTATCCATATTGGATACACATCTTCATGTTAAACAAAACTCTTTGTTGTTTTATACAGATTTTGTGTTTTATTTTACACACACGTGCCTTAATGCTATATTTGCAAATCCATCTTTCACAGCTTCTGACAATATTTGTGTCAGGTAAACTTGGCCAATATCAGCAGTTCTACAAAAATCACACAGATTTCATCAATTCACTTGGTAAGATGCATGATTGTTTTTTATTTCTTTAAGTTCATTTTACATGAAATAACATGTTTAGACCTGAAAGTGAGTTTATAAAGTTCATCCTGGTTTATGTCAAGGTCCATTTCCGTTCGAGCAAAGATGATTGTTCTAGCAGGTCAGTACAGTTTTGAGAGATCATTGATCTGAATGATTTTGTACTGTCCCTTCCTGGTGCTGCAAGTTGTTCTCCTTCATTCTGATTTATTAGATGGAGTTTAGTGTGATTCCCATTGTAAAGCTGTGGTGGAGCCAGTTCAGAGGCCTCATTTCTTGGGTCTCCTCTTGAACTTGAAGAAAACCAGTTACATCCTTTTCTGATATGATGTGTGCCCTGGAAGCAAATAATGGCATCAGTGACAGGGAACACAATTGTGCAGTTTCAGTGAGATCAGGAAAGCACCACCATGGATAGATGTACTTGTACGACCTCCCTGTAACTGCAAGGTGTTGTTCTTTGCAGCTGATGCTGTAGAGGTGTTGAGGCACAGCATCACATCGGCGTGGGAGCGGGTTATGGCAGCTACTTTTTCAGTCCCGGAGTACAACTAAAAAGCAGGGGATGTGCAATGCTTCTTTAGCAGACTCCACCACTATGGGGACTATGGCGATCCCTGCCCTGTTAGTCAGGCTAGGCCTGTTATTGGGGGTACACCGGAGAGGTGGGACAGGGTCTTGGTCAGCTATAGTTCGCTAACCCTGATGCTGGCATATCGGCAATGATCGCTGATTGCCTCATCGGACAAGCGTATCCAACTTACCCCTGTGGATAGATGTCCAATATGATAGTGATGATGATGATGTGGATGTTTAGAAGAGTAGAGCTTTTCCTAATCTTCTGTGACACATAGCAAAACATTCATACTAAGAGTGGTGAGAAGCATCTGGATAGATCACCCACAAAAGAGATGGAGGGAGGAAACTACAGAAACCCAAAATATGCCATTGTATAAAGCAAACTACTAAGCTCTGTCAAGAAGTCTGTCTGTCCTCTCAGCACCGAAAGGCATATGTTAAAATTATTTATAACAAAAGTAGGAACAGCTTTATTAATTAACAGACGTGCAGTTGTGTTTACATCTCAGTCATACAAAAACATACAGAACAAAGAAATATGGAAAGAAGATAAAATAAAAATTCCGCATGAATGCTTATGCAACAAACAGGATTGGAAAAAAATTGAAAAAGAAAAATAGACAAAAAAGGAGTACTTTGCGGTGACTTGCAAGAAGCTGTATACAGGAGTGCATATGATAGAGTATTGTGAATGCTTAAATAAAGACTTAGGATGTGTGATAGTGGTGGTGTTGTAGAAAAGAGGGGGTGGAGAAAGTAGAAAGGAGAGAGAGAGGGATACAATGGTAATCTAGCCAAGAAAAAGATGAGTGAAATAGATGAATGTGGTTGGGGTAGAGTTTGTAACCTAGTACAGTGAGGGAGTTATGGAATATAAATTACAGTTGAGGAAAGAGTAGGACTTAGTTGAAAGGTGGTATGATTGTGGAGAAAGGGAACATTAAGTGTTGCTGAATTGAATGTCTAGTTCAAACCATGTGGTTCCAGTATCCCATATTTCTGAATGTAGTAGTTCTCAAGTGCCAGGTAGCTTTTGTCACTAGAGTGACATTAGTTTAATGTCTGTTACCAGAAAGTCAAGATTTGTCACTGTGGTTAGGTTTGTTGAAAGGCACAGCTTAAGATAGTGCTGTGTTACTTACATTACAGAATATAAAACAAAAATGATTATACTTCTGAGATGTAATTTTTACTTCGATCATTGTATATAATGCAGAACAGCTATAACCCCATTTACTTAGATTGTTGTATATACAAAACAGTCATTATAATTCTAAGGCACAGCTTACTTAGATCGATAATACAGAACAATTATTTTACTCTTCTTAAAGGGCCAACACATGAGGAAAACTTGCGCAAAATGAGATTCCTAACTTTCATGCAGATGTGTGAGAATAGAAAGGAGATGGACTTCAGTGTTATACAAGAAGAGATGCAGTTAGATAAAGACCAAGTGGAGGAATTTGTCATTGATGGTTAGTACATGTGAGTTTGTGTGATAGCAGAGGAAACAGAAATCCCCAAATGGTATCTCCTACCTAGTGTATTTACTATATGAGCTAGATGATATGCATGTCATAATAGCAAAAAATGCTGGAAATGGTCCTGTGCTTGAAAGAGACCTCAACATTGCTAAAACAGATGGAGAAGGTGGGCAGGAAGGGGTGTAGGAGCCAAGGCTACCCAGTGTAGAAGTGGAAATGAGTAGCATTCAGCACAGCTGGGGCACCGTACAAAAACTGGCTGCAGACCATGAGAGTTGAAGAGAAATTGTTGCTGCCCTGCATAATCCCACCTGGTGTACTGGGCAGTGATTGCTTAGCCAGTTGCTGACCAAGGGCATGGATGGATGAAGTGTATTTACTGCAGTCTGACTTCAGTGATGTGGATGAAAGTATTTTACTGCAGTTACCGAGCCCACAGAGACCCGCTGTCTCGATATGCTCCAGAGAATTAGAGAAGCTAGCCAAGTTCATTATCCATGTACGATGTAACTTTTCTTATAAGATTTTCAGTGTGGCTTTAGACGCTTTCTGGTTCATGGCTGCATCGAAGTCCTACAACATAACAGAGTAAAGAAGACATAAACAGAGTAAAATCCTTGTTCCCATGTCATTAAGGCATATTGGGGACACAGTGTCGGCCCTGTGTTTCCACAACCTTCAGAACATGAAAGTATGATATGTTCAGTATCGCACCTGACTGTGTTTACCTTCCCCGTTTTCTCTGGTGCCCATTTTTAGAGGCTGGGTGGCTCCCAGGGCCTTTTTCATGCGTACCAAAAGAAAAAAAAATACCACACTGGGACTTGAACTTAATACCACTGGATTAGTAAACTGAGTGTCCAGCCAATCAGGCTGGGATAACAGTGTAAAGGAGGTGAAACTTAAGTTGGAAATATTGTAGAACTACTGATTCATAACAAGATTTCTAATGTTTGAACCTATGCCACTTAGATACGCTTTAAGTGTTGTGAGAATAAATACTGTGAACAGATGCAGTGAAGATGCAAATATTGCGGGACATGAAAAATTTGATGGGGACAAAATACAGTAAGAGGTTTGTAAGGGCAACATGTATGCTGACTCGTATCTTCCACTTTGTGGCCTGATCTTTCAGTGCTGAAGACAAAAGCTGTGAGAGCAAGGATAGACCAGATCCAAGAGAAAGTCCTCATCAGCTCCACAACCTTCAGAACATTCAGCAAGCATCACTGGCAGGTAAGGGGCAGCCGAGTACTGTGACTGTTGTTTCTTAAATGATACTTTGACTGCTCTATAGGTTTTAGGTACTTAGAAGTTGAGAGTAGGGACTGTTTTTTCTCTAAAGTGTAGTTTATCAATTAACACACTGACATCTGTGTGTATAATGCACCGTGATTGTGCCCTGCCTTGCAGGCAGTCTCCCTGACCATGTGTGTCAGGGACAAAATTATGTTGACTGGACCTCGATTTGATCTTACTCCTTCTATTTGAACATTTAGTTCATGATTTGAGCAGCTCCTGAACTTCCTACAATCTCTGACTTGCTGATCTCTTTACGTCATCACTTTGAAAACATGACAAAAATGATATAGCTTACCACACTTCATTACAGTCAGAATTTATATTTTCTGGTTTAGAAGAGAGCAGAAAGGCCCATTTCACATTTTTTTAAAAATGCTAAAAAAAAAAAAAAAGAAACTGTAAGAAATATTTGTAAGGCAAGTTGTGAAGTGGCTTTGTCATGTTGTTCAGACTCCAACTCTGGCCAGAGCTGCTCTAGGTAACTTGGCTGTTCAGCTGTAACAACTGATAGATGTATGTTTTATTAGGTGCCTTAATTGTGACAGTAACAACGTGTGTTTGCATGATCATTGTTGTTTGACTGAGGGGGGGGGGGGGGGAACTGAAAATTTCTGACTTTCAGAATATTAACTCAGCTTCTCTTTCCTGCAGATAATTCGACAGCATCTGGCCACTTGGCAGGAAAATCTGAATCGTCTGGATGTCAACTTTGAGAACATGTCACTAATCCAGTCACAAGTTCAGCAGCAATAGACACTTTTTAAATATTCATTTTCTTTTTTTTTTTTGGGTGAAATGCGACTTCTGGTTATGGGGAGGGGAAAATATGTAAATGTTAACTTTCTCCTTTATTCGGTCATGGAGTTTTAACTATAGAATACTTTAATAAATTTCATTCTGTGACAGTGTATGAGAGAATGTCTTCATATGTTAACAGCAGTCTGACCACATACAAAAGAACTTTTTGTCACTTTTTTTTCACCACCGCTCAACAGTCACGCAAACATTTCCAGACCTCTAATCTTGCCAGGATACTTGTGCATTTTCATTTTTCAAATTCCGCATAGGCTGGTCACTTGCTCTAAAGTCATAGAAGCTTTGCTAGCTTTTGAGCATACACAGGCGTTCCTCTTTTCCACATGCTAGCACTGAATCCTATTTTATACTGAAACAAAACAACCAGTTGTAACTGCAACTGTTAAAAAAAAAAGGGCCTAGCTCTGCTACTGGTCCTGAGGAGCAACCTTATCACACTCAGGGGATGCCCATATTTTTTTTTTCAGCCTTTGTTATCAGGATGTTCTTCAGTGTTTGTAGAAAAATGATCCCAGTGTTGTGATGGTTGTGTATTGCACCTGATCTGGCATTTAGTTGGGATTTAAAAGCACTGCCCTTGGTTATATGTAACAGCAAGTCACTCATGGTAGGTTCTTTGGAGGAAATTACTTAGCGACTGTTCCTCAGGTTGTGTGATGGATCTGTACAAGTCCAGTTTGTCCATTTAGAACAAATAGTCTCTTCTTCGTTTGCACTGTCTGTCTATATCTGCAGTCCTGTCTCTTGGACAAATTTCACTGTTTTGTGTAATTCATGTATGGAACCGTAGAGCTTATCTTCTTTAGTGGTTTCACTGGGCCAGTAATTACTGCTCAGTGTCTCGTAGTTGGTGCAGTTTTGGAGGATATGTTCCACAGTTTGGGGCACCTGGGCACATGTACAAAGAGTGGTAGTGCCAGCCTTAAACTTTGTATACATATGACTTCGGAGTCGGCTGTGTCCTGTTCGGAGACGGAAAATGGTGACTTGTTCCTTTCTGTTTAGCATGTGCTAGTCATCATGTGGTGGTGTTTGTGGCTTCCTGTAGGTTTTTATCATGCTTTTTTTCTGATTATAGGTGATTGGTATGTCTGGCTGCTCCATTTCAGTGCCCTCTTTGGCCAGATGGTCAGCTTTCTCATTGCCTGGTATCCCACAGTGGGACGGAATCCACTGAAAGGTGACTCCGTGTTGTAAGCCAGTTTTTGACAAGGCATCCTTAAGGTCTGGTAGTTTGTTGCACTGAAGAGCTTCCAATACTGATCTTGCATCTGTGAGAATTACTACGAGGCACGTATCAATTCTGGAGTCTGATATTTTTTCCAACTGCAGCAATAATTGCCCTAACTTCTGCATCAAAGTTGTTGCAGTATTTTCCAGTGGGTATGGAAATCTTGTCAGTGGTGTTTGGATATTCAATATGTGCTCCTGCCCCTCCATTCTTTATGGCATTGTGTGCAGATCCATCTGTATACACACATATCCAAGTGTCACATGGATATTTGTCATCTAGAACACTAAGTGTGGCTGTTGATCTTACAAGACTGCTCTGCATCTCACCATTTTGCACACCTTTCACTTCAGTTTGAATAGTTATTTGAGAACAAATGGTAATTTCAGGTAAAGTACCAAAGTGCAGTAGTCATCCAAATAGAAATTCTCTGACAGAAGTATATAAACTCAGTTACTTTGGAGCAACCACAAACAGCAGACTGAAATAAAGTCAAGGATAGGAGAGGTAGAAGTAATAAAGTCAAGGATAGGAGAGGTAGACGTAGCTTTTTATGACATGAAGAAGATGAGAAAATAACTAACATATGAGATCATGTCAAGACAATAAGAAAATAACTAGCATATGAGATCATGTCAAGATAATAAGAAAATAACTAGCAATGAGACCATGTCAAGATAATAAGAAAATAACTAGCATATGAGATCATGTCAAGACAATAAGAAAATAACTAGCATATGAGATCATGTCAAGACAATAAGAAAATAACTAGCATATGAGATCATGTCAAGACAATAAGAAAATAACTAGCATATGAGATCATGTCAAGACAATAAGAAAATAACTAGCATATGAGATCATGTCAAGACAATAAGAAAATAACTAGCATATGAGATCATGTCAGGACAATAAGAAAATAACTAGCATATGAGATCATGTCAGGACAATAAGAAAATAACTAGCATATGAGATCATGTCAAGACAATAAGAAAATAACTAGCAATGAGACCATGTCAAGACAATAAGAAAATAACTAGCATATGAGATCAGGTCAAGACAATAAGAAAACTAGTATATGAGATCATGTCAAGACAATAAGAAAATAACTAGCATATGAGATCATGTCAAGACAATAGCAAATGGATGTCCTTAAAAGTGAGAGAAAAAAGTGCTGTTTAGAGCCAGTATTATATTATGCCTTCGAGTCGTGGACATTAGACAGATGAACCAGAAAATTTTTTACAGTTAAAAGTAAGTCTGAAATAATGTTAACAAAAATTGTAAGTGCAGTAGTAGTTTTAATTGTAGGGAACTGGTATGTCATGTAAAGACATGTAGTGGGAGATGCACTATCCTCCAGTCAACTTGTCCAAAAGAGAGATACCTGAACCCAGATATTCTCTACCTGCAGGAAGATGCACACACAAGTGCAGGGTTTTACAGTGCATTGAGAATTAAACAAATGTTCACATAAAAATCTCAATGTGCTTTGATGAGAGCTCAAGCTTGATGCAGACTTGTCCCCCAAAAAATTGAACAATTTTGGTCACTTAGCATTTTTGTGGAAATTTGTATTGAAAAATCTCACCAGTATTTGAGAAAGATAATTTATTCCATTGAAATTCAGTTTGCTTGACCAAAGGATTGTGGGGAAAAAAAAAAGCCAAACTAATCAGTGATGTGTTGTTTCTTTGTTAATATCTTTGTAAATTGTTTGGTTATGTGTTTTAAGAGTTTTTGAGAGTTTGAGTCTTTAGTGTTGGTGCCTTGGCACAGTTTTTTGTTTGTTTTCAATGTGTGAATCCAAAAGTAATCATTTTAAATAATGCAGTCTGTGGTAAATAGCTTGAAAGATGGCATGAAAACATCACAATTTACAGCATACTGGCTTCTCAAAGTGGACACAACTACTCTATCACTCTAATCAACTTAATTGTACAAATGGGCACTCTGAAATTTTTTAAAAACAAAATGTTAACTCCATGCCCCTAGGAGATGCAGTGCTGATGCCCGTCTTTTTGTTGACTTCTCAGCATCACGTCTGGCTGCCTTTCTCCAGCTCCAGAAGGAGGCTGGTGAGACTGAGGCACTCTCCATCCAGACTAGAAGTGTCAAACTTGCCCCAAGAACAGCCACATTGCTGAGGCACCCATGCTCAACTTATGTTTTATGCCATTTAGTGTTGGTGATAATGTTTCTCCATCTTGTGCAACCCTTGGTATCTCCGATCAGTTCAGATGAACTTGCTTTTCTTTCCCCATACTATTTGACCCCTCTGAGATATTTTTCTTGTCCTGCTCATTTTTTCCTTGAATTTTCCTGTCATCACCAAGTTCTCCAACTTTTCTCATGACATGTCCAAGAAATTCTGGCTTTTTTCTTTCAGGATGTCTTCATTTATTTTTCCATCCATCTGTCGCTCTTCAGAAAGTAAAACAAATAATCTGTGAAGAGGAGCAGACAGAACCACAAAAATAAGATTTTTAAAGGCATGAATCTCTCCCATAGCAACATATGCCTGTGAGACCTGGACACTTAACAAAACAGCAGAGAAACACATAAATGCCTTTGAATGTAAATGCTACAGAAGAGTTCTCCAAATATCGTGGACACAAAAAAGAACAAATATATCTATACTACAAGAGCTTGATATTGAAGAAGGCTGGCTAGTAGAGGATTAAAGAGAGAAAACTTAAATATTTTGGACACATTAACGTCATGATAATTTAGAGAAGACCGTATTGGAAGGATACATAACGGGAAAAAGAGGAAGACCAAAATGAAGATGGCTGCAAGACATCGTTGATGATCTGCAAATGGATGCAGCAGGCCATCTTGCTCACAACCGAGAGGCCTACAGGAGTGCTGTTTGGGAGGCAAAGTTCCGCAAGGGACATGAAAATGAATGAATGATCCAGGGTATTTGCTGCATCTTTCTCCAAAACCACGTTTGTTGCTTCTCATCTTTTCATTAACTTCCAGGTTACATGAGTATCGGCTCTATATGGTACTGTAATACTACCTTCACTTTTAGGGACATCTTATTTGTTGGTATTTTCTTCATGTCATAAAAAGCTACTTTTGCCTTACCTGCTCTTGATTCTATTTCATTTGTACATTGCCATCAGTTGTTTTGAGGTAACTGAATTTATTTACTTGTGTCTGTGTTCCTGTTTGAAAGGATGCTGCACTTTGATATATGTGGTGTGTCCAAGTTCGGTGAATGGTCCAATATCTCAGTGGCAACATGGGCCAGGTGCGTGGCCATGCACATGGCTATCCAGAGACATGCCCAGAAGTGCCGCCTAGCGTGGAGTAGACGTGGCCAACAGGGTAAACCCGCTGCGGTCAGTCCAACGTCATGTGAGAGGTAAGGTCACAGTGCAATGAGACCAACAAGTGAACATCAAATTCTGCTACAAATTGGGGAAAATGGTGACAGAGACACATGAAATGTTGGTACAAGACGGAACCAGTGAGCAGAAAATGTTTGCAATTGGTTCAAATGGATAAGTAGTGGATCTGATCCCAGTATGTGTCGCACAAGCTGACAGATGAACAGAAAGCAAAACAGATGGAAACCTCTGGAGATTTCATTACCATGTGTGACCAGGATTCATCCTTTCTGCGAACCATCGTCACAAGGGATGAGACCTGGTGCTACTTGTTCAATCTGGAACCTTCTTTTTGTTTCTCAGCCTGAAAATTGTCATGTAAGGCACACGTTTTGCGGACGTGGCAGCAATCCAAGAACATGTGACAGTGATTCTGCAATCGATTCCTAAAAGAAGGCCTTTACTGACAGTTTCCAGAAGCTTTATAAAAATGTGTTGTAAAGGATGGCAATTATTTTGAAGGCCAATAAAGGTTTGTTTTCTGATGCCATTCACCGAACATTTTAGATACACCTCATATTTGCTCTCTTATGATTGTTGCCATCAAAAACTACTCTGGTGATCCAAGAAATGGATAAATATCACCTAGACGTCCTGGGCATCAGTGAAATGCGATGGCCATAAGCAGGGAAAAAGATTGGCCGAAAACAATAAGTTAATCATACATTCAAGCAGAGACAATGGGAAATATCACAAAGGAGTAGGCATAATAATGTCAAATGCGGCAGCAAAGAGCCTTACAGAATGGAAAACAGTGAACAGTCGCATATTAAGATATGATTCCAAATAAAACATGGAAAAATGACAATCATACAATGCTATGAACCCATGAATGATGCAGATGACGCAATAAAAGACACTTTCTATCACCAACTACAACTCGCTAACAAAGTTCCCACGCATGACATCTTAGTTGTCATGGGAGATTTTAATGCCAAGGTAGGAAAAGATGGGGAAAGGAGGGACTGATACAGTAAATCAGAATGGAGAAGGATTCATTGAATTATGTCTAACAGAGGGCACGGTCATTGGAGGAAAAGTATTTCCACATATAAAACAACATGGATATCTCCAGATGATCAAACAAGAAACCAGATAGATCATTTTTTGTATTAGAAAGCAATTCACATCTCTAATAGATGTAAGAGCATATATGGGTGCAAATGTCAACAGTAATCACAATCTGTGTATAGGGAAACTAAAACTGAAAAGCCAACACAAAAAAGCAATAAAGATAAACTGTCTACAGGATGAAAATACTAAGAGTAATTTTAATCTAGAACTTACCAAACAGTTTGCTGCATTCAGTGAGGTAGAGGAGACGGATATAGATGAATTATGGCATTCTTATAGCGCAGCTATAATTTACAGCAGCTAAAACAAGTGCTGGACTGCAAACAACAAATAGAAAAGCATGGATATCAGATAACACATGGAAATCCATACATGAAAGATGGGCAGCCAAATTAGCCATGTTGAATGTAAAAACAGACCTTGAAAGAGATTTGGCAAAAGCAACATACAAAGAACTAGACAATAAAGTAAAAAGTTCAGCTAGAAGGGATAAAAGAGAATACATGGACAATATGGCGAATGAACTGGAGAAGGCAGCAAAAACTCTATATAACATACAAAAGAGACTAATAGGTACTATTGCATCCAAAGAAAAACCAATCCTTAGCAAAACATGCACACTTTTAACATCAAGTAAAGACCAAAAGCAAAGATGGGCTGAACACTTCCAAGAATTACTTAATTGACCACATCCAAAAGAACTGATAAACCTTGGAACTGATTTACCATTCCCACAACTAAATGTAAATCTAGATGAAATTGCATGAAACTGAAACAGCAGTGAATCTAATGGTTAACAACAAAGCTGCAGGTGAAGATGAAATAACGGCTGAAATGTTGAAAGCTATTAATATAGACAACATGAAACAACTATAGAGAATATTCAATAAAGTTTGGAAAGAAGAACAATGGAAAAAAGGAATCATTGTTAAAATACATAAAAAAGGCAACCTTAGCGATTGCAACAACTGGAGAGGAGTAACCTTACTATCAGTTGTGTCAAAAATATTTTGCAAAGTTATTCTGAATAGAATTCAAGATACAGTGGATGCTGCAATGAGTGAACAGGCAGATTTCGAAAAGGGAGAAGCTGTCTCGACCAGATCTTTACTCTAAGAATAATACTTGAAGAACATATTGAAAAGCAAGGAACATTAATCCTGAACTTCATGGACTTTAAAAAGGCATTTGATGGCATACACAGAGAATCATTATGCTGTTTTGCTGTAAATCTCTTTATTCTCTCTTTAATAATCTTTCTGCGAACTGCTTTCATGCTCTGCTTATTAGACAGTGTCATCTGCACACCTCAGGTTATACTTGGCATAACTTGTGTTAAAAAGTAGCCTCCAAAATCATAGCCTGTGTCTGCTTGCAATGTGGGGCTGTCACTGCCCATATTTACAAAAGAACAATGTAAAATAATGCTGAAAGAAGTAAGAACAAAAACAAAAAGCGCACATCACAAAATCCAGATAAATGATAAAAATGCTGAATATAAAGATGCAGCACAGATGATACCGAAACAAACAGCCAACGCATGTTTCACTGTAATGTTTACTCATACAACTTCGCAATAATAACATATCCTATAAAAATATGTACATGTGGTTAAAAAGACACATCACGTAACTTTTTTTTTACTTGTAGCCATTATAAGAAACAAAATGTCAATAAACACAACTCACAGATTAATAGTGAGTTTTGTGCCAATCAATGCACTATCACTGCAGTTCTGAAGCAAACACAAAATTTGTAGCTTAAAAAAAAAGATATGTGGAAAAATGTTAAAACTGGCCATTTAAAAATCGAGTTAAATTTCTGGCAACAGAGGGAGGTGTCTCTAATAACTGGAGTCTCCAGGCAATTTGAATATTTTAAAGTGAAGTGGAAAAGTCTGCTCCCTAATGAGGTTTCTGTGACATGCACAGATGGATGATGTTCTCTGATATAAGCTTTTCAGACTAGATCAACAGACTCAAACATCCGAGAGATTCTAAAGTAGTATTTAAAATATTTTCACCATAAATGTCCGGCTTAAATGCTACAATAAATGTGCCCACTCCATTATCCACACAAACTTTTAAACAAAACAGTATTTAGGTCATACACATCACAGGCCATTATTTAAAGAGACATAAAATATCTAAAACAATCCAAACAATATGAAAATACAGAATTAAAATATGTTACAGCCATATTTGTTCATGAACAAACTGAAAAGGGGGAAGGAGGGTCAACAATGAACCAAAACTGGGAAATTGCCAAGTTTTCCTGACCTAAGTATTTTATTTATTCAGATCAGAACTGCCACAAAAGTGGGATTAACAAATTTGATCTATTTACCGTAATTCCCTCCTTCTGACGGGAATTCCTCTATATCTGCCTGGACAACACATACAGACATTAAAAGAGATGTAATACGTTGATACAAATATATTCTGCAGGAGTGAAGAACACCACAGAGAAAACTAATGCGGCAAATGCTTATATCAGTTCAAGGGAAGCATGATAAGGATGTACACCAACTCCAAAAGTATACAACTCAATATAAGACACTGATACACAGTTTAAATAAGATGTCTGTCGAGTGAGAGCTCAATCTCACAGATACAGTGTTGCACATTCTTCAGTTCACTTTCCATCATGCTAAAAAAACTGCTGAATTACAATCTTCATCTCAAAAGATTGGGAGAGCAGAGATAAACTTTATATTTTCCCACACTTTCAATGCTGGGATACAAAGTAAACATTTTCCCACACTTCTGATGCTGGAATATAATGTGATCTTTCATATTTTAAGCATTAATTTTCTTTTTAAAAAAATGAAATGTTGAATAAATGGGGAAATGTTTCACAAAAATCATTTAAAAATGAACCAATACATATGAGAAATCTTCAGATATATTTCCCTCTAGACCAAGAATGCATAGGCAGAAAAATCAGGCTCTGTAACTTTTCATTCACCATCAGTTCACTAAAGGAAATCTGAAATGTTCTAAAATATTCCAATGATTTATTCCTATGCATACAGCTGGCCATGGATGATAGAAAAACAAATAAGTGTCTTGCTCAAAAGGGAAACAAATCTCTAAGTGAAGAATGACATGTTCTTGTGTAGTCTACATCAAACCACTGGCCTGTTCTGCATCATGTACCCGTTTCCATACCATTAGGGCATATTGTGGATAGCGTGTTAGGTCCGTATTTCCACGACCTTCGGCACATGAAAGTCTGATGTGGTCAGTACCACACACCTGGCCACATTTACCTTCCCAGATTTCTTTGGTGCCCATTTTTAGAGGCTTGGTGGACCCCAGGGCCTTTTTTTCTTCTTGGGCGTGTGCGAGAAAAAAAATGCCACTGCTGTGACTGAAGCCAGTACCACTAGATTAGTAAACCGAGGGCCTAACCACTCAGCTGTCAGATTATCTACCTACAACTGATATACCTGCCAGCTGTTGGTAACTGCAGCACATGAGGCTAACAATTTTATGCTGCTTTCAGGAAACTTAGTTAACAAACTACCAATCCACGTTTACATAGCTAACACCGTAAGCAGGTTTCTACAGTAATATAGTTTCTTTGAAAATAACAGCAGCTGTTCTCCCAGTCCATTAAATTAATAATGAGTGACACTATTCAATGATGACCAATATTTATGTTTCATAAAACATCGACTGGACAGCGACACTAAAATTCTTTCAAATTTATAGTGTCATCATTTGTATGCTTTGAAACAATATAATTTTTATAACAATACTCTTTTTTTTTTTTTTCCCACATTAAAAACATTTTTCAATGATGTGCAACATCTTTTTAGTCCAAAACATTCAAAAGTGAGAAAAATTTATATACTTTAAAAATCATCACACACAGTAAGAAAGTGGTTGGGGGGGGGGGGGAAGTTTTACAAATCTCTACTAGTTCTGACTCACAGAAAAGTAGTTACTGAATTATTTATTCCTGACTGGGGCATATAAATAACTGGCCAGATCAATGATCAGTTAAAAAAAAAAACTTCCAACATTCATATAATAAGTATTAACACTAATAAAAACAATTTTCAAGTATTAACACTGCAATAAAAACAGTTTGAATATCATTACAAATTCACATCACAAAAATGTACACTAATCTTTGGAAAATTACTACAATGTACATCATATACAAAATAATAACAAGAAAGAACAAATTTCAATAGCCCCCCAACCCCCCACGCAAAAGTGGCATACGTTCGTGACAGGGTTACCAGCTGTGAGCAAAGAAAGGCAAATATGAAGCTGCATATGTGAAGTCTTGCTCACAGATTCTATGTCACACTCTAAAGTTCTAAACAATTTATCAAGAAGCTTTTTACACAGTGAATAAAGTTTATGAGAACAATCAAATACTTTACACTTCAAACTGAACACCAGTAAACTCTAGCACTCATATTCCTCACTATAATCTCTTTGATATGTAAGCTGATCTTCTTCACTCTACCAGGGAGTTTGGAAAAATGAAGTAATATCCGCTAAATTTATACTTCACACTTTCAATGCTGGGATACAAAGTAAACATTTTCCACACTTCTGATGCTGGAATATAATGTGATCTTTCATATTTTAAGCATTAATTTTCTTTTTAAAAAAATGAAATGTTGAATAAATGGGGAAATGTTTCACAAAAATCATTTAAAAATGAACCAATACATATGAGAAATCTTCAGATATATTCCCTCTAGACCAAGAATGCATAGGCAGAAAAATCAGGCTCTGTAACTTTTCATTCACCATCAGTTCACTAAAGGAAATCTGAAATGTTCTAAAATATTCCAATGATTTA
The DNA here is from genome assembly GCA_009760885.1 of Achatina immaculata. Classification (NCBI taxonomy): domain Eukaryota; kingdom Metazoa; phylum Mollusca; class Gastropoda; order Stylommatophora; family Achatinidae; genus Lissachatina; species Lissachatina immaculata. Next base: position 5,356,642 of record CM019718.1, read on the forward strand.
TTCCTATGCATACAGCTGGCCATGGATGATAGAAAAAACAAATAAGTGTCTTGCTCAAAAGGGAAACAAATCTCTAAGTGAAGAATGACATGTTCTTGTGTAGTCTACATCAAACCACTGGCCTGTTCTGCATCATGTACCCGTTTCCATACCATTAGGGCATATTGTGGATAGCGTGTTAGGTCCGTATTTCCACGACCTTCGGCACATGAAAGTCTGATGTGGTCAGTACCACACACCTGGCCACATTTACCTTCCCAGATTTCTTTGGTGCCCATTTTTAGAGGCTTGGTGGACCCCAGGGCCTTTTTTTCTTCTTGGGCGTGTGCGAGAAAAAAAAATGCCACTGCTGTGACTGAAGCCAGTACCACTAGATTAGTAAACCGAGGGCCTAACCACTCAGCTGTCAGATTATCTACCTACAACTGATATACCTGCCAGCTGTTGGTAACTGCAGCACATGAGGCTAACAATTTTATGCTGCTTTCAGGAAACTTAGTTAACAAACTACCAATCCACGTTTACATAGCTAACACCGTAAGCAGGTTTCTACAGTAATATAGTTTCTTTGAAAATAACAGCAGCTGTTCTCCCAGTCCATTAAATTAATAATGAGGACACTATTCAATGATGACCAATATTTATGTTTCATAAAACATCGACTGGACAGCGACACTAAAATTCTTTCAAATTTATAGTGTCATCATTTGTATGCTTTGAAACAATATAATTTTTATAACAATACTTTTTTTTTTTTTTTCCCACATTAAAAACATTTTTCAATGATGTGCAACATCTTTTTAGTCCAAAACATTCAAAAGTGAGAAAAATTTATATACTTTAAAAATCATCACACACAGTAAGAAAGTGGTTGGGGGGGGGGGGGAAGTTTTACAAATCTCTACTAGTTCTGACTCACAGAAAAGTAGTTACTGAATTATTTATTCCTGACTGGGGCATATAAATAACTGGCCAGATCAATGATCAGTTAAAAAAAAAAAAAAACTTCCAACATTCATATAATAAGTATTAACACTAATAAAAACAATTTTCAAGTATTAACACTGCAATAAAAACAGTTTGAATATCATTACAAATTCACATCACAAAAATGTACACTAATCTTTGGAAAATTACTACAATGTACATCATATACAAAATAATAACAAGAAAGAACAAATTTCAATAGCCCCCCAACCCCCCACGCAAAAGTGGCATACGTTCGTGACAGGGTTACCAGCTGTGAGCAAAGAAAGGCAAATATGAAGCTGCATATGTGAAGTCTTGCTCACAGATTCTATGTCACACTCTAAAGTTCTAAACAATTTATCAAGAAGCTTTTTACACAGTGAATAAAGTTTATGAGAACAATCAAATACTTTACACTTCAAACTGAACACCAGTAAACTCTAGCACTCATATTCCTCACTATAATCTCTTTGATATGTAAGCTGATCTTCTTCACTCTACCAGGGAGTTTGGAAAAATGAAGTAATATCCGCTAAATTTATACTGAAAACTGTCACCTCTGATGTCCAGTACCATTTTATAATGTCAAGATGTTTGGAAATGGCAATAAAAGTTCATGCACTAAGATCTAAGAAGTTTGTAGCCAATTTTTTTTCTTTTACAGAAATGAGTAATACATGTCCACCTTAAAAACTGTAATCATTTAATGATTACAAACGACACTTTCATTATTCTCAGCAATATCTCTGCACTTATAAGTTATTTCCTCTACTTTCACAGCCTACAATGCCAGCATATAGCTTCACTTCTACAATCTGGAAAAAGCTGAGTTTCTGACTTAAATAACAACACTGTTCTCAAGTGCCATCATTTGTCTGATAAAACTAAATCAAATCTTCTCTAAATGCAACACTGTTAACTGCTCCACACAAAAAGTCATCTTGTGTAACAGCTAGCTTGTTACTCATTCTAACCCAAAAGGAGGGGAAAACTATCAAAAATCTCATTTGTACTGAGAGAATGCAGGAGGCTGGAGAAAATAGCAGATGATGTAGATGCTTCAGTAGAACTGTCTGACAAAATAAAGCAGATGATGTAGATGCTTCAGTAGAACTGTCTGACAAAATAAAGCAGACGATGTAGATGCTTCAGTAGAACTGTCTGACAAAATAAAGCAGATGATGTAGATGCTTCAGTAGAACTGTCTGACAAAATAAAGCAGATGATGTAGATGCTTCAGTAGAACTGTCTGACAAAATAAAGCAGACAATGTAGATGCTTCAGTAGAACTGTCTGACAAAATAAAGCAGATGATGTAGATGCTTCAGTAGAAATGTCTGACAAAATAAAGCAGACAATGTAGATGCTTCAGTAGAACTGTCTGACAAAATAAAGCAGATGATGTAGATGCTTCAGTAGAACTGTCTGACAAAATAAAGCAGACAATGTAGATGCTTCAGTAGAACTGTCTGACAAAATAAAGCAGATGATGTAGATGCTTCAGTAGAACTGTCTGACAAAATAAAGCAGATGATGTAGATGCTTCAGTGGAACTGTCTGACAAAATAAAGCAGACAATGTAGATGCTTCAGTAGAACTGTCTGACAAAATAAAGCAGACAATGTAGATGCTTCAGTAGAACTGTCTGACAAAATAAAGCAGATGATGTAGATGCTTCAGTAGAACTGTCTGACAAAATAAAGCAGATGATGTAGATGCTTCAGTAGAACTGTCTGACAAAATAAAGCAGATGATGTAGATGCTTCAGTAGAACTGTCTGACAAAATAAAGCAGATGATGTAGATGCTTCAGTAGAACTGTCTGACAAAATAAAGCAGACGATGTAGATGCTTCAGTAGAACTGTCTGACAAAATAAAGCAGATGATGTAGATGCTTCAGTAGAAATGTCTGACAAAATAAAGCAGACAATGTAGATGCTTCAGTAGAACTGTCTGACAAAATAAAGCAGACGATGTAGATGCTTCAGTAGAACTGTCTGACAAAATAAAGCAGACGATGTAGATGCTTCAGTAGAACTGTCTGACAAAATAAAGCAGACGATGTAGATGCTTTAGTAGAACTGTCTGACAAAATAAAGCAGACGATGTAGATGCTTTAGTAGAACTGTCTGACAAAATAAAGCAGATGATGTAGATGCTTCAGTAGAACTGTCTGACAAAATAAAGCAGATGATGTAGATGCTTCAGTAGAACTGTCTGACAAAATAAAGCAGATGATGTAGATGCTTCAGTAGAACTGTCTGACAAAATAAAGCAGACAATGTAGATGCTTCAGTAGAACTGTCTGACAAAATAAAGCAGATGATGTAGATGCTTTAGTAGAACTGTCTGACAAAATAAAGCAGATGATGTAGATGCTTTAGTAGAACTGTCTGACAAAATAAAGCAGATGATGTAGATGCTTCAGTAGAACTGTCTGACAAAATAAAGCAGATGATGTAGATGCTTCAGTAGAACTGTCTGACAAAATAAAGCAGATGATGTAGATGCTTCAGTAGAACTGTCTGACAAAATAAAGCAGACAATGTAGATGCTTCAGTAGAACTGTCTGACAAAATAAAGCAGACAATGTAGATGCTTCAGTAGAAGCGTCTGACAAAATAAAGCAGATGATGTAGATGCTTCAGTAGAACTGTCTGATAATCTAATGACTCATTGCACTGTGTGCTCTACAAATTTGACTTGTATATTTTTCTATACTTTTCTATGTTGAACATATCTCAATGATTACAATGATAGAACTTCTGTGTAAGCCACTTACAACTGCCAGGGAATATATCTTAAATGTGATCGACACAGCGCTGAAAATCATAATCAAATAAAAGACCAAACAGTGAACAGTCCTCCATTTATGTGTGAAGGCTCAAACAATAATTGAAAATGAATCTAATGGCCCGCTCCCTGTGTTCAGTGGTCAAGTGTACTACCATTCAGGTAGCAACTTTGATTTTCTGCTGTACAAACAATGTGAACTTTTTCATATTTTAAAAACTGCTAAAGAATTTACTATAAGAAACAACAACAAATGTAAAGAATTTTACTGTAAGGAGAAAGAACAAATGTAAAAGTCAAATGTATATTAAGTAGGTGATCACTTGAATGCAGGAGATATTTTACACATAAAATGACAAAATGTAGCCAGGGTAAGCTGGGGGTGCATGCTCTAATGGCTGGGCTTGTGAGGTACTTCTGATCAAGATCCTGCCTCACTGTCTCAATGAGCTCCTAGATAACAGGCTGTATAACAGTCTCATCAATGAGGCACAGATCAACATGATTCCCCCCCATCATGGTCATGTTCTCAGAGAAGCTTGGTACTGCAGCTCTCTAGAAAGGAATCGTCACATTTTATGTGCCCCATGAAATGGAAAATTGCTGTAACACCCTGCTGTCTACATCACATATCAGTTTGGAACATCTCCAATACTGGGCTAGGAAGTACATACTACAGCATGCAGAACAAAAGTCTAACAAACTTCTTTCTGATAACTAGAGTGGAACTATAAAAAAAAGCAAAAGATCTTTGCTTCCAACATTGTGTATCAAGAGTATTAAAAAAATCCTCACTGACAAATGTAAAATTTGTTGTTCTAAATTTGTCTGAAATCTCTCCCAAACACAAAAATCCCTTTTAACTCTTTGAGCAACAAATTCTAACAATGTCACACTTTTGTCTTATATATTCCCAGAAAGCCACTTCTTCAAAGGTCTAGATCCAACATACTTTTACTATCAAATATTGTACAATACTTGCTTCTCCCATTTTTTTTTTGTTTCTTAAATTTATTTTAATTACTCAAATGTGATCTTTCTTAATTTTTTATCTACTCTGATGAGCACATCAAAATATGCATATCTACACACACTTATGCTGTATTCATTTCACATTAAATATTTCTGAAACAATATGTAACATAATAATTGTAATAACAAACATTAAATGCCACTGGCTATTAATAAATGCCATAGTATCACACACACTAAAAAATAAAAGTTGTTGGACAGTAAGATACACACTTGTTTTACAGAAAACTTGCCTCCTTTTAACATAGTCAGTGCTCCAAGGAAATTTTTGTAAACAATCGCACACTGTAAACCAATCACATCTGTATAAATTCAGAAGACCACGACAGGCACTCGACAAAAATAAAAGGAGATACTAGAAGACAAACCCTTGAAACAATACTCTAAAGAATGGGATGCTGGCATTTTTTTTTGTATGACTACAGACCCCACCACCTCCAAGGATTGCCCAATATGTTCCCATATCCCCTTTGTCAGACTGCCAAAATCACGATCATCACTAGTCCTTTGATAACTTTAAAAAAATATCAATAGTTTGCCTTTACTTTTACACAGGATAGCTAAACAGAACTGCCGGAAGCAAATTCTAATCTACAGTGTAAAATTATGGGGGGGGGGGGGGGAGGAGGAGAGAACAGACAGCAAGAAGATAACTGAAGACCTTGCTGAATGATAGATTTGTCACTGCTCTATACATCCACTTGGCATGATAAACAATGGTGCTGAAAGTCAAAACTCTTCTTTTTGATTTGGGGGCTGGCTGTCTGGACTATTTATTCACACACATGCACAACTTTGCAACCTTCCAAAAGCTGTGAGCCTCGGTTATGTCTGGTTGTCAGCATAAAAGATCATAACTCAACAGCCTTAGCTATAAAGCATTCAGATTCACAGGCAACTTAAGTAACAAAGAATGTTTTCTGCACACCAAACTCTTGACTCCAACCTAAAGCTGTGAAGGCTCAAACAATAATTGAAAATGAATCTAATGGCCCGCTCCCTGTGTTCAGTGGTCAAGTGTACTACCATTCAGGTAGCAACTTTGATTTTCTGCTGTACAAACAATGTGAACTTTTTCATATTTTAAAAACTGCTAAAGAATTTACTATAAGAAACAACAACAAATGTAAAGAATTTTACTGTAAGGAGAAAGAACAAATGTAAAAGTCAAATGTATATTAAGTAGGTGATCACTTGAATGCAGGAGATATTTTACACATAAAATGACAAAATGTAGCCAGGGTAAGCTGGGGGTGCATGCTCTAATGGCTGGGCTTGTGAGGTACTTCTGATCAAGATCCTGCCTCACTGTCCTCAATGAGCTCCTAGATAACAGGCTGTATAACAGTCTCATCAATGAGGCACAGATCAACATGATTCCCCCCCATCATGGTCATGTTCTCAGAGAAGCTTGGTACTGCAGCTCTCTAGAAAGGAATCGTCACATTTTATGTGCCCCATGAAATGGAAAATTGCTGTAACACCCTGCTGTCTACATCACATATCAGTTTGGAACATCTCCAATACTGGGCTAGGAAGTACATACTACAGCATGCAGAACAAAAGTCTAACAAACTTCTTTCTGATAACTAGAGTGGAACTATAAAAAAAAGCAAAAGATCTTTGCTTCCAACATTGTGTATCAAGAGTATTAAAAAAATCCTCACTGACAAATGTAAAATTTGTTGTTCTAAATTTGTCTGAAATCTCTCCCAAACACAAAAATCCCTTTTAACTCTTTGAGCAACAAATTCTAACAATGTCACACTTTTGTCTTATATATTCCCAGAAAGCCACTTCTTCAAAGGTCTAGATCCAACATACTTTTACTATCAAATATTGTACAATACTTGCTTCTCCCATTTTTTTTTTGTTTCTTAAATTTATTTTAATTACTCAAATGTGATCTTTCTTAATTTTTTATCTACTCTGATGAGCACATCAAAATATGCATATCTACACACACTTATGCTGTATTCATTTCACATTAAATATTTCTGAAACAATATGTAACATAATAATTGTAATAACAAACATTAAATGCCACTGGCTATTAATAAATGCCATAGTATCACACACACTAAAAAATAAAAGTTGTTGGACAGTAAGATACACACTTGTTTTACAGAAAACTTGCCTCCTTTTAACATAGTCAGTGCTCCAAGGAAATTTTTGTAAACAATCGCACACTGTAAACCAATCACATCTGTATAAATTCAGAAGACCACGACAGGCACTCGACAAAAATAAAAGGAGATACTAGAAGACAAACCCTTGAAACAATACTCTAAAGAATGGGATGCTGGCATTTTTTTTTGTATGACTACAGACCCCACCACCTCCAAGGATTGCCCAATATGTTCCCATATCCCCTTTGTCAGACTGCCAAAATCACGATCATCACTAGTCCTTTGATAACTTAAAAAAAATATCAATAGTTTGCCTTTACTTTTACACAGGATAGCTAAACAGAACTGCCGGAAGCAAATTCTAATCTACAGTGTAAAATTATGGGGGGGGGGAAGAAGAGGAGAGAACAGACAGCAAGAAGATAACTGAAGACCTTGCTGAATGATAGATTTGTCACTGCTCTATACATCCACTTGGCATGATAAACAATGGTGCTGAAAGTCAAAACTCTTCTTTTTGATTTGGGGGCTGGCTGTCTGGACTATTTATTCACACACATGCACAACTTTGCAACCTTCCAAAAAGCTGTGAGCCTCGGTTATGTCTGGTTGTCAGCATAAAAGATCATAACTCAACAGCCTTAGCTATAAAGCATTCAGATTCACAGGCAACTTAAGTAACAAAGAATGTTTTCTGCACACCAAACTCTTGACTCCAACCTAAAGCTGTGAAGGAAGTTCCACTACCAAAATGATCATTTAAGCTACTCAGCAACATTTACCACATGACTGAGATGGGGGGGGGGGGAGGAGGAGGAGAAGAAGATGTTACTTCACTAATGATATAAAGAGTTATGGTGATGCTTCACTCTCCTTTTTATCAGGCAAATGATGCAGATGATATTTCTCCACAAATTTTGATATTTTTTCTTAATTAAAATCTAAAGTTGAATTTATCAGCACTTGTTACATTCTTTCTCCAACACCCTCTGATTCTGTTCCTGGCTCTTCTCATGCCTTTGTACCTTTCCTTCTCATCACATTACTCAGGCTTTTAACTTGTAATTTTTCATCAGTGATCTTAGTTGCCTTAAGAAACTTTTCTCTCGGTGATGCTCTGTTTTATCCACTGTTGTTGATTTTCGCATTCAATAGCTCACTCACTACTCAAAACACACGGTCCATGTAGTGTGGCTATCTCACTGACCTATCTGCATTGCATTAATGATACCCCACAACAAGGCAGAACCTGCTTATGTTTTTCCATTATCCTACTTCAAAAAACTTCTCTCATGGGTTCATTCTTAAGAGTGCCAAACCAAAAAAGATGAAAATACTTCAACATCCAAAACTGATATCATAAACCTAGGATTAAATTTTCAGAATATCATAAATGCTGAATACTAAAAAGAAAGATTTAAACAGCAAAATCTCCAACATATCTGTGTAACAGAGACTTGTGAATAAAGAAAATGTTCACTTGTACAAGCTAGACTTCATCATGCATGCTATAATAACCACTCATACATCAGAACAATTACTCACAGTTTATGACGATCACTTGGAACATTCTTGTACTTTATGACAATCATTTGTACACTAGAACAATCACACACTTTTCACAGAACCCCTGAGTTTTATTGAAGCTTTGGTAGGTTTATATCCATAGTTCAGGTCAGCAATCCGAGGTAGCAACAGGTGAGGGAGGTGGCGGGTACGGGTTAAAGAAACTTCTCTCTGTCGAGGGTGAAGGTGGACAGCTAACTTCATCTGAGAAATAATGACTGTGTGGAGTTGGAGGTGGTGGATAAGGGTCGGAGTCATAGTTCAACTCCACCACAGAGTTATTGAAATAGTATTTGAACTTTTTGGCATTGGATCGCGAAGATCGGGATCTTGAGGAACGACCGCTGTGTTTATTGTTCACTGGCGTGGAGCTGTTAAGTGGTATCGTTTGATGGTATGGCTCACTGTCTTCACACACATCCGTGGAGCAAGGCGTGGTTGGCGGAGGTGGAATGTGATGGTGGTGGTGATGGTGATGGTGACGTCTGTGGTGATTTTTGCGTCGTCCACCTCTCCCGCCAGCACTGCCCATGCCCGACCTCTGAAACGACGACGACAGACTGTTAAGTGAGACATAAACATCACCCGTTGGGGCAGTGTACACTGATCTGTCAGTCACAGGGGAAGGAGGTGGATTCAATGTCTCCTGTGGATACTGAGTCACCGACGAGCTACTGGACGATGCTCCAGTAACATGGTTTCTATCATAAAATGGTGGTTCTGATCCTGATCCCATGGAAATACCTGTTGCTTCAGATTTGCTCTGAGACAAAGTGTTGTGGGGACTTGAACTCTCACCTAGTCCAGGAATTGGTGGATTTAATGGTTTTTTTCGCTACCACACTGTCCTCATCAGCAGGCGCACTGCTGGACTTGTGACGACACACCAGAATAAGGATGATTACAACCAGAAGAAAAACCACCACCACAACAATAGCAATAGTATAGTCCTTGGGAGACTTGCTCCTTTCAGGAGATTTAGACGGACATGGCTGACCATTGGAATCCCCACAATCAGGGTGGCCGGAGCAGTCGGCACACTCGCAGTTGTCTCCGGTACAGCAGTCTAACTCATCAGATCCATCTGCACAGTTCTTTCTTCCATCACATTTCAGTTTCTTGTCTATGCATTCACCATCTGAACAAGTAAACTGATCACTAGTGCACTTCACACAGTTTTCCTCATCTGAATTATCCTCACACTCTGAAGAATAGTCGCATTTCCACACCATTGGTATACACTGAACACTGCCACTGCGACATTTGAAATGGTCTGTTGCACAGGTTGGAGGTTCCGCGCAGGTCTGCTTATCACTCTTCAGAACAAGATGTATGGGGCATGAGCAACGAGCTTTCTTGTCTTCGGTGATGAAGCAGATGTGTGAGCATCCACTGTTATTTTTAAAACATGGATGCCAAGATGCCTGTAATGAATGCTTCACTGCAATCAAATCACTTAGTCCTGAGATTCGTCCTCTAACCCAAAGACGTTTGCTGGAATATTTTTTGTGTATTCTTTCCACAAAATTCTTTTCTTTTGCCAGCCAGTAGAGAAACTTTCCATAAACAGCCAAGCCTTTTGGATTTTCAACCTAGGGATGAAATATCCAAATTTCAATTTGTCTAAATATGCATACAATGCTGAACAACAAAAACTAATATCCAAACTAAAAGGAAAATATGAAAAAAGTTCTTTAAACATGTCATTTCTAGACGGGTAAAATAACCAGACAATGAACATGAAAAAAAAGGAGGAGAACAGGATCAAATATCTTTCAAGAAGAGAAAAGAAAGGCAATGGAACTGACTGCATATACTGTATAAAATGAAGAAGCATCATTACCAATGCCCAGAATGAATGAATGAAAGATAATATGCATAAAAAGTCAAATTCAAAACATGACACAATGAATGAAACTGACAGCACATAAGGTGGCAGCTGCATAACAAAATATTCAAAGAGCAAGACATTAATACATAAAGAAACAATCTGGGAAGGAACATGTTAACAATGAGATCAATATCATCTTTGTATCAAATACACCAAAACGAAGATGGCTGCAAGAAATCGTTGACGATCTGCAAATGGACGCAGCAGCAGCAGGCCATCTTGCTCACAACCGAGAGGCCTACAGGAGTGGTGTTTGGGAGGCAAAGTTCCACAAGGGACATGCAAATGAATGAATGAATCAAATACACAGTTACACAAACATTCATAATGTGATAACAATGTGGCTTTCATATGTGTTGTCGTCATCCCCCCCCCCCACCCCACATCTCAAACACAGATATCCAGAATCTCAGAACAAACTCTCAACCACCATGAGTAACTCCCCACTAATGACAAAACCTTCACTGGATTCATTAATGGCACTGACCCACTGTCAAAACATACATGTTCACTGTTGTAACTAATTGTATACAAGTCCAGCTACGTACCTGCAAACACAAATGATCTGGTCAAAGAATAAAAAAAAAACAAACGACAAAAAAAACTGCCCACCAGCACTGCTCTCACCTGTCCATCAACCAAAACTTTCCTATTCCCGCCCATCAGATCTGACATTTCAATGCGATTTAGTCGTGAATCTGCCCAGTACAAATTTTCATCTTTGGTGTCGATTGCAAGGGACTGTGGGTGAACTAAATTGTTCTTGAACAGTGTAGTTCTCTCTGAACCATCCATGAGGGCCATCTCAATCTTTGGCGAGCTTGCCATATTGGTAAAAAACATTTTCCTGATGAAAACAAAAACACTGTAAACAAACCCGAGAATACCTTAAACATCACTATAAGAAAACATTCTGTGAGCAAGCACACTCAAAGATCCATGCTCAAACTGTTGAGAAGGACATCACAAAAAAAATTATAACACTCATACACACAAAATGGAACAAATAACTGTAAGTTAGCAAAGTAAATGCAGTCAAAATATTACAGCGATAAACTATAATCTATTTTTTTTTTTTTAAATGATGGAGGAAGCAATGAAAATATGATTTTTTTTTTACTCAAACAAGGACTTTTCTACAATTAACCTTTGGACCTAAAACCCCCCATGGCATGTTTTTATCCCTGCTCACTACTAATTTTCAGCATGGACACTGTCATGAACTGATCAACAAGCAATCACCACCGCTCATCTCTCTCCAACTCTCATTTTGTGACACACTAGAAGCCTCACAGTCCAACACGCAAACTTTAAATAACAATATTAAATAAACACTGCAGAAGAAGTGTCACTCAAGACACAGTTAAAATGAATTTTAAAAAATTAATATGGTAGTAAAACAAAAGCAAACTTTTCTATCTACTTTAACGAAAACTGAGATTTCAGAAAACACTTCTCAGTCTTGCTTAACCCCACAGAAATAAAACTGCAAACCAGACCTGAAATGACTTACCCTTTCTCTGGATACAGGACTATGGACCTCGGCTTACAACCATTTGCAGATAAGATTACACCAATAGGTGAACGTGGCATATTGATCCGAGTCATGTTTATTACATTGTTTGAGGTGCAGGTCCAGTATAAAGTGCGAGCATAAGGATCAATGGCAATATCATATGGCTGGAAAGCATTCTCAGGATCATTCACAACTGTGCTCATCTGATAAGACAGAACAGTCTTTTTATTTAAAAAAGTACAAGCTAAAAAAAATAAGCTTCACTGCATATTAGAGTTTACAAGATAATTTTTACAATATGACTGCAGATTATGATTCTATTCAAAATCATAATGAGTAGACTCTGTAAGAAAATAGAAGAAGTCAGTATTTGTCCAAGCTGGTTTTAGACAAGGAAAAGGATCCAGAGATCATATATTCAATATAATATTAATAACAGAGAAATGCAGAGAATTTAATGTGAATCTATATTTATCTTTAATAGACTAATTAAAGGCATTTGAAAAAAAATGTACAACACCAGAAACTTTGGGAAATAATGGAAAAAAATGGGATTTCCAACACATTTGATACAATAAATATCACTGCTGTATCTAGACCAACAGGCAGCAGTAAGAATAAATGGTGAAACAACGTGGTTTGACATAAAACAAAGGGTCCATCAGGGATGCATATTGTCGCCGTACTTATTTATCTTATATACTGAAAATATAATGAGGAATGTTAGAGAAGATGTAAACAAAGAATATTACGATGCCATAACAATTGGAGGTTATGAAATACCAGAGATTAGACATGCTGACAACATAGTATTACTGTGCACAACACAAAAAGGAACGGAAAAACTAATTATGTCAGTCCGTAAGAATAAGAGCAAAACCTCTATCTTAATGCGAAGAAAACTAAACTGATGAAAACTGAAAAAACAAATAAGGCAGCTGAAATATGTATCAATGAGGAAAAACTGGAAGAAGTGTAAAGTTTTGAATATCTTGGATCACTACTAACTAATAATGGAGATACAATGAGGGAAATTAAAAGGAAGACATCTATTGCTCTTCAGAAAGTAAAACAACTAAAGAATCTGCGGAGAGGAAGAGACAGAACTACAAAACTAAGATTTTTAAGGGCATGCATCTTTCCCATTGCAACATGCTGGAGAAGCATAATAGCCAACGCCAGTCGGCACTGCACCTGATGATGATGATATCCAAACTACAAGAACTTAATACTGGAGAAGGCTGGCTAGTAAAGAGGATTAAACAGAGAAAACTTAAATATTTTGGGCACATTAAGCGTCATGAGAATTTAGAGAAGACTGTCTTGGAAGGGTACATAATGGGAAAAAGAGAGGAAGACCAAGGCGAAGATGGCTGCAAGACATCGTTGATAATCTGCAAATGGATGCACCAGCAACAGGGCATCTTGCTTATAACCAAGAGGCCTACAGGAGAGCTGTTAGGGAGGCAGAGGTCCGCAAAGGATATGCAAATGACTGACTGACTGCAAATCTGGTTTTATTAATTGTACTAAGCTCACTTAAACAGAAAACACAGAGAGTAATCTCTATAGTATATGTGCAATGAAACATATCTAATTCAATTTATAATATATTTGATATACAATGGGTTTACTGGGACAACAACTCCATCGTAAGTAGATTGTAAAGGTTACAAACTATTTTACAGCAGTTTTTGGAAATCTACAATACAATTCATGAAATTACTAACAATTTACTTTTATATATATTTTCCAAGATCTCAGCTACCTGGGGAAAGCCTGTTTGATGTATACATGCTCACCATTAACTAAACATCTTTGTTAAAACCCTACATATCTCACTCTGCCATATATGGCAAATCTGATAATAATGGAAGGATATTCTACCATCACTCTAAAACAAGGGATCATACCATAGTTCCATTGTCATGAGCCCTTTTGATGATTTTCTGTCTTCCCTCAATCCAGTAAATGAACTCGCCCACAGGGTCATAGGCCAGGGATTTGATGTTTTTCATGCCATTGATAGGCAACACAACCTCAGGATTGTCAACAGCATTGTCTGAATCAATGACCAGTCGGATAGTTGCATTTTTTGTTGATATTAATAGGTACTGTTTTGGAGCTGCAAGCAAGTGAGAAAACAGAAGCACGTTAAGTTAAATTCAGCAGTGAAATGTCCCAAGCCTCCTATCTAGAAAACAGAAGCACATTAAGTTAAATTCAGCAGTGAAATGTCCCAAGCCTCCTATCTAGAAAACAGAAGCACGTTAAGTTAAATTCAGCAGTGAAATGTCCCAAGCCTCCTATCTAGAAAACAGAAGCACGTTAAGTTAAATTTAGCAGTGAAATGTCCCAAGCCTCCTATCTAGAAAACAGAAGCACATTAAGTTAAATTCAGCAGTGAAATGTCCCAAGCCTCCTATCTAGAAAACAGAAGCACATTAAGTTAAATTCAGCAGTGAAATGTCCCAAGCCTCCTATCTAGAAAACAGAAACACATTAAGTTAAATTCAGCAGTGAAATGTCCCAAGCCTCCTACCTAGAAAACAGAAGCACATTAAGTTAAATTCAGCAGTGAAATGTCCCAAGCCTCCTACCTAGAAAACAGAAACATATTAAGTTAAACTGCGCAATGAAATGTCCCAAGCCTCCTATCTAGAAAACAGAAGCATATTAAGTTAAATTGTGCAGTGAAATGTCCCAAGTCTCCTATCTAGATGAACTCTTAAATGACTGCAACATGATAATATTACTCTACGTGTCTTGTATTGTCTTCTATCTCCCTGTAACAGTGAGCTGGTTTTCTTTGCAGCCAATGCTGTAGAGGTGTTGAAGCGCAGCATCGTAATGAGGGGGAGCAGGATTATGGCAGCTATCTTTTCAGTCCTGGAGCACAGCTAAAAAAGCAGGGGGTGTGCAATACTTCTTTAGCAGACTCCACCATCATGGGGACTATGGCGATCCCTTGCCCCGTTAGCCAAGCTAGGCCTGTTACTGGGGGTACCACGAAAAGGTGGGACAGGGTCTTGGTCAGCTATGGTTCGCTAACCCTGGCGCTAGCATATCAGCTATGGGTCGCCGATTTGCCTCATTGGACAAGCAGTGAAATCGCCATTACTCTACATAAGAGAGCTTATTTAATCCTGGGGCCGAGATGACTGTGATTGAGGCAACTTATTTACAAATTTTACTTTCTCAAAAGTTTTTTTTTGCCTTTAACTCAAGTGTGGATAGATACATGATACTTTGTATTTATTTTTTATACCTGAATTTTATGGGGTTTTTTAAAATTAATATGCTAGCACACAGGTGTTTGTGTGCACTCCATTGTGCCCCATTCTGCTGAGACACATGAGAAGCAGCTTCCTTAAGACAAGTGCCAGGTATGGACTGAATGAAGCATGATGAAGCTGGTCTACAACCCAGTTACTTCACTAATCTTGAGAAGCCTATTCAATACTGCCTGTATTACTCTCATGCACAGCTTCAAAAATTACTACACTTCAGTCTAATATCAGTAAATAGCAGATGGCACACAAAGGATATTACCTGAACATGTTCGGTGATGATCGTTGAGAGTGTAATGAGTAGGACAAGCACAGTGATGTGTAACATTATCAGGGAAGTCCACAGGATGGGCCAAGCACAGGTGGGAACATCCGCCATTGTTACGTCCACATGCATTGGTACCTTTAACAAGAGTGTTTTTTTTTTAAAAAATGGGTCACATATAATGAAATTTCATAAAGTACTTCTTTCAAATAAAATTTGTGTCTTGAAGGTGATACTTAATTTCACTACAGATGTAAGTTGACTATTTCAAGTGATACTTTATTTCACTACAGATATAAGCTGTCAAGTGATAATTCATTTCATTACAGACATAAGCTGATTAAGTATGACACTGTATTCTACTTCCTTATTTAATGCCTTTGTTTCTACACCATAGAGAAGTGGATAGATTATATAGCATTTGTTGAATCTTAGCTTCAGTTACTATGTAACATATTTCAATGCAAGAACTTTTGTTTTCATTCACTGAAAGTGCATTTAGCCATTCATTTTCTTCTCTTCTACCTCACACCCTAAGACTAACATGCCTTGTCCACTGAGCATTTGTCGAACACTACGCCACTTTAAACATACAATAAATGGCTGTTACCCGACTGCCTTGAAGCATGAAACACCAAGATGTCCATGGCCATATCCACATCCCCTTGAATCACTGTTCTGTTTAAGCCAGTGGTCTTGTTAGCTCTCTCAATTGTCTTCTGCTTGAAGTCTGTCCAATAGATAAAGTCCTGGTACTGGCTCAGGCTCATAGGCTGCTCGATATCCGACTGGATAACTAATCTTAGATCATCCCCTGTGATCAGCATGGACCATTAGTGAAAAATGTCTTCAAATTATAGGAAAGAAAGGGAAAGTAGAATCAGACAAGCTGAGGCAGAATAAAAGCACTGCATTATCACATTTTTATGCAGAACGCACAACACGCTGGTTCATCATCAGATGTGCACGCACACACACACACACATATATATATATATATATATATAGGGTTGCCAGATTCTGTAAAGGGAAAACTGGGACATTTTTCTCAGACTGATAAACAATAGCAAACATGTCCTAAAATTTAAGAATTTTGTTTTGAAATTGCTTATCCAAGGAAATAATATAAGTTACATCATACTAATGTTATCATTCAGCTCAGAAGAGCAGAAATTAGTACTTCGTGTATCTACAATACCTATGTTTAATGTTTTTATATTTTATGTGCATTTTGAAATTAAAATAAGCTCAAAATTAATTCATGGGATGTAGAATACTTCCGGCGTGATGTGCAAGATGGCGAACGTTTTTTTAACGCTCTCGCCGGCATGCAGAAATCAGCGGAATTCCGCTTGATCTGTTACATATCATGTACCGGGAGTTGGGCATAAGGCTAACAACCTTATTCTGGGACCTATCTA
Organism: Achatina immaculata; assembly: GCA_009760885.1. Classification (NCBI taxonomy): domain Eukaryota; kingdom Metazoa; phylum Mollusca; class Gastropoda; order Stylommatophora; family Achatinidae; genus Lissachatina; species Lissachatina immaculata. The sequence continues at coordinate 5,373,514 of CM019718.1, forward strand.
GAGGCGAATCCAGATGGGAAAAAAAGATATCGTTATGGAAACTCACAGAGAAACATACCAAAAAAAGGCAACCTTAGTGATTGTAACAACTGGAGAGGAGTAACCTTAATATCAGTTGTGTCAAAAGTATTTTGCAAGGTCATTTTGAATAGACTCAAAGATACAGTGGCTACTGCAATGAGAGAAGAACAAGCAGGATTTCGAAAAGGGAGAAGCTGTCTCGACCAGATCTTTATTCTCAGAATAATACTTGAAGAACATATTGAAAAGCAGAAACCGTTAATACTGAACTTCATAGATTTTAAAAAGGCATTTGATAGCATACACAGATTCATTATGGAGAATTTTATGTCTATATGGAATACCATCTAAAATTGTCAACATCATTAAGGACTTATACAATGGATATGTTTGTGTAGTCAAGACAGAAGAAGGGATGAGTGAATGGTTCCAGATTGAAACACGTGTGAAACAAGGATGTATACTGTTTCCTTTACTTTTTGGGATTACAGTAGACTTCATAATGAAAAAATGCTGCACAGGTAACACAGGTATTGACTGGGTACATGGGACCCAACTAGAAGACCTTGATTTTGCTGATGACATAACTCTTATCAGTAATAATGTGAATTCCATGCAAGAAAAAACAGATAGCCTGTCTTCACTGGCTAGAAAAATATGACTTGAAATTAACAAGGACAAAACAAAAATAATGAATATTCCTCTCAATCAAAATGGAAAAATACACACATAAGGGACAGATATTGAAGAAGTCAGTCAATTTGCATACCTTGGCAGCTACATAGACCAGGATGGTGACACTAGAAAGGAAGTTCGGATCAGAATTTCAAAAGCAGCATCAATCTTCAAGAATCTTGAGAACATATGGAATTCAAAAGTTATAAGCACAAAAACCAAGTTAAGACTATTCAATTCAAATGTAATATCCACCCTCATTTATGCATGCGAAAGCTGGAAAACAACTAAAGAAATAGAAAAGAAATTAGACACTTTTGAAAACAAATGCCTAAGGAAAATACTTGGCATCAAGTGGAATGAATTCAAGAACAATGCAGAGAATAAGACAGATGACTGAACAACAACCAGTCTCATGGGTGATCAGGAAAAAGAGATGGACATATGTTGGTCACTTGATGAGAAGAAATGATCAGAGAATCCCAAAACAAGCTATCAAGTGGAACACAACAGGCCGAAGAAAAAGAGGCAAACCGCGTGAAACTCTGAAGAAGACATTATTAAGAGAGGCCAAATTAACAGGCATAAAATCCTTTGATGAGGTTGAAAGACTCGCAGAAGACAGGAAAAATTGGCGAACTACTTTGCGAGCCCTATGTGACGTTTAACGGCACGGGAAGGATATAAGATATAAGATAAGAACACTAGGTATGAATGTATTTTACACCTTCTAAATCCTACATTATTCTGCCATCCTTTACCCTGCTCCTGGTATTTATCTAACTTCAAAGTTCTAGAAAGATCTTGCCTCCAACTGACATAATCATGGAATTCTGAGCAGCTCATTCGATAATTAAAAGCACATTTAATTATTGCTTCAACTATTGAGACATGGAGGTGAATTCATTCCTCTGTCCACTGCACATTCATGAAGGAACATGTCCTTCCCACATATGCGTTATGTCCAGGAACACTAAAAATAACTTCACACAGTTTTAGTAACTCCAAGTAATGCTCCAAAGATTCAGTCTGTCCAATGAAATAGGTACACTTCTCTTGACTGGATTTGCAATTCCAACTGTCCTCCTCCTTTGTGAGTACTGCTTCAATATAGTGGTTCAGATATGTGAACTGATCAAACATTAGTGAATCATCAGTTGACTGTCCCTTGTCCTGCAGAAATTTTAGTCTTTTCCATTTCAAACCATGCTGGTACAGAGCCCAAAAGCATCCACTTGCAGATGGAAAATTCATTCAAAGGTGTCATCCACCTCTGTACATAAGCATGACACATTTCATAAACTTTTCTATCTCAACATAAAATTTATTTGTATCTACAGCTAACAGGCATACTTCTTTGTTTCACAATAGATTTCACTTTTAGAAGAAATCTGTCTTCTTTCCGCTGATTTATCAATGTAAAGGTTTCCTTTAAAATTGCACCTACTTCTAATTCACTAGTTTTCACGTACTTGTCTATCACTCATCTGGCTTTGGACAAATCAAAGATATGGTTCACTTAGGCAATTTTCAAACAGGGTAATCAAGAGTTTTGGTGCTCTTTTTCTGAGTGGAAAAACAATTTTAGTACTTCGCAAAGCTGCAATACTCTGTCCACTGCAGGAACCAGAGATAATCACTGTGTTTTTGTATGTGATAGCAATTTGTGATATTCTACATCCACAAATTCGCAAAATTCTTCAGGTGCTCCATGCGTATGGTATATGTTGAGAAATAATTGAACAGTTTAATTATTATAGTTTCCACATATACAGTTAGAACATTAGCTGCTGCCTTTATCAAATTATGAAGTATGTGCACAGAGCATCCGACGCCTCCAAGGTTTTCACATAGTTCACTCTTCAATTTTGTGAACACACTGTTCATACCACTTCATCATACTCCACCAAAATTCGCACTGCATTCTCGCCACAGAACGCAATGCATTTATGTTTATCAATATTGCTTTCTTCTAATGCATTAACACAATAATTGCTTATTTCAGCAGTAGTTTCACTTTTTAAGGAACTCAGCTTAAGCTCTTTTATACCATTTTTAGAACTAAAGTACTGAACAATCAGTGGGAAAATTTTCTCGGCATCATGGCTGTGGCGTCGATCACAATACCAAAATTGGTGGGCATTTGCTAAATCATCACATAATTGTTTAGTAGCGTCAGGAGCTAAAATGAATTTTACTATTATTCTTGCTTTACTTCTTCCCAATGCCACATTTCTTGCTGTTTTGGAATCATCATAAATTTCGGAATTTAACTCGGCAGTGCAATCCACTGAAATGAAAGGTATATGATGTTTAACCATGTAATAGCACTTGGTCAATTCCCCCGCTTGTACTGATGTTTCCTGTTCAGAATATATAGGCATAAAATTACTGTCCAGTCTTTTAGAAATGCTTGCAGAATACATGTTTGATTTATATTATTGCTTGCTACGTGGTCTTTTATATCTCCTCCTCCATCATGCACAGCAGCAATGTAATGCTTAAAACATTTTACGTTCCACTTCATGGTCATTTCCCCCTCGTTTTATAAAAGACCATTCTTGTGAATATTTTTTTCTGAAAGGAACACTTTCTCTTAAGCATACTGAAAACAATTCATGCAATTACTGCATATATATAAAGAATATGGGTTTCTCTCAACATCAATAGCAGTGAAAAAGCACTTTTTATTTCATTCACTAGTCATAAATCTCAAAGAGATGACACATTATCAATTTTCAGGCCTGTGACATAGATAATGGTAAAGAAGATACTTTTCTCATCAAAGCATGAAAAACTTGCAGCCACTGTAGTCTCCAAAAACAAATAAACTATAAGACAGTGGACAGGAAAGATGTTGCACCTTAACTGTTTCACTATACATATCCTTGCTTTCTTTTGAAACGGTGACACACTGGAGATATGACTCGGAGCCAATAGAATATGTTTCTCTCACCAAGACAAAAGAATGAAATTCCACCTCGGAGACAGAAATAATAAATTAAATTTTCACTTTTGTTGTTTTAAAATGTGTATAGCAGTTCTGCCAACCTGAAATCATTGAGAGAGAGAACTCAAATGCAAATTTTTTTGTTTGAGAGGAAAAACAAAAACCAGGACTAATAAATGCCCTGAAAGCATTTTTCAGGACAGTGAATTTTTTTCTTAAAAAACCAGGACGTCTAGCAACTATACATATATACATACATAAACACTTGTGCACTATCCACGTGCGTGCATTATATATGGTTATTTTTACAGAAAAGTGAGTTTTCCATTATGCACATTATACACATATGCACATTATATATATAAAAATATGGTAGGTTTTTTTTTTCTATTTCCTAAAAAAAAAAAAACCATTTTAGTTCTTGCAGCATACGATACACTTTTATTTTATAAAATAAGTATAAAACATATGTGACAGAGAATTCAGATATGTTACACTTTTGTTTACAGTCTTAAGATTATCTTCAAAACTTTATAAAAATGGAAAACAATAACCTGAAAGAATTCATTCATTCTTTTATTTATTTAGTATGATGCTGACAGGCAGTTCTTGGTAGTTCATTTATGTGCCATTTACTACACTGTTCAGACATTATTCTGTCTTCCTCTTTTCTTTGTATTTTCCAATGACTATCAGGTTCTCCATCTTTTACCTTCTCAAGGCATTGTTAAAAAAAAAAGATTATTTCTTTACAATTTTAAATTAGTTAAAATACTATAATATACTCATATGCCAAACTGCTGTCATCTAGATGGTTGGTTGTGCAATCTCTCTGTAACTGCAAGCTGGTGTTCTTTGCAGCTGATGCTGTAGGTGTTGAGGCACAGCACTGTATTGGCAGGGGAGCAAGTTATGGCAGCTACTTTTTCAGTCCCAGAGTACAGCTAAAAAGCAACGGGTGTGCAATACTTCTTTAGCAGACTCCACCTCCATGGGGACTATGGCGATCCCTTGCCCCATTAGCCAAGCTAGGCCTGTTACTAGGAGTACCATGGAGAGGTTGGACAGGGTCTTGGTCAGCTATGGTTCGCTAACCCTGATGCTAGCATATCAGCTATGGGTTGCTGATTTGCCTCATCGGACAGGCACACGCACGCACGCACCACCACCCCCCCCATCTAAAAAAGCAAGGTAACACGGAAAAACATTAGAAAGCTACTGCAGATGTTGTACTGGTAACATAGCTTACCATTCATATCAGAGGACATAATGGTGTGATTGTTCACATCTGTCCAATACAAACGCCTCTCTAAGTAATCTATCGTCAGATCCTGAGCATGACCAATATGAGAGATGAGAACTTTACGATTAGTTCCATCTAAATGAGCCCTCTCTAGTGCTGGGACATCTCCCCACACAGTCCAGTACATGTAGCTAAAAAAAAAAAAAATCACATTCAGGTAATGAAATTTCCAGTTTGCCACTGGCTACAGAAATCAAGTAACCTGTTAAAGAAAACAAAAACTACTTCACTCTCGTAAGACAAGAATAAGAAATTAAATTTAGATCAGCTGGCTCTACTTTATGACATTTAATAATTTCACGGCTTGTATTTTTTGCTTTCAGCATCTAACTTCTATGTTCTGTATTTAACACGTTAATTTGTTTCTTAAATTAAACAGACACAGCATAATTTTTTTTCGCAGGTATAAATGTTAAAAAAAAAAAAATACTGAACCTACCCGTTTGGAGGATCCAGAGCTAAAGCTCGTGGCTCATTCAAACTTCTCCACACTAAAACTTTGCGAGATGACCCATCCAATCTGGCAACTTCAATTCTATTCTTGCCAGTGTCTGCCCAGTAGATGTTGTGGGCCACCCAGTCCACAGCCATGCCCTCTGGAAAGTCCAGCCCAAACTGGATGATGTGTTGGAGTGAGCTGCCATTCATGAAGGCCCGACTGATGTGCTGGTGAGTAATAAGAGTGACACAGACCGACACGATTTTAGATTTTTAAGTTCTAATAGTTTTTTAAAACAAACAAAATGTTGATACTTTTTCTCCTCCTTTTTTTATCTCTTTGGTCATGCTAATCTGACAGCTCTGTGGGCCAATGAGGTCCACAACAGACAAGTGCTTTTTTTTTTTTCAGTTTCATGCCATCCGATCTGGATCTCAACTTACCATGTCTGAAAAGATGCACAGAATGTATTCTGGTGTCTGGATTCATGAGAGCATTAGCTATCACATATTTTTAAGACAATGAATGGGACTCGGATAATTCTGATTCTTTGCATTTTTATGCAAAAATAGTATAGAATGTGTCTAAACATATATATACACTCAAATGATGTGCACATATTTGGCAGAGATTAAGAGCTGAAGTGGGAGAATAACCCCACATCCAGAGAATGAAGTTAGTGGAGGTAAGGCAGGATGAACGAAATACAAGCACTTCTGTGAACGGAAGTAGCAAAATCATAATTAGTAAGAGAAAGGGTCAATCAGTATATGCACTTTACTTTGGTTACTGGAATGGGTGGTGGAGCAGGTATGGGAAGGGAGTGCTTATTCATAGTACAGTGTATGACCTACATTGCCACTGCTAGGATTACATATTACAAATGTGATTATTCTTCAACCACCCGGCTACCTCAGTCGGCAAAAGCATGAATCTAGTAACATCGGGGGGGGGGGGGGGGGGGTGTGAATTTTTTTTTTTTTACATTTTTAAAGTTATATTATGGCACTAATTATTTCTCTTTTTATTAAGAAAAATTGTACTTTTAACTTTTACAAAAATGCAATTTCGCATGCCCACTGACCTTTTGTCCCGGACGGAGTAAATGATCCACCCCGAATTCGGTTAGGACCCTGGCTCAACTATCTGTCCTGGAAGGAGTAAACGTCACACCCTGAATTTGGTTGAGACCCTGCCCCCACTGTCCATCTTGGCTCAACTCAGGGGCATGGATTAGGGAAAGGAGCTCAAGAAATTCACTTGAAATACTGTCCCCACAAATCCAATGCTATTGCCATGGGTTCAAGGATCCTGGGACATGCGCAGTCACAATGTAGGTCATAGACTGTACTACAAATAAGCTCAGTCATAAGGGAATGTTCTACCTGCAATGACTTTATCTTTTGAGATCAGTCGAACAGAATAAGAAATATTCCAACTGAAGGGCATAAATCATTCAGCAGGGGCTCAATAAAAGGGACTGAACAATTTTTTCCTTATATAAATTTAACCTGTTACATGTACCAATGTTCCCAGTAGGGCATGATTCAGCAAAAATATTTTTGCATAAGTAATGATTTATGAAAAGGGGCAGACCGCGTGAAACTCTGAAGAGAACATTATTAACAGAGGCCAAGTTAACAGGCATAACATCCTTTGTTGAGGTTGAAAGACTCGCCGAAGACAGGAAATATTGGCAAACTACTTTGCGAGCCCTATGTGACGTCTAACGGCACGGGAAGGATATAAGATATAAGATAAGAATGATTTATGTAATCTGAACAATCCATGAACAGCTCGTTGCTTAAACATGGCTTTGAATTTCACTGGTCAGCATCTTTACTGAACAATATGAAATATTTATGAGATGACACAAAAAAATATGAGAGCAATCATTCACATGCTCAGCTTAGCAAGAGCATTAATGTGGAGGTAAATGTAACCCTGTCATGCATTAGAAGCACATAGGGGATATGGTGTTAGTGCCCATATTTTCCTTGACCTATCAGCTCACTAGACAGTGATGTGGTCAGCATCATGCGTGGCTGCCTCTCCTTTCCCACCTCCAGAAGCAGCCAGGCACCCATTTCTATAGCTGGGTGACTGGGTGCCTCCGGCTGGATTTGAAACATTCATGTGTACCTCGAATGAGTCAAAACAAAATTCGCTATGAATTTCTATCAGGGACAAATAACACTATTAAAAACATGCACTTTCATTACCTGTAGCTCTACATCAGTCCAGTATATCCTACTGTCTGAAATATCAAAATCAATAGCCATAGCTTTCTGAATGCCTTGTATTGGGATAGCCTGATTGTTCTGGTTGGTCTCCAGCGAAACTCTGCGAATATCTGATCGACTTGAAAACAAAAGGAATGCCTCAGGCACTATGCACGTGCGACCATCAGCCTGTAGCTCCAAACCCATTGGACAAGCACAGACATGCTTCAGTGGGAGGGGTCGATATAAACAAAGGTGGCTGCAGTTTCCATTATTATCTGCACAAGTGTTGGTACCTGAAACAAATAGATTTTTAAAACCATAATAATTTTCATGTGGACTCCAGTCTATATTCATAAAGTATATAGATGCATACAAATTTCTGTGTAGTATATATGAACACCAAAACTGATTATTCTTATAATGCAAATATTTAAATGTAATTTAACACCAACATAACTTTTCAATTATAAAAATGATTAGTGTTATATAAGGTTATATAACTGAACTTTCATGAAGACAACTTTTTTTTTTTTTTTTTGTGTTCCATTAAGTTGTGTTTTGGGTTATGTATTCAATTCTACTTCTAAATACAATTTTCTTTATTTTATCATTATTATCAATTATCATTTACAGCTTAGATGAAGATAAGCAAGCTGAAGAAAGAGCAAATATCTTGAGAAACTCTGAAAGATAACCAGTAACTGCATGGAATGACACCATTATACAAGATGACCTCATAAAGAGACATGGCAAATATAAACTGGCACTAGATGAGAATTAAAAGATGGGAACATCGCTTTCAGCTGCACATGCTGTTTCCACAACAATACTAAGCATGGCCTTCACCTACAAAGGATCATCATCATCAGGTGCCGTGCCAACTGGCGTTGGCTATTATGCTTCTCCAGAGTACACAATCCTTCATGCAGGCCACCCACAGTTGGTGATCCCCTCTCACACCATCCTGTCAGACTGTCCAGTATCATTTCTCTTGGTCTTCCTCTGGATCTTCTTCCTTCTATTTTTCCTGTTGTTATAATATTTTCAATGCCCCCTCTTCTCGTTGCATGTCCTAGAAAGTACATTGTCTCTCTCTTATCTTTCTGACAAGGTTTTTTGTCTCTCCAAGCTCTTCTCATACATTCTTCATTAGTTATTTTTGCTGTCCAGGGGATTCACAACACTCTTCTAACAAACCACATTTCTGCTGCTTCCAATGATTTTTGTGCAGACTTGCCTAATGTCCATGATTCACTTCCATATAACAAGACAGGTTCAATACAGCATTTTAGGACTCATTTTCTAACATTCATTGATAAGGATGTGTTGGCTAATATGTTTCTCATTCTCTGAAATGCAGTCTTTGCTTGGTCTATTCTGTTCCTAATTTCTGTTCTGCATTTCCCATCTGAAGTTATTACTGCTCCAAGGACCTGACTGGTTAATGTGAACAGAAGAAGCTGAAACAGAAACAGATGAGGACTGAGAATATTACTTAAAGAGTCACACATATCATATAAAAGAAAACCAGGGATGAGAGAAAAATGTGACATATACATGATGCTGGATTAACATGCCAATATTGCAAACCTACTCACCACTCTGCCGGTTAATATCTACAGCTTTCAGGCCCATCAGGTCTGGAAGGTGGTCTATTATGGATGTTCGATTTAGACCAGTGTACTTGTTAACCCTTTCAATAGATCTTTCTTGCCAATCCGTCCAATAAATATAGTCATCTACAGGAAATGTACAAGCAAAAGTCAAGTCCAGAGAAACTGTACTACTGACAGACCACATCTGAAATAATTTACATGAGTTCTGGCAAGCAGCAACTAAGGATGAGGGTTGGCAAACCAGAGTTGACCAAGACCTATCTCTCCGTCAGTACCCCCCAATAACAACCCTAGCCTGGCTAATGGGGAAGGGGTCACCACAGTCCCCATGGACTCTGCTATAAAGAAGTACTGCATTCCCCCCCCCCCCCCGCTCCAATCAGCCCCCTTGGAACAACTGTGTTAAGAACACACTTTTCTTAACATATTCTTTGTGAGACAGGGAACATAGATCTGCCCTAGCAAGGAAAGTTGCTGAAGTCGGAGGTACCCAGCCAAAAGGCGCATTGCAAAAATCAGGGTACCATGCATCATTGCCAGTGTGCATACGAAGAAGAAGAAGAGCTCCACCCAGGAAGTGAAAAAAACAGCCACCATAATCCACCCACAAGCCAGCACAAAGCTGCGTCTCAACATCCTTATCACATTAGCTGCAAAGAACACCAGCTCACAGTTCCAGAGAGAGTGAAAAAAACAATCCTTGATATAAATTGTAACTTAATTCCACACTGATGTCCTCTCCTTTTTTGTCCTCCTAATTTGTTCCTCTTGTTAGGTGTGGCACTTATAAAAACCTCTGCTGCAAATGTAATCCTCTGTTACTTGTGTTGATGATCCTTAATTTACTGCTAGTTCTTTGAAAATCATTTCCAGGTTCTCAAAGGACAATCTTCTTGTGCATTATATTCAGTTTTGTACACTGTAGTTACTGTATTTTTTTTTCCAAAATTGTACCTGAAACTACCTTTTATGTAAAAAGTATTTGCTCATTTGTTGTTTCTGTTGTGCAGTATACACTAGACATTTGCAGAAGACCATGATTGTATTTCTGTCATCTCAAAAATTTGGTACCTGTGGGAGACTGAACCTAAGCAATGGAATTTCTGTGTCATGACCTCATTCCCTTTCTTTGGTGTCACAATTTTTTACCAGACAGGCACTGATGGCTTTGCTATCAAACACCTTTCTTTGGGGATGTGGAGGATAGTAAGTTTATTAATATGCTGTATTCTCATGGCTAGATGGTCGCTCATCCTACTGGAATCTGCAGTTCAAGTCCCAGACAATTCTCTTGTAATATTTCTTTCTCTCATGTCTAAACATGTTATGATTTTTTTCAAGATCTAACCATACAATACCGTATTCTATTTATTTATTTATGCACTTTACTGCATGAAACCCTCGTTGTTTCCTATTTGCAAAAATTTTTTACAATTTCCGATCTCTTATGCTTGGATCCCCAAAAATGGAAGGAATATAAGGCTTGCTCATAAGATATTCTAAGTTTTTCAATCACCGAAAGGTTGAATAGATGACCAAATAAGGAAAACTATTCCAAGTGACTGAAAAATGATGAAATAAATATCTGTATTCTTGAAATAGCTCCAAAGAAAAACAAAATATATGCACCTTCTCTACCAACAACTACATACCCAGAACACTGAAGCCAAAAATGTGTGGCAAACCATCAGAGACAAGAAGTTTCCTGTTGCTACCATCCAAGTCGGCCACCTCTATACGGTCAATCTTAGCATCCCCCCAGTACAGTCTCTCATCTACAAGGTCAATAGCAAGGCCATTTGGCCAACCCAGATTGGTGCTTATGATCACAGCTCTGTTTGTGCCATCCAGGTATGATCTCTCTATGCGGGGCTCATTTCCCCAGTCAGTCCAATACATGTACCTTAAAAACATACACAAAAAGTCTTATTAGCTTGCACCAGTAATAAATATGCTATATAATATCAATCACTAAATCTTATGAAATAAACAAGATTTACACTTCTGCTTTTGATGTTTCTTATCTGTTGTGTTGCTCTTCTGTGATCCTTGAAAAAAGCTTTTGCCAGAATATTGGATTGTTGGATGTACTTCCTTTATACATACTCATCTTACTACTTTCTGCCATTCTTGTTCTTGCCCACATTTTGTGTGTGTGTGTGTAAAACTGAACCATACACTTCTATCTACCTTTATTACTGTAAGAATCCTAGCTGATAAGTCTTATAAAAGTTATCAGAAATTGTATTCTGATAAATCTTCTTTAAGTTACTACAAACTATTTCTTCTACATAAGTTTATGACAACAAAATGCACACATCTGCAAGTATGCTGTTATATGTCTGCACATATTGTCACACACTCCTCTTTGCAAAAATAACAGGAACAGAATAAACTGTTGCTCACCCAGCAACAGGATTTAAGCAGATAGCTCTTGGTTGGTCTAGCTTATCTGACAGCAAAACCTTACGGGATGTTCCATTTAAACGAGACACTTCAATCCGATCTGTGCCAGTGTCAGTCCAGTAGAGGTTTTGTGCTATCCAATCTATAGCAATTCCATCAGGATGTTCTACTTCTGTGGCCACTAGTACCTCTTGTTCTACAAAAATAAAAACAAAATCTTTAAGAGTTAAATTCATTCAAACCAATTTTATTAAAACCTACTGGGAAGCTTGACCTTGCAGCCACCAACAGCCAAAGTCCCTGCAGGCACTTGGTCACATGAAAAGTTACAACAAAACTCATTGCAGTGCTTCACATCACTGTATAGGTCTTAGGAGCATTAGCTCGGTCCCAACGTTTAACATGCCTAGACACAGATGAGAGGCTGGGCATAAAAGAAATTGCTCAATCCATGGCATTCAAGAGAATGAGTTCATTTTTAAAAATTCACAGACTTTTGTGCAATTCAGGCAGCAAGCATTGCAAATCCAGAACAGCCAAGATCTGGCTAAAGTAAGGCTTCAGGAAAAATGGTAAACTGGTTCATCATCTTCTTCTTCTTCTTCTTCTTCTTCATACACATTGGTTCATGAAATTTCTGAGGAAGGTTCACAGTTTACCAAATTTAAAACAAAACAAAGACCATTTATCCTACTGAATAAATATATTAATGACAAATAGTGGTTGTTTTTTTTTTTTACCTGAACCATCCAGCTGAGATCTCTGTATCTTCTTCACTTCATCATCTGTCCAGTAAATAAAACCCGTGCTGCTGTCATAGTCTACAGCAATGGCATGCTGGGTGTCTGTCAGTGGCAGAACAACATCCGTGTAGTCAGGTGTGTCCAGAGAAATCTGGCGAAGGTCCAGTCGACGTGCAAGAAACAGAATTTTCTCTGCACCTATATACAGTCAATTGGAAGACAAACAAAATGAAATTGGGCAATGATCAATTACCCAGTGTGTCTATAGTTATGTCTCCTGCACCCCTCCCTATAATTTGTTTATTAATGAACTTCTCATCCTCAGTTATGACATCTCCTGTCTTTCATTCCTATCTGAAAAAATTAATATCCAATCCTAAACACAAGGGATCAAGGAAGACCTTGACAACAAGAAGAGAAAAATCATGCATACATTTTTTTAAAATTCCAAGAGTTTGGTATGATAAGAACTAAGGATCTTTTTCTCAACTTCTTCTATCCCCTTGCACAGTTTTTAAACAACACACTCTCTCTCTCTCTCAGCTATTTCTCTGTTTTACCATCGAGAATCAACACTGGATTTGTAATTCCTCTCCATACTTTTCCTGCTCTGTTATTCCACTCAAATAGGAAACATCTTGTCTTCCATAATCCCACTGCACACTAATTTCTCCTCTTCCACTCTCTCCTTCAGTAAACAATTAAAACACTTTCTACTTTCCACTTTCTATTAATTCTCATTTAAAAATGTGTTTTTTTTTTTAAAGAATAAATCCTACCTTTAGCACAAGTTCTATTGTCACTCAAAAGCTTGACCCCTGTCGGGCAGGCACATGTGAAATAAGGCGAGATGGGCGACATAAGGCACAGGTGAGAGCAACCTCCATTGTTTTCCCCACACATATTGCGACCTAGAACACCAAAAAGAGATCACAATACTTTAATACAATTTGCAAACCAAATGGTGGCCCCTAACTCCAAAGAACAAAAAACACAAATATACAGCAAGTACATCAGAGGCCTTGATTCAGTGACTGCATAATATAACATATAACAAAAGGTTAGAAATGTATGCAGTATCTGTTGTGACTAAAAATGACCTCAAGGATATGAATCCTGTGTGATGTCCATACATTTATGTACAATGAGTACATAAATCTGCCTGTGGGGCTGCTGGATCTGGAGATAAGTCTGGGGTGTGAAGAATTCGGCCTCTCCTACTTTTCATGCATGTCATAAGAGGCAACTAAGAAGCTTGCTGCAAGGGCCAGTGACACCATCCCCATTAAAAAAAAAAAAAAAGAATGGTAGCTACAGAAACTGATGCAAGTGAAATCAAAAAGGAACAGCATGAATCTGAGCCAAGCAGCCTCTGAAACACTCAAAGAATGGAAATCAGTAGATGGAAAAATGCTTTATGCCAGAATGAAATCACGATTCCTAAATCTGTCAACTGTAGTATGCTGCGCACCAAAAGAAAACATGGAGGAAGAACCTAATGAGACAATGTGCTATCCCAAACTTTTGCTACCAGAAGCCCCATGGGGGAATTGGACACTGAAGGGACAAGAGACAGAGCGTTTATATTCTTTCACCATTAACCATTTAACACATGCCTCTGAAGATTATTTTTGTTCCAAGTCTTACTATTCTTTTAACTGTAAAAGAAAAAAAACCCAGCTTTGTTGCTTTTGTTAATTTCTCATAATTGCAAACATACAGCTACTGGCAGTTAATGATATGGTGATATCTATTTTTGGATAAGGATTCACAATCAGTTACTTCCTTTAACTCTAGCATTTCGGATCAAGCTCAGCCACCATGAACAACGTTCTGATCCCTATCCTGTGCTGAAGCTAATATATCGTGAGAGTTTGTTATGATTTCACATGAGATCAGATAGTGACTTTCTGTAATTAGCTTGAAATTTCTTTAACACTGCCATATAAACTAATGTGAATTTTGTGTCCATCTTTTTTTTTACAAGGAGAATACAAAAGGAGCCAAGTTTAATTTTTAATCTGTTTTTCATGTCTTTCTCTGTCGTGTTGCTTTTTGGGGTATTTTTTATATGCAATCCTTGAAAAAGGTTTTGGCTAAAATATTTAGTTGTATGTTCCTTGTTTACACATGCTCTTCTTTTTTTTTTTCTGCCATTCTCATTCCTTCTCACTTTCCCTACTTTTTCTACCTTTTTTGTAAAACTGCACCATACACCTCAGTCTACCTTTACTACTAGAACCAGTTTTACCGCAGCTGTCATTTCTTTTATCTCTCACCACATAAACTTGAGAAACAATTTTGAAAAGGAAGTTATAAATTGCTCTGAAGTTACAACATCTAAAATATTAACTTTTGCAATGTGCAAAGTATAGAAATCAATCAAATATCATTTTTGAGGCTGTATCTAATAAATGTTGTCTGAAATAAAAACAAAGGGGAAAAAATCTGCAAAAAGCACCACTGCACAAAAGCAACATATTCACATCCAGACTGAAATACACATACATGGAACACTCAAATGTATGGAGAAAGTGGTAGACTGGAGATCATCAAAAAATATACCATTACTTGAAGGACACAAGCAATTGTAACTGTAACAAGTCACTTTGTCTTTTAATTTCTTTTTTTTTTTTCATTTTTTACCTTTTCCACTGAAGAAATGAAACAAAATACATAAAAAAAATATTAGTTACTGACAAAACATGTTGTAACAAAAAAAAAAAAAAAGTGTTTCAGCATTTAAACCAAAGATTTTAGTTTCTATAAAACTTGTGACATCCAGCCTTTGGAAAGTTGTCTAATACATATTTACATTTACAACACAGATAGAACCAGTGAGAGCAATGATTGGCAGACTTTGTTACTTTTCAGCCAGCAATGATCATTTGGTGAAGTGACTTCAAGTCTCTGAGAAATTCTTATTATTGATCTGTAAGCAGTTTGTTCACTATTTGTAAGTGGAGGCACGTTAGTTAATTGTGACCTGTCTTCTTGCCTATAAGTTTGTGATTTTGTGAGGCACAGTCAACTCAACTGCTGAAACTGGTTGAATGACATAGTAAGAATTTATGTCCCTTGACACTTGCAAGCCATAGGGTAGTGAGGTGACAGTGCCTTCACAACTCTAGGCTACCACCCTGCCACCACTATTAAAACAGGGAAAAACCTTCTAGGCCCCACAACAGTGCACCAGCTGGACCCGCACCCCTCTCCGGGATCTAATTCCAGGTACCCATATCCCGATGATGGGTGGACCCAGTGCAGACTCCAGCAGGGTAATCAAACCTGGGAACTTCTGGTTAGCAGACAAGAAGTAACACACTAGCAACAGAGAAAACAAACTCTGAAATAATGGAACATATCTGTATGCCAGGCACACGGGTTGCTCTGCACGTGCTGCTGTCATTTTAAGTTATAAAAGGATACCATGTGACTTCAGTCCCACAAAATACAAGTCTTATACTAAGCCATGAGTAGATGAATGATTAAAAAAAAAAAACTGCTGCTTCAAACTATATATTCTCAAATCATTTTTGTAAAATTGAATTTCCCTATTTTTACTTTATAAGCACCTGAACTTACATGTATATAGATTTTAAAAATAAAATTATGTTGAGCAAAATGTCACATATTATGCTTAAAACAGAAGCACAAAATCACAACAACAACAACAACAAACTCAGGCAAAAATGTATTAATCACTTGACAGAATACACACACTGGAGGCAAGATTCAAAACGTTGAACAATAAAAGATTTCCAACAACACTTTACCTCCAATATTTGTAAGATCTGGGTCCATGGCGCAAAATTTAAAAAAAATAAATAAACACGATAAATATATCAGCAACTTTATCTTGCCTGAAATGTCTTTACTTCTTGCAACTACGTAACATTCAGGCTAATCATGACTTTAGAAGATTTTCTGCTTCAAATCCACTGTTGATGCAAAGTACAATTTTCATCTATTTTTTTTTTTTTCAAATGTGGCAATTCTCAGGATAATGTATTGCTTGTATATCTATTTTTCATTATATTAAAATACTATTTACATTTGTATTAGGCATAAGTATATATTATTTATGCTGTGTTTTAAATAACTATGTTATTTCTAATATACTGTTTATGTGATTATGTTATCTCTGATTATGCATAAAATCCCTTGATGAGGTTGAAAAGCTCACCGAAAACAGTAAAACTTGGCGAACTACCATGCAACCCCTATGTGACATTTAACGGCACAGGAAGGATGTAAGAATTACACTGTTTATGTGATTATATTATCTCTATACCGTTTATGTGATTATGCAATTTCTAATTATACCATTTATGTGATTATGTATATACTGTTTATGTGAATGAATGTGGTGTATACACTGGATGTCCAGGTATGCCGGGTGGGGGGGGGGGGGGGTGTGTGCGTGTGAGAGAGAGAATTGGGGGGGGGGCAGGTAGTGATGACACTTTGAGGTCTAAGGATTAATGGCTGCTTACCTTAAGCAGCCACCAGTGTGTGCAGACTGGGCTTTTATTTTTGTCCCTGGCAGGAAACAAAAAAACTGACCCTAATGTGATTTGAACCTCAGTAGGCCAAATGAGAAACCATGTGCTATGCCATATGCTGTCTCCAATTATACTGTTTATGACTACTTTCTGAACAAGTGCTCTTGATTATCTTCTGAACAAGTGCTCCATCTCCAACTATGCAAAAATGGCCACACGACTTCACACACAACTGGCTATCACTACTAAAGCATCTCGAAATATGCTGCCACCTGCTGTTGCATATTAAAATCCCTGCATGATTGAGTCTCAATGTGTTTCACCATCTGTGCCTCATGTATGACTCTCTTGTACATGGCCTTTTGTTAACCCACATAGGTTAAAAGTAAATTCACATACGGCTGAAGCAAATTTACTGACAAGGCCCTGAGTGCTTTCTAAACTAGTTTTTTATTTTTTTTAATTAGATTAAAGCATATTTTCTAAACTTTCCAAATGTTTACTGAGAGGAAAAAAAAAAAAAAGCACCCACGCACACATGTGATTGGAAATGTTCTATACTGGTCCTATAAAAAAAGTAGAAAACTGAGGGAGAAGACTCGTACCTCAATATGAATGAGACAGCACTCAGTGACCCATATCTAACTGTTTGTTTCAGATTTGGCGCATCAAAGCCACCCAAGACCCTATTCTATTTCCCAGCGGTGTCTCTGGAAATGGACGGTAGTCTGGACAAGTGAACAGAGATAGCGGAGTGAAGACAAACCCTGTTCTAAAAATGCATCAAGCTGAAGTGGCCTGTGTGATCTGAGCAGCACAGAGAAAGATCCATTTATTTTCAAAATGGTTCCTAGTCTAGCGTGTTAAGAAGCAGAAATAAATTTAGTTATATTTATACAATAAATAATGTTAGGGTGTTTGGCATCAAATCAGACTAGAATTCAATGCTCATTTACATTCTGAAGTCTAATTCTGTTAGATTTCAGAACCCTCCAAAATTTTCTGTTGCGGCTGCTTAGACCATGTGTGTGTCTCTTGACAAAAATCAAGCAGAGCTTGATCTCAGATAGCCACTGGTTTTACTATACACATACATATACATGTTCCAGTCTGCCAAGAGATTGCTGCTTTCTGCACAACCATCAGTGTAGCCTCAATGTGTATGATCCCCACTACTTTTAGGTTGCTTACTGCTCATAATGGTATGATCTATTTTGTTTAGACTGGCTATTACTCATAAACATAAAATTTAATACATCCATTTTATCTTACCTTTAGGTTGCCTGCTACTCATAAAGGTATGGATATCCATTGGGGCATAAATCTTCTCTAACACTGTAAAGCAGTCTGTACCAGTAATCTTGTTGCATCCGTGGATAGAACGTGTGTGCCAGTCCGTCCAGTACAGGAAGTCTCCATACAAAGTCAAAGCAAAAGGATGAGCAAGGGATCCCTCCACAACAGCTCGACGGTTCTTGCCATCAAAGTCACAGCTGGAAACAAATAAAAGAGCACCTCAGTACTAGAGATTATCAAAACACTTACAGTACCAAAAAAATGTATAAAACTCTGTACTTTATAATGAAAACAAACTTTACAGAAAAATAAAATCTCATACAGAGGCCCAAAATAATTCAACCGATAAAAAGTAAACAAAAGCTAAAGAGGTACAGATAAGAATATCACACCAATTATACTTAGATTCTCAACAGAACACTGCTGTAGAAACCATTTAAGCATGAGAGTACAAATGGAAGACCACCAAAAAATATTTTTAATACATAACAGCGGCAAAATATCTAGCCCCTTGTGATGATGAAGCTTGCTGACAAGCACAGCACTGCACCTCAGCCAGACAGCATAACCTTCTTGTATCAGCCACGAGGAAACCCAACACAACTATCATACTATCTGAAATAATGATATCAAAAACAACACAACTATAGCCACAGTATTCTCAATGAAAAAACTCTCTTCCGTAACAAACCTGTGAATAAGATTCAGCTTCGCATCAGCCCAGTATATTTTTGATGCTTCATAGTCTAGAGTGAGTCCATTTGGCCAGTGGATATTTTGATCAATGATAACTGACCGTATTTCTTCATTGCCATCCATTCCAGCTTTTTCAATCTTTGGTGTTTCCCCCCAGTCAGTCCAGTACATATAACTGAAATAAACAAGCAGTTAAATGTGTAACGGGACTTGCCACAGAAATTAAACAGCACACATAGATAATGTAGCCTCCTGTGCTCAATTCTGACAACAGAGTAACGTGCTCTTAAAGCATGGACAGTCTTTCATCGGCTTTATGGCATTCATTTTCTTTTCATCCTCTCTTCTCTTCTACTTTATGCAGTTACTTCTTGTCACCACCCTTAAACCGATTAAGCAGGATTAGAGATAAACCAACTACCAAATTTTAAGTCAAATATTTGATATCTTTTATGTGGCCAGACATGAGGTCCAAAGAAACAGGAATGCTCACTTAAAAGTAAGAATATAAAACAAATGATGCCACAATTATTATTAGACTTCTTCTTCAGCATTTGTTCTCAAAAAGGTGTCAACTGCATTATACTGACATTAACACACCTGCAGCCACACAAGACTTCAATAATTATCAGGCAACATGGTCTCACAAGACTGCAGAATTCTGCAGAGACTGTGCATACTATAAAATTTCCAGTTAAATCTCATCTGATTGAAATATTATTTGGTTCTAGTGTTAAGTAATCAAGAAGAAATATTTGCCGAACTACTGAAAATGTTCACTTGTGAATTTTCTTTCAAATATGAATATTGAAAAATGTGCGTTTATTTGGCTAAAATCTGGATTCAAATCAAATATTCAACACATCTGTGCTCAGATTACATTTCTACTTAGGATAGTCAAGCAGCACCAGTACTTCCTGTACCTTAGTGCTCTCATAGTTCATTTAAATGCATTATTAACTTTTTACCTGGTTAGCACTGAATTACCATTTATTTCCTGGATAATTTTTGCCCTATTTGGTGCACTATGCTTCCTAGATCAAAAGTAGCTCTAGTTTATGCACTGAACCATCACCCCCCCCTCCCCCCCCACCAACACGCATGCACGCACACAAATCCATGGTGGGGCCCTACTAAAGGGGCTGTTATTATAGCAGCTAATGAGAGCATCAGCCTGTCATATGTAAACCCTGGCTAAAGGAAATTATGACAATCACGATAGCATGTCATCATTGTCTTGTGACCGAACATCAAAACATTCAGTATGAAAGAAAAAATAAAAAATCAAGTTTGTGTATTTTGTCTCTGACAGTAGGTTCCATGGCTCCTTTACTCTTGATTCTTATCTATGACATCATTTGATCCCATGTTCGTGTTGCTTTATGCTCAAGTAATTTGTTTTGTCAGCCTATTTCGTGCATCATCATCATCAGGTGCCATGCCGACTGGCACTGGCTATTATGCTTCTCCAGAGTACACGATCTTTCATGCAGGCCATCAGCTCAGTTGGTGACCTCCTCTCACACCATTCCGTCACGACTGTCCAGTATCATTTCTCTTGGTCTTCCTCTGGATCTTCTTCTCTCTATTTTTCCTGTTGTTATAATATTTTCAATGCCCCCTCTTCTCGTTGCATGTCCTATGAAAGTAAATTGTCTCTCTCTCATTTTTTTACAATATTTTTTTGTCTTTCCAACTCTTCTCATACATTCTTCATTAGTCCAGGGGATTTGCAATATTCTTCTAACAAACCATATTTCTGCTGCTTCCAATGATTTTTGTGCAGACCTGCCTATTGTCCATGATTCACTTCCATATAACAAGATAGGTTCAATATAGCATTTTAGGACTCATTTTCTAACATTTATTGATAAGGATGTGTTGGATGTTTCTCATTCTCTGAAATGCAGTCTTTGCTTGGCCTACTCTGTTCCTAATTTCTATTCTGCATTTTCCAACTGAAGTTATTACTGCTCCAAAGTATTTGAATTTCTGCACCTGCTTTAGAATAGTTCCATTTAATTTTATACTGCATGTTGGTGGATTCTGTTTCTTAGACATAACCATAGTCTCTGACTTTTTTGATGTTTAAAGTAAGGCATTTCTGTTGACTTCCTTTAGCGACAATGTCTCTAAATATTGCAGCATACTCAATTATAAAAGAACTTATCCATCAACTAATGAAATATTTATCTAAAACTGCATTCTATATATTTTGTTACCCAAACTATATTCCTTGAATATAATTACAGAAAAATGGATTAATACATACCCATTCTCTGGATCTAGTGCAATAGCTCTAGGCTGATCCAATCTTTGCCAGAACAGAACTTTCCGATGTTCTCCATCTAGATGGCTAACTTCAATACGATTAGTTTCAGAATCAACCCAGTACAATTTCCGCCCCAGCCAATCACATGCAAGCCCATCTGGGGACACCAGACCAGTTGAAATGATGGTTTTGGGGTGTTTGGTGTCGTTAAGGTAAACTGATTTAATGACCTCTGTGGTGACATCAGTCCAGAAGATGCGGCCATCAGCAAAGATGAAGTCCACAGCTGCAGCATCCTCCAGATCTGAGATGATGATCGTAGTGTTAAATCTTGCATTGGCTGCATCAATGATCTGAACATCTCTGTGGTTGGCAAACAGCAGGAGAGGGTCAGCTGCATATGAAATATAGTATTAAATAATATTATATAAGGTCCGACAATTAAGTAATGAGACTAATTCCATAAAAAATAACATAAACAACAGTTGAAGATATAACCTGTATTTTATTCAAAGTAAGCCCCTTATGCATTGATACAGCAAGTGGCACGATCTAACATAAATGGAATGACCTCTGCAGTTCTGTTGGTATGGCCCTTTAACCAGATGTTACAGCCCTTTGGATGTCATCAGTATCATCAAAGAAGCGTCCTTTCAATCATTCATTCCTTTGCATGTCCCTTGCGGAACTTTGCCTCCCAAACAGCACTCCTGTAGGCCTCTCGGTTGTGAGCAAGATGGCCTGCTGCTGCTGCATCCATTTCCAGATCATCAACGATGTCTTGCAGCCATCTTCGTTTCGGTCTTCCTCTCTTTCTTTTTCCCATTATGTATCCCTCCAATATGGTCTTCTCTAAATTATCATGACGTTTAATGTGGCCAAAATATTTAAGTTTTCTCTCTTTAATCCTCTTTACTAGCCAGCCTTCATCAATATTAAGCTCTTGCAGTATAGATATATTTGTTCGTTTTTGTGTCCACGATATTTGGAGAACTCTTCTATAGCATTTACATTCAAAGGCATTTATGTGCTTCTCAGCTGTTTTGTTAAGTGTCCAGGTCTCACAGGCATATGTTGCGATGGGAAAGATGCATGCCCTTAAAAATCTTATTTTTGTGGTTCTGTCTGCTCCTCTCCACAGATTCTTTATTTGTTTTACTTTCTGAAGAGCAATAGATGTCCTCCTTTTAATTTCCCTCATTGTATCTCCATTATTAGTTAGTAGTGATCCAAGATATTCAAAACTCTCCACTTCTTCCAGTTTTTCCTCATTGATACATATTTCAGTTGCCTTGTTTGTTTTATCAGTTGTCATCACTTTAGTTTTCTTTGCATTAAGATAGAGGTTCTGCTCTTCGCTGTTCTTGCGGACTGACATAATCAGTTTTTCCATTCCTTCTTGTGTTGTGGACAGCAATACTGTGTCATCAGCATATCTAATCTCTGGTATTTCATAACCTCCTATTGTTATAGCATCATAATATTCTTTGTCTACATCTTCTCTAACATTCCTCATTATATTTTCAGTATACAAGTTAAATAAGTAGGGTGACAATATGCACCCCTGACGGACCCCTTGTTTTATGTCAAACCAACTTGTTGTTTCACCATTTATTCTTACTGCTGCTTGTTGGTCTAAATACAGCAGTGATGTTAATTGTATCAAATGTGTTGGAAATCCCATTTTTTCCATTATTTCCCAAAGTTTCTGGTGTTGTACACAATCAAATGCCTTTGAGTAGTCTATAAAGGATAAATATAGATTCACATTAAACTCCCTGCATTTCTCTATTATTAATCTTAGATTGAATATATGATCTCTTGATCCTCTTCCTTGCCTGAAGCCAGCTTGGACCATATTGACTTCTTCTTCTATTTTCTTTCGAAGTCTACCCATTATGATTTTTAACAGAATTTTACTGGCATGACTAATCAGGGCAACAGTTCTGTAGTTGGTGCATAATTTCAGGTTACCCTTTTTTGGCAGTGGAATGAATACAGTTCTTTTCCATTCTTTTGGCCAAATACCTGAATGCCATATCTTTTTACATAGTGCATGATAGATTGTTGCACATTCCTTTCCTCCTGCTTTAATAAATTCAGCGGTTATCTCATCACATCCTGGTGATTTACCATTTTTCAGACTCTTTATTGCCCATAAAACTTCTTCCATTGTCGGCTCGGGTTCTTTCTCCTGCAATAATAATTCACACTGTTGATTTCTGCTTCCACAGTCGGTTGTTTCATACATTCTTTTGCAATAGTCCTTCCATCTTTCCAGAATTTCCTCTGTCTCTGTCAGGGTATTCCCCATCTCATCACAAATTACATTTAGCTTAGGTGTGACATTTCTCGTCAATGTCTTCATTTCTTTAAACATTTCACTATCTCTTCCACACCTCTGATGTTCTTCTATTCTTTCACAACAATCTTGTATGTATTGTTTTTTGTCTTTTCTTATGTTTCTTCGTACTTCTTTTGTTAAAGTTTTATATTTATCTTTGTTGTTGTTTGTCACTCTCCACTGTGTCTTCATTTCTCTACATTGTTTTATCAGTTCTAGTGTACCTGCTGTGATCCATCCATTCTTTTGTGTTTTCTTTACTGGAACCATGTCTTTAGCTGTTGTTACTAAGATATCTTTGGCCTGCGTAGCCAATTCATCTGGTGTCATCTCTTCCTGTACAGCCATCAGGATTTCGAAACGGTTCTTCACTTCTATACCGTATTGTTCTGGTATATTTGTAAGGTCAAAGCGGAGTGGTCTTGATCCCATAACTATCTTTTTTATCTTTATCTTCATGTCTGCTATTAATAACTCATGGTCCGTGTCACAATAAGCACCTGGCAAAGTTTTTGCTGATGTTATGCTGGACCTCCACCTTCTCTGCACTAAAATGTAATCTATTTGATTCCTGGTTTTCCCATCAGGTGATGTCCATGTGTAAAGTCTTCTTGGATGTTGTTTAAAAAGTGTGTTAGCGATCATTAGCTCATTTTCCATACAAAACGCCATTAGATTGTCACCTGCCGCATTTCTGTGTCCTATGCTAAATTTCCCTACAACATGTCCTTCATCTTCTGCTCTTTCTGTACCAATTTTTGCATTAAAATCACCCATTATAAATACAATATCATTTTTCCGTACCTGGTCCATTGTCGTCTGCAGTGTGTTATAAAAATGTTCTACTTCATCTTCTTCTGCTGCTGATGTAGGTGCATATACCTTTCAATGGTAACTTTAATTTTGGGAATAGAAAATAATCGCAGGGAGAAAAATCTATGGAATAGGGTGAATGGTTAAGAACACACACTTGTTTTGGGGCCAAAAATTGCTCTATAACTACCTCCCGGTGAACAAGTGCATTATCATGAAGAAGGAAAAAAGTATCAGGTGTTGAATAATCAGGTCAGATTCAGAGAATCTTTTTCAATAGGCATTTCAAAATACTTAAATAAACTTTGGCAGTGAGAGTCTGGAATAAATTCTTTGCAAATAACTCCTTTGCTGTCGTAGAAGCACACCAACAATGTCTTCACTTTGACTGAGCACTTTGGCATTTAGTTGTGGGATCATAGCAGAAAATTCATGTTTCATCCTCTGCAACAATCAAATTTAAGAAATGTTTATTTCTGTGACACGTTTTGATGATGTTTTTTGCGTTCTCAACACAATGATGTTTTTGGTCATCAGACAACACATATGGTACAAACCGGCAAGCAACTTTTTTCTTGTCGAAATCTTTCGTTAAAATTTTATGAATGGTCTCTTGGTTAAAACCTAATTCATCTGCCATCATCCTCACAGTCAAACAATAATCTTCTTGTATCCGTTCTCTAACTTTTGCAATGAGTTCCTCAGTACGAACAGAAATTGGGTGTCCATGTCTAATTGCATTTGTAACTGTTCCCACACCACTTTTGAATCGTGAATATCACCTGAATATCTGTGGACAAGATAAACAATTATCCCCATAAACTTGTCACATCAATTCAATTGTCTCAATGGCACGTTTTCTGAGTTTTAAACAGAATTTAATGTTGGCTTTTTGCTCCATGCTGATTACGTAACAATGCAGCTCTAACTAGGTCGACAAAATGGCGGCTTGTTTGTTGTCTGCTTATCAGGCAGTGATGAAAAGTTACCAGATCATAGATGAAGGCTGCCTCTTTGGACTCCATGCTTTGCTTCATAGATGGCACTTTTGTCATAGCCATAATAAAATCAGTCTCATTACTTAATTGTCAGACCTTGTATATGTATATTTATTGTTATATTCTCTGTTCATCTATAGCAGTCATATCATGACAAGTACTGTTCCACTTTCTTGTGTATGCCCTGAGTCATGAGGAAGACAATGACAACCTCTTGCCATCATCACTGGCCAGAGCAGCAGTGTGTTCAGCTCCTCTGTATTTGGAACATGAAACCTCCAGCCCCAAATCTTTGTTGTTGGACATCCTTGGAACTATAAGCAGAACACTCTTTGGCAGCCAAAGCTGTGAAGATGTTAAAGCATGAGCTCTTATCAGATTGTGAATCTGTTACAGTGGGATAGCTTGAAAACCTAAACGACCTCAAAAAGCAAGCTCCTGACACACTCTACCTTCTTCTTCTTCTAACTCCCTGGAACTGAGAACCTGATAATCTTTGTGGGAGTGTTTCTGAGTCGGGCTAACAAGCAGGGGGTCTCTTTAGCAGGCTCCACCGCCATGGTGACTATGGTAATTCCTGCCCAGTTAGCCAGGCTAGACCTGTTACAGGGAGCACCAACAGAGATGGGGCAGGCTCTTGATCAGCTGAGGTTTGCCAACCTGGTGCTAGGCTGCCAGCTATGGGTTGCTGACTGCCAAATCAGACAGCATCTTTGCCCCTAACACTCCACCATCATGATGATCATGTCAAACGTTGCTCTTTAGCTTGGCACTCTATTACTAGGATCAACAACAGAGGTCCAGGTCTTAGTCAGCTTTGGCACAGTCATTTTTGCTCCTACTAAACATTTTTTAGTTCTGAGCATGATAAAAGTTGCTGACCTTAAAAACATCTACACATCTTCTCCACCCCCACCACGCACACACACACACATACATACAGACTTTGTTAGACTGTGATAATTGTGCCTTTTGGCCTGATACATCCAACTTCAGCCTGTCATATTTCTAGGACCAAGTCTACCTTCCATTCTGATCCCTTTTCATTCAGCCAGACTATTTTCTGCTACCTGGGGCACACATGGAAGTAGAATATTGTCTTGGCCAGGTGTGATTTAGTCATCCAACATAAGTATATATTATACCCTTGGCCCCTCAATACAGTACTACAACCAAAATAAAACTATGGCAAATGCTTTGTGCTGCTAATACTGAAACAAAATAAAACCTGGAGAACACAGAAAAATAAACAACTGAAATGTTCTCAATCCTCAGGACTGGAGATAATTTTCAAGCCATACACCATCACTTAGATTTGTTCATTTGAAACAAATAAAAACACATATGGCAACATTACAGCAGAATAGCATTGGAAATGAACTGGGCAAGTACTTAAAAAAAACAGACACAAACACTGTCACTAAAACAACCATGCAATGGACATCAATAAGGAACTAGGGGAGAGCTGCATCCAACATGTAAAGGGCATTATTAAAAACCATGAGAAGCAGAAAGAATTTCCTGTTCTCCTACAAAATGTCACTCTGTTTTATACATGAGATGCCATATCATGTTTCATACATGTGATGCCATATCATGTTTCATACATGTAATGCCACACTATGTTTCCTATGTAAGATGCTATATGATGTTTTGTACATTAGTGCTTTGATCACCACCAAAATTCTTTAGTAAAAATGTGGAACAGCAATGTTAAGAGAATGAAATTTTTTTTACGTTCAAAGTTTTAAAAAAGTACTCAACTGATTACTCTTTTGTTTCAGGCCAGTAGCTGTCAGTACACAAGATGTGCACTTGACCTCTTTATATTTACTAGTGCTTCAATTATGAGAATCCGCTTCCTAATTCACCAAGGATGTAAATCCTTCTTGTGAGACTACTACTTATACATTTCCTCATCTACAGCATTAAGGAGTGTACATGCACATGTATGTATATGTGTTTGAGAGGGAGAAGACATAATCAGACCTGACTTGAAAGCTGTCTCATCCAGTCCTATACTCATAAACTAATTTTAGGAGAATATTCATTTTTAAAAAAATCTTGATGCAGTGTACTTTAGTGTGAATTGCTCTGTGAGAAGATCTTCAATTTCTAAAGCCAATTTTATAGCATGTTAATCTGGAATGTGTGGACACAATTCATAATGCACTTCCACAGTCTGAGACTAACACTGATTGATGCTAGATGAATGAAGGAAAGTGCCAAGATATGAAAGAAAAATGGTGTAGGAAATCATGAGTCACATAACCAATTCTTAGACTATGGAAGTGTGTTATGGATTGTGTCCACACACTCTCTGCAGATCTACCTGCTATAAAACTGGCTACTTGGCATATATAAGTGTGGTGAAGCATTGCTTTAGAATTGCTATGAAGGCTGGAGAAACCCAGATGGAGATTTACATAAGAATGATATAGCAACCATGATGGCTGGGGAGTTGCAGACTGGAAATTACATAGGACTCCTAGAGTAACCATGAAAACTGGAGAGATATGCATGGAAGACTACAGTCAACAATGAATGATGATGAGATACAGATCGATAATCATGCAAGACTGCTATAGTAACCATGAGAGCTGAAGAAGTACAGATTGGAAATTACACGGGATTACTGGTACAGCCATGGAGGCTGGAGATGCACAGCACTGCTTTGTTACTATGAAGGAGAGGAATTATAGGGCAGGAAATCATGCAAAACATTTCTTCGTCCTGTATGTTTTTGTATGATTAAGGCTCATGCCGAAACCTCACAACTATGTGTAATCGTTAAGTAATAAAGATGTTCCTACTTTTTTTCCTAGTTTATAAATTTTGGTATCACAGCTTTACTGCACTGGCTCCGTGTATACACTCATACACTAATTATTATGCGTTACATGCAAAACATAGTGTGGCTCTCTTAAGAGTTCCGGTTATGTGACACGAGTACAGGATTTCATTTCTTCCCAAAACATTAAAGATACAATGTTACAAAAAAAAGCAGAAAAAGGCCTCAAGCAGCCAGGATTTGGGCTTATAAGATTTGTAATATGAGGACAAAAGGGCAAAAAGAAATAGTCCAAATGCGATATAATAACGAACAAAACAAGACTATAGAAATAAAAGCAACCAACCATCTGCCACTTAACAGAAAAATAACAAAACACTTGTCCCCTGTGAGTTGGTTTCTCCGGTGATGTGACATGTGTGGCGTGCACAAATAACACCGGCCACGTAAAGAAACCAACTTACTTCTTGTTTTGCTGTGAACAATGAACCTCTTAAATTGCGCTTCTGTTAAGATGGCAACATTTTCATAACAAGTACAAGCGGCCTTACTGTTTGTTCATATCTCTCTCTCTCTCTCTCACGCACACACTTCATGTGATATTTTTTTTTTGGGGGGGGGGGGGGAAGGGGCGCTTCATATTTTAATCTTTATAATCTCCTGACACTAAACAATCTCGGATTATCCTGGTAATCTCGTGTCACCTGACTCCTGCCACCAGTGGCAGTTCTCCCAACCGGTTTACATTTTAAAAAAATAAGATTGCAGCGCGCGCGCACACACAAACACACACAGACTCCTTGTACAGTGTTACTGAACCGACCCGGCCAGGCAAGTTACTCTCGGTCGGCACACCCCACGCCAACCTCACTCTGAGCTCAAAAAAAAAAAAGGGGGGGGCGGATTTTTACCTGCCAGGCTGCGGAGGGTGGTGGGGTCGCCAGCTTGTACCAGGTGCGTTTGCATTATTTCATCGGCATACCAGAAACCCTTTCTTCCCCTTCCCCCCCCCCCCATAACTTCGTCCTAAATCTCTGGGCTGAGGCGAGAACCACTGATAACGGAAGTAGAAGCCGGATGGATGGAAAGGGCGATAAGCTTCCAGGATTTTGCTGGTTTGAAGGAAACGTACAGCACATAATCAGGATTACTGTTGACACTCTGAACAATGAGAACGAAAATGTGTGTTAATATGGAGAATTCGTGTGCCCAGAGCATAACGGACTGTTGAAAGGACTAAGAGTTCCTGACAAAACGGTTGTGTTGGAGAGACGGGGATGGCTATCAAGTAGGACAAACTCGAACTGCACAAGATCATATAACTAGTAACAAGAGATTTGCGTTCCATCAGTCTGGGTTATCAGGTAGGGCTCGGCAGTCTCCATTTCTTAGTCAGGTCCACCAAAGAGCTTTACTGGGTTTAATGCAGGACTTTAATCAAGCCAGCGCTGCCGGACCCGACGTCTGTGCTATCAGATCAGAAAACATGTCGGCTGTAGGAAACAGCAGTTCACAATTTCATGAGCATCCAAGAAGAAAAGAAGCGCAGCGCAGATTACAACACAAAATTGTTAACATAACAGAAACTAGCAACAGTAGATTTTTATAACAGAAACTAGAAACAGTAGAGTTTTATGACAGAAACTAGCAATAGTAGATTTTTATAACAGAAACTAGCAATAGTAGAGTTTTATGACAGAAACTAGCAATAGTAGATTTTTATAACAGAAACTAGCAATAGTAGATTTTTATAACAGAAACTAGCAATAGTAGATTTTTATAACAGAAACTAGCAATAGTAGATTTTTATAACAGAAACTAGCAATAGTAGATTTTTATAACAGAAACTAGCAACAGTAGATTTTTATAACAGAAACTAGCAACAGTAGATTTTTATAACAGAGACTAGCAATAGTAGATTTTTATAACAGAGACTAGCGATAGTAGATTTTTTATAACGGAAACTAGCAATAGTAGATTTTTATAACGGAAACTAGCAATAGTAGATTTTTATAACAGAAACTAGCAACAGTAGATTTTTATAACAGAAACTAGCAATGATTCTTAATCCAGTGATTCCCATTGTTGGCGATATTGTCGTCTCCCCCCCCCCCCGGACGAGGCACTGTGGATGATCCGGGGGTGGGGGAGACTGAGACTAGGAAGATCCTGGTCTACTGTGAAGATTCTGGATCTGGGGGGGGGGGTGGCGCAGTGAAGGAAAATGGAGGAAGTGTGACATCAAAATACACTAAGCTGGAAAAGTTTTGCAAGAGATTAAAGTTGTCTGGGACCGGGGGGGGGAGGAGGCAGTCTGAAAAAAGTTACGGATCCACTGGTCTAATGTCTACTTGCATCTTTTTTTTTCCCTTCTTCCACGAATCAGTTTAGTCTCGGTTGCAATTACTTTATCAGAGACCAGGAAGAAAAATCAATATCATTTCCATTCAAGAACGTCCTTAGATCACAGAACATTTCAGTTCTGTCACAGATGTGATGCTAGCTTAATACATGAAATGACAAGCCACGGAACTGCTCTGATGTAATATCACGTTTTCATCCACCAGATAAATGTGCAACTTGATATGCACAAAATAATGGGCTGGCTCTCAACAGAAGCAAAGTTCTGCAACCAGAGTCGGTTCAACCTAACCGCCTGATACTGCCCTGAAGTTGTTAGTGCCCTGCATACCCAGTCCATCGTTAAAAAAAGGGGGGGGGGGGTAATTTAACTATGAATATGCAGCTATTATGTCAATTTCTGACACAATATTCCACATAACTATACATTGGTTTGCTCTTCCAAAATGTGACTTTTTTAATCATAGGAGATCCTACGTTTCGTAATTTTTACTCGTTTTTTTTTCAGCCGCTAATGACAGCAGTGGTGTTCATATTGTTGTCTGAGCTGTCTCGTCCACGGGGCTATCAAAGGAACATTGTAGGAGACAACGGATGCAGTAAATCATTATTACCATTCAGCAACCAATAGGTGTCACACACACATACATACAAGCCACCAAACCTGGATCACTAAGAGGAGGTATGTGCGCCTTCGTAGACTGTACCAGTGAAACTTGAGAGGAAACAGCTGATATCTACATCTTTAGAAACAGTTGATACTTACATCTTTAGAATTGCTGATATTTACATCTTTAGAAACAGCTGATATTTGTATCTTTACTACAGCAGTGTACATTAGTTTGATATCACAAAGTGTCCTCTCACAAAATCTCTACGAAAAAAAAAAAGCCATGGTCACAAATCCAAAATCTTACTGCTTCTCTCTAGTCTGTCTAGTAGATCCTGTGTCATTCATATGATCATCGACGCTGTCATTCACCGAAGTGACGCCATCTATAAAAGGACCAGATAACTTGAGCAGATCAAGACCTTGTCCTACCTCTCCGTTGATGCTCCTATAACAAGCTCAGTCAGGATAACGAAGCAGGGCTCGCTATGATCCACAAAGTGGCGGAGGTTACTAGGAAGCTGACTTTCTTCTGGATCGTCAAAGGACTTCACGCTAGCTACCGTAACCAATCCCCATCTCCATGTTATTGTTCTTATCTCCCTGAAACTGGGAGCGAGATGTCCTTTGTGGACGATGCTGTGAAGCTGGTGAGACATAGCATCGTGTCGAACTGGAAATGGTTACGATGATCAATTTTTTCAGTTCCTGAGTGGGACTATTTAGTGTGCAATACTTCTATAGCAGTCCTCGCCGCTATACAGACAATAGCGATCACTGCCCCGTTAGCCAAGTAAGTTAGGCTGTTACTGGGGGTACCAACGGAAAGGCAGGACGGGTCGGTAATGTTTCGCCAATCCTGAAGCAAGTGTCGCGCCTTCACTTCCAATCCCACACGACGTTTGCGTTTCTATACCTTCACCGTGTCGGCTGCTCAGAACATTATGCTAGCAGCTCAAATGATAAACAATAAAAAAAAAACAACAACAGCTTGTGCTCACATGCTAAGCTGTATCCTGATGAGAATTTGAATACGTTTATTCCAGGAAAGCAGCCACGTTTCTACACCGTTGATGTGTGCGGGACATGATGTTTATGCATATATTTTCCACTGTTCAGTCAGTGAAGGTGACGTGCTTAGTATCGTGTGCGCCTGCCTCTCCTTCCTCCCAGTCCAAACAGGCCCAGGTATTCATTTTAGGGCCATGTTGACCGGGAAATCATATTTTACCCTAGGGGTAGTTAGTTTCTCATTAAAACACAGGCCGCTGGAGTGAGGCAAATGCTGTAGTTTCAAAGAAGTTGTTGAACAAGACGACGTCTTAGGCTATTGTAACATGTGACATCAATATACAATCATATTATGCCAAAAGAGACACTTAAAAAAATAATTTGATGGCCATATTTTTTTTTACAAGACATGTCGTGACATGACAGGATAATATGGTCAGCATCACGCTTGACCACCTTTCTTTCCCCTGCTCCTAAAGCACCTCGGTAACGGGGAGCCTCCAGACGGACTTGCACCACCAAGCCCTGTGTGCGGTACAAGCGCGCTAATCACTACACCAATTTGGCTCCCAACAATGAAAAAGTCAAGATGCAATCAGTGATAGAAGAAAGGAATTTCTTTAGTATTAGAACACAGATTTTATCTACATCAGTTCTCGCTGCGCACACAGCAAAGATAGACCTCACGTTTTCAGTATTATAAACTGCACTGTTATTTACACCACCAATTTCTAGTCTACGGTCTTCGGACCAGACTGGAAAAAAAGTATATGCCATGGCATTGTTAAATTATGTATACGCTGCCGATTCGCAAATTATATCTAGTTGGAAAAGTGGTCCTTGAGTGTAAAAAAAAACTAGGAACCACTGACTTACTCGATCAACTCCTCCTTTCAATTCTTGATCAAAATTAAACGGGTCTGCCTCTTCCTCTAACATTCTTCTCTCCCACCACTACAAATTATCCATAAACCCCTTTTCTTAATTTTACATAAAACAAAAGAAAATCTCCCTGACATTTCAAAAACAAAAACAAAAAATGATACTAAGGAAGATAGCCCGTGTCACGTCCATCAGACACAGCAATAAAACAAAAACAAAACAAAACAAAAAAGGAATGGAATGTCGGGCATGTGGCAGGAGCATGACGCTAATTGCTGAAGCTCGGCTGTGGTCTGACACTAGTCGCACATAAAGGTTAAACTGCGATAAGCTTGGGCTCTTTGCTAAAGTAATAATCACTACACTGTTTTTTTTAAACAAAACCTGACGGAGTTGTCTGGACATTGCTTAAACTTCTAGTGTTGATTTGGTACCCCCAATAACAGGCCTAGTACGGCTAATGAATAGTGATCGTTATAGTCCCTACAGCAAGAAGTAGTGCATACTCTCTGATATTTACCTCCACTCAGGTTAACTGGAAAAAAAGTAGCCGCCATAACAGCCCCCCCCCCCCCAAGCCGACAAGATTATGTGCCTCAACATCTTCACTTCATCAGCTGCAAAGAAACTAGCTCGCAATTCGGAGGCAGCGGCTGCGGTGGTGGTGGTAGTAGTAGTTCAGCGTTTCTTTCTACGCTGTTTCCACAGGTGTGTTATTCTGAGGATATTTTCCAATGAAAGACGCATATTCTATGTAGCAGAAAGAAGAAACAGATAACAAGGTTAGTAGATCATAAGGGGATTAAAGCCTTGTGAATATTCAAGATACCGTTCAGCTGCAAGACGACCTCAAATAAATTATAACGTGCTGATTTTGAAGCTACCCGGTCAAGTGTTCATTGGTTTTAACTGAC
This sequence comes from Achatina immaculata, assembly GCA_009760885.1. NCBI lineage: Eukaryota > Metazoa > Mollusca > Gastropoda > Stylommatophora > Achatinidae > Lissachatina > Lissachatina immaculata. The sequence goes on from CM019718.1 coordinate 5,407,385, forward strand.
ATGTGGACAGGCTAATGAATGAGCCATCTTCGTGGAGACGGGCAGAACATGCGAGCAGGGTCTCTTCCACTCTCTGTAACTGGCTCATGACCCGCACCCCTCCTCTCTCTCTCTCTCCTCGGTCACTTGCCGCTATCAGGACCCTTGTTTACGAGAGGTTTTATCATGCACAGATACATCTGAATCATATTTTGCTGTCATCAGGCAAAGTGTTAAAACAACGTATAGCGATCAGCATCGAAAAACTGTAGACAATTCACTTGAGACGCGTCAGAAAGAACAATAATAAGTCTTTTTAAGTAAGAGAATGACCGCGGCAGAACAAGCATGTGCCCAACCATGAGAGGACATTACTGAGATGAAGGCGCTGTCCGACGTGGCGGCCAGCGACCCACAGCTGACATGTTCCGTGCAGGGTTGAACTATAACCCCATCACACCTCCCCATTGGTACCCCCGAGTAACAAGCCTAGCCAGGCTAACTGAGCAGGGATCGCTACAGACACGGCAGTGGAGTCTGCTAAAGAAGCATTGCACCCCCCCCCCCCTTTTTTTTTAGCTTCGCTGAAGCACTGACAAAAAGCCCCTATGATGCTATCCCTCAACATCTTCGCCGCGTTCACTTCAAAGAACATCTACTCGCAGTTCCAGGAAGATAGAACAAGAACATGATCGATCATACTACGTCGCTATCGTCATAGAACAAGAACATGATCGATCATACTACGTCATGATATCGTGCCGTTCTTCGTTTTTTTTCCCCTACACGCTTACACGAGTCAAGGAAAAAAAAATGGACACCCCCTGGCTGCCTTTAAGGCATAACAAGCTTTAGCTTCTGCTTCCTATCCTTTTCTCTCTTTTTTTTTTCATTCTAAAAAAACACGGCAAACGATAATTTTAAGTAAGGATAAAGGAACCGTGGAATTTTTACAGTTGAAGATAATGTAGGAAGGTTTCGAGGACGGAACCATTATAGTGGTGTACTTATGGAGCCAATAAATTCCGCTAAAGATATTATTTTTTTCTACTGTATTCCGTGTAACTGCTCTGCACGTATAAATGAACGAGTTCATGCTTTTTGTAAAGTGTTCTTGTGCAGATAAGTGTGATAATTACCGCAGAAAATGTGTGCTAGTACAGGTAGAAAGAGGCGTACGGTTCACAACAGAGAAAGAAGAAACGGCAGGGGTTAATTAATGAGATGAGCACACAAATACTGAGGGAACAAAAAAATGTTTATCAATATTCTTCTGCAGTTACGTAGCTGGTCGTTCGTTTCTCGCAGAAATATTTCGATTCTTCTGATTCCCTGCAGGACGAAAGATCTTGTAATAAAACCAGCTTTTCTGTAATGTAGAACGTTACTGTTTGTAGAAGGTGGACACATTACCCGACTGGTGAAAGATGCCATTGTTAATCCTTAGACCTGAGTGACCGTGGACTAATGGCTAAATTCCCTGTGTCTCTTGACATCTTAGTATTTGATGCGTAGAGCTTTAGTTTTTGCTTCAGCGCTCATGGCTCCCAGTACAGGTAGTCATCCTCACTTTTCGACGAGGTTCCGTTCCGACGACCCCGTCAGAAAGTGAAATGGACGCAAAGCGAATTTCATAGGGATGAATATACGATACTGACCACAGACAGGCACGTTTTAAAACATGAAACACGTCAAGGTTTTCCGGTGAGGAAGTCCAACTCTAGACTAAACTGGTGCAACGAAAACCACAGTGTCACGCAATGCCGCTTCTGCGACCCACCGAGAATATAGGCCCAAACCCCACGATGCGCTGAGCCTCCATTCTAAATGATACTATCGCGAGAACCACAGCAGTAAATTCAGTACGATCACGGGGCGATCTTGATGGTAGAAGCGAAAGAAGAAGAAGAAGACGACGACAACGAAGAAGAAGAAGAAGACATGAAAATTAGTTTAAACTAGAGTGAACTCTGTACACTGGCCATAACGTCTCCAGGGTACAGCTTATCACAGACTCCAATGACTGCACGTCTGTCCATGCGCAAACCATCTACTCCATCTATTTTCTGTTTCGGGGAGGCTAACCCTAGTATCTTGCATTTACTATAATTCAGGTTTTCTGATGATTATACGTAAGTCAGAGGACAATGGAAAGCTCAGTCTTAATAGGCAACACCATCGATCTGGTCGAGGTCCGTGGCTTTGTGAGTGAGTGGGGAGTGTGTGTAAGCTTGTATGAAAGAGAAAATGTGTGTGCTAGTCTGAAGACGGCGATAGGCAGAGAGAAAGAATTGTGTGTGAGAGAGACAGACAGACAAACGTGGCACACAAACAATTTTTTTTAAACTGTACAATATGGAGAAGGAAGATCAACAACAACTAAAAGATCATCATCATAATCATCATCAGGTGCCGTGCCGACTGGCGTTGGCTATTATGCTTCTCCAGAGTACACGATCTTTCATGCAGGACATCAGCTCAGTTGGTGACCTCCTCCCACACCATCCCGTCAGACTGTCAAGTATCATTTCTCTTGTTCTTCCTCTTGATCTTCTTTCCTCTATTTTTCCTGCTGTTATAATATTTTCAGAGCCCCTTCTTCTCATTGCATGTCCTATGAAAGTACACTGTCTCTCTCTTATCTTTTTGACAATATTTGTTGTCTCTCCACCTCTTCTCATACATTCTTCATTTGTTATTTTCGCTGTCCAGGGGATTCGCAATATTCTTCTAACAAACCATATTTCTGCTGCTTCCAACGATTTTTGTGCACACCTGCCTATCGTCCATGATTCACTTCCATATAACAAGATAGGTTCAATATAGCATTTTAGGACTTGTTTTCTAACATTCACTGATAAGGATGTGTTGGATGTTTCTCATTCTCTGAAATGGAGTCTTTGCTTGGGCTATTCTGTTATTAATTTCTGTTCTGCATTTCCCATCAGAAGTTATTACTGCTCCAAAGTATCTGAATTTCTGCACCTGCTTTAGAATAGTTCCGTTTAATTTTATACTGCATATTGGTGGATTCTGTTTCTTAGATATAACCACAGTCTCTGACTTTTCTGATTTTCAAAGTAAGGCCTTTCTGTTCACTTTCTTTGGCGACTTTATCCAGAGATTTTGCAAGTCTTGATGGTTCTCAGCTATCAGTACTGTGTCGTCAGCATATCGAAGGTTGTTAATATTGTATCCTCCAATTTTTATGCCTGGTTCTGTGATGATCGTTTTTAGAATATTCTCATTGTTCAGAGAGAAAAGGTCTGGAGATAGTACACATCCTTGTCGCACCCCTTGTTTTATGGGTTGATATTTTCCAGTTCTATTTTCAACTCGAACTGCTGCGTCTTGCTGCCAGTATAGATGTTTTACAATCCTCAGGTCTATATTGATGTCTTCAAGCATTTTAATAATTTCATTATGTTTCACCTTGTCAAATGCCTTGGTATAATCAATGAAGCATAAGTATAAAGATCTTTCTGTACTTCTAAAGCTCTTTCTGTTAGTGTTCGTAAAGCATAAATGGCATCGTGTGTTCTCTTTCCTTCAACAAATCCAAACTGTTCATCTGCTATTTCCATTTTTATCTTTTTCCTTGTTCTTCTCATAATGATTCTCAGAAGTAGCTTCGTTATGTGACATGAGAGGATGATAGTCCAGTGGTCATCACATTCCTTTGCACCTGGTTTCTTTGGTAGTCCTATAAACGTGGATTTAAGCAAGTCACTGGGCATATAACCATTGTTGTAAATGTCATTCAGTAAATTATTTATTATTTTTATTCCTATCTCCTCTAGCGCCTCTATTTCTTCTATTGTTATACTATCAGGCTCAGTCGCTTTTCCTTTCTTCATGTGTTTGATGGCATCTATGATTTCATCTTCAAGTATTGGTGGTCCCTCACAGTTTTCAGTATCTGGTGTTAATTCTAGTCTTTCTCCTCCATACAGCTCACCGATGTCTTCTTTTCCCATTAACATTTTACCTTCTTTTGATTTCAGGCATCCTGTGGTATATTCTGTTTTCCTGGCTGTGAGTTCACTAATTCGTTTGTGTATGTTTTTGCTGTCTTTATTATGGGAGTCCCCTATTTGTCTGCACTGTTCATTTAACCACACTTCCTTTACTTCTCTGCATTTGCGTCTTATTTCTTTATTTATCTTGCTATATTTTTCTTGATTATTTTTACTCCTCCTCCTCCTCTTGTCCATCAGTCCTACGATGTTATCTGTCATCCATTTACTTTTAGGGGCTTCTTTTTTCGATGGTATTATCTCCTTAACAGTTTGACGGATAGAATCTCTTAACATTGCTCATTGTTCATCTATACTATTTATCTTTGCTATTGCGTTGTATCTATTTGTTATAATAACTTTGTATTGTTCTCGCAGTTCTTGGTCATTTTTAAGGAGTTCTGTGTTTAGTTTGAGGTTTCTCACTTTTCTGCATGCTTTCTTTAGCTTTATTCTAATTTTTCTACACAGTGGGTCGTGGTCGCTATTGCAGTCAGCTCCTGGCATGGTTTTTGTAGTCAGTAATACATTCCCGAATCGTTTGTTGATTAATACATAGTCTATCTGGTTAAAAGTCTTTTTGTCTGGGTTGCACCACGTTGCCAGTCTATGGGGATGTTGCTTAAACCAGGTGTTTCCTACAACCAAGCTATGTATTCTTGCCCCTTCAATTAATTTACTACCTCTGTCATTCCTCTCCCCCTGTCCATAGTCACCAACGATGTCTGAAGTTCTTCATTTACCATCTTTGGCATTAAAATCTCCCATGACTATAGTAACTTCAAGTGACTTTGCGTGTTTCAGGGCTGTCTCTGTGTCATTATAAAATAGATGTACATTTTTTTCAGAACTTTTTTTAGAGCGTACACTTGTAAAATATTTATGCTTATTGGTCGTCCTTTCAGTTGGACTAGCAGGACTCAGTCCGAGATGTTCAAATATCCTACAGTTGTCTTTGCTGCTTGTTCGTCAAATATTATTCCTACTCCTCGTTTATGTTTCTCACTTCCTGAATATATTATTGTATATTTATCAGAGTTTATTTTCCCTGCACCTGTCCATCTAACTTCACTCATTTCTAATATGTTGATCTTCATCCTTTCCATTTCCCTCTTTACATTTTCTAATTTTCCAGCCTGGAATAAAGTTCTAACATTCCATGTTGCTATTTTGAACTTGTTAGTTTTGCCACCAGTAGCTTGATGATGATCTGGCCTCACCTGTGGCTCGTGAGCTGCCCTACCGGACGAGGCTGTTCCAGAGGAACATCTATTAACGTCGTTCATGACAAATATATTACTCTGAATAAGGTTAGTTGTTCTTGGGAGCTACAACAGTGGTTTCCCGTTGTCTTCTGTCGGTTTGTGTACGGACTCTCCGCTATCCTTTAGACTCCCTGTCCTACCCGCAAGGCAGCGGGAGCGAGATGTTTTAAGGCTCCTCTTACCTGCATGGTATTCCCCTCACTGAGCATATAAGACATTTTATATACCACCCCACCTCGCTCTCTGAGACTACCGCCAGTTGGTCCGCCCCTGCTTATTTGGGTAAATCCTTATTCACATGGAGCCTCCATATCTGGAGGACTTTAACTACCCGCCACCTGTGACGCGCTGGGTTGGGGATGGTCGCCACAGCTTGCCCAGGAGATACAACACCCAAAGAATGAATTAACTAAACAAAGCCAGAGCTGTTAAATCTATAATTAATGTCTCTGCCGCTTTGACAAGGTCGTTTTTTTCTGCACCCAGGTATGGTAACTGTAGCATCAATAATAATAATAATAATAGTACAACGACCATTAGGAGTGCTGTGCAGAATGCACCCCATATATTTACTGCGTGAACAAAAATCTGAAGTCATAAGCGAAAATGTAAAAAATCTTAAAAAATCAACAACAACAACAACGAAGAAGAAGAAAAAAGTTACAGGCAGGTGGAACGTTTATCAACCTTTAACTACGCACTCAGATACACGATCGATCCTGAACTTGGGAACTCTCGTGAGAATGACGGCAACAAAAGTAGTGCTGCCAACTCTCAGTGCGAGAGAATCCTCTTTCCCCCCCCCCCCCCAAACAAACACATTAACACTACATGTTGTTAAAAGAGTAAAATCTACCCCAAACCCGCCAGTATTCTTTCTCACACCGTTATTTTTTAAATCATCTTTTCATTGCTTGCATAACAAAATAGAGCAGCTACATTCAGCGTTGCCAACCTTGTATGAGCTAATTTTGCATGTTACGTTACGTATATTGGTTTGCGTCAAAGTCAACTACCAGCTTCTTCATGTTTTTCTTTTTATAAAAACCAGGACGTGAGGCTGATGACGAGGGGTGGAAAACGAGGAGACACTGGGACAATATCCGCACAGACATACCATAAACAAATACAGCCTTGAAAGAGAACGGGGGGGGGGGGGGGGGAAGTGGCATGGCATTAAATGTTCTTCATTCAACTCTGACATCTGCCAAACCATCCCCTGCACTCACCTACACCAACAGCCGACGGCGTGTCAGCAATTATTTACCAACTTTCCACTACCACCCCCAATATAAGTGAGGCTCAAATGGGTTCTGCCACTCGTTCACAGCCCTTGCGTTAGAAAGGAGAGAGAGAGAGGGGGGAAAAAAAAAGGTCCTCTGGTAAGTGCAGCGACCAGGCCGTGCCAGGTGTCGTGGTTATGGCAGGGGAGAAGTTTTCCTTGTTCTGCCAACCAGAGACTGGCAATTAAAATGTCAACTTCCACCGCCACAATTCCCTTTCCTCTCCCTACTAACACGAGAGAGAAAGGGCGAAAATGGGAGAATAAGATAAGAATTAGATAATGCCATACAAAAATTCAGGACGGATAAACGGATAGGGACAGCACTGTATCTTACATCAGTGGTTCTCACTTTTTTACATTCAAGGACCATTTTTCCATATATATACGCTGTGGACCACCACTCTATATGCTGTATACTGCCATATTTGTTTTTATTCAACAGATGGTGGGAAAAAAAAGGGGGGGGGGGCGCGAAGACGTTTTGTTCGTTTTAGCAATCAGCGACCCACAGTTGATATCCTAGCATCAGGGTTGGCGGAACTATAACTGCCCAAGATCCTGTCCCACCTTTCCGTTGGTACTCCCAGTAACAGGCCTAACCCGACTAACGGGGCACGGATCGCCGTAGGTCCCCATAGGGGTGGAGTCTGCTAAAGAAATACTGCACACACCGTGTTTTTAGCAGAACCCCGGGACTGAAAAATTAGCTGCCATAACCCGCTACGATGCCATAACAGTTGGAGGTTATGAAATACCAGAGATTAGATATGCTGATGACACAGTATTGCTGTCCACAACACAAGAAGGAATGGAAAAACTAATTATGTCAGTCCGCAAGAACAGCGAAGAGCAGAACCTCTATCTTAATGCAAAGAAAACTAAAGTGATGACAACTGACAAAACAGACAAGGCAACTGAAATATGTATCAGTGGGGAAAAACTGGAAGAAGTGGAGAGTTTTGAATATCTTGGATCACTACTAACTAATAATGGAGATACAATGCGGGAAATTAAAAGGAGGACATCTATTGCTCTTCAGAAAGTAAAACAAATAAAGAATCTGTGGAGAGGAGCAGACAGAACCACAAAAATAAGATTTTTAAGGGCATGCATCTTTCCCATCGCAACATATGCCTGTGAGACCTGGACACTTAACAAAACAGCTGAGAAGCACATAAATGCCTTTGAATGTAAATGCTATAGAAGAGTTCTCCAAATATCGTGGACACAAAAAAGAACAAATATATCTATACTACAGGAGCTTAATATTGAAGAAGGCTGGCTAGTGAAGAGGATTAAAGAGAGAAAACTTAAATATTTTGGCCACATTAAACGTCATGATACTTTGGAGAGGACCGTATTGGAAGGATACATGGTGGGAAAAAGAAAAAGAGGAAGACCGAGACGAAGATGGCTGCAGGACATCGTTGATGATCTGGAAATGGATGCAGCAGCAGCAGGCCATCTTGCTCACAACCGAGAGGCCTACAGGAGTGCTGTTTGGGAGGCAAAGTTCCGCAAGGGACAAGCAAAGGAATGAATGAACCCGCTCCCACGCCGATACGATGCTGTCAACACCTTCACAAATGTCTCACACAGACGAGTGTCCACGCGGCAGCGTAGTTCAGACTCCGGACCATATCCTTCAAGTGTGCCCAAACCACGCTTACCTGAGGCGTGAGTCATGTGCTGAGGACATGAGCGTGTGGCAAAAGCTTTGGGGCTCATATCGGGATGTGAGGAGGACTGCAGGCTTTGCCCTGTCGACAGGAATTATGATCTGATATGACCAGCCTCGAACGCAGAAGACCTTCACCTGCTGTAAAGAACAGATCGCAGTTCCAGGGAGATATAAGACAAGACATGCAATAGATGGCACATAATACCACACTGACGATACAACCGCAGACTACTTTTGATCCGCGGACCACAAGTTGGGAACCACTGTCTCAGATTACTTCTGGCAGGCAACCCAGCCGGGCCATATCTCTACGAAACATTTTACAACGCAAATTCGGCACCCGTGATAATCCGTAGTGACTGATTCTGAACCTTGTCTAGATTATGCAGCGTAGTGTTTGATGCTGTGCACCAAGATGTTGAGCCATATTCTAAATGTGGTAGAATACTTTGCTGATATACATTCTTGAGGATTCTTTCACTAGCTCCCCATGTGGTTCCACTCAATTTTCTTAATATGGCTAGTTTTCTTCTGGCTTTTGCTTCTGTGTAGTCACTCCTAAGTAAGTGGTGGTATATTTTGTTTTCCTGGCTGTGAGTTCACTAATTCGTTTGTGCATGTTTTTGCTGTCTTTATTATGGGAGTCCCCTATTTGTCTGCACTGTTCATTTAACCACACTTCCTTTGCTTCTCTGCATTTGCGTCTTATTTCGTTATTTATCTTGCTATATTTTTCTTGATTATTTTTACTCCTCCTCCTCCTCTTGTCCATCAGTCCTAAGATGTCATCTGTCATCCATTTACTTTTAGGGGCTTCTTTTTTCGATGGTATTATCTCCTTAACAGTTTGATGGATAGAATCTCTTAACATTGCCCATTGTTCATCTGTACTATTTATCTTTGCTATTGCATTGTATCTATTTGTTATAATAACTTTGTATTGTTCTCGCAGTTCTTGGTCATTTTTAAGAAGTTCTGTGTTTAGTTTGAGGTTTCTCACTTTTCTGCATGCTTTCTTTAGCTTTATTCTAATTTTTCTACACAATGGGTCGTGGTCACTATTGCAGTCAGCTCCTGGCATGGTTTTTATAGTCAGTAATGCATTCCGGAATCGTTTGTTGATTAATACATAGTCTATCTGGTTAAAAGTCTTTTTGTCTGGGTTGCACCACGTTGCCAGTCTTTGGGGATGTTGCTTAAACCAGGTGTTTCCTACAACCAAGCTATGTATTCTTGCCCCTTCAATTAATTTACTACCTCTGTCATTCCTCTCCCCCAGTCCATAGTCACCAACGATGTCTGAAGTTCTTCATTTACCATCTTTGGCATTAAAATCTCCCATGACTATAGTGACTTCATGTGACTCTGTGTGTTTCAGGGCTGTCTCTGTGTCATTAAAATAGCTGTACATTTTTAAAGAACTTTTTTTGGAGTGTACACTTGTAAAATATTTATGCTTATTGGTCGTCCTTTCAGTTGGACTAGCAGGACTCAGTCCGAGATGTTCAAATATCCTACAGTTGTCTTTGCTGCTTGTTCGTCAAATATTATTCCTACTCCTCGTTTATGTTTCTCACTTCCTGAATATATTATTGTATATTTATCAGAGTTTATCTTCCCTGCACCTGTCCATCTAACTTCACTCATTCCTAATATGTTGATCTTTATCCTTTCCATTTCCCTCTTTACATTTTCTAATTTTACAGCCTGGAATAAAGTTATAACATTCCATGTTGCTATTTTGAACTTGTTAGTTTTGCCACCAGTAGCTTGATGACGATCTGGCCTCACCTGTGGCTCGTGAGCTGCCCTACCGGACGAGGCTGTTCCAGAGGAACATCTATTAACGTCGTTCATGACAAATCTATTACTCTGAATAAGGTTAGTTGTTCTTGGGAGCTACAACAGTGGTTTCCCGTTGCTTTCTGCCGGTTTGTGTACGGACTCTCCGCTAGCCTTTAGACTCCCTGTCCTACACGCAAGGCAGCGGGAGCGAGATGTTTTAAGGCTCCTCTTACCTGCATGGTATTCCCCTCACTGAGCATATAATGCATTTTATAGGAGTAGTAGAGCCACCTACCACCCCACCTCGCTCTCTGAGACTACCGCCAGTTGGTCCGCCCCTGCTTATTTGGGTAAATCCTTATTCACAGGGAGCCTCCATATCTGGAGGATTTTAACTACCCGCCACCTGTGACGCGCTGGGTTGGGGATGGTCGCCACAGCTTGCCCAGGAGATACAACACCCAAAGAATGAATTAACTAAACAAAGCCAGAGCTGTTAAATCTATAATTAATGTCTCTGCCGCTTTGACAAGGTCGTTTTTTCTGCACCCAGGTATGGTAACTGTAGCATCAATAATAATAATAATAATAATAGTACAAGGAGCATTAGGAGTGCTGTGCAGAATGCAGCCCATATATTTACTGCATGAAAAAAAATCTGAAGCCATAAGCGAAAATTCAAAAAATCTAAAAAACCAACAACAACAACGAAGAAGAAAAAAGTTACAGGCAGGTGGAATGTTTATCAACCTTTAACTACGCACTCAGATGCACGATCGATCCTGAACTTGGGAACTCTCGTGAGAATGACGGCAACAAAAGTAGTGCTGCCAACTCTCAGCGCGAGAGAATCCTTCCCCCCCCCCCCCCCCCGCCCCCAAACAAACACATTAACACTACATGTTGTTAAAATAGTAAAATCTACCCCAAACCCGCCAGTATTCTTTCTCACACTGTTATTTTTAAAATCATATTTTCATTGCTTGCATAACAAAATAGAGCAGCTACATTCAGCGTTGCCAACCTTGTATGAGCTAATTTTGCATGTTACGTTACGTATATTGGTTTGCGTCAAAGTCAACTACCAGCTTCTTCGTGTTTTTCTTTTTATAAAAAACCAGGACGTGAGGCTGATGACGAGGGGTGGAAAACGAGGAGACACTGGGACAATATCCGCACAGACATACCATAAACAAATACAGCCTTGAAAGAGAACGGGGGGGGGGGGGGAGGAAGTGGCATGGCATTAAATGTTCTTCATTCAACTCTGACATCTGCCAAACCATCCCCTGCACTCACCTACACCAACAGCCGACGGCGTGTCAGCAATTATTTACCAACTTTCCACTACCACCCCCCAACATAAGTGAGGCTCAAATGGGTTCTGCCACTCGTTCACAGCCCTTGCGTTAGAAAGGAGAGAGACTGAGAGGGAAAAAAAAAAAGGTCCTCTGGTAAGTGCAGCGACCAGGCCGTGCCAGGTGTCGTGGTTATGGCAGGGGAGAAGTTTTCCTTGTTCTGCCAACCAGAGACTGGCAATTAAAATGTCAACTTCCACCGCCACAATTCCCTTTCCTCTCCCTACTAACACAAGAGAGAAAGGGTGAAAATGGGAGAATAAGATAAGAATTAGATAATGCCATACAAAAATTCAGGACGGATAAACGGATAAGGACAGCACTGTATCTTACATCAGTGGTTCTCACTTTTTTTACATTCAAGGACCATTTTTCCATATATATACGCTGTGGACCACCACTCTATATGCTGTATACTGCCATAATTGTTTTTATTCAACAGATGGTGGGGGGAAAAGGGGGCGCGAAGACGTTTTGTTCGTTGTAGCAATCAGCGCCCCACAGTTGATATCCTAGCATCAGGGTTGGCGGAACTATAGCTGCCCAAGATCCTGTCCCACCTTTCCGTTGGTACTCCCAGTAACAGGCCTAACCCGACTAACGGGGCACGGATCGCCGTAGGTCCCCATAGGGGTGGAGTCTACTAAAGAAATACTGCACACACCGTGTTTTTAGCAGAACCCCGGGACTGAAAAATTAGCTGCCATAACCCGCTCCCACGCCGATACGATGCTGTGTCAACACCTTCACAAATGTCTCACACAGACGAGTGTCCACGCGGCAGCGTAGTTCAGACTCCGGACCATATCCTTCAAGAGTGCCCAAACCACGCTTACCTGAGGCGTGAGTCATGTGCTGAGGACATGAGCGTGTGGCAAAAGCTTTGGGGCTCATATCGGGATGTGAGGACTGCAGGCTTTGCCCTGTCGACAGGAATTATGATCTGATATGACCAGCCTCGAACGCAGAAGACCTTCACCGGCTGTAAAGAACAGATCGCAGTTCCAGGGAGATATAAGACAAGACATGCAATAGATGGCACATAATACCACACTGACGATACAACCGCAGACTACTTTTGATCCGCGGACCACAAGTTGGGAACCACTGTCTCAGATTACTTCTGGCAGGCAACCCAGCCGGGCCATATCTCTACGAAACATTTTACAACGCAAACTCGGCGCCCGGAGTGAGAAGCTGAAATTAAACACTTACCACACTTGAGCTTGTGTAAGTGGCATATGTAATAAGATTAATGTTAAATATTAAAACTTCAAACTGCAGGCACACATACATGATTATCTTCTCTCCCCCCCCCCCAAATAAAATCACCGATAACAATCTCATAGAATAAGAACCGCCGATAACAATCTTACAGCATAGGGAGCGTGGGATAATGTAAATTCTAGCCGTTTCTGCTTGTCACAACCCCTTCACAGTTTACATTAGGATTTCTGACGGGAGCTGCAAGCCGAACACCTCTCAACCCCCCCCCCCCCAAATCTTCCCGGGTACCGCACCGACTTTCTATGGGCCACAACTAAAAGACGTAAATATTTGTGTGAGAGAAGAAGAAGAGATCACTGACATTTTCGTGCACTAAGGAACCAGTACCTCTTCCAACCGTTGTCATGTCGCAGAGCCATGAAATCAATAATTTACCCTGGTTGTTCCCTACATTTCCTGAGGCCACCTGCAATTAAACTAAAAATCTTCACACATTTCTAGTATTGCACACAGTATAGATCTGTCATGTGAACCCCTACAGGGCCTACATAATCTACAAGTTGAAAACCTTTATATTAGGAGAAGCCACTAACAAACAAAACAAAAAAACTGAGAAGACATGGCTTAGTGGAATGTGAGAGAGAGAGAGAGAGAGAGAGAGAGAGAGAGAGAGAATGTGTGATTGATCTTTGATTGATTGATCTTTATTTCAAAAGGGTTAAGAATTGGGCAAGCAGGCCTGTCTGACATTCTGCCCTTTATCATACATCTTTCACTCTTTTCCAGACATTCTACAAACATGCTGTTCATGTAACAAACATAATTAACATTGAAGATGAGAGACATAAAATAAAATATAACATTTACGTTTCGCTCTTATCCATTCATTTAGTACAGAAGTAACTACATACATGTATGACTATCTACTAAAAAAAAATTTCGGGACTATTCAGAATAAACAATTAACTCTATTCGGTGTCTGTAAGAGCAGTCTAATATGATTCATGGAGGCATGTAGTCGACATCAAATAGATATTGGGAAAGTCTGTAGTTGAAGAAAGGAGTATAATTTATATTTTTTATACAGGATGAGAGGGTATTCCAAAGATGAGCAGCAAAGAGAATAACTAAAGCTCTTCTTGTAAAGATCAAGTCTAGGTTTTGGAAGACATGTTTTGTTCAAGCGTTGGCTGTCCTTTGGGCTAAATTTAAACAGGTTCCATAGATAAGGCGGAGCATGCCGTGAAATAATTTGATGTACTAACTTGGCTTTGTTGAAGAGGAACCTGCTCTTAAGAGGCAGTATTTTGATACGTTTGTGCTGGTTAGTTGTTTGTGCTTGATCTTTGTCACTAATAAGTTTTACTGCTCGCGTTTGGAGTGAGCAAAGCCTCTTTGTATTTGACACTGAGCAAACATTCCAGACTGTTGAGCAATAGTTTAAATGTGTTTGTATATTTGATATGTAGTATGTCTTCCTTGTGTCTTGATCGATGAAGTGCTTAATTTTGACTAAATGGTATACTTTTTATGCGATGAGTTTTGTTAGACTTTGCACATGAGAGTTCCAGGTCAGATGTTGGTCAATAATAAGACCTAGTGTTTTGTGCTCGCTAACGTTTTCTATCTGTGATGTTTCCGTGCTGAGCCGAAGTGTTGTTTTTTTGTTGCGTTTTGTAGTTTCTGTCTTGTTGTTATGAGCACTGATTTTGTTTTATCGATATTTATAACCATGTCCAGAAATGCAGATGAAGCCACTGACAGCAACTGTTGAGGAAAGACGCTGGCGATGGTTGGGACATGTGCTTCGAATGACTGACAACTCACTACCAAAAATAGCACTAAGATGGACACCACAGGGGAACAGAAGTAAGGGTAGACCAAAAGAGACATGGAGAAGAACAACAGAAAGGACGTTGAGCAACAGAGGGCTCACTTGGGCAAGAGCAGAAAAAAAGGCAAAGGACAGGCATTTGTGGAAAACCCTTGCGGAAGCCCCATGTGCTCCGGGCACTTAAGGTTCAGAGAGAGAGAAAACCATGTCATTGTTTTTGCCCATCTAATTAAACTGTATAACTCAACTGAAGAGTTGATTCTAGATTAACACAATCGTAGTCACTGGTATAGACTGTGCAATCATCGGCAAAATGGTCACAAGAAGAGTGTTTAAGATGAGTGGAAGGTCATTGATATAGATAGCAAAGACCAACGGCCTTAGAATAGAATCTTGCGGAACACCAATGTCAGCTATAGCAGAATTTGACAGAAAATTGTTCAAGAATACTACCTGCTGTCCGTCTGAAAGAAATGATGCAATTAATTTTATTAGGTCAGGGTGCAATTTATGGTCTTTACTTTTCTTACAAGAATATCATGGTCAATCATATCAAATGCCTTTTTTTTAAGTCGACAAAGATGGCACCACATAGTCTGTCATCATTTATGTTTACTAACCAGTTTTCTGTCATTTTGGTAAGAGCTGTGTGGCAGGAATGATTGGGTCTAAAGCCTGACTGACTGTTTATGAGTAAATTGTTCTCTTGCATGTGTTGTAGAGTTATGTTGTGTATGTTTTGATAATGACGATAATATGGATATTGGTCTATAGTTGATAAGATTGTTGGATGAGCCAGATTTAAAGCGAGGATACACCTTAGCCTCGGGGAAATAACATTTTGCAATGCACTGATTATAAATGTATGTTACTGTATGTGACATGAGAGAGAGAGAGAGAGAGGGAAGAGACGGGGGAGAGGGAGAGAGAACGAACAGACTATTTTCAAAGAATTAAGAACTGGGCACGCGGGCCCGTCTATCATTCTGGCCTTCATTATACAACTTTCATTCAGTCACATATTCAGCATTTGTTATTGAACATAATATGCATGAAAAAGCAAAAAAAAAAATGAATACGTAAATAAATAATAAACCCTTTCTTTCACTACACTCCACATTCTGTTGAGAGAGAGAGAAAAAGGAGTGAATTGTTCTAGAGTAAGCAGTGAAAAGACCTAGGGAGCGATGACGGGAAATGATCGGATGGGGGTATCAGAAGTAACTAAGCAACCAAAAATATATTGTGAGAACCACTGTTCTAGAGGAAATAAAACCATACTGTTATCATGACCAGTTAATCACAGCTGGCTAAAACTGTTATCTTCTCTCTAACCATCCTGTGTACCACGTACGCGGGCTGCTATGATACAACACGCCTACCTTCACCAGGCCAGCCGGGGGGGGGGGGTGTGAATAGGCCCCCATAGCTCTTATGCCAGCATCAGGGTTAGCGAACCACAGCTGACCAAGACCCTGTCCCACCTTTCCGTAGTACTCCCAGTAACAGGCCTATCCTGGATAACGAGGCAGGGATCGTCATAGTCCCCATCGTGGCGGAGTCTGCTAAATAAGCAATGCACACCCCGTGCTTTTTAGCTGTACTCCGGGACTGAAAAAGTAGCCACCATAACCCGCTCACACGCCTATACGATGATGTGCCTCAACACCTCTATGGCATCGGCTGCAAAGAACAACAGCTCGCAGTTACAGGGAGTTCGTACAAGTACCTTCACTAGCATCGACGTATTCTTCACTTGGAACCTGCTGACTTGGTAACTGCTACTTGGGTCCACTATATGAATTAAAGACACTGAAGTTCATTTCCTAATAACATTTCATGATACCTTTTTCTGGCCTTCTGAAATGAATTCTGTGGGCTGGCGCAAAACTATTTTCGAGCACCTTACCCTGTTGACCAGCTATTCTGTTTTCACCAATTACTGGACCCCAGAAAAGCTTTTTCCGATGCGATGCATTGGCTCCACCCCCCCCCCCCCCTTTCCACCTGATCCTGCATCCATTACAAACTCTTCAACATAGTGGCGGCCGTCAAAGAGATTCCACTCCCGGCTAGAGCTATAAAGGGCCGAAATGTTCGCCTGAATGGGGAAACGGGTGTGTGTACTTCTCTCACGACTATACTGTTTCGATCTTTGTAACAGTTTCCTGCCTGTTACAAAAGTACCCAAGATTTATAAGCAAGGAGACTAAGTGTGAGAGAGACCAATGCAGCTCACCTTTACACCGAAGACATATTACGTACAGAAAAAAAAAACAGTTATAGATAAAGAAAGAACACACACACACAAAACCACTTGGTAACGTCATACAGGGGAGAGGCAGAAAAATACGACAGACTTGAAGACTGCCTTACAGACAACTGAAAAAGACAAGGACAACTGAAAAAAAGTCGGAACACTTGAGTTTCACGTGCGACTGAAGGGCATTTGATGCAAACATTAAGTCACACCTGGAACAGACATGAAACCAATAATTTTCCTTCCTCACAACCAACCCCCCCCCCCCCCAACCCCTCAAGCCAAAATATCACACTCCGAACCACATGAAAACCACTAATAACATGATCCGCAATAATATTTAACATAATAACTGTGCCTAAACAGCAGTCGCCCTAGACATTAGAATCAGCAACCAATATGTCAGAGTGCAGTGGCACATATTAACTACAAACCACACGCAGAATACTAAAAAAAAAAAGTGCAAAACAAAACTGCGGTACCAACTGCTGGGCCTGGCATGGGCGGAATGATCTCCAGAAACAGGATGCAGTCACCAATACCACCAATATTCAATCGTTACGTGCCGTGACGTGTTGTGCGATCTTTGATGTTTCCGATCAATTCAAATGCTTTTCTTTTTTCCATGCCAGTTGCCTACCTTTTCCTTCGCTTGAATTTTCCAGTCATTGCCAAGTTCTCTAAACTTCAGTCTTCTCATGTCCAAGAAAGTCTTATAATAATAATTTTAAGTAGTTTTCGTACTGATTTACAACATAGAGAGAGAAGGAAGGAAGGAGAGAGAGAGAGAGAAGGAAGGAAGGAGAGAGAGAGAGAGTTATGCACATTTCGGTATTGGACTAACGAGAAATTACTTTTAAACTTTCTTGGGCTACATTTCCTACCCCTACCCCCCAAAAATACAACAGTAAATTTGGGACACTCAAGCCGAGAACTGCGGGTAGCTAGATGTGCAAATAGGCAGAGAACAGAAATAATAAAAGGGCGCTGGACTCGCCTTCCCATTATCACTCAAGGTCGCTATCACCGCGACTGAACGTGACCTTAACCTGCTGTGTAGGAAAAGGTGTCCACGGCTGCCAAGTTCCACGTTAAAAAGTAGCAAACAATAGGCAAGTCTGCCTGGGCCAGCTAGCACTTGTGTTCAACGCGCAGAACACGGGCGGCGTTCATGGGTGTAGAGAACAAAAGGGACGCCTTTGACCTTATTTTCAGCGTGAATTGGGGAAGATGTGCAAACTCCTCATGTGCTGCGTGGAAGCTGATGGCCTGCTTGTGAACTTTCCTTTTCGGCAGCTCTACCCATCTTCCAAAGTGGTACTAAATAAAAATGTTCGTTTACCTGTGCCCTCTCGCTATATATTCTCACTGTTATGTTATGTTACTTATAACAGTTTTCTCACAACTACTTTTTTTTTAAAGGGAAATGAAAAGGAGGACATCTGTCGCTCTTCAAAAAACTTTACAAGCTGTGGAGAAAAATAAGATTTTTAAGGATATGCATTTTTCCCATCGCAACATATGCCTGTGAGACCTGGACACTTAACAAAACAGCTGAGAAACACATAAATGTCTTTGAATGTAAATGCTGCAGAAGAGTTCTTCAAGTATCATGGACACACAAAAAAGAATAAATATATCCATACTACAAGAACTTAATATTGAAGAAGGCTGGCTAATAAAGAGTATTAAAGAGAGAAAACTTAAATATTTTGGACACATTAAACGTCATGAGAATTTAGAGAAGACTGTCTTGGAAGGATACATAATGGGGAAAAAAAAGAGACATCTTTGATAATTTGCAAATGGATGCATCAGCAGCAGGGAATCTTGCTTACAACCGAGAGGCCTACATGAGAGCTGTTAGGAAGGCAAAAGTTCCGCAAAGTACATGCAAATGACAGGCTGACTTTTTTTTTAAACGTCCATTATAAACCGTCACTATAAATTCTTCCTCGATGACTTTCTTATAATAATCTCTGTGTTGTGCTCAAGGTAAACTCTGTGTCATCATTTTAAATATATAGGTTTTACAGATGTTCATTTCATATCTGTCACACTCACCAATGTAATACAGGTGTCCCGTCTTCATCATCATCATCATCAGGTGCCGTGCCGACTGGGGTTGGCTATTATGCTTCTTTATTATTAGTACACGATCTTTCATGCAAGCCATCAGCTCAGTTGGTGATCTCCTCTCACACCATCCCGTCAGACTGTCCAGTATCATTTCCTTGGTCTTCCTCTTGATCTTCTTCCTTCAATTTTTCTTGTTGTTATAATATTTTAAATGCCCCCTCTTGCATGTCCTATGAAAGTACATTGTCTCTCTCTTATTTTTTTGTTCCTGTCTTGGTTTACAATAAATGCTGTTTGTAGTACTGATTTCAGCCATTTTCCCCTTTGCAACGAACTGCTATTTATTTTCAATAAAATATCCTAAATAAAAAGTCAACTATTTTATAGTGCTAGAAAATTAAGGACAGGAGGTAATGTGGGAAACAGAAACAATATGGGTGGGGTGACCAAAAGGGAAAAGAAAGACGATTCCATGAACAGTTAGCAGCTCTGTGTCATGTCTAATCCCTCTGATATGCTTGTAGCACACTATCAAGAGTATTTTGTTCCACTCCAGCAAACCTGCATGGATTACTACCCAAAAACTTGCTATAAGAATTCACATGAAACAGGAAGATCTGCTACATAGGGTTCAGTGTTTATGCCAAGCATTTACTTCTAGCACAGTCTATACTGACTGTGGATGATATATGTCACCTCTGTTTATGTGCTGCTCTTCAGTGGTTACCCTGCCCCGGAGGACCTGACAACACAGCTTGTAGGTCTTGCATGACCAAAGAACTTGTACTGTTAAATAAGCAGATGGTCTGAAAGTTCCATTTTACAGGGACATCAGTTTCACACATTTCCCAGATACCTTACAATAAGAAAATGACTGGGTCAGTACAGTTGCTGTAGCTCTATTTTATAAAAACCACTGAGTTGTTATGTGATTTTTTAAAAACCCAATGGTCACTCTTTGTGGCAAAATCCTTTAAAGCTTTTCTGCCCCTGAAATCATACACAGACTAAATATATCTTCTCAAATTTCTTATTCTGAATGATACAGGACTTGAGTGATCTGCCAGTTTGTCCAATGATGAAGATGATTTTCCTGGATACAGTGATAGTACTACCAGGGTGACATGACTCTCATAATGTGTACACTGGTGGTAATATAAAACGTCTCTGAAAATTCCACAAGATTTTTCAATACATTGATCTCTACCTTGTCTGCATGGCTCCTAGTTCAAAAGAAGAACTTCACTGGAGTGTGGTAGGGTCGCTGCACCCTTAGTTCACATTTTTTAAAGAAAAAAAAAAACAACCAACAACACAAAATTAACAACTTTTTTAAATTCTGAAAAAAAATTACTATCATGTTCCGAGGGTCTTGGAAATACGAGACTATCATCATTTCCCCAATATGCACTAATGGCATGGAACATAGTCCCCATGGTGGTGGAGTCTGCTAAAGAAGCATTGCACACCCTTTGCTTTTTAGCTGTACTCCAGGACTGAAAAAGTAGCCACCATAACCCGCTCACACGTCTATATGATGATGTGCCTCAACACCTCTACAGCATCGGCTGCAAAGAACAACAGCTCGCAGTTACAGGGAGTTCGTACAAGTATAAGTATTGGCATGGAAATGGGAACTTTACAAATAGAAATTCACATAAATTCACTAAGTAATTAGTTATCAACAATCTATGATGTATTTATATGCGAAAGGCACAGGAATTATCACTCCAACAGCTATTAAATGCGAAATGGCTCAAAGGCAGGATGTATCCTATTATTAGCTAACATTAGCAGATTACTACTGCTTAGTGATCAACTAGCTAATGAGGGAAACTACCTGGGCAAGTAGGAGAGTTAGAGTGGTCCTTGATTTCAGTCTGGATAACTCTCATTTTGCTGATAGCAGGCTACTTAATACTGCAGACATGGGGGGGGGAGGAATGTAAACTAAAAAAACTAGTGCAGAAAAAAAAAAAAACCATTTATGACACCAGTGAAATGTATGAGCACCAATACAAGGCAACTTACACACTAACTACATTAGAATTTACAAACATAGGAAAGAAATTACCACAAACATTGTAACACAGATGGCAGTTCTAGACTAACAACAGTCAATAATGCTTTTGCAATGCACTACGGCCTGTAGAATGAGAAAAAATATCTTCAAACAAAATGTTTAAAAGTTCTATTGTGTGTTGCCCTGTGCAAGTTAATGCTGGAAAACCACAGAAAATTATACGAATCATCTAGAAAAAGAAATTATTATGAATCATCTTAGTGTAACTGAGACAGAAGAATAAAATAGAGAAAATGCATAGGGGGTAAATAAGACAAGAATAATGTAGAGACAAAATGTACAGAGGAACTAAGATAGAAGAATAAAGTAGAGACAATGAATATACAACACCTAAGACAGAAGAATAAAGCAGAGACTTCAAGTAAATAAAACAGATGAATAAAGCTCAAACATCTGCACTGGAATAAATGAAATAAAATGAATAAACCTCACCCACCTACCCATGAACACACACACATACACGTGCATACAGAGAAAGAATAGCATGAAAATAAAGAAATAAACGGTAATTGTAACTGTTGAAAAGAATACAGTGGTATCTGAACATCTATAATCTGAGGCAACAGAAATATATTCTTCCCAACAGAGAATTTTTTTTTATAAATTTCTTTTAAATACCTTTGGCCATTAGCATTTTGGTCTTCCGCTTGATTGTGATGATGATGATAATGATGATGATAAGGATGATTATGATGATAAGGAAGAGAATGATGATTATAATATTGTTAGGCTGTGTACTATGATATTACTGAAGATGTTCTTTAATCAACACATCACACATCGAAGTTTCACAACATTACAACATTCGTTAGACTAGAGCAAGTCTGATGAAATGTTCCCTGAATTCATTTATTTTGACAGATAAGATCAAGATGTATTGTCGACAACATCACTTGTAATATAACATAAAATTCGTTCGTTTTGTCACTGACGCACATAATCTTTTGTTCACTATACCAAACTCTAACACATTCTACATGCAGCATTTCAGCAATGTTCTCAACTTCACAATATTCTACATTTGATATGTTAACTCAGTACTATATCAGATCTGCAATATGTGGTCAACTAACTCTTCGACTAAATCCTGGTACTCAAAGTTTCAAGGTAACAAAACTTCAAAATCACTTGATACACATCTTCAGTCTAACACTAATTCTCTTTCTCTTTCCTGTTCTTCTGCTTGGCTGCTTGTGTTCTCCTTTCGTGTCCCCCTGGTGTTCTACCATCTTTCTTCTCTCGCTATCTTTCTAAAACTACCCCCCTGACTTATGTGTCATAAGTCAATTGGTCCAATAGGCCACGCCTCTAAATATTTAATTGGTCATCAGACCTAGCCAGTCTACTCCTTTGTTTCAAACCCAGTGTGCAACTTTGCGTCCTAAAATTAGTAACCATGCCCTACATGTCAGTTGCTTCAATTCTGTCTATCTAATTATTATTTTTAATTAAGTCCACTATCTCTTTCATGGCTTCAGGGATTAGTCCTTCTCTATTCTGTCCCTAACAACAAGACCCTTGGCCTTTAACTACATATGTCAAGTGTCAATGTCTATTTTTCCACTTCAGCTAGGTGTTTGTGTTTGCGAGACATCGCGTTGTTTCTACTGGCTATCTCTCTGCCTCATATGTGTCTTAATTTTGCCTCCTGTTTACCTTTTATTAGCATTTTGCATTTCTTTTTAAGTATCTACTCTTAAGAGTGTCCTGTCCTAATTTTAAGTCACGGGCCATTTACCTCTCTCACCTTTGTCAGCATTTTGCATTTCTAAGTATCTCCTCTTCTGCTGCTATTTGATGTTACTATTATTCCGACAATATATTCATAATAATATTCCTAATCATATCATTAATAATACTAATAATACTATAATCATTACTTACAAGGCTATGCTACATGATGATGATAATGATGATGAAATTCTTTAGGAAAAATAATAATAGCTGGCTCTGAGTAAAGATAGGGCGACCATACCCAACCCAGCATGTCACAGGTGGCGGATGGCGAAAGTCCTCTAGATATGGAGGATCCCTGTGAATAAGGATTTACTCAAATAAGCAGGGGCGGACCAACTGGCGGTAGTCTCAGAGAGCAAGGTGGGGTGGTAGGTGGCTCTACTACTCCTATAAAATGCCTTATGTGTTCAGTGAAGGGAATACCATGCGGGTAAGAGGCACCTTAAAACATTTCGCACCCGCTACCTTGCGGGTAGGGCAGGGAGTCCAAAGGCTAGCGGAAAGTACATACACAAACCAACAGAAGGCAACGGGAAACCACTGTTGTAGCTCCCAAGAATAACAAAGCTTATTCAGAGTAATAGATTTGTCATGAACGACGTTAATGGATGTTCTTCTGGAACAGCCTCGTCCGGTAGAGCAGCTCACGAACCACAGGTGAGGCCAGATCGTCATCAAGCTACTGGTAGCAAAACTAACAAGTTCAAAATGTTAGAACTTTATTCCAGGCTGGAAAATTAAAAAATGTAAAGAGGGAAGTGGAAAGGATGAAGATCAACATAATATGATTGAGTGAAGTTAGATGGACAGGTGCAGGGAAGATAAATATACAATAATATATTCAGGAAGTGAGAAACATGAACGAGGAGTAGGAATAATATTAAATGAACAAACAGAAAGGACAACTGTAGGATATTTGAACATCTCAGATTGAGTCTTGCTAGCCCAACTGAAAGGACGACCAATAGACATAAATATTATACAAGTGTATGCTCCAACATCTGAAAGTTCTGAAGAAGATGTACAGATATTTTATAATGACATAGAGACAACCCTGAAACACACAAAGTCATATGAAGTTACTATAGCCATGGGATATTTTAATGCCAAAGATGGTAAAGGAAGAACTTCAGATATCATTGGTGACTATGGACTGGGGGAGAGGAATGACAGAGGTAGTAAATTAAATGAATGGGCAAGAATACATAGCATGGTTGTAGGAAACACCTGGTTTAAGCAACATCCCCAAAGACTGGCAACGTGGTGCAACCCAGACAAAAAGACTTTTAACCAGATAGACTATGTATTAATCAACAGGCGATCCAGAATGCATTACTGACTACAAAAACCATGCCAGGAGCTGACTGCAATAGTGACCATGACCCACTGTGTGGAAAAATTAGAATAAAGCTAAAGAAAGCATGCAGAAAAGTAAGAAACATCAAAATGAATACAGAACTCCTTAAAAATGACCAAGAACTGCGAGAAAAATACAAAGTTATTATAACAAATAGATACAATGTAATAGCAAAGATAAATAGTATAGATAAACAATGGGCAATGTTAAGAGACTCTATCCATCAAACTGTTAAGGAGATAATACCACCAAAAAAAAGAAGCCTCCTAAAAATAAACGGATGACAGATGACATCTTAGGACTGATGGTCAAGAGGAGGAGTAAAAATAACCAAGAAAAATAAACAAAAACAAATAAAGAGATAAGACGCAAAAGCAGAGAAGTAAAGGAAGTGTGGTTAAATGAACAGTGCAGACAAATAGAGGACTCTCATAATAAAGACAGCAAAACCATGCACAAATGAATTAGTGAACTCACAGACAGGAAGACAAAATATACCACAGGATGCCTGAAATCAAAAGAAGGTAAAATGTTAATGGGAAAAGAAGACATTGTGGACAGGTGGATAGAGTACATCGGAGAGCTGTATGGAGAAGAAAGACCGGAATTAACACCAGATACTGAAAAATGTCATGGACCATCAATACTTGAAGATGAAATCATAGATGGCATCCAACACATGAAGAAAAGAAAAGCGACTGGGCCTGACAATATAACAATAGATGAAATAGAACCACTAGAGGAGATAGGAATAAAAATAATAACCAATTTACTGAATGACATTTACATCAGTGGTTATATTCCCAGTGACTTGCTTAAATCCACGTTTATAGTACAACCAAGGAAAACAGGTGCAAAGGAATGTGAGGACCACCGGACTATCAGCCTCTCATGTCACATAACGAAGCTACTTCTGAGAATAATTATGAGAAGAACAAGGAAAAAGATAAAAATGGAAACAGCAAATGAACAGTCTGGATTTGTTGAAAGAAAGAGAACACACGATGCCATTTATGCTTTACAAACACTAACAGAAAGAGCTTTAGAACTACAGAAAGATCTTTATTTATGCTTCATTGATTACACCAAGGCATTTGACAAGGTGAAACATAATGAAATTATTAAAATGCTTGAAGACATCAATACAGACGGCAAAGACCTGAGGATTGTAAAACATCTATACTGGCTGCGAGAAGCAGCAATTCGAGTTGAAAATAGAACTGGAAAATAACCTATAAAACAAGGGGTGCAACAAGGACGTTTACTATCTCCAAACCTTTTTTCTCTGTACAGCGAGAATATTTTAAGAATAATCATTACAGAACCAGGCATAAAAATTGGCGGATACAATATTAACAACCTTCGATATGCTGACAACACAGTACTGATAGCTGAGAACCAACAAGACCTGCAAAATCTCTTGGATAAAGTCGCTAAAGGAACAGAAGGGCCTTACTTTAAACATCAAAAAAAGAAAGAGACTATAGTTATATCTAAGAAACAGAATCCACCAACATGCAGTATAAAATTAAACGGAACTATTCTAAAGCAGGTGCAGAAATTCAAATACCTTGGATAAGCAATAACTTCAGATGGGAAATGCAGAACAGAAATTAGAAACAGAATAAGCCAAGCAAAGACTGCATTTCAGAGAATGAGAAACATTATGCAACACATCCTTATCAATGAATGTTAGAAAATGAGTCCTAAAATGCTATACTGAACCTAACTTGTTATATGGAAGCGAGTCATGGAAAACAGGCAGGTCTGCACAAAAATCCTTGGAAGCAGCAGAAATGTGGTTTATTAGAAGAATGTTGTGAATTCCCTGGACAGCAAAAATAACTAATGAAGAATATGAGAAGAGCTGGAGAGACAAAAAAAAATCTTGTCAAAAAAATTAGAGAGAGACAATGTACTTTCATAGGACATGCAATGAGAAGTGGGGGCATTGAAAATATTATAACAACAGGAAAAATAGAGGGAAGAAGATCAAGAGGAAGACAAAGAGAAATGATACTGGACAGTCTGATGGGATGGTGTGAGAGGAGATCACCAACTGAGCTGATGGCCTGCATGAAGGATCGTGTACTCTGGAGAAGCATAATAGCCAATGCCAGTTGGCACAACACCTGATGATGATGATGAATAGCAGGCTGTCATATCATTCTTCATTTTTCAAGGGAATACATGGGATAGCTAATGACCTCTCACAGAACTGAAATACTGGGTTTCTCTGCATGCACTGTCACATTGGGGGGGGGGGGGGGGTTCTGGATTGATGCTACTACTCTAAATCTTTGCTTTTCTGAATGAGGCTGCTATGACACAGATGCTTGCAGGGCTCATTTTATGGAAGTAAATGCTAGCTTGGGTGTCAGATCAGACCAGTGGCTCTCATGTTCCAGGTACCAATCCTCCTTTTTTTTATACAGGCTGCTCCAGAATCCTCTCCTATTATAATAAATCGTCATCAAAAAAGATGTTCACCACTATACACTCTCCTCCTATGGAAACAAAACTCTCTGCTTCCTCCCTTAGAAACAAATCCCTCCCTGGAGACCCAATTCCTCCTTGGAAAAAAAAATCCTCCCTTCAGATTTGAAATTCTTCCGTGAGGAGCCACCTGCCATCTTGTTGAGAATCACTGGGCTAGACACTGCTTCTATCCCCCCCCCCCCAAAGATATAGCACTGATTTCTAACTATGATGCCTACAGTTTAAGTGAGAAATGGAGGTTTCAGAAAACTAACTTGATTAATGTTGAAGACTTGTGGGACCAAAGATGAATGTCAGTCATCTGCATGTCCCTTGCAGTACTTTGCCTCCCTAATAGCTCTCCTGTAGCCCTCTCAGTTGTTAGCAAGATGCCCTGGTGCTGATGTATCCATTTGCAGATCATCAACGATGTCTTGCATCCATCTTCACCTTGGTCTTCCTCTCTTTCCTTTTCCCATTATGTATCCTTCCAAGATGGTCTTCTATAGATTCTCATGATGTTTAACGTGTCCAAAATATTTAAGTTTTCTCTCTTTAATCCTCTTTACTAGTCAGCCTTCTTCAGTATTAAGTTCTTGTAGTATGGATATATTTGTCTTTTCTGCGTCCATGATACTTGAAGAATTCTTCTGTAACATTTACATTCAAAGGCATTTCTTCTGGGAGATCAGAAGTACAAAAACATATTTTTATGCCCCTAAAACTTCCATCGTTTATCTCCCTCCATTTGACTGACCACAATTGAAAGAATGCAGGCTTCACACAAAACTGCCATGGGCAATTAACAACACGAAAAAAGTGCATGTTTAATGGTGTAGTTAGTGCAGCCGTCCCTTGTGGTGACGGTAGGTGGTTTTGATTTTGGCGAGCGTACCAACCCAGATGTAGAAATGGCACTATTGTCCTACAGATTGGAATGGAAAGGCATAAACCTACTACACTCGTAGACCTGGGCCAGGCCGAGGATAATTTTAACAATTACGCCTTACGCTTTAACCTAAATTGAGGTCACGAAATCGCAGGTCACGTGACCCCGATAGACGTTCTGCACTCCCTCTGTGTTGGCCAAAACTGGGCTTATTACACACGAATAGTCATTCGGGGTATGAAGTTCAACGAAACTGTCCTGACAATCAAGTGTCACGGTCACGCAATACTGAACTGACATAAAAACAGACGAGGGGGAAAAAAATTCGGGTGGCAAGATTTAATTAGCCTTATCGGCCCCGTTTTGCCAACATGGCCGTCGGCAAGTGCTTTGAAGTCTGCTGCCCGCTCTGGAATCTGTTAAAATTCCAATACCACCGAAAAGATATCTATAATTTAGATACTTCATAATTAGTTATTATTATATCATTACGGATTTTCGCATAAAGACAGCATTTCTAACTGATTGTTCAAGCCATAATGGTGTCAGTCATTAAAATAAACACTGTTAAAAAAAACGAAGCTCCTTACCGTTAGCGAGGAATAAAATCCATGCTGAGAACAATACAGCACAAGTAGTACTGCCTTGTTCCATCCCCTCTGACTTCAAGGACAGAGATATGACACTGTCCTGGCACGAGCATTTATTAAACTGAACATTACTGTAATGATCAAACTAAACTCCCTGCCGCTCTTACCGTCTACAAGACGTCCATGGCCTACAAAACATAGCTTTGGCCTTATGAAAACGGGGTGAGAAAAAAACACTAGTACTATTTTTTAAGAGGCATATTTCACCACATTGAGAGTTGGCAACCTTGTTATCTTTTATAATGACCATATCCACCAAGCAACGATTTGCAAACTTTTGGAAGCATTTAAATGTACTAAAAATTTGGAGAATTAATGTGTTAGTTTTTATAAGGTTTATATTTTTCTTTCGTCACTTGTTTCGGGTACTATTTTCTTAAGCGGACGGTTTACGCCAGCGCAGAGCGCAGTGTTAAACAACCTGTACCTCCGCAGCAGGGTTGCCAATCTTAACAATAAACCGCTTGGAGAGGGGTGTCGAATGTGGCCGACTTAGTGACGCAGATTTTTAGGACTGAAGAGCTAGTCTACTCAGCTTTTGACTCTTTAGTTCAGCCATTTACCACAGGGGTCAAATGGTCCCCTGGGAGCTACGGGGTTTGGGGGAGGGGGAAATGAGCTGAAAGAAAAAGAAAAACAGGAAAAGGGGGGGGGGGAGTGCTGTCTGAATGGAAAATCTGCTATGCACGTGCAGTATGCAGGGTTTGTAATACAGTATTGAAATGTTTTTATAGGCAGCAATAACAACAAAATCCATTGGTGGTTATTCTGTAGTCTATAAATTTACATTACTTTTAAAGTATTGGCTCAGAACATAGAAACTCGAATGAGAATGGAGTCGCTATTTCGAGTTTCAACTTGTGTTCTTCCAAGACTGAGCTAAATGTTCATTCATTTCATTCATTTATTATTTCTTTAACAGAGGATTCATGTGAATCTATACTTTGTTTCCTCTCTCTCTCTCTCTGTTTCTTTGTCCTGTTTGTGTTTGTATGATTAAGGCTAACGCCGAATGGTCACAACTTTGTGGTCGTTAAGTAATAAAGCTGTTCCTACTTTTTTTCCCTAGTTTATACATTTTGGTATCACAGCTTTACTGCAGTGCTTTGTGTATAGGTGTATACTTATACACTAATTATTGTGTAGTACTTTCCAGAAGATTTGACTTAGAAGTAGATACTGATAACGATATATATGACAATACGTGAAATGCCTGAGGACAAATGATGATTATATCATGCTGCCATTGACATTCTGATATGAATGTCTGATTCTTCAAAGACAACGAATAGATGCTGTTTGTCGGGACAATTAAAAGTGATACAAAAAAATGGTCTATATTTTAGATAGTCGGCCGTTACCCACGAAAACTCCATCTCATTAAAGAACAGTTGCTTGTGCAATGGTGGAGAGATATAAAGGAGTCATTGCTCGTTTTAAAAAATGTGCTCCTTACCGTTTATACAACACAGTTATGTGTGATTCATCATAAGCATCTAGTGGCTAAGAACTTTGGAGGGCACTTAAAAGATTCATTGTCAATTATTTCAGAGTAGTCAGCCAAATCAAACAGCACCGTTTTCAGAAGCGGCTTTTCCGGCCCCTTTGCGGAGACAATGGTAGGGATTTCCCGGTTCTTTGTTGCTCACAGAGATGAAGTGGCTTTCCAAGGGCTAGACAATGGTGTATGGGTCAGTTTTACACACATGTAGAAAAAAAGAGAAGAAAGTGAGCAGGAACAAGAGTGGCAGAAACCAAGATGACTGCGTATAAATAAAGAACGTACAACAATCCAAAATTGTGGCATATGCGGTTTTTTTCATGGACTACATTAAAAATAAAAACACGAAAAATAGATGGAAACATTCAAAACACGTCGAGGTTTTCCGGTGAGAAATTTCAACCCTGGCCTGGGTGGGCTACCACCTCTCACCCAGCGGGGATATGCTGATATTCTAAACATGTCGAGGTCTTCCGGTGAGAAAGTCCAACTCTAGACTAAACTAGTGCAACGAAAACCACGGTGTCACGCAGTCCCGCTTCTGAGACCCACCAAGAATTCAGGCTCAAGCCCTGAGATACTCTGAACCTCCTGTGGTCCTCTCGGGGATCTCGTGTGGTCCTTTCGGGACCACACGGGGGACCACGGGACTTAAAGAGGACCACAGGCGTAAATTCAGTAGGATCACAATGCGGTCTTGGTGGTAGAAGCGAACGAAGAAGAAGAAGAAGAAGAAAATGGAAACATTACGTACTTAACTCTTTTGATATCCTCCGAGTAAAAATAAAAAAAAAGACACAAAATGCACCCAGATGGATGTTAGTAAGCTCAAAATAGAAACAAGCAGTTAGTTGAGAAATGAGGTAAAGAAACGAAGAAAAATGGTATCAGAAAAGGCAGAATGTCTGACGGGCTTGCGTGCCCAACTCTTAATCCTTTAGAAGTAAAGATCAATCAGTCAATCAATCAGTCAGTTGGTAAACAACGTGACATCATGCCCCTTATAGTCCCAGTTTGCTCCAGTTGGATAACTATGGCCCAAACAATAGCCGAGCAGATGGCGCAGATAATAAAAGTGAGAAAACAATATGGAGACAGTGGATAAAGGAGGGTTCAGAATGAACAGAGATCACTGAAAATGCAAGAATGCTCGCGTAGGATGAATAGACATTGAAATCAAAGCCGTCTATCTGGAAGATTAAACTAAACTCGCCTGCAGCGGGAGTGAGAAAATGCGCGAAGTGAATGTGGCAAGCAAGACAGATGGGCATGAAGAACATAATTAGAACGGGCAGCAAATATGTAAAAATATAAAATAGTTCAAAGAAAGAATTGTTAATTTCAGCTGGGTTGCCAGTAAAATAAGGAGCTGTTCCAGAACTTTCCGAGGTCGTTCATCAGAATCACAAGAGCGGATTGCAGTGACAGAGGTGTCCCGTTTTCCTTGATGGGTCTCTTTGACAGAAATACTTGGCAACCAGCGTCCGAGCCTTCTGGGATATGTTATACAGATGTTAACGAAACTCATCTACTAAGCGTAAACCAGTCTCCCCTTTATGGTAGAGCCCTCTGAATTGATAACTTGAACTTTGGAAAGGGAACATAGGTTGCCTCGGCAACAAACAAGTATTGTACCTACGGCAACTGCAACGTTTGGTATCAAAGAAAGTCGTGTCCACTGATTTGAGGCGACTTCTAATATGCCCCTGGGGTTCTTGTTCCGCTTATAACCCACCACTGGGTTTCCCGCAAAGAGTTCACGTATATCAGGCTCGATCTGGGGGAGGGGGAGGGAGATGGAAACGATAAAACAAGGTATCCTTTACTGCCAATCTGTGGGGATCTTACGTAAGTACCAGTTTTATTCTGTCCGAGCTGCAAGACGGTTTTAGAGTGATAGTTTTTTTTTGTGACATATGACTGAAGCTGTTCCTGGAGAAAGTAAGAATAGATTCCGGACAGCCTCGTTTGCGAAAATAATCTATCATCCTGTTGGCTTGATCATGGAAATCAAGATTTTCAACACTCTGCATGAAATTAACACGTATTCTAATCTGACACTCGGGGAGCAAAGTGCACGACGAATTAACAAATATCCATGCGCCCCACACCCCCCAAGGTAAACTTAGTACAGGCTCCACGCCTTCAACTTATACCGTTCATTTCCTGATAAATGGTCTGATTCCCCTCTAGTTGTAATCTCTGTTATTACTGTATGACTTTGTTTTACACAGACCAAACACTGTTTGGAATATATCACTCTCAGCCGTTTACTTTTCAACAAGGAAACCTCAAAATGAGAGTGACTTGCTCCTTTAATTAATTATGTTCGTATACACCATAGTTTACTCGCAGAATTTTTCCCTACCGGGCCCTTAGCTTAGAACCTGTTCATCCTGAGGGCTAATCCTGCCCCTGCAGCAGATGAAACCAGATCGATAACATAGTGAGCAGAACTGAATTTTACTTTTATTTTAAAAAGCACTTTCGCTAACTGACAAGAAACAGGGACAAGTCCCACCAGGACTCACGACACCTGTTCTTGATTCTGCTCCAGGCATGGAGAAACACTAGCTGTCTTCAAGGGCTTTACCTATGTTGAGATTCGTCTGAAATTCGCTCAGAATGGGAAGCTGCCTCCCCCCCCCCCCAAAAAAAAAAGCCAAATAAAACAGCATTCGACGTTTGGCTGCAGGTATGACTTGCCGATTGGGTTTCGTGCAATTAACTAAAATATCGCACATATTTTTCTGTGGATTTAGTAAACAGAACAATTTCGTTACTGATCAGACATAGAACTACTTGGTCTAGGATATTTGAATATCTGAATAAAAAGCAGTAGACTAAACACAGATACCCTGCTGTCTTGCGAGTCAGTCTCTTTAGACAAAGGCTAGCGGAGAATTCAGTGTGTATACAAACCGAGTGGAAGCCAAAGTGAAGTCGCAGCTGTTAACTTTACTTCCTTGTCACATCATGCTTCACAAATCTCAGTATATGGTTGTGAAACTTGGACATACACACAAAAATTGACAAAGAAACTACAAGCAACAGAGAGAAAGTGTCACCTGTATTATGACACATGTAAGATGTTTTCATTTTCTTACCTTGGCATTAAATCCTGGGGTTTACGAGTTTTCACCGCGTTCCCTCGTAGAATCATCATCATCATCATCATCATCATCATCATCATCATCCCCGGCGGGGATGTATGCGTATCTTAATCACGCTGAGGTTTTCCGGTGAGACAGTTCAACTCTGGACTGGACGGGCAACCACCTCTCACCCGGCGATGATACACGAGTATCTCAAAACACGTCGATGTTTTCCGGTGAGAAAGTCCAACTCTGGCCTGGGTGGGCTACCGCCTCTCACCCAGCGAGGATTCACTGATATCCAAAACACGTCGAGGTCTTCCGGTGAGAAAGTCCAACCCTAGACTAAACTGATGCAACGAAAACCACGGTGTCACGCAATCCTGCTTCTGAGACCCACCAAGAATACAGGCTAAAGCACTGTGATACTCTGAACCCCTTGTGGTCCTCTCGTGGATCTCGTGTGGTCCTTTCGGGGACGACACAGGAGACCACGGGACCTAACGAGGACCACAGGCGTAAATTCAGTAGGATCACAGTGCAGTTTTGGTGGTAGAAGCGAACGAAGAAGAAGAGAAGAAGAAGATCATCATCATCAGCAGCATCTTCTTCTTCTTCTTCGTCTTCTTCTTCATCTTCTTTTTCTTCTTCTTCCGTAGTGAATGTCTTATATCAACAGTTCTGTCTCGCGAATACACAGGGCTATATAGAAACGTTGTAGTTAGCTTCTTGGGCTGTTTCATTGGACAGTAACATCTGTGGCGGAAGGATTTTTCGGAGCAGCAGGCTTTTTTCAAAGTTAATTCAGCAAAGGACAGTCCAGCAGACTGTGTTGCACATTTCCAGAAAGTTTGTTCCTGTTAGGATGTGTGGAGTATCGTGATTTGTGGGTTGTGGTCACTTTCTGAAAGTGTTCATGGAAGTTAGTGTGGCATGCTCTCGCTATGATGATTGCACACGCAGACATCTAGCGCTCTTCAGAAAGTAAAACAAATAAAGAATCTGTGGAGAGGAGCGGACAGAACCACAAAAAAATAAGATTTTTAAGGACATGCATCTTTCCCATCGCAACATATGCCTGTGAGACCTGGACACATAACAAAACAGCTGAGAAACACATAAATGCCTTTGAATGTAAATGCTACAGAAGAGTTCTCCAAATATCGTGGACACAAAAAGGAACAAATATATCCATACTACAAGAGCTTGATATTGAAGAAGGCTGGCTAGTAAAGAGGATTAAAGAGAGAAAACTTAAATATTTTGGACACATTAAACGTCATTATAATTTAGAGAAGACCGTATTGGAAGGATACATAATGGGAAAAAGAAAGAGAGGAAGACCAAAACGTTGACGATCTGCAAATGGATGCAGCAGCGGCAGGTCATCTTGCTCACAACCGAGAGGCCTA
Source organism: Achatina immaculata (assembly GCA_009760885.1). Taxonomy (NCBI): domain Eukaryota; kingdom Metazoa; phylum Mollusca; class Gastropoda; order Stylommatophora; family Achatinidae; genus Lissachatina; species Lissachatina immaculata. The sequence goes on from CM019718.1 coordinate 5,441,356, forward strand.
CAGGAGTGCTGTTTGGGAGGCAAAGTTCCGCAAGGGACATGCAAATGAATGAATGAATGATTGAACACGCAGACTAAGTTCGATGTTTTCTACCTGTGGTTAGGTTTTGGCAGTTTTGCATATAAATGCTCTTCTGGCCGTGCCACTGCCCAACCGGTATATCCACTGCTGCCTGCAACTGTTGCCCATGAAAGAACGTGAATATTGCTATTCTGGTTTCATGACTTATTCAGGTGTTTCTTTCTTTCTTTTTTGTTTATATGGGCAAAATGTCATCGAATATCCTATGCGGTGTTTGACAGCCTGTAGGCTTATACTTCACCACTGAGAAGGAGGTTTTCCTCTAATCTATTCTTACACCACGACCAAAAAGAGACAGAGAATCTAGCTGTTTTTCAATAGAGAAAATAATGTCCAGTAGATGAGGTCACTCAAAGTACAGTTATGTGCGTTCTTTTGTCTTTGTGAAAATCCAGATAGAATTAGACGAAAATGTATAGAGCAGTGTTAAAATGAATACGACACATTTATTCTCTCTCCTACCACTCTCACACCCCCCCCCCCCCCGTTTCTGGCACATCTTCATCAAACTCTACTCTAATTGAGATGGAACAAGATATATTGCAGTCATTATACATTTTGTGAAAATCAACGCTATTTTTCCCTAAAGATAGATATCTACATGTAATCGGCTTATCCCCTTTTCCTCTTGTTCACCACATATGTGTGCATGTGTGAGAGAGAGAGGGGCGGGGGGGATCGCAGCCATATGTTTACACAGCCATTCCAGCGTTTTTCGACCTGATGGAGATCATTATTTCGAAACTAAGGCAGTTTGTCGAAAACCCAGTACTTAATTAAACTGAATAAGATAGCGATAAGCGACCCACAGTCATTGACTGCGGCAGGCCTGGCAAACCATAGTCGACAAAGAATCTGCTCTAACCATAGTCGACAAAGAATATGCTCTTACCATAGTCGACACGGAATCTGCTCTAACCATAGTCGACACGGAATCTGCTCTAACCATAGTCGACAAATAATCTGGTCTAACCATAGTCGACAAAGAATCTGCTCTACTTCCATGTCGTGCCCATTATAACAGATTGCTATCTGAGAGCATGAATAGGGATCGAAATGAGAAGGCAAACCTGGTGCTAAAAATGCGCCATGCTGAAGTCAAGTATGTTGGGCAGAAATGCGTGAACATCACATACCAGCTACAAACTATGATAGAACACGACCAATGCTTCTTTTGAGAACGAATGCAGATAGATCAAGATGTAGAAGCTCATGATATCGACAAGAGCACCGTTGAACTCCATATTACCCTTCCACTCTAAGGTACAATGAGCATAGGGTGGGGATAAGAAAAGGTGAGAAAGCTGAAACTTGTATTTAACGGCATCAGAAATGAGTCTGCTTACACCTGCCTGTCAGTTCTTACAATACAGTGCAACAATTACGAGCAAAGAACAAGCCGGTGCAACAGCAGATGATACCTGATATGATTCATCGCGTGAAAAGACACTTTAAACTCCTGTACCACTGACTATATGTAAAGGAAGTAAGGACAAAGCCCAATGAAGACTAGGTTAGTCTGGTTGGGATGAGAAATTAACTGCCGAGGTTATCTGTTGCGACTTGTTTGTGCATCAATGTTTTCACTAAGATAATCGCAAAATATGGTATCTCAAGTTAGACAACCACAGAAATCACATTTACCTGAGAACAGACTTCCTTGGTGTTTATTTCCCTTTACGGAACATGCCTAAAGTGAAGGAACATCACATCGCATGTGGAGTAGATAACATTTTCTAGAAAATAGTGTATATTTAATACAGCAGCATTAAAATGCTTCTTACAGAAACACTAGTAATGTTTTGTGTGAAAGGCAGGATTTCATTGCCACATTTTTAATGAACTGTCTTACTGATCGGCGTTTGCTGCAAACGTTGACCGACCTGGCAATCAGCGAACCATAGCCGTCACGCTGGTGTCAGGGTTGGCGAGTCATAGCTGAGCAAGACCATGTCTCACTTCTCCGATGGTACGGTCAATAACAAGTCCAGCCTGGCTAACAGGATAGGGATCGTCATAGTCTCCACAACGCTGGTGTCCGCTAAAGACGCAATGAACATCCATTGCTTTGTAGCTCCACTCATGAGCTTAAAAAAAAAAAAATTGCCGCCATAACCCGCTTCCAGGCCGACACGATGCTGTGCCTCAATATCTTCACGGCATTAGCTGCAAAGAACACTAACTCGCAGTTCCAGGAAGACTGAAGAAAAAGATCACGATGATAATAAATGTGACGATGACAATGATGATGATCGAAGTTGTCAGCTAGACTTTACTTTCATTCTTTTAATTTCTTCACATTACCCCCTCTCCATCCGTCTCCAGCTGCGACTCTGAGCGCAGGATTACCACAATCGATAGTGAAGCTTACCTAGTATAACCGGGTTTAAAATACTAAGTGTTAATGTGAGAACTGGGTGGGGCAGCAAAGTATGTTACAGCACGGGGAGGCAAAAATTCCTAGGCCCGGCCTTGGATAAGGGAGCTTTGTTGTCAGAATTTGTATCCATGCTTGTTATGTGCGAAACACACTGGTACTAAACTAACACAGGATGTCTACAATAGTGTGAAAGTTGAGAGACAAGGAGGCAAGAATGTCATTTGGAAACAAAAGTTCGTTTAATACAATTTCATAAGCATATTTCAGATCTTCTTCTTCTTCTTCTTCGTTCGCTTCTACCACTAAGACCGCCCCGTGATCCTACCGAATTTACTCCTGTGGTCCTCGATAGGTCCCGTGGTCCTCCTGTGGTCCCTGAAAGGACCACATGAGATCCCCGAGAGGACCACGAGAAATTCAGAGTATCGCAGGGCTTGAGCCTGTATTCTCGGTGGGTCTCAGAAGCTGGATTGCGTGACACCGTGGTTTTCGTTGCACCAGTTTGATCTAGAGTTGGATTTTCTCACCGGAAAACCTCGACGTGTTTTGGATATCAGTATATCCCACTGGGTGAGAGGTGGTTGCCCATCCAGTCCAGCGCTAGACTTTCTCATGGGAAAACCTCTACATATTTTGGGATACCCGTGTGAGAGGTGGTTGCCCATCCAGTCCAGCGTTGTATTTTCTCACCGGAAAACCTCAGCGTGATTAGGATACGCATACATCCCCACCGAGTGAGAGGTGGTTGCCTATCTAGACTGCACTGGTCCAGTGTCTCTGACTTCAGCATTTTGTGGTCGTGGCGGCTACCCTTCCTAGTTGTGACCAGAACAAAGCTTTTGTCCAGGAGAACGAATCCTCGCCATTAGTAAGTTTCACCCCCTGGGTTGAGCCGGTTTAGGCGTATATCCCAGTATAAGCGTGTTTAGGACATGACCGACCTCTAGAGCGGAGGTACCATGACATGAGTAGCCATCAAATTTCACCCCTGGTTTAAGCCAGTTTAGGCATATTTCACCAGTATGGGTGTATATCGGACGCGGCCGGCCTCTAGAGCAGAGGTGCGGTGTTATGAGTAGCTCTCGCCGCAATACTACTGGACATTCCGATTAAGCTTCACTTTATTCTTTCCATCACTTTTTCCACATCGGGGCCACACGGCAACCCTAATTTATTTTTCGCATTTTCTTCATTGGCGGGAGGAATTTCACTTCACGAGCGGCATCCGAAGAATCTAGCCATCAGGCCGGTTCAGATAATTCGCCTGGTATGAGTACATATAGGACATGGCCGACCTCCAGAGCAGAGGTGCCGTGATTTGAGCAGTTCTGATCTCGAGACTATTGATTACTTCACTTACTCCTTTCTTTCACCTTTTCCACAGTGGCGCCGCGCGGCAACCCCATTCGCACCTTTCTTCACTGGCTGGGAGGAGCCCCGCTCCACGCACGGCAGCTGAAGAATCTCGCCAGCAGCGGTAGATGATCTACCAAATATGACTCTCATCTACCCGAAACGTCTCGTTTTCAGGTGCCAGAATCCAAACACGTCGAGGTCTTCCGGTGAGAAAGTCCAACCCTAGACCAAACTGGTGCAATGAAAACCACGGTGTCACGCAATCCCGCTTCCGAGACCCACCAAGAATACAGGCTAAAGCACTGTGATACTCTGAACCCCTTGTGGTCCTTTCGTGGAACTCGTGTGGTCTATTTTGGACCACACAGGGGACCACAGGACCTAACGAGGACCACAGGCGTGAATTCAGTAGGTTCACAGTGCGGTTTTTGGTGGTAGAAGTGAACGAAGAAGAAGAAGAAGAAGAAGGTGCCAGATATTCGCCTTCTCCTGTTAGTTTGAACAGTTCTGCCACGAGAAGCCCAGGAGCTGGACTTGACTGTCAGAGGCTATTTGAGACGCAAACCTTGGAGACATTTCATTGGAGCGGAGAGCTATCCTCCACCCCACCTCCAGCCATAACAGTCCTTAGAACCATATTTCAGATAAATCATTAGATGAAATCACATGATGAACAAAGAGCAGTAAGTATTACCAGGAAAAAAACTGCTTCTGGAGAGTGTCCTTGCATATATATGTGCAAGGGCACTCTTATATATATATATATATATTATATATATATATATATATATATATATATGGGGGCCTGGTTAGCTGTAGGCGCTCAGCTTACTAATCCGTTGGCACCGGGTTCAGTCCCAGCAGTGGGATTTTTTTTTCTGGTACACACCAAACAGGCCCTGGGGTTCACCTAGCCTCTAAAAATAGGTACCAGAGAAATCTGGGAAAGTAAAGCAGCCAGACTTGACACTTTCATGTGACGAAGGTCATGGAAAATCTTATTCCCCAATATGCTTTAATGGCATGGAAACGGGAATTTTACCTTTATATGTTTTTATCTTATTTTACATATATATATATATATATATATATATATAGAGAGAGAGAGAGAGAGAGAGCGTAAGATACACGATAAACATCCAGATTAAAAAAAATGTAGACTGTTGTAGGCAAAAGCGTTATATGATGTGGATGTAGAAAAGGCGACCTTCTGGTAAAAGTGGCGCCAAAATATAGCGTTAGCTTTTATATAATCTGAACACTGCTGGCGAGATTCTTCTGATGTCGCGCGTGGAGTGAAGCTCCTCCCGGCCAAGGAATAAAATGCAGAAAAGTAATCAAGGTTGCTGTGTGGCGCCGATGTAAAGAGGTGATGGAAAGGATAAAGTGAAGCTTAATAGGTATATCCAGTAGTATCGTGGCGAGAGCTACCCATACCACGACGCCTCTGCTCTAGAGGTCGGCCACGTCCAAAATACACCCATACTGGTGAAATATGCCTAAACCGGCTTACACCAGGGGTGAAACTTGATGGCTACGCATGTCACGATACCTCTGCTCTAGAGGTCGGTCATATCCTGAACACGCCCATACTGGGAAAATATGCCTAAACCGGCTCAACCCAGGGGTGGAAGTCACTAGTGGCGAGGATTAGTCCTCCTGGACAAAAGCTCCGTCTGGTCACAACTAGGAAGGGTAGCGGCCACGACCACAAAATGCTGAAGTCAGAGACATTGGACCAGTGCAGTCTAGATAAGCAACCACCTCTCACCCTGCGGGGATGTATGCGTATTCTAATCATGCTGAGGTGTTGCAACGAAAACCACGGTGTCACGCAATCCCGCTTCTGCGATCCACCAAGAATACAGGCTCAAGCTGTGCGATACTCTGAACCTCCTGTGGTCCTCTCGGGGATCTCATGTGGCCCTTTCAGGGACCACGGGACTTAACGAGGACCACATGGTTAAATTCAGTAGGATCACAGGGCAGTCTTGATGGTAGAAGTGAACGAAGAAGAAGAAATAGAATCTGACAAACTCGACTCCAGCAGACCCAGATAAAAATATTACGATAGCGCCTCTCTGGATGCTATATATTTGCAGTAATTACATCAACGAATGTGCACCAGGAATTACCGAGCTTTCTTAACTCTTTCACTCCACAACAGCACTGGCAGTGTTGTTAGATCATGCACACCCACGCGACTCAAAGTTGAGAGCGATAGCTATGCAGAGTCTAAATAAAACGACAAATACCATTTTAATTAAAAGAAGTTGTTAAATATAGGTTGGGTTAGAAATGTACTACTTTTCATTTACTCTGAACTTCCTTCTAGTTTCTTTCTACCAAAATTCTCATCAAAATGTGTTCCGGTAGAGCACTGAAATTAATCCAGGAGTGAAAGATTTAATCGACACAATCACAACATATATTTATTTGGATACATGGCATCTACATTTTGATTTGGATGTGGAGGTTCAATGGTTAATGATTACATAAGACTGCTAGCTTAGTTACTGATTCCCCCCCCCCCCTTTTTCCGATCCTTTGGTTTATGAGCTATCACTTTTTAAACTTTAATTCCACACACACGCACATATATACTCCCACCCCACTCCGCCCTTTCCAAAATGGTGTACACTGCATGTTTTTTTTTCAGTTGTTTTGCCATCCTAACAGCATGCCAGTGGGAAAAAAAAGTTTGGGGGTAGGTTTTTTTTTTCTACTGATCTTTCAGTGCAGGACATGCCATCAGGCGGTCGGGCCTTCATAGTTTCTTTTAGTTAACTTACGCCTGTGGTGCTCAATTATCTTTAAAATCAGTCTTAGATCACAAGTGGGGGTAACACTGGCCTTTTTCAGTTTCTGAAGAAGATCAAATACGTAAAGTTCTCTTGAGCTCCACCACCTGACAGAACGCTTTCATCCCTACTCATATGCCCAGACTAAAGTAATAATACAACAGCCTGTTTCTGGCGGCGACGCAGAAGTTAGGATAGACCCTTGACAAGTTGCCCCACATGCTGTCGTAGCACCCCTCTGATGACAATTATTCTCGCTCCCAACAAGCAAAGATTAGTAACAAGAGACGAAACTGGCTAGACAAAATGACCACGAGGAAAAAAAAAATAGCGTTACAAATTTTAGAAAGCAAGGGCCAGATCACTGTATCTCAAAACATAACGTATAAATGACATAGACAACGTTATGCAGATTTGAGTGGAGAAGAAGATCCCAAATCCAGCTGTATCGATAATAAAAAAAAAAAAAGAGAAGAAAAAAATAAATGTTTTCATTGTATTATTTTACGATGAAAGGTCGAACAACGTCACAAAGATGTTCTGTAATGCACATAAGAGATTCAAGAGTAAAAACAGAAAGGAAAAATAATGCCACTGACATGTCTAAAATATAAACAGTCTGACAGAAGTATGTGTACAGTTGTAATCGAAGTTTGACCAGCCATCCGTAAACTGCTCAAACAGCTTACACAATTCCCAACCATTATAACGCTGATGATTAAAAGAAATTTAATGTATTAAACTACCTTAGTCTAAAATGTAACACTTTTATTACAATACTTTTGTGCATTCTCACAGATCTACTCCTGTGTTGGTACCAGCCATTGCTTCCAAGCTTATTGAAACTAAAAGGCGCAAAGTTTGTTTTGAAACGGATAAAATGAGGCAAAGTGACAGACTAGTACTATTTTATATCAACAAAGAATAACCCCAAGAATGGTTCATGTAAAGCATAATGATACATATTCATTCTCAAAACTGTTAATATTAGAAATGAATGAATTTGTTTTCAACTGGATACAAGCCAATCGACAAGAAACAAAAATGGAGGATGTGGCTACTCGACCCAGTTTCGAAAGTCTTTGATTTTTGTTACAATATTGGTGTAAATGAAATGAAAAACGTATTCCCTTTAAAATAGCCGAAACGACAAATACGTTTACAACTTCAGCTTTCATAAATGTCGAAAAATTAACTAGTAAGACGGGAAAATACATCGTTGAAATGCAATGGCCACAAAGGTCTAAAGCTTATAGCGAATGGCAGACTGGTCTGTTTGGGGAGCATATTTGGTCGATTTATGTATCATTTATAACATACCAAGAGCTAATTTATGTACAAATTCATAACAAGTATACTTAATAAAACATTTAGCACAATTATGTGTTAAAATAGGCAACATTTTTTAGAAAAGATCGGGGCTTAAGTGTGTATCACGGGAAGACAAAGATGTCAGAATGTGCAAACGGTGGGATAGAAAAACTTAATTTTCAACCTTAAAAGGCAAAGAGAGACACACAAAAGTATAAGAAATTGAAAATTAATTTACTTTTTGATATATCGGAACAGAAAAATATCTAAGAAAATGAGAATTTGCTGTTTAAAATATGATTTTAATTATGTAATGGCAACATCATATCGGTGCAACCTGCCGGTACATCTTCAATTATTGTCCAAATCAAGCTGCAAACACGACAAATGTTGTTAGAAATTAAAAGTACATTCATTGGTGCTTTTAACATACATAATGCGAGGTGAAATTGAAGAAGGTACAATGCGTTTTCGTAATTATAAAAAAGTAATCTCGCACAGATTCGCCATTACCAGCAGCGCTAGCGGACTTTCTAGCGGTAGTCGGAAGGTAGTGACGCGATGCTTTCTCGGACGTCCGCGCAGCACCTATTTAAGACGGAGCGACTCGTTGATTCGGATATCAGTTGAGCTCGCTCGACATTACTGAATTCGCCCGCAACGCACTGAAGTTTGTACGTACGTCTGATTTATTCTGCACTATGTCTGACTCAGCTTCTGCACCAGCTGCTCCAGCCGCAGCCGCCCCTGCCAAGGCACCCAAGAAGAAGGCGGCAGCCAAGCCCAAGACACCAGCAGCACACCCACAATACAAAGTCATGGTTTCTGCTGCCATTGCAGCTCTGAAGAGAGAGGTGGCTCATCCCGCCAAGCCATTCTGAAATACATTATCGCCAACTACAAGGTTGGGAACAACCTGACTGCCATCAATGCTCGTCTTAAGGCTGCACTGAAGGCCGGTGTAAAGGCTGGAGGTCTGAAGCAATCCAAAGGCACTGGAGCTGCAGGTTCTTTTCGTCTTGGAGAGAAGGCAGAGAAGAAACCCAAGGCGAAGGCTGCAGCAAAGAAGCCCAAATCTCCAAAGAAGGTAGCTAAACCAAAGAAGACCACAGCTGCCAAGAAACCCAAGTCTCCAAAGAAAGCTGCCTCAAAGCCAGCTGCTGCCAAGAAACCCAAATCTCCAAAGGCTGCAAAACCCAAGAAGCCCAAGACTCCAAAGAAGACAACTGCTGCAAAACCAAAAGCAGCCAAACCTAAGGTTGCAAAGAAACCTGCAGCTAAGAAGGTGAAGACTCCAAAGAAAGCAGCTGCAGCAAAGTAAACCAGCACCTTTCATCCCAACAACTGCCAAGCAGGTCCTTTTCAGGACCACCCACTTTTCAAGAGGATTGTACACGAACTGAATTATAACCAGTGCTTGTGTCACTTTCCAATCTGAATCTTTCTTTGTTTCTCTTGGCTTTTTCTGTTTTTGTACATCATTGTGTACACTTTCAACTTGATTTATATGTACCTGATCCGGTAATCTTTGTCAGACTGTCCTGGGTCTTCTCTTGCTCTTCATTTTTTTTAATGCCCCTCCTCACTGCATTTCTTTTCTTTTCCCTTTACTTTTTGTATGTATGTGTCTGGGAATATACTATCCTCTGTTGCGACACTAGAACTAGCAGATGGTGAGGACATTCATGATAGTTGATCACGGTAAGTTTTTATGATAGAATTGTGGATCAGTGAGCTGCAGAATAGCTTGATCCAAGATGTTTGTGCTAGCTAGTACTTAAGACCAGTGGTTTTAATGTGTGACTTCTGGAAATTTCAGTGGCATGTTCATGACACAGTAAGTTGAGCTTTTGTCATGCTGTTAGATTGCTGTTTGTCTGGGGCACCCACTTCCCATATGGCAAACTTCTGTCTTGCCTGGGATGGAGCCTAACTACTTGATAGCAACTTGTGAGGTGAATGTTGCACAAGTACAGTACCCATCAATAACTTTGTACTCTCCATTTTTTTTAGCTACATGTTATGTGTAGACATCTTGGAGATGTTGATCTTTTCATATTGTGCTGCTGTTCTAAGCTGGAGTTATGTATTTATGTTCATTTCTCAGTGTATAGCAGAGACTGTTGCTTATGCTATCGGATTCACCAGCCAACTTACTCCAGTAATAAAGCACATGCATGCAATCTTGGTAACCTGTCTTAACTTAAAAGCAGTATACCTCATTTTGCAGGGAATTTGCAACATTTTTCTAATAAACATTTCTATTGCTTCCAATGATTTTTATGCAGACCTGCCTACTATCTGTCTTTCACTTCCACATAATAAAATAGGTTCAATATTGCATTTTAGGACTATTTTCTAACATTCGTATTGCATGTTTCTCATTCTCTGAAATGCAGTCTGTTTAGCCTATTTTGTTCCTAATTTCTGTTCTGCATTTCCCATCCAAAGTAATTACTACTCCAAAGTATTTAAATTTCTGCATCTGAATTGGAATAATTCCATTAAATTTTATACAGCATTCTAGGGGATGTAAAGATGTATAAAATGCAAATGGATAGGACAGCCATCAAAGTGAGAACTGAAGGCTCATTACCATCCAACTTCATTCTGAAGATGTACAAATTTAGTACGTCATTCAGTGGCTGCAGGATTCACACATCCATCTGCTCTGGCAAACTTGCTACTAAGTAAAAACTCGATACAATAACAACCATTATTCCAGCCCCAATGTTATTTAATGCCAATTGTAAATTTTACACAGATCTGGTTTTAAGTTACATGAAAAACAAAGGAAAATGACCCCAAGTCTTATGTTAAAATAAGATACGTTTCAATGCCAGTGAAACCCAGCATGTATAACAGATGTGTAACACTCTGCATAGATCATTGCTGAGGAAGAGTTGTCCCATTGTTTGCTCCTATGGAATGAGGAAAGCCATGAGATAACCTGCTTTTATGAACACTAAGCAAAAGGGAATTTATGTAACAGCTGAAATGAGGATCAGTCGCTAGTTTATTTATGGTCTCACATATCTTGGTACATTTTATGGACATTCCAGTGTTAACTATGTGGAGCAGGAAGTTTGTCCCCTTCCCCCAAAGAAAAAAAACAACCTGTGAAAGTACTTTATTAACTGCATCGACTACGAGACACTGAGAAATAATTACTGGCCCAGTGAAACCACTAAAGAAGATAAGCTCTACGGTTCCATACATGAGTTACAAAAAACAGTGAAATTTATCCAAGAGACAGGACTGCAGATATAGACAGACAGTGCGAACGAAGAAGAAGAACTTTATTAGTGACCTCATTTTGACAGCAGGTCCATTTTAAACCAGCCTACCCTATTAGTGATCTCATTTTGACAGCAGCTTCCCGCTGACTGACTTCACAACTCGCCTTAAAATATAGAAAAATGAGATTGCAAGCAACAGGAATAACATGACAAAATTTTAAAACATTACAATAAAGTCAAAGGCATCATGGTCTGGCCTAAAGGCACTTTTGGTTACATGTTTGTATAATTATCACAGCCCACCACTACTATCAAAATAGAAAATAGAGTTTATAATTGCAAATAATGGAATAATTATTAATACACTTTAAAATAAAACACTCACTTTGATTATATATATAAAATGGATCCAGCGCTTGGGGGAAAAAACCTTGAGGTTAACTATCCCTTTACATGAAAGATTGCATGTCAAATGTATTTTCTGACAACTGTCACTACAATCCCTTCTTTTCTGGCACATCTGCCAGTCACAATAACCTAAAGACAGTATAGTAGCTCCCATTTGAGAGCACACATTATTTTTAGTACCTATACACAAAAAAGGCACACCAAAGATGATTTAAATTTATATTGACTAGAAAATAATAAATATAATACAGTGAGGCGCAAATATTGTCTTTAATTTCCGGCTGAGAATGATGAGAGCCTACAACTTAACAGAACACATTTCTTGTGCTTTTGTTTAAAACTTGAATGTCAAAATTCTGGAACAAAGTGTGGACTATACAATGTTAAAGTTATCTGGTATCTGAATCCACAAATATCTAGTTGAAAAAATATTTATATCCAGCCAAAGGGTAAAAACCAGATCTTAACAATTAGTGGATGAACTGACAGAAGTACTCTCCTTATTTTGGAAGACATAAGTTCAGCATAAAAATTTGTATGAATATCACAATATATGATCATAAAACATTTATTAAAAAGAGATATATAATTAACGCCAGTCAATTCAGTGTCATTATTTTCTATTGGGTGCTGTGGCAACCACTTTGTGGATAAAAAAAAAGAGAATAAAATTTATAAATAAGTTTCTATTCCCAAAATGATGCTATATTACATTTCCAACATATGTTCTTATATTCTCCTATTGCAAAATTTTCTAAACTTACAAGGAATGCTTTTTTTAGCTAAACATGATATTTTGGGGTACTTATAAAGCACTTTTTCATTAATGACCAGATTAGTGCTTAAATTACTGTAAAAAGTTAATCTGAGATCGTGTTAAATGGGATTATCACACCTTTCTTATCTCTAGACTGGTGGATTGAAAAAACAAATTTCTAGAATGTAGTACTACTACAATAATCTGTTTATATTGCACTTAAAAAAATAAAAGTGACTAATTTAAACAATAAATGCCTTTATTTAAGAAACAGCCCAGGGGACAGAGACACTGTTTGATTGGCCAATCAGTGACCTGTAGCTGACATGCTAATGCCTTTGGTCATTATAATGACGCTTCCGGTTTCCCGTTGCTTACCAATGGTCATTATAATGATCGTTGGTTTGTTTCAATAAAACAACCGGTGTAACATTTATATTGTACATATTTCGTCCGCGATTCCGGTGACACTTTCAAAATGGCGAAAGAGTGCCTAGTTACGAGCGATGCCGAGCGAGAAAAAGGATGAGAAGCATGGAAATTGTTCAATTTTTGACGATTTAGATAGGGGTATGGCCACCCCGCTGCTCTTGAATGTATTCCAAGTAGATCTAAACATATTTAGACGACTGGAGAAGTAGTTAGGAGGTTAGACATTCATTCAGCGAGAATGCAACAAAGAATCACAATACGAGATCGACAAGTAGATCTACACATCTCAGATGGTAATTAGTGCAGATCTAGACCTCGCCGATGGTGAGCTGGCCACAATCAGTGTCTAAAAACATCACATTACTTCTTTTTTTATAAAAAACTTTGCATTTATGAAATTTTCATTCATTTAGCTATAATTTGAAACATATTAAGTATACGGAAGTACATGGAAATACTGTTTTCCATTCCATTTTATTACTATACCCCCAACCCTACCAAGACCCGCATTTTTACTCTGGCACTCCACAACACGTCCGTGTTTCTTCCTCCGGCACGGAAGGAGTTAATGGAGCAGAGGTTGCCAGTCATCATAGTCATGGAGTTTGCTAAAGAAGTACTGCAAGCCCACTGCTTTTTAGGTGCACTTAGACTGAAAAAAAATAGCTGCAAAGACTTGCTCCCAAACTGACACCATGCTTGGCATCAACATCTCCACCACACAGACTGCAAAGAACACCAGCTCACAGTTCCAGAGAATTGAAGAAGAAAAGAAATGGCACAAACCATTAAATATGTAACAAAACAATTTGTTTCTTGTATGACTGTAAGTGATTCAAATTCAATATATGCAATATTTCAAATATCTGGGTATGTGAGTGGTTAGTGCACTAGTTTCTCATGGCAAAGCTCAGGGTTTGAATCTGGCTGGAGGTGCCCCAGTCACCCAGGCATAATGATGACCACATCACCCTCTGGTGTGCTGACAGGTCAAGGAAAATACAGGCACTAGGACCATTTCCCTGTGTGGCTCTAAGAATTAAAACATGGTTACCGTTACCTACCTACCTTAAGGCAGATATCTCAATAAAACAAGAGACTAAAATCACCATAAAAAGTATTTGTTAGAACAATTACTACTGAAAGTGATGCTCTGATCACACCAGTCCCTGGGGCTTGTACCAGCTTTAGGCAGAATCAACAGTGCTACCTTTGTGAAACATAAGATTCTGTGCCTGTAAACAGTCTTTTTTTACTACAGCAATTTTCTTACTGTAAAACTTTTGTCCCCAATTGTCTGTCTTTTCTGATTAGCAGTGCAACACACCAAGTGATCATCCATAAGTTAATTAAAATTTCTGAGTCATGGATTTCAGCCCATAACCTGGTTTGGTACATTATATATATATATATATATATATAAAACAGATTAATATCTATTTTGAAATGATTTTTTTTTCATCAAGAAAAATTGCATTGCACTTGGTAAACTTACAGCATTTTAGAGCTTAAGAAAAGAACTCACTGAAGCATTTAAATTTATCAGGCAAGTCACATCTCAAGAACTAACTTTTGCAGACTTTTTGCTTGAAAAGTCTGGCATAGTTTTATCTAGATTTAGAATGTGTCCCCATCTCATATTATGATCCCATTTTGCTGGTATTTCTTCAGAAAGGATGATGCTGAAGAGAGTCGATAGTTTTATTCAGTTTTAATCTGATCGTCATCTCTTACATCTTACATCCTTCCTGTGCCGTTAAATGTCACACAGGGCCTGCATGGTTGTTCGCCAAGTTTTTCTGTCTTCAGCGAGCTTTTCAACCTCATCAAAGGATTTTATGACCACTAATTTGGCCTCACTTAACAGTGTCCTCATTAGAGTTTCACATGGTAAACCTCTATTCTTCGGCCTGTTGTGTTCCATTCGATAGCTTGTTTTAGGATTCTCTGACTATTTCTTGTCATCTCATGCCATGCAGAAAATCACAAAATGTAGATTTTAACATTTTTTTTTACTTGCAACAAATAAGAAAAATTTTTCCAGTCTCTATATTCTGTCCTTGATGCAATGCTTGTTTTGTTGTTCTTACTAGATATTCTGCAGCAAAAAAAGTGAACAGAATCACTGTGTACTGAATATGCCAACCAACTCCTGTCTGTTGTTTCATCATTCATTTCTTTGATAGTAAACACTTGAAAATTTTCTTGAATATTCTGCTGACAGGGAATTCATACATCTTTATCTGCACAGGTCATTATAAAATCAAATGCGTCCTGTTTTCTTATAGTTTACTATTGGTGCCACATCGGTTATGGCATCTGCTGATAATTTAATTACCACTCTTGAGTTAGAGACTTCTGTGTGTGACATGATTTAGTTACCATTTATCTTCCCTCTCTCTTAATCAAAACATAATTTATACCAAAATCCCGCTCCCTACCATGTGCCAACCTCCAGGCAATGTCTGACTTGCATAATGTCTTAGGGACAGGTCTGGCTCTGACCTGTGCACATACTGGTGCTAATCAGCACCATTTCTAAACATAACAGCATTGAAATGATCTGAGAGTGCATAGTCTCATAAAATTTAGCTACACAAATAGAAGAAAGTATGGGTAACTGATCACTTCGTTGTCAAGGACTAATATGCTTAACACTATCAACACCATAAATTGTGTCAGACAAATAGATGTTGTTTTATTTAGATATTTTAGGAAAAAATATTAGAAATGACTTGGCCAATTATCCAATAATAACAAATTTAAAACTTAATTCATTTATATATAAACAGAATCTGCCAATATCCCACAGAATATATAATGCTAATACGAAATCCATTTGAATGCGAAAATAAGTTATACTTGAATGCTAGCCGGATGTTTGACCTTTCTTTTCTTGGAATCATTAAATCCGTGTATAAGTGCCCAAGTAGTATTTGCAGTTGGGGCATCGGTGTTCCACATCTTGCAGCTCATCCATACAAAATGGTAGAAAAGTACAAATAATGCTGCAAAAACAGAATGGATAAAAAAAAAAAAAAATATATATATATATATATAAAAGTAACAGCAGAGGGGAATGGAGCTAAATGAAATGTCAAAAAAATATATAACAAAACAGTCTTGGACATGCTTGGGGGAAAAAATGGTGGAAAACTTGTATTGCATGGGGCTAGTGATCATGTTTCTCCATTTTGTCTAATGCCAGCCATTTCTACTCAGGTCAGTTGCTTTTCTTTTTCTGTTTCATCTGGTCATTTTTGTCTTCTCTTTTCTAAGATTATATGGTTTTCATCAGGGTTTAAAAGCAGTGTAGAACATCTTTATGTAAGAAAAAAAAATGAATGATGATAATAAAATATCTGTAACCGATAAAACTGGGGAGACTGCTGTGTCACTCATGAAATAATTTTTAAGAAACAAAACAAGGAACAAAGACGGTAAAAACTGGGCACCATTACATACCAGAAGAAGAAGCAGAGGACAGCAGAAATAAATGTGAGAGTCCCTGCTCTGTGATACGTTACTGTTGTGACAAATAGACCACATTTTGGACACTGGAGCTGGCAAGGTTCTGGACCAAAATGACAAAGGGCTATCACCTGCACCTGATTTTCCACAGCAAGATCTGAAAAAAATGAAACAAGATTTATGACAATGATGTATACTTTCTTCATGCACTGTTTTATGCTAAGTAATCTTATTATGTTCACTGTGTGGACAACAACCCCCCCCCCCAAAAAAAAAAAAACCCGGTAAATTGCTACCCGTTTGACAGTCCAATCATTGATTATATAAGACCCACAATGGTGGTAGGTCACATCTGACCGTTTCACACGCTCACAAGTGAAACTCTGACTGCTATGGTATATTTGATGTGGAACTGGATTTCTGTGCTGAAAGATGAAAATGCCCGTGTCCTGTGGTGGTTCGCTGCTGTCTGACTGAGTGTGGTGCAGACAGGAATGCATGGACATGACAAGAAGAGAAACCCCAGATTGTAACAATATGTTAAAGGGATGCTCGGAATCATGGTTCAAAATTCAGACTCCAGTATCACTGCATTCAGGACAGCCCCATGCATAGCTATGGTCTGCCAATCCTGACGCAAGCAATCAACTATTGAACAATGACTACTATCTTGGAGAACATCATCTCCTTTCAAACTCTGCGATACTAGACAAGAAAGAGATTCATACATTAGAAGATTTGTCACAGTTGTAAAGTTTGCTATAGGATCACTGAAAATAGACCTGATTTAAAATATTTAAAGCAATACCCTGAAAAATAAAGAATGACATGGAGGTCTGTTTTCATCATCATAATCATTAGATGGGCAATGTGCTAGTCCCACATCATACAAAACAAGAGATATAAAAGCAGTATATACCAAATCTCTGATAGTTCTGTCCAAGATCTTGAGTGCCATGACTGTATGCAGAAGAGCCAGGTGTGTAAGGTGGTGGTGGGTCTACTGCCTCAGGCTTGGTCTCTGTTTGGCTACCAAATGATGTGGAAGTGGAGGATGTCTGTACATATGTAGGTGGTGCTGCTGCTGAAGATGCAATTATTGGGGTTCTGTCACTCATTTTAATTCAGGAAAATTTCTGGGAAAAAAAATTGTGAAAGAACTAGGGTTAAAGTTGCTCACTTGTGACAGTTATTATTACTAGTTGCACCCCTACTAATGGTAACTTGTCAAAAATCAAGCAGGAAAAAGTCATCATCATCATCAGTCCTCTGGTTCTAAGGACTGTTATAGCTGGATGTGGGGTGGAGGATACGCTCTCAACTCCAATGGCGTGCATCTCAAATAGCCTCTGACAGTCAAGTCCAGCTCCTGGCTTTCTCGCGGCAGAACTGTTTAAACTGACAGGAGAAGGGGCGAAGGCGAATATCTGGCACCTGAAAACTAGACACTTTGGGTAGATGAGAGTCATGTTTGGTAGCTCGTCTACTGCTGTTGGCGAGATTCTTCAGCTGCCGTGTGTGGAATGGGGCTCCTCCCGGCCAGTGAAGAAAGGTGTGAACATGGTTGCCATGCAGCACCACTGTGGAAAAGGTGAAAGAAAGGACTAAGCGAAGTAAACAGTAGTCAAATCATGGCACCTCTGGTCTGGAGGTCAGCCACGTCCTAAGTGCACTCATATCGGGCAAAATGCCTGAACCGGCTTAACCCAGAGGTTAAGATACAGCTGGCGAGATTCTTCGGATGCCGCGCGTGGACTGAAACTCCTCCCGGCCAAGGAAGAAAATGCAGAAAAGCAATTAGGGCTGCTGTGTGGCACCACTGTGAAAAGGTGATGGAAAGGATAAAGTGAAGCTTAATCGGTATGTCAAGTAGTATTGCTGCGAGAGCTACTCATATCATGGCGCTCTGCTCTAGAGGCTGGCCACGTCCGAAATACACCCACACTGGTGAAATATGTCTAAACTGGCTTACACCAGGGGTGAAACCTGATGGTTACACACGTCACAGTATCTTCGCTCTAGAGGTCGGTCACGTCCTAAACACGCCCATACTGGGAAAATATACCTAAACTGGCTTGACCCAGGGGTGGAAGTCACTAGTGGCAAGGATTTATCCTCCTGGACTTTTAATTGCTCCATCCTGGTCACAACTAGGAAGGGTAGCGGCCATGACTACAAAATGCTGAAGTCGGAGACACTGGACCAGGGCAGTCTAGATAGGCAACCACCTCTCACCTGGTGGAGATGTATGTGTATCCTAATCATGCTGAGGTTTTCTGGTGAGAAAGTCCAACACTGGAGTGGATGGGCAACTACCTCTCACCCGGTGGTGAAACACGGGTATCTCAAAACACGTCGAGATTTTCCGGTGAGAAAGTCCAACTCTAGACTGAATGGGCTACCACCTCTCACCCAGTGGGGATATACTGATATCCAAAACACGTCGAGGTTTTCAGGTGAGAAAGTTCAACTCTAGACTAAACTGGTGCAATGAAAACCACGGTGTCACGCAATCCTGCTTCTGAGACCCACCAAGAATACAGGTTCAAGCCCTGCAATACTCTGAACCTCTTGTGGTCCTCTCGGGGATCTCGTGGGGGACCATGGGACCTATCAAGGACCACAGGCGTAAATTCTGTAGGATCACAGGGTGGTTTTGGTGGTAGAAGTGAACAAAGAAGAAGAAGAATCAGTCCTCTGATTAATGGAGCATACGGTTTCAACAAAGGTTCCCCAGCCAATCCTGTCTTGTGCAAGCTGGGATACGACAAATTATATTTTTCTCACTTCCTTTAGTTCTTTGTGTTTTGTGCATCTCCGTGTTCCTAACAGCCTCTTTCTCTCTCGTTGAGGTGTCTAAGTCATCAAGGGTGGGGGGGGGGGGAATCTTATTTTTTTTATTTACAGTATGTGGCCCAGCCATTTAAATCTTCGCCTTTTGACCTCCTTAGTATGTTCTCAATGCTTGTTCATTTGGTTATTTCCTTGTATATTATCATGCAATCCTCCCAGCATATTCTTAGAATTCCTCTCAATCTGCTATCGATTCTCCAACTGGTTCTCCATGTTTCAGCTGCATATAATAAAATGGAGCATACACTGGATTTATAGATTCTGATCCTGAAGTTTGTATGGAGAATGGGAGACTTCTGTATGTTCGTTAATTTGTTAAAGGCCTGAGATGCCTGTCCGATTCTTGTGGATATTTCCTTCTTGATATTGCTGTCTACTAAAATGAGGCTTCCAAGGTAGTTGAAAGAAAGCTAACCATAAAATTTCCTTCACCATATTTTGTAACAGGGAACCCACATTCTTCATAAATCTTGAAACACTGGCACTGAACTGGATGGGGTGATTTATTTTAATCCTGGAATATGCTAGATAAACTGGCTTCTTGGAAGATTCCACTACCATATGGTTCTAGGTCCACATCTACTCCCTTAGGGAGACAGAGTTAAAATAAATATATCCTCAAGTGATAAAGGATGATAGCAGAGTTGACCCACTGGATTTCCTGATTACTGCGCCATCCAACTAGGTCTGGGATCTTTGCTTCTTATATCCTTCCTGTGCTGTTAAACGTCACATATGGCTCTCAAGGTAGCTCGCCAATTTTTCCTCTTTTTGGCGAGCTTTTCAACTTCATCAAGGGATTTCATGCCTATTAATTTGGCCTTTCTAGAGTTTCATGTGGTCTGTCTCTTTTTCTTCAGCCTGCTGTGTTTCACTTGATAGCTTGTTTTGGGATTCTCTGATCATTTCTTCAAATCATGTGACCAACATATGTCCATCTCCTTTTCCTGATCACCTATGAGACTGGTTGTTCAGTCATCTGTCTTATCTCTGCATTGTTCTTGAATTCATTCCACTCGATGCTAAGTATTTTCCTTAGGCATTTGTTTTCAAAAGAGTCAAATTTCTTTAGTTGTTTTCCAGCTTTCGCACGCATACATGAGGGTGGATATTACATATGAATTGAACAGTCTTAACCCCCTGGGAACAACTGTGTTAAGAATACACATTGTCTTTGTGAGACAGGGAACATAGATCTGACTGCTTAAAAACTCTATCTACTTCTGTAGCCCAGAAATCTGTAGTAATCAACACTAATTGTAATTGTTATTTGTGTATAATGTAATATCAGGTTGGTGGACGGATGGGGACATGGAGACTGCTGGTGGGGAAGAGGAAAATCTGGTGTGAAACCAATGAAATCAGGACGAGACAAGCCTATGGGTATTTACAACAATGGCTATCATTGAGGCCCTCATCGGATTTCTCATCCCAAAGTTGGAGTGTCTCTGGAACTGTCTCAAAGCCGTCTTGTCAGCCAGCGTTGTATGCTGGATCTGACATGGAGAAGGGGGTTAAGTACAGCCTCCAGAGACTGGAAAACAAAGTTTTGGCCAGGCCAGCCCACTGTCTTCATGGCAGTCCGAGCTAGACCAGTCTGCCCTAGCAAGGAAAGATGCTAAAGTCAGAAGTACCTAGCTTAAAGGCACATCGCAAAAATCAGGGTACCACGCATCATCGCCAATGTGCGTACAAAGAAGAAGAAGTAGAATAGCCTTAACTTTGTTTTTGTGCTTATAACTTGTGAATGCCATATGTTCTCAAGATTTTTGAAGATCGATGCTGCTTTTGCAAATTCTAAATCTAACTTCCTTTCTGGTGTCACCATCCTGGTCTATGTAGCTGCCAAGGTATGCAAATTGATTGACTTCTTCAATATCTGTCCCTTCTATGTGCATTTTTCCATTTGATTAATGGGAATTTTCATTATTTTTGTTTTGTCCTTGTTAAGTTCAAGTCATATTTTCTAGCCAGTGAAGACGGATATCTGTTTTTTCTTGCATGGAATTCATTGTTACTGAGTTATGACATCAGCAAAATCAAGATCTTCTAGTTGGGTCCCATGTACCCAATGTTTTCAATCAATTTGCTTCCTTACTGTCTAATGGAAATTAATATCTCTCTCTCTCTCTCTGAACCTTAAGTGCCCAGGGCACATGGGGCTTCCGCAAGGGTTTTCCACAAATGCCTGTCTTTCGCCTTTTTTTCTGCTCTTGCCCAGGTGAGCCCTCTATTGCTCAACATCCTTTCTGTTGTTCTTCTCCATGTCTCTTTTGGTCTACCCTTACTTCTGCTCCCCTGTGGTGTCCATCTTAGTGCTATTTTTGGTAGTGAGTTGTCAGTCATTCGGAGCACATGTCCCAACCACCGCCAGCGTCTTTCCTCAATAATTGTTGTCAGTGGTTTCATCTGCATTTCTGCCAATAAGATGTTATTTCTTATGGTGTTTGGCCAAAATATTTTTTTAATTCTACGTAAACATTTAGTCTGGAAAGAATTCAACTTGTTTTCTATGGTTTTGGTGATTTTCCAGAATTCATTTCCATAGAGTAGTACACTTAGAACATTACTCTTAAATATCCTGATTTTCATATTTATGCTTAGTTTATTTGATTTCCATATATTCTGTAGCATTGCAAAAGCCTGTTTTGCTCTAGTAAGTCTGCTGTTGATGTCCTCTGTGCTGTCTCCATTTTCTACTACTCTGCTGCCAAGGTATACAAATTCGTTGACCTCCTCCACTAACTTGTTATCTACTCTGAGTACATTTCTGTTGTTCACATTTTGCTTCATTAACTTTGTCTTTCCTACGTTGATCTTTAGTCCTATGTTGTTTGCATTCTGGGTTAACTTGTTTATTTTATCTTGCATATCTTTGTGACTGCTTGATAATAGACAAATGTTGTCCGCAAAGTCAAGGTCCTCCAGCACTGTGTCAAGGGTCCATTGTAATCCTCTGCGTTTGTCTGATGTTGCCTCCTTCATTAACCAGTCTACTGCCAAGATAAATAATGTTGGTGATAGTACACATCCCTGTTTCACTCCTGTTTGTACCCTAAAGCTGCTGGAGGTATGTTCTCCGGAAATTAATATACCAGTATATAAAGTGTAAGAAATCGGCTTTAGCGATACTTATTTAACATAGCCATTACTACACAACTTATTTTTAAAAAAAATTCATTGCTTTACTAGCTTTTTGTATGACTCACACTCACATGTTCAAATTTACTAAATGCGTATATAAGAACTTTGAACTTTTAGTCATGCAAAAGGATGATAAACGCCAAGGAACAAAGCGTATAGAACTATTAAGCTATGGAAAAATACTTCATACTTTGTGCTCTAGTATGTGAAACAGTCTTTAGAAAATATACAGTTAAGTTTGTTGATCAGAAAAATGAAAGTGCATTATATTGCTTCCGGTTCCGATGTAAATAAAAGCCACGAGTTGTTACCCACAATGCACCATCAGCAAGATGGCGACCTCCATGGTTTCAAATACGAAGACCAATTGCTTGTGATCTCATGTCTTGTATTTTTTTCCCTCCTTAAATTCATAAATGAATTATGAATCAGAAAGACTACTATTAGGATGGAACATCCAGTTCTTTAGCGTATAGCTGATATACTTGTCAGATTCTCCATCTGCTTATTGCAGAAGGCCACCGTAATGGATCAAACATGGAAGAAAATGCTGCAGAAGAGATTTTATGATCTTCTTTCACATAAGTACGGAATCTTACTGCTGATAGCGGGAGCATTTCTTATTATGCTGTCTGCGTTTCATTTCGGACAGGTAAGTGTTATAGTTATCAATTACAGTGAAATTTTGTTGTTGTTTGTTAAACTGCTGTAATTATATCAAATATTAATGCAGACGGCTGTTAGACTAAGTGCAAAACCAGTGTTTCTCAAGCTCTTTTCACCATTAGCTCCTTTCTGACAACAAACCCCCCACCCCACCCCACCCCTAGCCACCAGGTCTAGTTAGTGTTGAAAAAATAGCCACAAATATACTTGCCTTGTAAACAGACTATATGCTTCTATTTATGCTATTAGTAATGTCTTTGCTTTACAGCACACATTTACATACACAGTTGTACTGTTAGTGTACTTTATTACTTGTTCAATGGGACCCTTGTGCTTAGTGAAGTGATGCATGTTTTTTTTTTTTTAAATGTCAGGTTTCAATGAGTTACTGATAAGTGGAGATCATCTCTGCTCACTATGTCCTGGCTTTGTAATAAATAACTCACTCAACTGAAACCGAATAGTTTTCCTTTCTTCCAAAAGCTGTGGAAACTTTTTGAAAACTGCAGTGTTTGCCCAAAAATAATGCCAGCAGCATTAACCACAAATGGATCTACTATCCACGTCAGAGTATCCATATCCAGCACACGTGGAAATGAACTTCTGTATGTTCGCTAATTTGTTAAAGGCCTGAGATGCCTGTCTGATTCTTGTGGATATTTCCTTCTTGATATTGCTGTCTACTAAAATGAGGCTTCCAAGGTAGTTGAAAAAAAGCTAACCATAAAATTTCCTTCACCATATTTTGTAACAGGGAACCCACATTCTTCATAAATCTTGAAACACTGGCACTGAACTGGATAGGGTGATTTATTTTAATCCTGGAATATGCTAGATAAACTGGCTTCTTGGAAGATTCCACTACCATATGGTTCTAGGTCCACATCTACTCCCTTAGGGAGACAGAGTTAAAATAAATATATCCTCAAGTGATAAGGGATGATAGCAGAGTTGACCCACTGGATTTCCTGATTACTGCGCCATCCAACTAGGTCTGGGATCTTTGCTTCTTATATCTTATATCCTTCCTGTGCTGTTAAATGTCACATATGGCTCTCAAGGTAGCTCGCCAATTTTTCCTCTTTTTGGCGAGCTTTTCAACTTCATCAAGGGATTTCATGCCTATTACTTTGGCCTTTCTAGAGTTTCATGTGGTCTGTCTCTTTTTCTTCAGCCTGCTGTGTTTCACTTGATAGCTTGTTTTGGGATTCTCTGATCATTTCTTCAAATCATGTGACCAACATATGTCCATCTCCTTTTCCTGATCACCCATGAGACTGGTTATTCAGTCATCTGTCTTATCTCTGCATTGTTCTTGAATTCATTCCACTCGATGCTAAGTATTTTCCTTAGGCATTTGTTTTCAAAAGAGTCAAATTTCTTTAGTTGTTTTCCAGCCTTCGCACGCATACATGAGGGTGGATATTACATATGAATTGAAGTCTTAACCCCCTGGGAACAACTGTGTTAAGAATACACATTGTCTTTGTGAGACAGGGAACATAGATCTGACTGCTTAAAAACTCTGATCTACTTCTGTAGCCCAGAAATCTGTAGTAATCAACACTAACTGTAATTGTTATTTGTGTATAATGTAATATCAGATTGGTGGACGGATGGGGACATGGAGACTGCTGGTGGGGAAGAGGAAAATCTGGTGTGAAACCAATGAAATCAGGATGAGACAAGCCTATGGGTATTTACAACAATGGCTATCACTGAGGCCCTCATCGGATTTCTCATCCCAAAGTTGGAGTGTCTCTGGAACTGTCTCAAAGCCGTCTTGTCAGCCAGCGTTGTATGCTGGATCTGACATGGAGAAGGGGGTTAAGTACAGCCTCCAGAGACTGGAAAACAAAGTTTTGGCCAGGCCAGCCCACTGTCTTCATGGCAGTCCGAGCTAGACCAGTCTGCCCTAGCAAGGAAAGATGCTAAAGTCAGAAGTACCCAGCCTAAAGGCACATCGCAAAAATCAGGGTACCACGCATCATCGCCAATGTGCGTACAAAGAAGAAGAAGGAGAATAGTCTTAACTTTGTTTTTGTGCTTATAACTTGTGAATGCCATATGTTCTCAAGATTCTTGAAGATCGATGCTGCTTTTGCAAATTCTAAATCTAACTTCCTTTCTGGTGTCACCATCCTGGTCTATGTAGCTGCCAAGGTATGCAAATTGACTGACTTCTTCAATATCTGTCCCTTCTATGTGCATTTTTACATTTGATTAATGGGAATTTTCATTATTTTTGTTTTGTCCTTGTTAAGTTCAAGTCATATTTTGCTAGCCAGTGAAGACGGATATCTGTTTTTTCTTGCATGGAATTCATTGTTACTGAGTTATGTCATCAGCAAAATCAAGATCTTCTAGTTGGGTCCTATGTACCCAATATTTTCAATCAATTTGCTTCCTTACTGTCTAATGGAAATTAATATACCAGTATATAAAGTGTAAGAAATCGGCTTTAGCGATACTTATTTAACATAGCCATTACTACACAACTTATTTTTTTTTTAAATTCATTGCTTTACTAGCTTTTTGTATGACTCACACTCACATGTTCAAATTCACTAAATGCGTATATAAGAACTTTAAGTCATGCAAAAGGATGATAAACGCCAAGGAACAAAGCGTATAGAACTATTAAGCTATGGAAAAATACTTCATACTTTGTGCTATAGTATGTGAAACAGTCTTTAGAAAATATACAGTTAAGTTTGTTGATCAGAAAAATGAAAGTGCATTTTATTGCTTCCGGTTCCGATGTAAATAAAAGCCACGAGTTGTTACCCACAATGCACCATCAGCAAGATGGCGACCTCCATGGTTTCAAATACGAAGACCAATTGCTTGTGATCTCATGTCTTGTATTTTTTTCCCTCCTTAAATTCATAAATGAATTATGAATCAGAAAGACTACTATTAGGATGGAACATCCAGTTCTTTAGCGTATAGCTGATATACTTGTCAGATTCTCCATCTGCTTATTGCAGAAGGCCACCGTAATGGATCAAACATGGAAGAAAATGCTGCAGAAGAGATTTTATGATCTTCTTTCACATAAGTACGGAATCTTACTGCTGATAGCGGGAGCATTTCTTATTATGCTGTCTGCGTTTCATTTCGGACAGGTAAGTGTTATAGTTATCAATTACAGTGAAATTTTGTTGTTGTTGCTAAACTGCTGTAATTATATCAAATATTAATGCAGACGGCTGTTAGACTAAGTGCAAAACCAGTGTTTCTCAAGCTCTTTTCACCATTAGCTCCTTTCTGACAACAAACCCCCCACCCCACCCCACCCCCACCCCTAGCCACCAGGTCTAGTTAGTGTTGAAAAAATAGCCACTTAAATATACTTGCCTTGTAAACAGACTATATGCTTCTATTTATGCTATTAGTAATGTCTTTGCTTTACAGCACACATTTACATACACAGTTGTACTGTTAGTGTACTTTATTACTTGTTCAATGGGACCCTTGTGCTTAGTGAAGTGATGCATGTTTTTTTTTTTTTAAATGTCAGGTTTCAATGAGTTACTGATAAGTGGAGATCATCTCTGCTCACTATGTCCTGGCTTTGTAATAAATAACTCACTCAACTGAAACCGAATAGTTTTCCTTTCTTCCAAAAGCTGTGGAAACTTTGTGAAAACTGCAGTGTTTGCCCAAAAATAATGCCAGCAGCATTAACCACAAATGGATCTACTATCCACGTCAGAGTATCCATATCCAGCACACGTGGAAATGAACTTCAATATCATAATTTGGCTGCTTCAAATGTTCAGCATATAGGAGCATGTCATCCATCTTTTCATTCAGAACTTATTGCTACTAAAGAAGAAAACTATAGAAATTTCAGCTGTCCAATTCTTTTGTGTACAGTTTCAGTTTTCCAAGAAATGCCATAATAATCTCTTTACATGATGAACTTAGTAATATTAACACTTGTTCTTTGCTAAGCTAGCCATGAATGACCTGATAAGAAGTAAAACACAACACATACTATTTCTGTTTCTTTATATTGATAGTTTTAGTAGTTTAAAATAATAATAATAAACTATTGGATGCCAAAAATACATTTGAAAACATGAAAAATTGCTACTATTTTAACTGTAGGAGATTAAGGATTAACACAAAAATAAAAGGTTATATTCATTATCAGCTAAGTTTTGTGGCAATCTCTCTCTCTTTCTCTCTGAACCTTAGGTGCCCAAGGCACATGGGACTTCTACAAGGGTTTTCCACAAACGCCTGTCATTTGCCTTTTTTCCCCACTCTTGCCCAAGTGAGGCCTCTATTGCTTTTCATAACCTTCATGGGCTCAGTTTCCTGATCTGCATTTCTCCTTCCACCTGTGTTTGTTTTTTCCTTTGTTTCTGTTTCTGTAGCAGTCTGATTGATTTTTTTAAGGGATAGGGTTGCTGGTCCAGTGCCGAACCCTCCTTAGTTGCCTTTTACGATCATGCATCATAGGGTACAATGGTCCTATTCTTTGCTTCCCAGGCATGTGCCAAGGTCCCGGGTACCATGCAGGGGTTTGTGACAATAATGTACTTTATTTTTATTAACTCAAGTTAATAACAGTGAACGCAGACATGAGGTTCAGCTTACAGATGTTACTCGTATTTCAGTAACTGCAGACCACTGTTCCTTCTAAGGGTTTGCGGTCTGTGTGCAAAATGTTCAGCTCATGTACAAAAAAATACTGTGTGTACAAATTTGCATAGTAACATGTGTCATGTGCCCCCCCCCCCCCCCCACACACGCACACACACTGTAAAGGCCTGTACATTTAATAACAGGATGAGCCTGCTGTACTTTTCAGTTACTGGTATTAAAAAACAAACAAAACAGGATGGCTCTAATGTTGGTGATCACAACATCTGTTGTTAGTTACCAAGATTAATTTGCATACCTGAGCAGCTCAGTGGACATTTTCCTTTTCCATGACACATTGGAAATTCATTTGGCCGTTTATTTTAATTATCCTATATTCTCTGTGTGCCTACTTGCCTTGTCATAATTCTGGTACAGCATTACTGAAACTACGTAGTAAAGGACCAGTTGAAACATACAGTCCGAAAGTAATTTCTCAACAAGAAAGAAACAGTAAAGGAACAAACATGTACTATCTTTGTATTTTTCTTGATTGAAATTATAGCACGGAGTAACATCTGGAAAACTGGAAAATAAAAGTAGCAGTTTCATTTTTCTTTGTGTGCGGCTCCAAAAATTTTGTGTGCAATATGATTTTTTTCTGTGCACATATGTGCTGGCGCACAGCTTAGGGGGAACAGTGCTTCAGACATATACTTAATGTCAATAATGATGACAATAATGGGATCCTGTGTGGGGTACTTCAAAGATCAGTATGTTGAGTACAGGAGTAAGGCCGACCTAAATAGATAAGTTACATGCAAACACTGGAAGCAGAGTTGAAATGGTCTTTACAAAAGTGAGAATACTGATAAAACCATGAAGAGGAAAAAAATAATACCAACCAAGATGAAAGGCTCACAAACACAAGGACGGCAGAAAAGTTGATGTCATGGAGTAGACCGGTGACAATGCATGGCTCCCTGTTATGGATACAGACAGGGGAGGGTTATGGGTGCATTCTTTGACATCAGCTAGACAACATTTACAGTATAATATACTGATTTTAAGTGGGCCTCCTCACCAAGTTCCAAGTTTATCACATGTGGCCCATCATTTGAGAAACACTGGTGTATATGGTCAGAATAAAGGTTGCATATCATAGGAAACTATAGATCCATCTTTAATGTTCATGAATGTGACTGACAAAGCAGTCACTGTGCAGGACATGATGTGGTGTCCTATATGTCCAAAATGCTTACCTGAAATTAATTCAGTTTAAAAAAAAAAAGGCAAAAGCATCTTTCAGCATCCAGAAG
The DNA here is from genome assembly GCA_009760885.1 of Achatina immaculata. NCBI lineage: Eukaryota > Metazoa > Mollusca > Gastropoda > Stylommatophora > Achatinidae > Lissachatina > Lissachatina immaculata. Next base: position 5,470,170 of record CM019718.1, read on the forward strand.
AAGATTCACATGCATAACAGAGTGTTCTTAGCAGTTAATAAGACAAGAATATAACTACTGTATATTTCTGGGACCTTGACATTAAGTAAACGAAGGAAACAAAAAGTATAATCAAAGCTGATGCAGTTTTGAATAAAGAGGCATATTAAACAGTGGATGACCGTAAAAGAAAAATTCTCTGAGATGTTCTATAATACTAAAAATTTAATATCTGACAATCACTGAAAACACAAAAGAAAAAGAAGCACAGGGAGACTGAAGAAAAATATTGAAATAGGCTTACCAAATGATGCTAGAAAAGAAAGGAAACCAATGTAATAAGAACCAAACAAATTGGAGAAGTGTGATTGTAAAGTACTTATTGGTGTGGCATTTGATGATAATGAATATACCATTTAAGATGATTCTTAGTAAGCAAAAATAATATCTTCATGGAAATAAGAGGGCTTAAAGCTGTACGTTGGGTACATTTCAGTACATCAGACAGTTTAGCCCAGTTTTCACATATTTATACAAATTCAGAAAGAGTATGCCATGAATCATGTATCTACTTAGATAAAAGATGTGTCTATCTTAATAACTCGGCAGAGATGCAGGTTAACATTTGAATGTAGGAACCAGCCTAAAAATTTGAGGGCAAGTAATTTAAAGTGTCATGTGGCTAGTTTGATAGTTAAGCATCTGTATTTAGAACTAGATGTTACAAGTTTGCATCCTACCAAATGCTGAGATTTTCATGAGCTTGTGGTGTATTATGGGTTTATCAGCAGCAGGCCATCTTGCTCTCAACCAAGAGGCCTACAAGAGTGCTGTTAGGGAGGCAAAGTTCCGAAGGGGCATGCAAATGAGTGAATGAATGAATGTGGTGTATTGCTTTCACTGGTCTTTGTATTGGTGAGATTATGTGATAGTTTCTCTAAAAATGTATAACATATGAGTGGCCTAAGGCAGTAATAAAAATAACATACAAGAATAAGTGGGCAAAAGAGCACCCTGGCCACCAGAACAGTGGCACTGCTTCCAACTTGGCAGAGAAGTGCAAGTGATCATTTTTCGGCTCCAAACTGGTCGTAGCAGTTCATAACTGTTCAAAACATGTGGCACCAGTAAGATGATGGGAGAAAATATTCTGCAAGAGTGCCCAGTGTATGAGGGGCAGAGAAAACAGATGTGGCCCAAGTCTGTATCAGTCTGAGAGGATATACACAGACTTCAGCTGACCACTGATTACTTCACAAGTATTCAGGTTGATGACTGAAAAGGGCTTCCTGCAAGCTGATAGTGGACAAATAAAACTTAAAGTTAACTAGGATTAGATTGTTAATCATTGAGGATTGTAACATTCTTGTTGCAGAATTAATTAGCAGATACTCATTTATGCATTGTGTGGTTGTCATAATTTTGTTTTATCAAACAGTCGTCAAATTTCTGTGATATCTCCATTAAGTGCCCAAGACTCATGGGGCTGGTTGTAGCAAAGGATGTTCACTTTTATCAGTTCTTTTTCTGTCCTCTTGGCTGTTCCCCCATTCCTTTGTTTACTAGCATTTTCTCTGCTGTATGTCTACTATAATGTACTGAGTATTGTCACGTGTGGATTTTACTGTGTGATTGTTACTGCTGTTTAGTGGGCATATTGTTGCCAAGATGCATCCCCATAATTTTAGCAATGAAATGGTAGGAAAAGGCATTATAGTAAGAAATATTCCTTAATCATCATCTTCTTATTCTTCTTCAAATGTTTTTGATCATCTTCTTTTTCTTCTTCAAATATTACTTTCCATGGCTGAATATAGCCATATAGCCCCCCGATCAGGGTGACGTGAAGCCATGGGAGCAGGTGGTGGATGGAATGGGAGAGCAGCTGACAGATAATGTTGGTTATGGTCACCATTCTATGATGGTAGGCAGATGATCTCAATGTAGGGACAATGGCTACGATCACTGACTAGTACAGTCACTGCCTGGAAGGAAAGCAATGGTAAACTATCTTCTGGAAACATACCAAAAAACCCAAGCAGCAATCATGGAAAGTCAATTAGGAGACATCTATCGCTCTTCAGAAAGTAAAACAAATAAAGAATCTGTGGAGAGGAGCAGACAGAACCACAAAAATAAGATTTTTAAGGGCATGCATCTTTCCCATAGCAACATATGCCTGTGAGACCTGGACACTTAACAAAACAGCTGAGAAACACATAAATGCCTTTGAATGTAAATGCTACAGAAGAGTTCTCCAAATATCGTGGACACAAAAAAGAACAAATATATCTATACTACAAGAGCTTAATATTGAAGAAGGCTGGCTAGTGAAGAGGATTAAAGAGAGAAAACTGAAATATTTTGGACACATTAAACGTCATGATAATTTAGAGAAGACCGTATTGGAAGGATACATAATGGGAAAAAGAAAAAGAGGAAGACCAAGACGAAGATGGCTGCAAGACATCGTTGACGATCTGGAAATGGATGCAACAGCAGCAGGCCATTTTGCTCACAACCAAGAGGCCTACAGGAGTGCTGTTTGGGAGGCAAAGTTCCGCAAGGGACATGCAAATGAATGAATGAATGATGGCTGAATAATAGTGGCAGAACACATTTGTGGGTACACTTGTGAACACATATGTATTGTCTAATCTATATACTTCCACAGCTGAAGCTCCTCACAGTTTATGACTTGGTATTGCTATAGTAGATGACATTTCTTTGTTATTATAGCAACAGATGTTGCATTCTACAGCTTTAGAGTAGTGATTATGTATATTAGTGTATGTACTTGTGAACATATATGCACAATGTTACACTAGTTATCTCCATTTAAGTACACACCTGAAGTGCCAGGCAGCTTATGTCATCTTCGTCATCATCATCATCAGGTGCTGTGCCGACTGGCATTGGCTATTATGCTTCTCCAGAGCACACGATCCTTCATGCAGGCCATTAACTCAGTTGGTGATCTCCTCTCACACCATCTCGTCAGACTTTCCAGTATCATTTCTCTTGGTCTTCCTCTTGATCTTCTTCCACTTCTCCTGTTGTTATAAATTTTCAATGCCCCCTCTTCTCATTGCATCTCCTGTGAAAGTATAATGTCTCTGTCTTATTTTTTTGACAAGATTTTTTTCTATCTCCAACTCTTCTCAAACACTCTCCATTAGTTATTTTTGTTGTCCAGGGATTTCACAACATTTCTGCTGCTTCCAGTTATTTTTGTATAGACCTGCCTATTGTCCATGATTCACTTCCATATAACAAGATAGGTTCAATATACCATTTTAGGAGTCATTTTCTAACATTCATTGATAAGGGTGTGTTGCATAATATGTTTCTCATTCTCTGAAATGAAGTCTTTGCTTGGCCTATTCTGTTCTTAATTTCTGTTCTGCATTTCCCATCTGAAGTTATGACTGCTCCAAGGTATTTGAATTTCTGCACCTGCTTTAGAATAGTTCCGTTTAATTTAATACTGCATGCTGGTGGATTCTGTTTCTTAGATATAACCATAGTCACTGTCTTTTTGATGTTCAAAGTAAGGCCTTTCTGTTCACTTTTTTTGGTGACTTTATCCAAGAGATTTTGTAGATCTTGTTGGTTCTCAGCTATCAGTACTGTGTTGTCAGCATACCGAAGGTTGTTAATATTGTATCCTCCTACTTTTATACCTGGTTCTGCAATGATCGTTTTTAGAATATTCTCACCGTGCAGAGAAAAAAATGGTCTGGAAATAGTATACACCCTTGTCGCACTTCCTGTTTTTTTGGTTGATATTTTCTAGTTCTATTTTCAACTTGAACTGCTGCTTCTTGCTCCTAGTATAGATGTTTTACAAACCTCAGGTCTTTCCCATCTATATTGATGTCTTCAAGCATTTTAATAATCTCATCATGTTTCACCTTGTCGAATGCTTTGGTGTAATCAATGAAGCATAAGTAAAGATCTTTCTTTACTTCTAAAGCTCTTTCTGTTAGTGTTCGTAAAGCATAAATGACATTGTGTGTTCCCTTTCCTTCAACAAATCCACACTGTTCATCTGGTATTTCCATTTTTATCTTTTTCCTTGTTCTTCTCATAATAATTCTCAGAAGTAGCTTTGTTGTGTGACATGAGAGGTTGATAGTCCTGTAGTCATCAGTCCTTTGCACATGGTTTCTTTGGTAGTGCTATAAATGTGGATTTAAACAAGTCACTGGGCATATAACCACTGTTGTAAATGTCATTCAGTAACTTGGTTATTATTGTTATTTCCATCTCCTCTAGTGCCTCTATTTCTTCTGTTATACTATCAGGCCCAGTCGCTTTTCCTTTCTTCATGTGTTTGATGGCATCTATGATTTCATCTTCAAGTATTGGTGGTCCATCACAGTTTTCAGTATCTGGTGTTAATTCTGGTCTTTCTCTTCCATATGGCTCATCGATATACTCTGTCCACCTGTCCACAATGTCTTCTTTTCCCATTAACATTTTACTTTCTTTTGATTTCAGGCATCCTGTGGTATATTTTGTCTTCCTGCCTGTGAATTCACTAATTCGTTTTGTGCATGTTTTTCTGTCTTTATTATGGGAGTCCTCTATTTGTCTGCACTGTTCATTTAACCACACTTCCTTTGCTTCTCTGCATTTGCGTCTTATTTCTTTATTTATCCTATATTTTTCTTGGTTATTTTTACTCCTCCTCCTCTTGTCTGTCAGTCCCAAGATGTCATCTGTCATCCATTTATTCTTGGGGGCTTGTGTTTTCGGTGATATTATCTCCTTAACAGTTTGATTGATAGAATCTCTTAACATTGCCCATTGTTCATCTATACTGTTTATCTTTGCTATTGCATTGTATCTATTTGTTATAATAACTCTGTATTGTTCTCGCATGTAGAAGGAACAGTTGTTGATGAAGTAATTTGCATACCTTGGCAGCTACAGAGACCAGGATGGTGACACCAGGAAGGAAGTTAGAATTAGAATTGCAAAAGCAGCATTGTCCTTCTAAAATCTTGAGAACATATGGAATTCAAAAGTTATAAGCGCAAAAACCAAGATAAGATTATTCAGTTCAAATGTCAAATCCACCCTCATTTATGCATGCGAAAACTGGAAAGCAACTAAAGAAATAGACAATAAATTAGACTCTTTTGAAAACAAATGCCTTATGGATTAGAGTGAAAGATGTATGATAAAGGGCAGAAGTCAGATGGGCCTGCGTGCCTAATTCTTAACCCTTTTGAAATAAAGATCAATCAATCAATCAATCGGTCAATCTCCAGTTCTAGAAGAAAGCAGATGCTCATCTCTACAGCTGGGTTACTGGGGCACCTCCAGCTGGATTCAAATCCATGACCTTTGGCACGAGAGACTAGTGCAATAACCACTGCCACTTTTCAGGCACCCTGACATGGGAAAGTGGCATCATCATCGTCGTCGTCGTCATCATCATCATCATCTTCTTCTTCTTCTTCTCCTCCTCCTCCTCCTCCTCCTTCTCCTTCTTCAGTTTTGAAAGTGTATATCTGCAGTTCTGTTTCTTTGATAAATTGGACTTTTTTTGTGGTTCCTGTGTAGAACTGTAGCTAAGATTAAGATTATTCAATTCAAATGTAATATCCACCCTCATTTATGCATATGAAAACTGGAAAACAGCTAAAGAAACAGACAAAACAAATTAGACTCTTTTGAAAACAAATGGCTAAGGAAAATAATTGGTATAAAGTTGAACGAATTCAAGAACAATGCAGAGATAAGGCAGATGAGCCAACAACAACCTCTCTTGTGGGTGATCAGAAAAAGGAGATAGGCTTATATTGGTCTCATGATGAGAAGAAACAGAGAATTCCAAAACAAGCTGTCAAGTGGAACGCAACAGGCCAAAGAAAAAGAGGTCGACTATGTGTAACTCTCATTGTTAAGAGAGGCCAAATTAGTAGCTGTAAAATCCCTTGATGAGGTTGAAAATCTTGCTGAAAACTTGGCAAACTACCATGTGAGCCCTATGCGACGTTTAACGCCATGGGAAGGATGTAAGATGTAAGAAGTTCAGAACTGTAGACCTCAGCTGCTTGGGTCTTTTTTTTAATGGGGCCAGTCTGTTGTGGTTGGTTCAGTTTTGGAGGATGTTTTCGACAGTCTGGGATACCTGGATACACAAGTGGCATCTAATCCTACTGTCCCATTATTTCTCCTCCACATTTGTCTACATTCTTCGTAAGTTGTTATGGCTCATATTGTAAAGTCTTAACTAGCTCACAAATGCAGAAAAGATTTCGTGTGGCATGATTTGTTTTCATTTTCAGGCATGGCTGGAGTGGAGTCAGGAGAAGTATGAAGCAGTTTTCAACTCTTTCAGTGACAATATTGCTGGGAAGTCATTTAAGGACAGGTATGATAGTCTGGGAAAATGAATGGGCAGGAGAAATTCATCAGAATATTAAAACTAAAACAGAAGCAGGAACAGCTTTGTTAGTTGACAAGCACAGAGTTGTGATGTTTTGATTTACACCTTAATCACACAAAAACATACAGGATAAAGAAATAGGGAAAGAAGATACATGCTAAATTTCACAAGAATGATATACAACTAGAAATGGAAAGAAAAACAGGAGAAAAAAAAGGGGAGTACAAGTTACAAGTCAAGAAAGTGGTGAGTGAAATATGTGAATGTGGTTGGGGTAGAGGGTTTGTAATCTAATACAGTGAGGGTTCTGGAGTATATTTTACAGGTAATGAGAGAGAGGTTATAGGTAAGGAAAGAGTATAACTTTAATAGAGAGGAAATGTGAATGTGGAGAAAGGGAATGTTAAGTATAGCTGCATTTTGAATTCAAACCATGTGGTTCCAATGTCCCACATTCCAGTATTCAGTTGTTCTCAAGCGCCAGACAGGTTCTGTCATCAGAGTGACAGAGCAGATATTCAGCAGCATACTCTACCGTGTTTAAGATCTTCACAGAGTTTTAAACTATCATCAACCGGTTCTGCAGTCTTGATCTAGCAGCATTTTAAGCTAAGAGTGCAATGTGAATTTCTCAAAGAAATAAGGGTTAAAAGTAAGAACAAATGCACAAGTATTGGGACAACTACAGGTGTAACTTCTCAAGGAAATAAGGATCATGAAAGCACAATACTTTGATCACATCAAAAACATAATAATATACCAAAGACCTTACTAGGGGGAAAGGTGGAAGGAAAAAAAGAGTGAGAGATAGTCAGAAATGTTGATGGGAAGATAACATATGAGAATGGAAAGGATACAGCTCGGCTAAGTGCACTATCAAGGCGAGTGAGACAGAGGACGGTGGAGATTCATTACTGCCAACCTTCGTACCGAAGATAGCACATGATGATGTTGATGAAGCTAAGATTGGTGGACTACATTATAGCTTACACTTCTATTCTTATTTGTTATACGTCATACAAGTAAATTTAACCTTTCTTTCCTTATGTTTTTGCTCCCTATGTTTTTTGTATGAATAAGTCAGAAGCTGAAATATTGCAGCTGAGTGCTCCATTAGTGAATAAAGCTGTTAAACTAGTCTTTACAACTGAGTCCTCCATTAATGAATAAACCTGTTTAATTAAGTTAGTCTTTGCAACTGAGTCCTCCATTAATGAATAAAGCTGTCTAACTATATTAGTGTAATTATGTATTATAGTTTATGCAACTGCTCTATAACATTGGATGTTTCAGATCATTGTAACATTATCTGAAGAGTGGATTCACTATTATTTGTTATTTTAGACCAGTATAGGTAAAGGTAAAGGTAATCCTGTCATGCCTTAGAGGCATATAGGGATATGGTGTTAGTGCCCATATTTTCCTTGACCTGTCAGCACACTAGAGAGTGATATGGTCAGTATTACGTCTGGCCACCTTTCCTTCCCCAAATCCAGAAAATGTCGGGTACCCATTTCTACAGCTGGGTGACTGGGGTGCCTCTGGCCGGATTCAAACCCCTGACCTTCACCATGAGAGACCAGTGCACTAACCACTTCGCCACTCGGACACCCTTTAGACCAGTATAATAGTATTTAATTTATGAATCCATAATTTTTCTTCAAAAACACTATTTGAAGTATGTAATTGCTATTATAGAAGTATTTGAAGTAATGGACTCACTATCATTGCATATTCTAGGCCATTAGAGCAACTGAGGGCACAGATAGGTTAGTTAATAGCAATCCTGTTTTCTCACTTGAAAGGTTGCAGGTGTGGGTTCCACTACTGGCACTCTCCATTTTGTGTATAGAAATGAGTACCTGACACATTGGTGCTGAGGAAACCAGTCTCTGAAGATATATGTCTGCTTATAGGGTGAGGTGGACTCATGGTGGGACATGTTGTGAGCCCCATGGGACACATGATGGGAAGAGAAGGATGTAAGATAGAGTGGGGTACACCAGATTCTGTTGCACATTAGCCTGCCAGTGAATGAGGTGAAAATATATCACAAGAAGTTCTTTTTGCACTGCCCCCATAAGGAGCTTTGTCTAAATCCAAAAGAAGGTGTTATTGTTGACATTTGCCCTTAAAAAGGGAATTGGCTGTAATGTGTCACAGTTGTGTCCCTTTTAGCCTAACACATCCAGCTTTGGTGGAGCACATCTTTTGAGACTGGTTCGCTTTCTCATTGTGATTCCTAATTCACATTGCCAGATTACTGTCCATTTCCATGGATACCAGTGGGAGGTAGAGCAAGGGTCATAGTTGGTTATGTTTCAGCAACATTGATGCAAGCAGTCAGCATTGAGTAGCTGGCTGCTGTCTCATTGAGTACTGTGTCTCCATTGTTAATCTGTTGTATTGGTGATTATCTTTGTTATTTTTGTATATCAGATTATCAGTCCCTTTGCCTATAGATGTTGTCTATACATGGGTGAATGGGACAGATCCTGAACTTATCCGTCGGCTGGAGCTGGTTAAAGTGTCACTGGATAAAAAGAGCAACCTTAGCAGGTAGGAAGTAATTTGCAAATGTTAGCTTATAATAATTGTGAAATAGATGTAGTGGTGTTAGTGTTAACATTGTAGTGGTGGTAATGTGAAATAGATGTAGTGGTGTTGTTGTTTTTTTTTTTTTTTATAATTGTTGTGCAAATATTACTGTTTTCCAATGCAGTAGTATAAACTCATTTCTAGTACAGCAGCTGAAAATTACTTATTTGTTGAAACTGGCTTTCATTCAGATTAGTATAATTTGCACCATTCCATCGTCATTGTCGTCATCGTCATCATCATCATCATCCATTCCAGCAGCTTTTTAAAAAATAGATGTTGGTATTTTAAAGACATATTATTCTTTCCTTGTTCCATGTTCACGTGTGACAGCATTTCAGATCTGTCTTTAGCATACAGACATTTCGGCATAAGTAGATGTGAAAGTTATATTAATGAGCTTTTTCTCCATTGGATTGTTGTAAACACTGATATCGTCGTGGTGCATTTTTGTTCTTTTCATTACCTTGATTTTTACATTTTTTTATTTAGCTTTTAACATTCCTAACTGTTGTTTGAAAATGTTAAAATTTATGAACATTGCACTTCAGAGAAGTCCATAAATCAGTTGCTTATTTTCACATTTTAACTTTCTCATTTATTTAATTTTTTTGGTGGTATTTTATCATCAGCTTAATAAATTTTAAGTTTTCTTATTTTGTAATGAATGCAGAAGTGAGAATGGTATAGTCTTACAAGCATCTATATTTTCTTTTACTCTTTTTTCAGATATACTGTATGCCAAATTAATAAAAATATGTAGTATATAGGTGCTGTTATACATTGTATGTTCTATTGAAGGTTTAAGTTCTGGGCAACTGTAATTACAGAACAAACTGTTTACTCATGCAGCATGTTCATAGAGAAGCTGTTATCCATAAAGTTTTGTGTGTAGACAACATGTTGCCCAAGAGTCTAATTAACATACTGAGCACTGTATACTGGGCATATGAATATTCAGAACCAAAGATGAATGTGTGAAAGTTATCGCACTGTTATCAGAGCAGGCAGACCAGCTCAGACCAAGCTCTGTCTCATCTCTCCATGGATGCTCTAGCAGAGGCTAAGCCTGGTAATGGAGCAGAGCTTTGCTGTTGTCTCTGTGCTGGTGCTCTGCTGAAAGTTTACCTTTGGATCTACAGTCTGGCTACAGCAATCTGGAATGATACAGTGCTTGTGTTGCAACATTTTCATGGGCTGCTGCTTGGGGAGGGTGAGGGTGGAGAGGCCATCCAGTTTGGCAGTGCACAACTCATAGCTGATGTGCTAGAATTGGGGTTGGTGAATCATAGCTTACCAAGACCCTGTCCTCCATCCTCTCCATTGGTGTGCCCCCCCCCCCCCTGGTAACAGGCCCTAGCCTAACTAACAGGGCAGGGATCAGTCCCCATGGTGGTGGAGTCTGCTAAAGAAGTACTGCACAACTCCTGCTTTTTTTTATGTCCACTCAGGGCTGGAAAAAAAATAGCCACCTTAACCCGGTCCCAGTCCATCATGAGAATTCTTGGGTTAATAAGAAACAGAAAGAAGGTAGTGAAACTCAGTAGTAAAGAATTTCCAGCAACATTGGCATAATATATTGACAAAATGTTAATTATTAGAATGCTGTGTGTTTTTTTTAATGTGTGTGTGTGCAGGTCTTTTCTTGATATTTCTGAGCATTTAAAACAAAAGATGATCAATAATTGGATAAAAAAAGTGATTATGATATTATCTTGTTTAACTAGAGTGCATTTTATATTATTCTTAGCTTTTTTTTTTTTATTCACAAGAATTCATACATGATTATATACACTTCACATAATCTAAGAGTTAACTATTTGATTTGCCCTAATACTGCCTTTGCTTCTTGATGTCTAGAGTTTGTAGCCATGATGGATTTTTTTTCCTTTTCTGAGTGTATTTTTACTTTAGTTTTGGTCATATTTATAAATGACATTCTTGTTAAAAATAAAATTACCATTTTATAGAGAACAAGAGAAATCGAAGAGGTAAGTTTAGTTGATTTGTATTTAATACGGTTTGGTGACTGTTTTTTAAAAATCTGCATGAACAGTAAGCACTGCATAAAACATACAGTGATAATAATGCCAAATTTCATATATATATATATGATAGTATTTTATATTTTAAGTTTGCAATGAAAGCTGAAGAGTTTTTATGTGGGAAATAAGTTACAGGAACTAAAGCAAAGATTGGCTATACCAGAAATAGATAAAATCTGATATAATGAAAAAAATGAACATCCTGGCATATATATTAGAAATATTCAACTTGGAGTTATAAAATATAATTTAAGGAGTAAAAAAAAATTACAGTCTGGTACATTTTTTTATAGTAAGTGATAAAACTGAAATTCACTTCAGAATTGGAAAATCGTTTTTCTTGTTCAGAATTTTTGGAAAATTAGTTAGTGATTTCACTTTTAACTTTCATCTTATTTATGCAGTTCTATATCTCTTTTATTTATTTCTTTATTTTTTACTTGACCTGTTCCTCTTATTTAAATTTATGCAACCAAAGATCACTATATTAAACCATGGAATAAATTTGGCCAGATTTAATATATTTAGCATTAAGACTTCTTCCAACTGAGTGAAATGTCCATAGAGTCCACACCCTGTTTTACAAATTTGTATATTTATGCCCATTTTAGAAAAAAAAATTAATTAAAGAGAATTTTTGTATGCAACCAAACATTAAGTATAGGGATTAAAATCATCTTTTGACCAAAGAAGGCAGGTGAAGTTCAATGTCAAGACCATGTTGTTTGCATTTTGACACTGATGGACTAATTCATCAAAAATACATCTCTATAGAGCAGACAGTGAGTACAGAATTCTGCAAAGCAGTTCTACAACACAAGTGTGACACTGTGCAGACATCGTTCTGAGAAGTGGCATACTGGCAGTTGGATCCTTCACCATGACAGTGCCCTTGCACACATCTGTACAAATGAAATTTGATTAAACACCACAATCCATTGCTTCTGCACCCTCTGTACTCACTTGACCTTGCTCCCTGCAACTTCTTGTTCCCACATGTGAAGAAAAATTGAAAGGTCACTGATTCGATGAAGTTGAAGAGATTCAAACAAATGTGATGAGACAAATGAGGGTTATCTCACAAAGTGACTACCTGAGGTGCTTCCATAAGTGGCAGGACAACTGGAATAAGTGTATACAATCACAAGATGACTGCTTTGAAGGAGATTAGACCAATAAGCCAATAACTACTCATTTTGTACAAAAGAGTTCAGTCCTCTTATACATATATATACATTTTTTGTGTGCTTAAGTTACAGCATTTGCAGCACTAATTTTGTATGCACAGCATAGAAACTGTACTGCTAAATCCCTAATTCTTGCACTGAAGGGACATGCAGCCTGTGTACACAACAGTTGTTTTAATTCGTGCTTACAGTAGCAGATGTCCTTATTCAGTAAATACATCTAGTTGTCTTGAGAAAGGCGAGGAGATAAAGCTTAAGTCTGTGAAGCAGAACTGTTAAGCAAATGAATCTTCAGTGTAAGGAATGTTTTATTTACTTGTGTCAGCATGTGGTGTTTGGGTTTCTTTTTTTTTTTTTTTTTCAAAGATGCTTATCAGTCTGTTTCTTGAAGACAAAACATACACATACCAGAAAACATTTCAGCATAAAAAGAAAAAAAAAACCCTGTAATATCAGCTACCTCCCACCCTCAGCCACAAAACAAAAACCAGACCAGCTTAGATAGGAATATACAAAACTTGTCAGGGTTTGCAGGAACAAACAAAACAAGTCACAAAACTTGGCTGAAAAAAAAATATCAAAAATGAAGCTTCCTACCAAAATCGGAGTCGGGGAGTTCAAACAGAATGTGCGACATCTCCACTGGCAACCATGTTTAAACAACTGTAACTCTCAAAGATGTGAAGATTCTACCTATCTCATTAATGTAAATTTTTTTCCCTCCATCCAGTGACAAGAAGAAAATATAATTTGGTGTCGAAATTTTCCATATCTAAATATGTTTGTTAGCAATTTCCCGCTTCTGACTTGAATCTGATTAACAGTTGAACAGCTTAGGTGGTGGTATACATGTTTGCAACATAAAGAGTATGCTACCCTTCTGACAGTATGGGATACAAGAGTTCTACAGTAAGTTATGATCTATCTGAGAAAGTAACATAACTTCAAGACAAGCAGAGCATGTATGAATATTTAATAAGTTCACAGGTATAGAACTGTTGTACAGGGGTTTTTGAAAGTAGGCGTGGCCCCTCACTCACACCTGTTGTTAATCTTGAACCTAGAGAAATTTGAACGAGACTGACAGAGGCTCCGCTCCCCCCCACACACATAAATCTGCATGACTTATTTCAAAGACTTGGACAAATGATGTTCTGTACCACAGAAATGTTTTATTTACTTGTGTCAGCATGTGGTGTTTGGGTTTCTTTTTTGTAAGCCTGGATAATTGTTAAAATTCTTGAAGCCAGTTGCGCAATTGATGTACAATTTTGATTCAGATGTTATCCTTCATCGATGTACAATGTGAAGCTCAATAAATGGATCTTTGTGTACTTGTTGTCAGCTGAACTTGCCTTGAATGTTCTTGTTGAGTATTGTTCCAGGTTGGAGCATATCCTTCTTAATGTACAAAGAGTTACTCTTTTATTATCAAGTATCTTAAAGAGAGGAAGGCTGGTATAGAGTCAACAGCTTGTGGAGGCAGGTGTTTCTGCTTTTAGCGTGCACATGCACGCATGCACATGCATGCACACCCACCATTACACACCACCCACACATGCATGCATGTATGCACACCCACCATCACACACCACCCACACATTCATGCATGTATGCACACCCACCATCACACACCACCCACACATTCATGCATGTATGCACACCCATCATCACACACCACCCACACATGCATGCATGTATGCACACCCATCATCACACACCACCCACACATGCATGCATGTATGCACACCCACCATCACACACCACCCACACATGCATGCATGTATGCACATCCACCATCACACATACAACCCACAACATTCATATTTTTATTAGACACAAAAAAAAAAGGAGAAAGAAATCAAGAAAAGTATCCATGTAGGAGTCGGAAATCAAAATGTCAAATTCTGAGATAAGATTTGCCTTTCTCACTTTTGTAGTTCTCATCATTGGTATGCATTTTTTTTAGTGTCAGCACAGAGCACATCTCAAGTTTTATCTGGTGACATTTTGTGACATTGTTTATGTCTGGGACATTGTTATAATAGATCTTGTGTCACTTTCAGTCAGTTATGACATAGCAACTGATCAGTAGCTGCAGTTTTAAGGAGTCTGCGAAGTCAATTTGAAATGGGTTTGGAGTTTATGGATATGTACCATTAATGATGGAATTTGGGGCTGGACATTAGAAAAATGGAGTAGACAGACCTGAAGATTTGGTATATAGCCTGCACAGCCCTGATCCTAAGCTTGCTATTTGGTCTGTCTGTTATAAGCGCTGGGATTATGCTGATGGGACATTTAAACCTTTTAAAGTTTTTTTTTTTTTTAGTTTTATACCGTACATAATACTAAGCTTGGTTAAAGGTTATGTTGCAGTTGAAAAACTATCAGACTCCAGAATTGATACATGTCCTGTAGTAATTCTCACAGATGCAAGATCAGTACTGGAAGCTCTTCAGTGCAACAAACTACCAGACCTTAAGGATGCCTTGTCAAAAATTGGCTTAGAACATGGAGTTACTTTGCAATGGATTCCCTCCCACTGTGGGATACCAGGCAATGAGAAGGCTGACCATCTGGCCAAAGAGGGCACTGAAATGGAGCAACCAGACATGCCAATCACCTATAATCAGAAGAAAAGCATGATAAAAACCTACAGGAAGCCACAAACACCACCACATGATGACTATCACATGCTAAACAGAAAGGAACAAGTCACCATCTTCCGTCTCCGAACAGGACACACCCGACTCCGAAGTCATATGTATACAAAATTTAAGGTTGGTACTACTAATCTATGTACATGTGCCCAGGTGCCCCAAACTGTTTAACATATCCTCCAGAACTGCACCAGCTATGAAACACTGAGAAATAATTACTGGCCCAGTGAAACCACTAAAGAAGATAAGCTCTATGGTTCCATACATGAATTACAAAAAACAGTGAAATTTATCCAAGAGACAGGACTGCAGATATAGACAGACAATGCGAACGAAGAAGAAGAAGAGGAAGAAGAAAGCTTATGTAATGCTTTATGTACAGTAGGACCCTGCCATATGTGGACTTGGCACACTCAGTTTCACGTTTATGCTGTTGGTTATCCAAGAAAAGGAAAATATTTAAAATAAAAATCCTTGATTGCACGCTAAATCCATGCCAGTTACCAGGGTACATGAAGCAGTGCAGCATCTCACTCAGTCATGTTCATTCTGGGAAAGCATTACTGTGACTCATTTCTTTATTCTGCACCAAACACTGGGACCTGCATCAGTCTTTGTCCAGAGCTCTTGCTTGTAGCATGTAGTGATGAAACTTGAAAGCTGCCAAATATATGACTTTGAACTCTGTAATCATATGGATTAAATTCCAGGTTTTATATGACTTTGAACTCTGTAACCATATGGATTAAATTCCAGGTTTAATTTGTCTTTGCTCTCTGCTTACATTTTAAATCTGTCACTTCTTTTCTAGTTGATCAATCTATTCAGAATGTCTGTATCTTGACTGGACCACTCTCTTGTCTTTCCTTTTCAACTCTTTTGTTATATCAGTGGTTTCAGCATCCTACATCCCAATCCTCTTTTTTCAACCCAGGCTGCCCCCAAATCCTCCCTTGTATATTAACTCATCATCCAGAAGGAATTTTCACCATTTTACAGTGATAATTACTGAAACATTAGATTTGAAATCCCTTCCTGTGGAGTCACATGCCTCCACGTTGAGAATCCCTGTGCAGCACTCATCATTAGGTTTTCCCAGGCTCACATATAAGCCATTCACTATTCTTCCTGTAATTTCTCCTGTTCTTAAAATTATCTTATTGTTTCCCCCCTGGGAACAACTGTGTTAAGAACTATGTTTGCTTAAAAACTCTGACCTACTTCTGTAGCCCAGAAACCTGTAGCAATCAACACTAATTGTAATTGTTATTTTTGTAAAATGTAATGTCAGGTTGGTGGATGGATGGGGACATAGAGATTGCCGGCAGGAATAAGGAAAAGCTGGTGTGAAACCAGTGATTAAGCTTATGGGTCTTTACAACATTGGCTATCAGAATGATGTAAACAAAACAGAGCCAGCAGACTATAGGTGGCGGGGAATGGATATCATTGAGGCACTCATCAGATTCCTCATCCCAAAGTCGGAGTGTCTCTGTGGAACTGTCTCAAAGCTGTCTGGCCAGCCAGCGTTGCACGCTGGATCTTACATGGAGAAGGGGCTTAAGTACAGCCATCAGAGGCTGGAAAATAAAGTTTTGGCCAGGCCAGCCTACACCACTGTCTTCATCGCAGTCCGAGCAAGGCCACAGTCTGCCTTAGCAAGGAAAGGTGCTGAAGTTGGAGGTACCCAGCCAAAAGGTGAATTGCAAAAATCAGGGTATCATGCATCATCGCCAATATGTGTACAAAGAAGATCTTCTTGTTTCATCACTTGTTTGTCAGAAAAGTTTCCCCTTCTGTTCACTAACAAGTATCAGCCAAAACACTAAAAGTCGAATGATGTCAAATGCGGAACACTTATGGGCATGTCCCAAGTGTAATGAAGCAGCTCCCTTTAACCAGCAAGAGAGCCAGGTCATATCCGCATCTCCAACAAATAGTTTAGTTTTTTCTCTACCTTTCATTTTTTTTTCGTCAAGCATGTTAATAAATAAATCAGAATGTTACAGCTGTGTTTTTTTTTCTTTTTTTGTGTCCTATCTTTTAAAAATTTTTTTTATATCACAGTTTATTGCAGTAACATATATACATTATATGTTTTCCTTCTGCTCAGTGAAAACAGGCCTTGATGGCACATAACATTTGATGAACTGAGTCCATGGTTGTGTATGTTAAGATTATAATGTGCAGTAGTTATTATTGAGTTCAGCTTCTTGAGTCTGGTGTAGCTTGTAATATTCCGTTTTTTTTAAATTTTGTTAGTTGAAATTAGTGTTGTACATGCTTGTGCCAGAGATGGTGAAAGTTGCCAGCCAAGACCCTACTACCTCTCCGATAGTACCTCCAGTAACAGGCAGAACCAGGTTAACAGGGCAGGGGTTGCCATGGTCTCCATGGTGGTGGAGTTGCTAAAGAAGTACTGCATGCCCTCTGCTTTTTAGCCCCACATAGAGACTAAACAAATATCCGCCAAGTCTCCCCCTCTCTTCCCCCCCCCCCCAGATTTGACATCATCATCATCATTGCCTGTCACTCCTTTGGGAGTATAGGCCATGGATGAAGTATCTCCAGTTATCCATGTTCTTAGATTTGTTCTCTACTTTGCCCAGTGTGTGTAGCTTATGTCTGAGCACTTTCATAATATCTCTTCTCCAAGTAGTTTTGGGCCTTCCCTGATTTATGTTTCCCTTGCGGGATATTAGTGCATGCCTTGTTATGCTGCTGCCAAATTTGACAAGATGCTGTGCCTTAGTACCTCCACTGTACTGGCTGCAATGATGCTCGTAGTTCCTGAGAGATACAAGAGCAGCAGCATTAATGTTAGTTAATTAATTTAATGAGATTTGTTACTGAGCAAGCATATTATGCTTAATATTTGTTAACACTGATTGTTTATATTATCATCATCATTGCTGTCACCATCATCATCATTATTATCATCATAGTGGAGCAGTGTTACTTACAAAAAATTTTACTTTTTTCTTTTTTTGGGATATTTCTTCCAAGTGTCTTGAGAAATGTCCAGTATTTTGTTTCATTTCTAAAGAAAATTGCAGAGACTTTGTGACGTGTGTTCTTGATTATTTCATTTTATTATTCTTATACTTTTGCAAATTTTTTTCTGCCATCAAAATTATTTTGGAAACAAAAATCTGTAGTTTAAGATTGTGGACAGCACATACAAAACCATTTATATTCGTTTTTTTCTCACCTTGCTTACTTCCTCCCTCACTTTGTAAAACTGCACCATACACCTCTATCTACCTTATTTATATTAACCAGTTTTACTGCTGTCGCCATCCCTTTTATCTGATACAAAACCATGGACTCATACACATTTTGGACTGTGTCACAAGGATTTGTACCTACAAACATAAATTTCAAGAACTGGCACACATTTTGGCATTGTCAGCTATATTTGTTCATTTTGTGAAAAGATGTTCAGCTACCATTATGTCAGTTCCACATATGCGTGTATATTATGGATCAAAGTCATACATTTTCATTTTTCATTAACTTCCTTGGCCTTAACACCATATGCTATATGGGACAGGTTTTCCATACTATAATCAGTATGCTATATTATATATAACATATATATAACATATGCCCAATATGTTATACAGATGAACCTGAACCTGGTTTTGGCCCCATACACACCGAATAACATTCAAGGTAGTACTGTGCTGCCATGTAGTGAATGAAATGAAGTCAAGCTTCTAAAAATAATTATGGAAACTCGTTAATTAATATTGAGTGGACAGGACCATCATTTCATCTGAGCAACATTTTAAGCTTTTTTTTTTTTTTAGCCTTGTAGGAAACATAAACAGATTTCTTCTCCCAGGTATTTCTCTTATTCTCTGTTTGCTTTACTGAATCATGTATCCAGTGACTTCTCCCAGGTGTTTCCCTTATTCTTTGTTAGCTCTGCTGAATCGTGTGTCTGATGACCTTTCCTTCTAAAAGTTAATTCTTATTTCTTTCCCCATTCAGGGAAGAGCACTGCACTTACACAAACTGCTTCTGTGTAGGACTTCTCCTATATCCTCCACTGCTAAAGAGCACAACGGTGAACGATGTTACAGAAGCTGATGGGATTTTTAGCAATGTGACGGGCTTGAAAGAAATTAAAGAAAACAGAGAAGGTCCTGTGAACTTTACTTTGTTTTCTTTGGAGAATGAGGCTGAAGGTGGGTAGTATGTCTTATTTTATTTCAAAGTTGCCTGCAGGATTGAAATAATACTTCACACTGCAATGAATAGTGTATTTAGGTACAGATTTCTACGAATAGGAAACAACAAGGCTTTTGCATGATAAAGTAATAAAACACAGTATTGTATTGTTAGAGCTAGAAAAAAATCATAGGCAAAGCACTTTTTTTATGTGAGAGAAAGAAAAAATTACAAGAGAATTACCTGGGACTTGAACCACAACCCTGGCAGGATGAGCAACCATCTGCCCAAAAGAGAACAGTGCATTAATCAACTCAGCTATCTGCCTTCCTGAGTGAAAAAATTAGAGCCATTTTCAGATAGTCAGTAAGTTTATATGTTATAACTAGTGATAAATAAATAATCATGCAAGCACAGGAATAGCTAGCACAGTTATGGTGAATTGTTTCTCGTACAAAGATAGTGGATTGTTGGCCTAGTACAGTCAAGCTTTAATTCAGTTCATCCGTAAAAATATGTTCATGACACACTTCTGTTAGGGAAAACTGTTACTGAAGTTGAAGCTGCACAAGTTCCGTGTATGCAACAGTGTCCAGACCACAGTTTGCAAATGCAAAAAATATAATGTGTCATCTGCACTGTCATTTAGTAACTGAAATGTTTATAACATGTTGTAGTAAAAATGATCTGATGTATAGAAATGGCAAGGACAAGGCCAAGACTTAGATCAAGACCCAGAGATGGAGAGACAACTTTCAAGATGTATGAGTCATTAATTGTTGAGAGGGTGTCAAGAAGAGAGATGAATGATACTTTTATCTGGAGCAGTAGGCTTTAACTCTTAGACTGTTGAGAAATATGACCATTCATCTTTTTATTGAGAAATAATGCCATGTCTATTGTTAGCATTTGTTGCATCTTAAAAATATGAACTTTCAACAATGAAACGAAACCAAAAGACTGCAGTTATTGAATTTTTAAAAAAATTGAACGGCTATTTGTAGTCTAAGAGTTAATGGTTCTAAAAACTTAGAAATAGAAAGTAGAAAATTCAAAACAAAAATAGGGGATTAAGATGCAGTGTTAGGCTGAAGGACATAGAGCAATTAATGACTTATATCTGACTGCTTACATCAGGATTGGTGTCAGTAATCAACTAAGATATTCTATATCCCATTGGTGTCCTTGGAAACAGACAGTAGTCTGCCCAGGTTGAAAAAATGCTCCAGGCCAAAGTTGAATGTGTTGAGTCAAAAGGCACATAACAGTGATACAACTCAACCAACACCCTTTTGAGGGCGAATGCTGAAGAAGATCAATGAGGTCCGAAAGTTTGACATTCTAAAAGTGTTTTGCTTAAACTTCTGCATGTGTTTGATGTTCCACATACTTTATGAAACTTGAGCATATGTATGATGTTATTTATATATTTACAGTCAAAACAATCCTGAAATTAAAATATAAAGGATGGATATTCCAAGGCACAAATTACACATTCAGACCAGCATATTATGTAAGTGAACAGTATTATATTTCTTTTATGTTTCTTGAGCATCTGAGTGGTGGAGTGGTTAGTGCACTGGATTCTCAGGATGAAGGTTGGGGGGGGGGGTTTGAATCCAGCCAGAGGCACCCCAGTCACCAAGCTGTAGAACTGGGTACCCAACTTCTTTTGGAGTTGGGGAAGGAAAGGTGGCCTGGCATGATGCTGACCACATCACACTCTAGTGTCCTGACAGGTCAAGGAAAATACTGGCACTAACACCATATCCCCTGTGTGCCTCTAAGGCATGACAGGGTTACCTTTACTGTACATTTTTCTGTTTCTTAAAGCTTTTTTTTTTTGTCAAGGACAGATATGATTTGCTGTTTGTAGGTATAAATTTATTTGTGGAATGATACAGGGTAAATTGGACAAATTATGAACATGTTCATATATTAAAGAGTTATCATCACTGCACTCACAAGTATTGTAAGCTGCAGTCTCCTCCATTCAGGGAACATCACAGTGCTATATGTGAACAGTGCAGCATTGATAAGAACCCTGATGAACAGAAGTGCTAGTGGGGTCAGAAGGCAAGACCTGTGTTACTGATGTCTCATACAGGTACCCCAACACGGTCTCCTTGATGTGTCTCTGGAAGCAGGCAGCTGTTTTTATGTCAGTCTGACCATTGGGATTCAGTATGTTCCTCAAGGCAGTGGAGCATGCTTCATGCATCCTCCTCCTGAATCAAAGGCACTCTTATCAACTCCCCATTCAGTGTCAGTACCTGCATATCAAGATCATCATATTCCCCCAATCAGCATCAGAGAGTTCAGGTTTGTAATTGCAGAGAGATCATCTACCAGCAAGTCAAGGTGTTTTTTTTTTTTTTTGAAAGCGCTAATGATACAATGGGTACTTACATGGTGAAGTGGTTAGTTCATTCATCTTTCATAGTAAAGGTCAGTGGTTTAGCCCCAGCCAGAGTTGACACAGCCAGCCTGGTTATAGATACAGGTACTTAGCTCCTACTGGAGCTGGAGAAAGAAGAGTGACATATTCTGTGCACATAATTCTTTTAGTGTGCCAGTAGGTCAAGAAACATCCACATATTACCATATTCCCTATATCCCTGTGAAAGACATAAATAGAGATCAAACATTCCTGCCTTTCCTAATGATGTCACCCTGAGCCCCCAAGATTCTGAGAAACCCTGGCTCAGAAACACCAGAGAGATTAAGAGGATTGAAGGAGATGGCTCTTAAAATAATATTGAAAGAGATAAAATAAAACAGGGCAGCACCATTACGTTTTCTGTTTTTTTATTTTTCTTACTGGCAAACTGGCTGTGCTTCATTCATACAGACCAGTGAAGGAAGTCTTCCTCTTGGCCTGACAGTGCCAGAACTGGTCATGATGTCAGGGTTTCCAAGCCATTATGGTAATGGAGACATACAGCAATCAGTTGCTGGAAGGCTGAATCTAACAGACAAGGCTTCTGTGGGGGTAAGTACACTTATCTGCATGTTGGTTTGCATGTTAGTTTTATATCTGATTCAGGGGATGTCATCAGATCTGAATGGAAAAAGAAACTGAAAACAATGAACCAGATGTAATACACCAGCTACAAAGACATCAGCAAACCATCCTCTTTCGCCGAAGGACAGGCCAGTGCAGACTACTGAGCCACCTGCATCAGCTCAAAATGTCTCACACAGACGAGTGTCCATGTGGCAGTGGAGTCCAGATTCCAGAACATATCCTACAAGAGTGCCTAAACCATGCAGACCTGAGGCGTGAGACATGGCCGGAGGCCGCAAGCTTGGGGCAAAAGCTTTGGGGCTCCTATCAAGATCTGGAGAGGACTGCAGGCTTTGCCATGTCGACAGGGATTAGGATCTTAAGTGACCAACAACTTCGAATGCAGAAGAAGAAGAAGGGGATGTCATATGTGTTGCATTTCACACTGATGTAATATATGTAAATGTGGTTGTAATTTTTGGTGGGTGTTCCTCAAGCAAAGAATTAAAAGAGAAAACATGAAGTATTAAGAAAACAGTAAGAATTAAACAAGAAAATTAGAAGAAAACAAGAAAAATTAAATAAGAGAATCAAGCAAAACAAAACAAAAAAAAAACCAAGAGGAATTTAAAAAATAATTAAATAAGAAAAGAAGAATTAAATGGGAAAATAAGAATTAAACAAGAAAATTAGAGGTAAATGAGACAACAAGAAGAATTAAACAAAAAAACAAAAAGAATTAAGCAGTAGTAAAGACCACATGCATTTACAGCTCATTGTGTGATGCTTCTTGATATCATAGAATTACTTAAAGTCTCACTGCATTTCATTTTGTGATTTTTTTTTGGGTCAATTTAAGTAATAGATACCACATCCCCTTTTTCTGTGATTATTGGTTAACATAGACACCTTTTCCATTGTGTGACTATTTGGTTAATTTGAAATGTAGACACCAGATTCCTGGTTTTTTAAAATTTTTTTTATGATTATTTGAATAGTTTGAAATATAGATGGAGTTTGGTGACTGAAGTTATCTAGTATGTTTATTTATTTCAGGTGAAGATTTATACAGATAAAGGCCTTGCACTTCTTCATATGAAACAGAATTCCCATTATGATTCTCTGATAAATGTGAGTGTGCCTATAGATTCAGATAGTTTGTTTTATCTCATGTATGGTTCTAAGGACTGTTATTGCCGGAGGTGGGGTGGAGAATTCGATCTCCACTCCAACGGCGTGCGCCTCAAACAGCCTCTGGCAGTCAAGTCCAGCTCCTGGCCTTCCCGTGGCAGAACTGTTTAAACTGACAGGAGAAGGTGTGAGGGCGAATATCTGGCACCTGAAAACCAGATACTTAGGGTAGATGAGTGGCACGTTTGGTAGCTCATCTGCCGCTGTTGGCAAGATTCTTCAGCTGCCGTGCGTGGAGCGGTGCTCCTCCCGGCCAATGAAGAAAGGTGCAAATGGGTTTGCCGCGCAGCATCACTGCGGAAAAGGTGGTAGAAAGGATAAAGCGAAGCAAACAGTCAAATCACGGCACCTCTGGTCTGGAGGTTGGCCATGTCCTGAGCGCAGTAATATCGGGTGAAATGCATGAACCGGCTTGTCCCAGAGGTTAAGACACTGCTGGCGAGACTCTTCGAATGCCACGAGTGTAGTGAAGCTCCTCCCGGTTAAGGAAGAAAATGCGGAAAAGAAATAAAGGTTGCTGTGCAGTGCCGATGTGAAAAGGTGGTGGAAAGTGAAGTTTAACCGGTATGTCCAGTAGTAAAGGATAATTTGAAATTTAATTGGTATATCCAGTAGTATCGCTGCGAGAGCTACACATACCACGGCACCTCTGCTCTAAAGGCCGGCCACGTCCGAAATACACCTACACTGGTGAAATATGCCTAAACCGGCACACACCAGCGGTAGAACTTGATGGCTAGACATGTCATGCCACCTCCGCTCTAGAGGTCGGTCACGCCTGATATACACCCATACTGGTGAATTTTGCCTAAACTGGCTCACACCAGGGGTGAATCTTGAAGGCTACGCATGTCACAGTACCTCTGCTCTAGAGGTCGGTCACGTCCCAAACACGCCCATACTGGGATAATATGCCTAAACCGGCTCAACCCAGGGGTGGAAGTCACTAGTGGCGAGGATTCGTCCTCCTGGACAAAAGCTCCATCCTGGTCACAACTAGGAAGGGTAGCGGCCACGACCACAGAATGCTGAAGTCGGAGACACTGGACCAGGGCAGTCTAGATACACAACCACCTCTCACCCGGCGGGGATGTTTGCGTATCCTAATCACGCTGAGGTTTTCCGGTGAGAAAGTCCAACTCTGGTCTGGGTGGGCTACCGCCTCTCACCCAGCGGGGATGCATTGATATCCTAAACATGTCGAGGTCTTCCGGTGAGAAAGTCCAACTCTAGACTAAACTGGTGCAACGAAAACCACGGTGTCGCGCAATCCGCTTCAGAGACCCACCAAGAATACAGGTTAAAGCCCTATGATACTCTGAACCCCTTGTGGTCCTCTCGGGGATCTCGTGTGGTCCTTTTGTTCTGTTTGTTTTTTAGTTATTTCTGAGAAAGGCAACAAGATTTTGTTGTACCTGGCCATAAGACCTCTTTGTAATCATGGAGATTGTGGCTTGAAGGTGCACCAGGCTGACATAGAGGCATTTAAGCCTTACATTTGTTGGTGATTTTATGGGCAAAATATGGCTAAAAGCCTTACATTTGTTAGTGACCTTATGAGCAAAATATGGCTAAAAGCCTTACATTTGTTTGTGACCTTATGGGCAAAATATGGCTAAAAGCCTTACATTTGCTGGTGAGATCTTATGGGCAAAATATGACTAAAAGCCTTACATT
The DNA here is from genome assembly GCA_009760885.1 of Achatina immaculata. NCBI lineage: Eukaryota > Metazoa > Mollusca > Gastropoda > Stylommatophora > Achatinidae > Lissachatina > Lissachatina immaculata. The sequence goes on from CM019718.1 coordinate 5,495,096, forward strand.
TGTTGGTGACCTTATGGGCAAAATATGACTAAAAGCCTTACATTTGTTGGTGATCTTATGGGCAAAATATGGCTAATTCTTGGCAAAGCAAATAAAAGAGTTTGTGTTTCCTGTGTTAGATGTAACAGCATCTAAAGATGGACAAGTAATAGATCAGACAGATGACATTGATAGCCACAGGAGGTCCAGTAGACAGCAGATTTAGAAACACTGTGATGGTGCATCTCTCCATAGAATGAAAAAAAAAAGTTGGGAGGAGGAGTAAAACTGTGGTGATGATAGGACATAAGAAGACTATAAATCAGCTTAGAACGGATGTGACCTTTTCAATCACTGTTTGCCGAGAGATGGTATTAACATGGGGATCTGAAAAGTCATTAGGGCATCAGCTGCAGATAGCTTGTAGCTTGCAGATGCAGGTGGCTCCACCATCATTACCACTTCTGCAGGATGCATCAGATTATGCAGTCAGTAATATGAGGAAGACCTAGACCTACTTGAAGAAGAGAAATTATGTCAGTGCTCAGAGACAAGGGATGCACATGGAAGAAAGCAGAGAATAATTCCAGACTGGAGAGCCTTTATCCATGGCCTATGCTCTCAAGGGAGTGAAAGGCGATGATGATGATGATGATGATGATGATGAATATGAGTCAGTGATGACTGCAAGTAGAGGTAGTGAGCAAATTCTTTGATTAATTTTAAATTATATTTCAGTGCAGTAACAATGGTCTTATTTATTTTTGTTGCTATATTTAGAGCAAGAATTTCTCTATTGAGGGCAAGGAGCTCAGACTGTCCCCAGTGAAGCTGGTTTGGGATTTAAAATTTGTGAGTTCAGCTTGGCATCTATGTATGCATCAACATTTTGTTCTATGTACAGATCTGTTATGTTCTAAACCTTTATAGCCTTCATAGCTTGTTGAATTGAGGTCAGAGATTTCAACACTGTCCTTGAATTGCTGGATATTTTACTAATTTTGACAACAATAAAAGAGCAGTGTTTTTCCATTAGCCAGGTCCTTAAGTTCTCCCTGAGGGGTCTCTATATGCAGGGCTCAGACCTGAATGAGACGGTGGTCATTGATCCAGAAATTGACTGCTTGCATCAGGCTTAGCTAAACCACAGTTGACCAATACCACATTTGACCTCACCATTGCGCACTAGGTAACCAGGTGATAATCTGGCCAATAGGAATTGAATTATGAAGATAAGCCCTGTCGTAGAAATCAGCCAGGTACAAATATTACAGTCTAGCTACAGACTTTGACATGATGCAACCAATTCCTGTCTGAGGGTGAGTGCAGGAGAAGATAAAGATCTTCCTGAGAGCAGAGATGGCCATCACCAGGATCAGCAAACCACTGCAGGTGAAGAATATTGTGTAGTGCTCCTACCAATAGAGAAATAAACTGAACTACCAGAGATATTAAACGTCAGGAGAATTTAGAGAAGACAGCCTTGGAAGGGTACATAATGGGAAAAAGAAAGAGAGGAAGACCAAGGCAAGGAAGGCTGCAAGACATCCTTGATAATCTGCAAATGGATGCATCAGCAGCAGGGGTGGAAGAGAAGGGGGCAGTAGGGGGACATTGAGGGAAAACGAAGCAGCAGATGAGGATAGAAATATCTTCCTTCTTAGCACTTTTCTACCTGATACTGAGAAACTTGTATTCCTACATGGAACTCATCCATCACATTAAAAGTTGAGAAAATAATGCAGTAGGTGAGTTATAAATGTACTTCTTCATTTTGTTAAATTGATTTACCAGTTGAAGTTTTTAGTTGTGCAGTGCATATCCTAGTTTAATAGGCCTTTGTACAGTTAGTACATAATGGAGGGGGAGGTGTCGAGGATGTGGCCTGGGAGAAAAAGGGATGGTAGCTTGAACAAGCTTGGGAAACACTGTGCTAGGCAATCAAGTGAGGTGGGAAGATTTTTTTTCATGTTCTTGATACCAAGAATTCTGTTCTTTCATTTGAATAGTTCTGTTTAATATTCTAAAGTGTAGAATAGTTCTGTTTAATATTCTAAAGTGTAGAATAGTTCTGTTTAATATTCTAAAGTGTAGAATAGTTCTGTTTAATATTCTAAAGTGTAGAATAGTTCTGTTTAATATTCTAAAGTGTAGAATAGTTCTGTTTAATATTCTAAAGTGTATAATTATCTACTTAAATTTGATAAAAATTTCAGGTTGTTACTGATGATGTTATAGCAGCCAGCAGATTTGAAGATAATGAGGTGAGATAAAGAGAACAGAATTGAGCTGGTCATGTTTGCACTTTTGTTTGTCTCATTTCAAACATGGACTAATAGCAGATACCTCCTTATAATCTGAAAAGCAGGCTTAGTTTAGTTTCAGTGCGGATCCATTTTCCTGTCCACAGTCTTGAATTATCTGTTCTGTTTGTATCTCTTTTGTGGTGATTATATGATAAGAAAACTTGTATGAAAGTTTTTTTTTTTAATTTGGAGTTTGTGCTTTGTGCAATCTCCCTGTAACTGTGAGCTGTTGTTTTTCGCAGCCGAGGTGTTGAGGCACAGCATCGTATCGGCGTGGGAGTGAGTTATGGCAGCTACTTTTTCAGTTCTGGAGTACTGCTAAAAAGCAGGGGGTATGTAGTGCTTCTTTAGCAGACTCCACCACCATGGGGACTATGGCATTTCCCTCCCCGTTAGCCAAGCTAGGCGGTACCACAGAGAGGTGAGACAGATCATAGAAGATCAGCTATGGATCGCTAACCCTGATGCTAGCATATCAGCTTTGGGTCGCTAACCTGATGCTAGCATATCAGCTATGGGTCGCTAACCCTGATGCTAGCATATCAGATATGGGTCACTAACCCTGACGCTAGCATATCAGCTATGGGTCGCTAACCCTGATGCTAGCATATCAGCTATGGGTTGCTAACCCTGACGCTAGCATATCAGCTATGGGTCACTAACCTTGATGCTAGCATATCAGCTATGGGTCGCTAACCCTGATGCTAGCATATCAGCTATGGGTCGCCGATTGCCTCATCGGACAGGCATCTTCACCCCCTTTTTTGTTTGGAGAGAATTTTCTTCTTCAACCGTTTGCTCAGACATCAACACCAGTTTCTCTCACAAATATATCAGTTCATCTCAGATTTTCAGCACCTCCATAGAGTTTCTCTTGTAGGGGCCTGGGGTTATAAGTTATTAGAGTGGGCTGTGTAGCTGACAACCCTGGAGGAAGTGATATAGTGTTTTTTGTTCTTTTCCACAGGCATGTGGGTCTGTTGTGCCAATCTTCAGCATCTGGTATAGATGGTGTCTCAGCTTTGGAGAGAATTTTGACTTGATATTATTTTATCAATCATAGGACATATGTTGCTGTGAAAGCTGTGAGACAGAGCATTTCTATCTTGTGATGATGATGATGATGATGGTGGTGGTTATGGCAGAAGAATTTAGTCATCTGCAGAACCTGGCAGCTTGATAAATTGCCTGTATGAAAGTGGGAAACCACACTGACCCAGTTTTGACACCTGGGTGCACTGTGATGAATGAATTAGGGTCTTAGTCTGCAGTGGCTAATGATGTCTGTTTCTGGAGCGAATGTTTCCGTTATCCATTGTAGGGGAAATAACCCTGTTTATTATTAGAAAGTGTTTATATTAATAGTATAATCTGCATGTTTACAGTTCATTACACTCTGTTATGCTCTGATAACAACCATAATATCTTATATTAATCAGAATAGCACACTTAATATATTATGAGCGTTTGTTTCTCACAGGAACTTCGTTATTCTTTGAGGTCTGTAGAGAAGTTTGCTCCATGGGTTCGCCATATCTACATAGTTACCAATGGTCAGATCCCATACTGGCTAAACTTGGATAACCCTCGGCTTACAATTGTCACACATGATGTAAGTTTTCCCTGGCCTGCTTCTTTGAACTCTGTCTTGTTTTATTCAACTCCACTTGCCTTGCTGTACTATATTTGCTTTATTTCATCAAAATATGATACACTTTTTTAAGAAAATGTCATTTTTATTCGATCAATAACTAAGTCAACAAATTTTCAAAAATATTATGAAATTTGGAACATGGACAAGGAGTAGACCAAGACAGAGATAGAGAAAGACAACATAGAGGAGGATATAGAGGAAATTGGTGTCACCAACTGGAGTGAGAAGATTAGGAATTGGGAAGAATGGAGATGAACTTTATCTGCAGCAGTGAGCCGTAATGGCTTGGAAAGCTGAAGAAGAAGAAGAGATCAGACCACCTTTTTGTAGACTATGAGCAAACTGTATCACTGTACACAAATATCTAAATACAATCAACAATGACAGTCATCTGAGTTATAGAGACTATGGTTCAACATTTTCTACTTAAATACCGAAAAGTGAACATATCAAGAAAAGTTTCTTTCAAGATACCCAAAAGTTTGCAACTGCTTTCATTTCCAAAAACCCCCAGAGATCCTCACACTGGCATTAACTGCGGTTTTCTTTCAGCATGAGCTACAATATCTTTATTATGGCAACAGTTGCCAAAATTTACCAATCTGTACATGGAGATACCACAAGAGCAGCAGCTATGCGGTGTATTTTGTTTATGTGTGCATTAATATTTGTCTTTGTTTGTCAAAAAAGAATGTAGCATAAGAATTTAAAAATGAAAATTTATACATTTATTTCTCCCCACCCCCTCACCTTTTCATCATTAGGAAATATTCTTGAATGCTAGCCACCTCCCCACATTCAGTTCACCAGCCATTGAAGCAAATATCCACAGGATACCTGGCCTGTCGGATAAGTTTCTATATTTGAATGATGATGTTATGTTCGGGAGTCCAGTTTGGCCAGATGACTTCTACACTCATTCAGCAGGGCAAAAGGTCAGAATTTCTTATTTGTTACATTATTTTAAGTGAAGACAAACAATAGATCGGACTCAGTAAGGAGAATGTGAACAGGGAAGACCCTTGGTGGCACATGGAGATAAATCTTTAGCATAAAACTCCAAAGTGCAGGCACATGGAGATAAATCTTTAGCATAAAACTCCAAAGTGCAGGCACATGGAGATAAATCTTTAGCATAAAACTCCAAAGTGCAGGCACATGGAGATAAATCTTTAGCATAAAACTCCAAAGTGCAGACACATGGAGATAAATCTTTAGCATAAAACTCCAAAGTGCAGGCACATGGAGATAAATCTTTTGCATGAAGAAGTGCAGGCACATGGAGATAAATCTTTCATGGAAAACTCCAAAGTGCAGGCAACTGGAGATACATTTTTCACATAAAACTCCAAATTGCAGGCATATGGATATAAACCCTTTTGCATAAAACCCCAGAGTGAAAGAGGGACAAGATGAGAAATAGCGGACTTTAGAAATAAACAGATCCAGAGTTCTTTTTGCTTCTTCCTTATATGTCTCTGAGCACTGTGAAGATTGATGATGATCTTAACTGAAAATAGAAATGATGAAATATTTTGCTATTTTCTTGTATGGTATTATGAAAGAATTGCGTAGTAGTAACATTTCTGGAAAGCCATGGAGAAGCTTGATAAAGGACTGGGGTAATTCAGCTTTGAAGATATTGTATGGTGTAATTTGTTTCAGTGGATTTATAGCCTGTTTTATGAGCTTATGATTTCTTTTTTTTTTGAGGGGGGGGGGGTCACTTTGTGTCCTCCATTTTGTTGGATTCTTTCCTGTGTTATATACTGACTTACTTTCTACAGTGCACGCTGTAGAAGTTACTCTCTTTAGGAGAAGTATAGCACTGTTTCTACTTTCTAATATTTTTATAACAGCCTGGTTGAGATATCACATCCTGGGTGAATTGTTTCTTTCTAAATTATGATGTCATAGTCCTGTTGTTACATTTTCATTTTCTTGTAACATTATAGTAACTGTTGTTACATTTTGGTGCTAGTATTACACCAGAGTATCATAGCTGCATGTTCTAGTGCCTCCAGGGATGGAGAATATCCCCTGAATGGCAAAGCACACCAGATTGCGCTGCACAAACGTCTATCAGTCAATGGAAAGAGAATAAGACATAACACTTCTTCATCATTCGCCCTCAGAACCGAATTGGTTGTATTGTGTCACAGTTATGCGCCTTTTGGCTCAGCTCATCTGACTGGCTTGATACATTTTTAGGGCCAGATTATTCACATGGCCAGACTGCTGCCTGTTTCCATGGTCACCACTTGGAGGTAGAACAGTGTTTTGACCAGCTGTGGTTTACCAACCCTGATGCAGACATCTGAGGGACATGACGTTGAAATCAGTCCCAAAAGTAGGAGATTGCATTAAAGTCCACAGCAGTGAAAACAAAAGCAACTTAAAAAAAAAATTTTGTATCCTATTATTCCTGTTACATTTGTACTTGCTCAGGACAGTTTCTCTGTCATCATAGTACTGTTATTACATCATCATAATGTTGTTACATCTTAATAGTGTTGCTACATCATATACTGTTATTACGTCTTAGTACATTTGTTAAAGTATTTTTGTTGCATCCAAAGTTGTATTTGACTTGGCCCGTGCCTAACTGCAATGAGGGCTGCCCCACTACCTGGATCAGGGATGGATATTGTGACAGAGCTTGTAACTCGTCGGAATGTGACTGGGATGGAGGGGACTGCGTAGGTAAGCAGATAATGTCTGGGAATTTTTGTCCATAATGTTCATGTTTAGGTGATGGTGTGTGGCAGCTTTTATCTTGTTTGATGGAAGAAATAAACATTTCATTGTTGGATCAGATTGTGGTGAGGTTTCAGTTAGCTCACACACGCCGCTAGGGTGAGAATTATTATCTGGGGATACAGACTACTCTGCCTCAAGCTCGGTCAAAACAAAGTCAATAGTTTAGCAGATAATGACCTAGATATGGTGTCTTGTTAAACAGAAGATGATGCTGTCAACCTGCAAGAATCATGCGGCATCATTATGCATCACTCTACCATGTGTTGCCAAGAACAGTGCTTTTGATTGTGGTTATTTAGTATTTTTTCTTTTTTTTTTTTGTTGCTTGTGACTTTACATTCTCCATGACACCCCCCCCCCCCCCCCCCAACCCACAAATCTCTAACCCCATTACCATTTGAAAAACTAGTTATTTGTATCACTTAATTAATCATGCACCCCCACCTCTATCCCCTCCACACCCCACCCCAGATAAATTTGGCTAAGTGTCCTAGCTGTCTACATGGCTCTCATTCAGAAACTGTACATTAAAGAACATTAGGCTGTCTTGGAGAACTTGACTAAGATTTTTGCCTAGAGGTTTGCATCCTAAACCTGTTTGATGAACTTAACATGCTACAAAGTAATGAAGGTTTGAAATTGGAGTGATTTTTTTTTTTCTAGGTAAAACTACCATATGCGTCGTATGTTGTAGTGTAGCATACTGTAGTATATTGTAGCGGTCAGAAAAAAAATATGAATTGGCCTATTTTATTTTTTATGAAGTTGTAAAATGATTGTATAGTTACCGTAAGGTATCCTGTCTTTGCAGGGTCAAAAGGTCATGTTCAGCTTGGAGCAGGTTTCCATGGAGACCATAGCCAGCTTCTGAATGATTATATTTGTAAGTTAATAAGGCTGTTTTGTATTTTAAATAGGACTATGGGAGAAGGAGGAGAGGACATGATGTGGCATTATATGATGTGGATTGATTGATTGATTTGTCTTTATTTCAAAAGGGTTAAGAATTGGGCACGCAAGCCCTTCTGACATTCTGCCCTTTATTGTCAGAGAATATCATGACAGATGCTGTTATTCAGTTCTTGTATTGTCTTTGAGAACCAAAGGGTTAATTTACATTTTTATTATTGCAGTCAGTTATCGCACTATGTGAAGCTCAGACTTTCTGTCACTTTTTTTTCTATTTATATACGTCTTGAGCTGTCTGCTCTATATATTTTCTTTATTGCTTCTTTCAGTTACAACTTTTTGTTGTTGTTTGTATCTGTGTTCTTGGATATATAACTAACTCATCCCGTGCCTATTACAAAAATTTTACCACTTTCGGTTTGTCTGTCATGTGCCATTTGGTAAAATTTTACCACTTGTTTCGTTTCTAAAAAAAATGGTGTAATTTTTTAATTGTAACGTTTTATTTGTGCATGTCCAGTGAACTCTCATAGTTCAGTCTGAAGCATGCCTAACAACTGAGTGAAAATTGGTGGGTTTTTTTTGGAGAAATTTCAATATTTTGTGTGATTTCTGAGAGATATGGACAAGCCCTATGACCAGACCACTGTTCTTGGATGTGCCCCAAGTAGATTTTTAACTATAAAACGCTATAAAACAGACTGAAGAAGTAATTAGAAGGTTATTTCAGACATTATTTTAGCGAGACTAATACAAGACGACATCGACAAGTCGATCTAGAAATCTCAGATGGTAAGTAGTGTGGACCTAGACCTAGCCGATGGTAAGCAGGACACAATTATTGTCTAAAAACATCACATTACTTCTTTTTTCCTAAAAAAATCTTCATTTATGAAATCTTCATAGATTTACAGATATTTTTATATATAAAACGTATAATTCTAACGTGGAAATACCTTGTTACATTCACTTTTACAACTATCCCCATTACATATCAAGACCTGCGCTTTTATTCTGGCACCGAAACTGAACATCCGTGTTTCTTCCTATAGCACGGGAAGAGTTAAATGGTAGATGTCAAAATTTCCTGTTTATGTTTTGCATTGTTTTTTGGTTGTACCTGAAGAAAGCTTATTGGTCTGAAATATTGATTTGTGTTAAGATTTAAAAAAAAATTTTAAATACTTATCCCACTGGATCTTCATACATTTTGTGACACTGAATAAAACACTATCAGCCTTTATTCATCTCATCCTTTAAAAAAAATGCTATATTGTGATCTGTGATATGACTGAACTATAGCACAACATTGTAGCTGTTTTGAAGTTAATGCCAGTTTTTTTTTACTTTCTCAGCTTATTGTTCCACTGGGTGTGCCAACAACTGGCTCGCTGACAAGTATTGTGATCAGGTCAGTGTGGTTCGAGTATCTGTGGGGATGGAAGGCGTATAGCAGACAGTTTGTTAAAAAATATAGACATCAGGTTTCCCACCTTCATGATTATTCCATGGTAAGTCTTCATCATCATGTGCAGTGGCAGCTTGGAGTTCAGCAAAGCCTGAGGGAGTTCAGGTCACTCCATCAAAAAGGTAGCACAGATATCGGAGCCAAACTACCAGAAATGACCAAGACCCCTTTTCTATCTTCTCACAGTGCACCTGAAACTAGCTGTTGCACTAGTTCAGCATGGTCAGAGGGTAGGGTTGATATGTTCCTTCAGTGATGGAGCCTTTTAAGAAGTTGATTCTTAGCATCTGAAAAATCCAACATAACCTCTCTGCCTGTGTATTAAAGTGGCTAATATATTTGTCTCTCATGATGGAGATTGGCAGTAGGGCTTCAGAAATGGTAACTTGACTAGCCTTGATACAGGTAGAGGAAATCAGCCAGGCATAATACTGACCATATCACCTTCTAATGTGCGAGAACTGATCAAGGAAATTATACAGTTTCTAACACCTGAATATCATGACAGGTCGACCTGCACCTGCACCAGCACCAGCTACCACAGCCTAGTCCTTGTCCAAGTCAGCACTCATGTTTCAGGATATTCACTCTGATGTCAGCTGTCAAAGAGTTAAAGATTAGATTAGCAGAGAGATCATCAACCATCCAAGCTGAACTGTAGTTTGACACTACAGTAGAGTTATTATTTACTGCACATAAATCAGTGTTGTATGGTTAGACCTAAAAAAAAAAAATTATAGAAAAAACACTTTTAGACTAGGGGAGACTGAATCTAACAAAATTTCTGTGTCATGGCCTTGTTACCTTTCTTGCCATCATGCTTTTTGGCCAGACAGACATTGATGGCCTCGCTGTCAAACATCTTTTGGGGGTGGAGGGGGGGAGGTTGGTGCAAGATAATGAAGTTTATTGATGTGCTATACTCTTGGGGCCAGATAGTTTGCTTGTCTTACTGGAGCCTGTGGTTCAAGGTGAAACCAACAACACTGTGAAAGCCTCATTGTTTCCTGTTTGTAAAAACTTACTACACGTTGTCCATTACAGACAGCTGTTCGGCATGGTTTGTAATACTCTGTTCTTGTGCATGCTTTATTGTACCTGCAGTATCACCAAGAAGAGTTAGTCAAAGATCATTCATTCATTGATTTATTTACATGTCCCTTGCGGAACTTTGCCTCCCTAACAGCACTCTCCTGTAGGCCTCTCGGTTGTGAGCAAGATGGCCTGCTGCTGATGCATCCAAGTCAAGGATAGCAGACTGTATTGTTGACCTTACAGCTCGTATGTCTGAAAATGTGGAACAAGTTGGCATATTTTGTGGTACCATATGTTTTTTTTTTTCCTTCCAGTTTTTCAAGATGGGTGTGCCACCTATGTTTTATTATTACTCAGAACACAGGTTGCAGATCATCATTATCCTGTGCCATGTCCCCATGGAGGATTGGCTGCATTGGTCATCTAACTTGCTCTGTCCCGTGTTGAGAAAGAAGATACAAAATCGCTCTTTCTCACTATTAGTTCATTTTTTTTTTTTTTTCTTTGGAACCTATAAACATTCTTACATCTTGGTGGTTGTTAAGTGCATCTCTTGTTAACATTTGCAGGCTTGCAACAAACTGGACTGTGGTTTTGATGTAGGGGATTGCGGGATTGACAACTATGACAAACTCCATGACCTGGAACTACAGCCTGGAAAAACTCATTACATTCTTCCGCCAGGTATGAGTGGGTTGTGGCTGGTGTGACTGAGCATATCCCAAAGTTTTTAAATGTAACGCAGATAACAATCCTGAAATCATTTTCAGAGTATTAGATACTATATGTGTCTATGCTTCTGTTTTAAAAAAAATTTCTTCATGGATTCTGGATATACTTATCTTAAAGACATCTGTACATGCAGTATACACACATCAGTATTGTGAAGTCAGTACATCAAATCTTCATCTATGACTCCTCTGTTTTTTTTAAATCTTTTTTTTTTTACTATGTGATTGACTCTGTCTCACCTTCTTCATTGACCCCATCTCACCTCCTTCATTGACTCCATCTCACCTCCTTCATTGACCCCATCTTACCTCCTTCATTGACCCCATCTTACCTCCTTCATTGACCCCATCTTACCTCCTTCATTGACTCCACCTCACCTCCTTCATTGACTCCATCTCACCCCTTCATTGACTCCATCTTACCTCCTTCATTGACCCCCATCTTACCTCCTTCATTGACTCCATCTTACATCCTTCATTGACCCCATCTTACCTCCTTCATTGATGACCCAACTTACCTCCTTCCTTGGCCCCAACTCACCTCCTTCATTGACCCCCAACTCACCTCCTTCATTGACCCCCAACTCACCTCCTTCATTGACCTCAACTCACCTCCTTCATTGACCCCATCTCACCTCCTTCATTGACCCCATCTCACCTCCTTCATTGACCCCATCTCACCTCCTTCATTGACCTCAACTCACCTCTTTCATTGACCTCAACTCACCTCTTTCATTGACCTCAACTCACCTCTTTCATTGACCTCAGCTCACCTCCTTCATTGACCCCATCTCACCTCCTTCCATTGACCCCATCTCACCTCCTTCATTGACCCCATCTCACCTCCTTCATTGACCCCATCTCACCTCCTTCATTGACCCCATCTCACCTCCTTCATTGACCCCATCTCACCTCCTTCATAAATGGCACATTTAAACTGACCCTGACTCGACCCAGAACTGCTTGTGACATTTTGCTCGTCTGTTTATCTCTTGTCAGACCAAGAGTCAAACTCCATTCATCAGTGGTTTGTTTCTGCAGACTTCATTCAGAAATTTGCTTCATGCTCCAGTTCCGATTCCAGGCTTGGAGTTGACCGCTCAGTCCTGGTACATCCAATGTTACCCTTATCTGAAGTAGACCGTTATGGTTCTGGTTATGTTATGGCATCCTGGCCACAGTTCTGCTTGGCTGTGTACTATAGTGTACAGTAAGCACTTTATAATTCAGTTTATACATGGCCAAGCAAGGGAGGATGCAACAGACAGTTAATTTTTATTTGGATTCAGGCGACAGTTGGTGTGGTACTGTTTTTATATGGAAGTGATGACTACTCTGCTACACATATATATGTATGATGTCTCAGAAGTCATTACGCAGTTTTAAACTTTCAGTAGAGCAAGTGTTACAAATTTACAATCAGCATTGTTTGAATACTTAATTATAGAAGTTATAAAATGGTATAGATTTCTGTTTTAAATTTCAACATAACGTCTCTCTTTTTTATTCTTGGGTTTGCAAGCTTTCATTCATTATTTCCAATTGTGCTGAACAGCAGAACACAATACAGGTCTTTAGTTTTTCTGTATCTATATAGTGATGAAGGATTTCATGGTAAAGGGTATATCACCCTTTGGTCAGAAATGACTAAATGAAACTTGTTAATGTTGTTGCTTTGATATCTTACCAGTTTTTCCTAACTTAAGGTGAGAAGATTGGATACTTCAACCTGTCACAACTTCTGGGTGAGAAAGGCAAAGTCAAATCAGCCAAGTATGAAACTAGTGCTGGAATCAGAACTGCAGCTGTGGGCAACAAGTTCAAGGTCATGACACTGATTATGAACAAAGGTGTCAATGCCACAACCTTGAAGTTTTACCTTGTGTTCAGCAAAGGGGAAAATGACACAGAAAAGGTTAGTGTGCGGTAGCGGAGTTAAGTTATGAGAGTTCTCTGATATGACCATAATAGTTCATAAACTCTTGTATGTTCTAAAATTTAATTGTAATAAATATATTGTAATATTCTGAACATTATGGTTACAGTAAGAGAAATTGATGGAGCTGAGATGAATGTTAGAAAACGAGTCCTAAAATGCTATATTGAACCTATCTTGTTATATGGAAGTGAATCATGGACAATAGGCAAGTCTGCACAAAAATCATTGGAAGCAGCAGAAATGTGGTTTATTAGAAGAATGTTGCGAATCCCCTGGACAGCAAAAATAACTAATGAAGAATGTATGAGAAGAGCTGGAGAGACAAAAAAACCTTGTCAAAAAGATAAGAGAGAGACAATGTACTTTCATAGGACATGCAATGAGAAGAGGGGGCATTGAAAATATTATAACAACAGGAAAAATAGAGGGAAGAAGATCAAGAGGAAGACCAAGAGAAATGATACTGGACAGTCTGACGGGATGGTGTGAGAGGAGATCACCAACTGAACTGATGGCCTGCATGAAAGATCGGGTACTCTGGAGAAGCATAATAGCCAACGCCAGTCGGCACGGCACATGATGATGATGGTGATGAGATGACTGTGACATGTAAATTCTTGTCCTAAAACCAGCAGCCCAGAACTGGTTCAAAGTGTGGAGATTAGTGTCTTCCCCATGATAGTGGAGCCAAAGTGGCAGTTGGTGATAATGAGGAGGAGACAGTTTAACATTTGCTACATAAACACTGCAAGTAGGGTCCATTTGAGTTGTGACCAAAGAAAAATGGTAGAAACAGTGGACAAGAGGGAATACTGGGCAAACTTTGTACAAGCACATGAGCAGACCTGACTCGTGTGACAGATCATACAGACTAAACGGACAAAACTAGAGCATCATTTTTCTGTCTGTGCAAACCAAATCATCTTAAATAAACAACTATAATTAGTGTATAAGTATATTACTATACATGGAGCCTCTGCAGTAAAGCGGCGATACCCAAATGTATTGATTGATTGACATTCCGTTTAGGCCAACATTGGCTCATAGGGTGGAAATCATATCTTTCCATGTCTAATGACTCGCTACCGCCCGCTGTAGGTCTTGGATGGACTTAAATCCCAAAGTTGACTTGAATCCCAAAGTTGTACTCTCTCTCTAACGATGGTTCTACGTAGAGTCTCCCTTGGCCTGCCTTGCTTTCTTTTGCCCTTTGCTGACCATGTGAGGGCTTGATGAGGGAGTCTGGATTCGTCCATTCTGAGAATGTGGCCAAAATGTATAAACTCAGAAAAAAGTAGGAACAGTTTTTTGACTTAATGAGTGCACAGTTGTGATGTTTCAGCGTGAGACCTAATCATATAAAAACATACAGGATGAAGAAATAGAGAGAGGAGAAAAAGTATAAATTTACATGAATGCTATGTTAAAAAAAAATCAAATAAAATGAATAAGGTACAAGTTACAACTAAGTGCTCTATTCATTTTATTTTATATTTAAAAAAAAAAATTTTTTAACATAGTATTCATGTGAATTTATACTTTATCTCCTCTCTCTATTTCTCTGCTTGTGGAGATTTATCACCATAATAATATCAGAGCATGTTGGGAATCTGACTCCTTATGCCTGCTTCTTTGAGATTTAACAAAATCCGTGGTTACACATTTTATATGATTCCTGGATCATAGGATCTTCATTACGTTGTCAGCTATGTAAATTTTCATGTTTGAAAGGAGATCATAAAGTAACAACTGGAGTTTTATAATCATAATTAATTCATAAATATTATTTTTAAATGTAGTGCTTTTCTGTAGAATTTGGCATTTAGAAGAATAAATTATGTGTAATTTTGCATGCCAGGAAATTGTTCTTATGAGCGAATTGCCAGTTTTGAATATGCTAGTTAAAGAAATAATTTTTCTAACCAGGATTGCATTTCAGAAAACAGTGTTCAGAATTGTTCTTTTAGTTTTGTTTGAAAAAAGGTTTTTTTTTTCATTATTCCAAGACAGCATAAAGAATGAAAATTTGACCTGTTGGGGAAGTAATTTAGATGTCTTGCTTCTTCTTTGTACGCATTTTAGCGGTAATGCATGGTACCCTGATTTTTGCGTTTTCGCCTTTTGGCTGGGTACCTCCAACTTCAGTACCTTTCTTTGCTAGGGCAGACTCTGGACTTGCACGGACTGCCATGAAGACAGTGGCATAGGCTGGCCTGGTCAAAACTTTGTTTTCCAGCCTCCGGTGGCTGTAAGCCCCTTCTCCAAGTCAAGCCCAACGACTTTGAGACAGTTCCACAGACTTTGGGATGAGGAATTCAATGAGTGCTTCATTGACACTAATTGTAGTGCCATTCCCTGCCACCTATAGTCTGCTGGCTTCGTTTTGTTTATCTATTTCTGATAGCCATTGTTGTAGAGACCTATAGGCTTGTCACATCCAGGATTCATTGGTTTCTTATCATACTTTCCTCAGTCCTGTTGGGTGATCTCCATGTCCCCATCTGTCCACCATCCTGACATTACATTTTACAAGAGTAACAGTTACAATTAGTGTTGATTGCTACAGGTTTCTAGGCTACAGAACTACATAGGTCAGAGTTTTTAAGCAAACAGATCTGTTTTCGCTGTCTCACAAAGACTATGTTAAGATAAGTGTGTTCTTAACATGGTTGTTCCCAGGGGAGCTAACTTGCTAAAAACTCTTGAACATTCAGTCATGAATCACTCAAATATTTTTGTGTCTTGTGAGTGGCATCAGACAATGCATTGTTCTTTTTCCTATTAAGTCTGAAAGTGAGGGGGAGGGGGGTGTGGAAGGCCCACTAGTTACATACTGAACTGAACCTAGCCAGGATCCTATCCAAATTCCCTGGCCCATTCTGCATATCCTTTGCCTCTGATGACAAAAGTCAGAAGTTTGAGTCTGGTCAGAGTCTCATCTGTCATTCAGGTGTAGAAATATTATTACCTGGTTCTCTCAGAAGCTGGAGAAGGAAGCTCAGCCAGGTATGATAGTGCCCTCATGTGTTCTGACAGGTCAAGGAAAAATATGGCTACCATCACCATCTCCTCTAAGTGCCTCAACAGCTTTGATTGGGCTGCCTCTATCTTCGATCAGCATGTGATTCATTTTAAAAAAGAATTGTTGTAAAGGGTGTCTCTACTGCAATGTGAAAAAAATCTGACAAATTATTGGCCTAGTTTCTGCCAATCAGTGATGGTCTTTCAAATCTCAAATGAAATTTGATGGATTGAATTCACTTAACCATCTTGAAGGCTCACCAGTAACGATTACTGAAATACCTTAAATCAGTATTTTCCAGGCCTTGTGCAGGCTGCCGCCTTTTTCTCCCAGGCCACATCCTCCATCCTCATCGCCCCCCACCTCCACCCATATTCCTCTTATGTACTACTCATCCAATGGCCTGTTAAACTAGGATATGCATTACACAACTAAAAACTTAGCTAGCAATTAGTTTATTTAATAGTATGAAATAGTACATTTATAGCTCACCTACAGCATTGTTTTCTCAACTATGTGATGGATGAGTTTCATGTAGGGACACAAATTTTGGGTTGAAAAGTGCTAAGACAGAAAGTATTACCTCCCCTGCCTGCTGCTTCATTTTTTTTTCCTCAACAACCCTCACTGTCTCCCCCCCCCCCCCCCCCCGATTTCCAACACCCACATAGGACATTATCGCCCACTTTGAAACATTGCTTTAAATTGATGACACTGTTTCATTAACATAACTTTATCATTTTCACAGCTAAACTTAACCATACAAGTGGACACATCAGTAAGCATACCCACAGATGAAGTTATCAAGGCCAAAAATGAAACTACACTCATTGGTGTGAATAAAGATGATCAGCTTGATACTGCAGCATTTGAAGGTGTACAGCTTTCTCAGAGGTTGGTTAAATTAGTCAAAGTTGACTGTAAGTCATGTGACTAAGGCACAAAGTCTTTATAAAATTAATGAATCATAATAGATAACAAATAATTGTAAAAGATTAGATGCTTTACTGTTGAGTGTGAGTGCAGTGAGTGTAAAACTGGTTGAATTAGTAATGAGACAGTCTTCCAGTCTCCGATTGAAGGTAGATAGATAAAGGTAATCCTGTTATGCCTTAGAGGCACATAGGGATACTGTGTTAGTGCCCATATTTTCCTTTACCTGTCAGCATACTAGAGGATGATATGGTCAGTATCACACCTGGCCACCTTTCCTTCCCCAACTCCAGAAGAAGCCAGGTACCCATTTCTACAGCTGGGTGACTGGGGTGCCTCCGGCCAAATGCCAACCCTCGACTTTCGCCAAGAGAGACCAGTGCACTTACCACTTCGCCACTCAGACACCCTCAGACTGAAGGTGTGGGATCAACTCCTACTATCATCCTCTAGTCAGTCTAGCTGTACAGATAGGTACTAATCATATTGCAGAGTTAAAAAAAAAATGCATTGGATTGTATTTCCACAGCTGGTATAAAAATAGATACATGGCATGCAATGTTGAGGAAAAATTGCCTCAAAAATGGAGAATGTCTGCCTGCATAGCTAGGAACCTTAAATTATTCTGCACAGACAGCAATCAGTGAATGAAAGGAAACCAGGATTTCGTTACGCCACCCAATCCCCTGAAGTATGGGATTTTTCCTCAGGCACAATGGATGAACAGAAAAAAAAAAACCACCATCTTAGATGTGATTTCATTGTCACATCACAAAACTCGGAATGTGACATTCTTTATTATCTGAAACAAAAAATATGGAAATTTAATATATTTAAGGAAAACGTTTCAAATTAAAAAAATAAAATGGAAGGATATAATTTTGTTTGGAACTTAATGCTCAACAAGACATTTTTGGGGAGCATTTTTTGATCACCAGATCATCAAAGTTCAAAATCCATGCAGATGTAAAAGCTCTGACGCAAGCACATGAATTTAGCAAGTACATAGTAACAGAAGTTAACAAATGGCAAACAGACAGTAAAAAAAAAAAAAATAAAGTCAAAAATAGGAAAAGCAAAAGCTACCTTGACCTGAGGAAGATGCTGTGTACAGTATTAAGAGAATATTCTTAAACTGAGAAAACAGAGGATACAGTATTGCACTGAGTCAGTATCACTTTATAGTAAAGCAGAGATACCTGATGGTTTTCCCAAGATCAATAAATAGGCATACTTTGTACTAGTGAACCTGCAGTGATGCACTAATGATGAAGATATAGCTTGAAAAGAAAATCATTAGCTCTTACAGTTTGTCTCTCTACTTAAAAATTGTCTGTCAAGTGGTCTCCATTTACCTACACACACTGTTGATGTTTAGATTTCAGAAGTTCAGCTTTACCCACTGTAGTATATGCTGTGCAGTGTTTTTGATCCTCTTGTGTTATGCATTGTTTGAGGTCATTCAGCATGGCTGGGACTACAGCATCATCATCGTCATCATCATCATCATCGCCTTTCACTCCCTTTAGAGCATAGGCCACGGACGAAAGCTCTCCAGTCATCCTTGTTCTTGGATTTATTCTCTGCTTCCTTCCACGTGTATCCCTTGTCTCAGAGCACCGTCGTAATTTTTCTTTTCCAAGTAAGTGGGACTACATCTGGAGACGGATAAAAGAAACGGCCCAGGATGGAAATAAATAGAGAGCCATTTTTTATGGCCTATGTCCCAGACAAGGGTAAAGATGGCGAGGAAGGAAGAAAGGAAAGGTTTGTATTGTACAAAGCACTCTCTAAGTAACCCCACAGGAAAAAAAAAGTCTGGAGGAGAAATGTGGAAAACAGGATGGCCAGTTCACATCCCCAGATAAAAAAAATAACACGTCGCTCAAATAAGTCATGTGTAGAAACCATGCAGACATGCACAGTGTGTGTAGCATTCTTTGTAATGGGCCTCCATAAATAGATCTATGTCGACTTGATGTTTTTTTTTTGTATGTGTGCGTGTCAACTTCTTGAAATTTAGATACTCACATGTTGGTGTGTTGTGCCAGTTAAACTACCTATGAAGCTCTCACTGAGTGTCCATTGCAGACTTTATTCAAATAAATAGCTCAACAGCAGTAACACAGTATTGCACAGACTAATAGTCTATGGCAAAGCAAACTCCAAGATGGAGACTGTCACATGTTTATCATGTAGGACAGTGTTGCCAGTCTATAACACCAAAAATTACCATTTCAGAATTGTCAAGTGTTTCTGTTCTGCCTTGTACTTGTGAGACATGGACAGCTAATGCATAAAATAAACAGGAAGTAGAAAAAAAAACAGGGATGTGGTTTTGGAGAAAGGTGCAATGCACACCCTGGATATCAAGAAAAAAAACTGACAAAGTTGTCAGAGAAGTTACAGACCAGCAAAAAGTAACTGAAACCATAAAGAAAAAGCAATCAGAATTCCTCAGACATTTCATGAAAAGACAGAGGTTAGAGAATCTGACAGTCACTGGAAAACTCAAGCAAAAAAAAAAAAAAAGGAGGGGGATGATAAGAGAGAAAAAATTTCTGAATGCAGGTGGCGTGGAAAATGTAAAGTCAGCTGAACTGATTGGATGTGCACAGGACCATGCAAAATGGAGAAGCATGATCATCAGAGCCAGTTGGTATGGAACATAATGAGTGAATGAGGATGTAGCTTCAAATATTTGTATTATTATTATTATTGTTTTTTTTTTCCTGTTGTTAGAGGTCCTTTTGTGCCAACTTTCAAGAAAGCACAAGAAGAAACAGGAGAACCATTGCCTGAAGGCATTGATGTTGGCATCTTAGACGTGTTTCAGCATGCAAACGTGTCAGATGCCCTGAGGAAAGCACTGGAGCATCTTCATTATGCCTATAAAGAAGGTAGTCATAGTTTTAGCTTATACAGGAGGTGGTGGAGCCAGTGAAGCATTGTTATCACGTTTAGTGTAATAATGGAATTTTTTTTTTTTTTTTCTTTTCACCTTCTTTGAATTGAAGCATAGTCCACGGAGCTGATTTTTATGTGAGCATCGGTTTCTCTCTTAATGCAGTGACAGGTAAAATTACAGTGTTCTCTGGTGTGACTTCCCTTGATGATGTTGTATCTCATGGGTAAAGCATAAGTTCAAGATTTGTCCATCCCAGTTTATGTTACAGAAGTTTGTATGGGGGCACAGTTTCCTTCTGATTTATGTGTCATTTAGTCATTTCTTTTTCTTATTATCCTTGCATATTCCTGTTTGGTTTTTAATTGTTTAGTTGATTTTCTCTTCTTTTTTTAAATTTTTTTTATTTTAATCTCACTGTTTACAAAGATAAAATCCCTTATATGTGGGCCCAATCATCCTATGATATCCTATTTTTTTTTCCTTACTTACTGACAGCCATATGTTTAAGTATTTCTGACAGCCATATGTTTAAGTATGCCTCTTCTTTATTTTCAAAGTGTTTTTCTCAGCTAGCATTGCCGGTATCCATTTTCTATACTGAGGGTGATTGGAGGATGGCTAAAATGGGTCACAAACCCACTACTGTTTTTTGGGTGTGAACACAGGGCACTGTTAACCAGCCTGCTGGTGCTGTATGGATCATCTTTAGGTCTTCTGCAGTGGTTTTGTGTGGTTGACTAAACTGTACTTCTAGACTTAGCAGTCTTATATATATATATATATATAAATGAAATTAGAAGAAAAGGCTCAAGACCAGATCAGCAGAAGAGTTTTTGTTTATGATGCCTTGTGGAAAGTAGCACAGACGTTCCATAATGTTTCATGTATATTTGTCTTTTTTTTTTCTTTTTAGAAGAACTAACGGAATTGGGCATGAAGATTAAACTGCATGAGCTGGTGAGGTTGTTTGGACAAGAACTTGAATCCTTAAAGCCAAAGTTTCAGCAGCTGAAGCAGAAGCTAGCTGAGGAGTTGAAACGGAAAGAGGAAAACCAGAGTGTTTCTGCACTCTCAGCCAGTGAACAGCAAAAAAACCTGAATTTTCTACAGAGTGAGAGAGGTCCAAACCACAGAATTGAAAATGAGCCAGGAGTGTCACAAGAGATGAATCCACAGCAGAGGGTGATGCAAGATTTTCAGAAGTTGCAGCAACAGCCACAGATTCCTTTAAATCCTAGACAGAGAAGGCTGGTCAAGCATGAGCCTCAGCCACAGAATGCTGTGTATCGAGCAGATATTCCAGGAGTATTTATGCCATCAGAGATGCCACGATTAAAACGGAAGTCTGATGTCGTGTTTCATCATGGTGGTCCAAACAAAGAGCAGAATTACGATTCACAACAGAGATCAGGAAAAAGTGTCGGGCTGCAGAATATGCAACAAAATTCACAGAGATCCAGACAGATAAGGTCATCGGTGTTAATCAGCCTGGAAATGAAGGTGAAGGCCAACTAACTCTTGGAAAATCAGTAAGGGATTCGAAATCTCATCCCACAAGTGAAATCTCTAAGGCAAATAACCCAGCAGCAAAAGTGGAAGGTGCAGTAAGTGATGCAGATATGCAGTCTGGGCCAGGAAGGAAATTGTTAGCCGTTTTATACTGGTCTGATCATATGGAAAAATTAGAGAAACAGAAGGATCGAGCACGGTCATTGATGAGAGAAGATAGGGTGGAAGATGAGGTATGTCGATTTTGCAAAGAGCAAAGTTTCTTTCTTTTCTGTATTAGAACCAAGTGAAATGGTTTGAGTTTCTTTTTATACGCTATTAAGACTTTAATTTACTTTGCTTTCTTGTCTTATAACAGCAGAGTCAGAATTAGTCATAAGCTAAATGAAACATGTAAGTCCTCGGACACCTTCCTGGTGCAACTTTTTAACAAGTGGGCTCCAGGCTTAATATAGCTAAGAGCATCATCAAGTCGAAATCCAGCACCATGTGACGGACTTGTCATTTATTTTCTCTATATACACTCTCTCTTCCTTGTTCTCTCATGCCGTCACTCTCTCTCTCTCTCTGTGTCTTTGTCTCAGTCTCAGTCTTTGGTGACCTGGTGTAATGTGATCATTGGGATTCCAAAAATTTGACCACAATGCACAATGAGGTTGCATTATATGGAGTAATCCTGTTGTCTGAAGACCATTAGATCTGAGGATCTGAATGATGTGAGATAGATAATGAGAGCAAGATAATGGCAGGTTGTTATGGCCTCTTTTCTTTGTCCTGGAGCCTATAAGAACTGGTACAAGCCTAGAAATGCAAAGCTAATCTTGTGTTGTTCCACCATTTTATATATATATATATATATATATTTTTTTTTTTCTCCTCGTTAATATGTTCATCAGTATACAACAAGCAATGGCATGCATTCTGTTCTGTGTAGAATGTAAAAGATGACAACCCCATATAAATTCATGTGCCATGTGTAAATGTGCAGTAATGGAAGTAAGTTTAGAACACTATAAATTTTAACTAATATAAAGAACTCCATTAATCCACAGTATTTCCTTCAGTACAGAGATTTTATTTGATTTACAAGACTGACTTTCTCATGTTTTTTTTTTCCTTTCATTAGATGAGTGACGAGGAGTTTCTTAGGTTAGTAAATGTGGAAGGAGCAGAAGAATATGTGGGTGGCCTCCCTTGGGAGAGGAAAGATGGACAAGAGAAAGAAGAGGTATGGTTGTAATGAACCATTTGGGGGGGGGGGGGGGGCCGGGGAACACACATAAAATAATTGATGCTGTTTGATTCTTTTTTTTCTAGAACTTTCTAGATTCATGAAGCTCTTTCCTACAGACACCATTTTCCAGTATTCTGGTCATGATGTTCTGTATCCTGGCTGATTTTGTGGTGTTTCAAAGTTTATTTTCTTTCTCAGTTTTTAAGCTGTATAGCTTTTAAATATCTCCTTTCTAAATATCTCTTCTTGATGTATATGAGAGTGTGTCCATAAATTATTCACGTGAATATATACCAAAGTATCAAAAATACAAAAAACTGTTTCAGAAAGAAAAGTCATATCATTACTTTCACTGGTTTTAAGGACTATAATAGCCAGATGTGAGGTGAGGGATACGCTCTCTGCTCCAGTTAAATGTCTCCATGGCGTGCGTCTCAGATAGCATCTGACAGTCCAAGTCCAGCTCCTGGCCTTCTTGTGGTGGAACTGTTTAAACTGACAAGAGAAGGGGCAAAAGGCGATTATCTGGCACCTGAAAACCAGACGCTTTTGGGTAGATGAGATTCGTTGGTCTTGGTTGGTAGCTCATCTAGGAAGGAAAGCTGCTTGCTGCTGGCAGGATTCTTCAGCTGCCGTGTGTGGGGTGAAAATCCTCCTGGCCAATGAAGAAAAATGCGATTAGGGTTGCCACGTGGTGCCTTCGTGGAAAAGGTGATGGAAAGGATTAAGTGAAATAGCCAGTAGTCTTGTGGTCAGGGATACTCATATCAAGACACCTCTGCTTTGGAGGCTGGCCAGTCCTATATACAGCCATACTGGCTCAAATGGCTAAACCGGCTTAACTCAGGGGTTACACTAAGACTGCTGGCGAGATTCTTCGGCTGCAGCGCGTGGGGTGAAATTCCTCCCTCCCAATGAAGAAAAATACAGTTAGGGTTGCCGCGTGGCGCCGCTGTGAAAAAGGTGATGGAAAGGATTAAGTGAAGTTTAATCATTATGGCCATTAGACTTGCAGTGAGGGCTATTCATACCATGGCACCTCTGCTCTAGAGGCTGGCCACATCCTATATACACCTATACTGGGGCAATATTCCTAAACTGTCCTAACCAAGGGGGTGAAACTTGATGGCTGCGCATATCATGGTACCTACACTCTAGAGCCCGGTCATGTCCTATATACACCCATACTGGGACAGTACACCTAAACTGGCTTAACCAGGGGTGAAATTCACTAGTGGCAAGGATTCGTCCTCCTCGACAAAAGCTCCGTCCTGGTCACCACCAGAAAGGGTACTGGTCACGACCACAAAATGCTGAAGTCGGAGACACTAGACCAGTGCAGTCTAAATAGGCAACCACCTCTCACCCGACGGGGATATATTATATCCAAATCACGTTGAGGTTTTCCGATGAGAAAGTCCAACTCTAGACTGGATGAGTAACCACCTCTCACCCAGCAGGGATATACTGATATCCAAACCACGTCGAGGTTTTCCGATGAGAAAGTCAAGTCTAGACTAAACTGGTGCAGCGAAAACCACAGTGTCATGCAATGCTACTTCTGTGATCCCTTGAGAACATAGGACCAGGCCCCATGATGCTCTGAGCCTCCATTCTAAATGAGACTATTGCGAGGACTACAGGAGTAAATTCAGTAGGATTACAGGGCGATCTTGGTGCTAGAAGCGAACGAAGAAGAAGAAGAAGAACTTGCTGTGAAGATGCAGCTATGTTTAAGAAATTAAAAAAGCAGTGTATTCCACTTTTCGCTGATATGATTTCACATTACACTATCTCAATCAACTGTCTATCCAGAAGTTAGTAGTTGAGATATATAATGCATACCTTCAACTGCTGAACATAAAGTTTTTTTTCCTGATGTTTTGTATGTTTATTCGACATAGTTTAAAGAAAAAATCATGGATTATTTCTGTTTAGGCTTTTTTTATTTTTGAATTAGTCTGAATTTAGTTTATGAAGTGGTTAGTGCACTGGTCTCTCATGATGAAGGTTGGGGGTTTGAATCTGGCTGGAGGCACCCCAGTGGCCCAGCTGTAGAAATGGGTACCCGACTTCTTCTTGAGTTGGGGAAGTAAAGGCGTCCAGGCGTGATACTGACCATATTACCCTCTAGTGTGCTGACAGGTCAAGGAAAATACGGGCACTAACACCATATCCCTGTGTGCCTCTAAGGCATGACAGGATTACCTTTACCTTTACCTTTAGTTTACTTAGAATGAGGAATGGAAGATATAAAGTGAAGATGTACTCAGAGAAGATACAGAACATCAAAAAATGAAGGGAAACCATCAAGGAAAAGACAATCTGAAACTTGTGGTCACATCATGAGAGCTCAGAATTTTAAGTACATGAATGTCATATGAAAACTCATGGAAAAAAAAAGAAAGAGAAGAAGGCTAAGAAGAAAAAAACTGTCTTAATGTCCAGGAAAAGAAAACATAACCAGATGGAAATACCAAGGACCATGCAAAATGGAGATGCGTGATTTCCAGTTCCTTGTGATGTGAAACATAATGAGTGAGTGAATGTATGAAAAAAAAAGATAAATGTTGAATATTATTTTTAAATAAAACACGTGTAATATCTTTTTTTTTTTTTTTTTTTCAGCATTTACTGTTTAAGATTTTGGCGATTTGTCCTCACATGATATAAGATTTTAAAAATGCTCCCTTCCCTCAAAGGGTTCAAGAGAGAGAGCAAGAAGGGCAAATGAGTATGTCATTGAAGGCTGGCAAGGAAGGCAGCTCTTGGACACTTTTGGTGATTCACTAAGGCATGTGAATCGCATTTATAATAAGGAGTTTGGCATAGCATCCCGAAAGGTCCCTGGCCACATGCCTCATATGGTAGACAAGAACATCATGCAGGAGCTTCAGGACAGGTTAGATCATTTGTGAAGGTCCATGATAGTTATAACTGATTCAACATTAATTCAGTTCCTTATTGTTATCTGGTTAAGCCTGTTTCTGGTTTGCTGTTTGCGTAAAGTTGAAATTTATGTGCCTGTATCCAGATTCTGGGCGCATGAATATTTTAGCTGTGTTCAGATCTGCAGGTTGGTAAATTCTTCCCATCATGGAGGTCAACGTTAACTTCTTGGCATGCTCTATTTTAATTGGAAGAAACTTTCCTTTAACTGTTACCCCTGAACACCAGCACAGCAGGTTCTGTGGGTGTGCGGCAGCAAAGTGCACTATCTGTGCTTTTTTGAAAAAAATGTGGTCCTGTTATGCCTATGAGACATGTCAGGATATGTTTTTAAGTGCCCCCATATCTTCCTTGACCTGACAGCACAAGAAGGTGATGTGGTCAGCAGTGTGCATGGTTTCCTTGACCTGACAGCACAAGAAGGTGATGTGGTCAGCATTGTGCATGGTTTCCTTGACCTGACAGCACAAGAAGGTGATGTGGTCAGCAGTGTGCATGGTTTCCTTGACCTGACAGCACAAGAAGGTGATGTGGTCAGCACTGTGCATGGTTTCCTTGACCTGACAGCACAAGAAGGTGATGTGGTCAGCACTGTGCATGGTTTCCTTGACGTGACAGCACAAGAAGGTGATGTGGTCAGCACTGTGCATGGTTTCCTTGACGTGACAGCACAAGAAGGTGATGTGGTCAGCACTATGCATGGTTTCCCAGCTCCAGAAGATAACAGTTACCCATTTCTATAGCAGGATGACTGGGGTTATCTCCAACTGGACTTGAACCACTGACCTGCATGTGAGAGACAAGTACTTTAATTACTACACCACACAGATGCCTCCCAAGTTAAGACATGAGAAAAAGAAAAATTGTAAGAGAATGAAGGTGACTTGATCCACAGACTCAGGTAGGATAATTTACCACCTAGAGCATGACAGGACAGCACACTATCCACTCAGCCATCTCCCTTTTCTATTACATGACTGCGCTTGAGCCTGTATTTTGTATTTGTTGAATTTGTACCTGTCTGCAGTTGCAGGAAAATCAGAGCAAGAGCATCAGAACACTTCTGGGTGTATAAAACTTATGTTTTTTTTGTTTGTTTGAGGTCTTCACTGCTTTGTTGTAGGAGCTGATTGAACTTGAACTTGAAGAATGGCCATGTTCTGCTTCTGACCTAGAGATGGACCTCCTTACACTCAGGACACTCCTATATGCTCCGCTTTTAACCTCAGTGTTGTTCATATTGTGTGGTGGGTGATAGTGCCAGTGGCACATTGATTGAATATCATCATCATCATCAGGTGCCGTGCCGATTGACTATAGTAACTTCATAACTTCATGTGATTTTGTATGTTTCAGGGCTGTCTCTATGTCATTATAAAATAGCTATACATTGAATATAGCTCAGTTGTTTTTGTTTTTTTTTGTGTGCAAAGTTCTGCATGTCTGCCACTGTCCTTCATTATTCCTCTTTAACGTAGGCTTTGGTGAGAGGTTGTTAACGTTCACATCTTAACAAATGCTTCTATAGAAGTTACAAAATGTGTGGGGGCAAAAAAAGGCAAGTCACTGTAGCTCAAGGGTGGGTGTGCCATAGTTGACTGTAGCTGTACTTTATTTGATCACAGAACTCCCTAGTCGGCATCGTCACTGTCATGCTTTAAGTCTTACACGGAACATTACTGTTTTGAAAGTCAGGCTGAGAACCTGTCGTTATCTAGCAGGATGCACGCTTCATTTAATGTGATGCATTATTCTGGTTCCACTGTCTCTTTGGCCATCCCCCTGTCTTTTTTTTTTTCCCTTGGAACTATTATTGCTCTGCTTAGGTTTTCTAGTAGCACTGTCTAACAAATGGGACATCACAAGACTGACAATGCAGCCTGCTTAGAGGGCATCGTCATATCTTGTGTTCAATCAAAGAAGTTAAGATGATCATGACAGTTGTCATCATCATCATCACTGGGAGGAAGGGCAGATCACTTCATCGTACAGTGTTAGGAGCAGATAAAAAAAAAAAGTAAGGTATTATTTTATTATATGCGATGCACCATTAAAGTGCCCCTCTTTTGTTATAGGTTTCCAAAGGAGTGGGATGAAACCTCATCTCACAAAATCCGCAGTTCTACGGATATGCAGTACGCCTTCGCCTACTACTACTATCTCATGGGGGTTACAGAGCCGGTGACAACGGAGCAGGTTTTTGACACGATGGATACAGATCATTCTGGGTTAGTTACAGTTTTTTTTTTTTTTTAATCAGTTCAAGCAAACGAGCTTGATAAACAGTCAGACTGTATGCCCGTGTATTTGGATGATGATCATCTAGTATCCAGTGTACTCTGTGATGTCTTTACAGGACAGCCTGAGATTTTTTTTCATATTTTCTCATGGTCTGCAGCCGGTTTGTATATAGTGCCCAAATGTGCTGCATGCTGTCCTCTAAAGTTCTTCACTGTTGCCATATTGCACTTTTGGTGGTTTGAGCAATCCAAGTTCAATTTTTTATTGTCAGGCCTTTTCATAAAGAGTCTTGAAAGATGAGCACACCATAATTTGCACAGCTGTTGATGCATTAACATAAAACAGATGTTCACATCAAAATCAGCCCCATCTGCATGGAGATTTTGCTAAGTTTAGGGTAAACACTTAAAACAAAAACTATACTAAATGGTCCCATGCAGATGCAGGAGCTTAACAATGTGCTAGAAATATGTGGCAGTGATTAAAAGATACTCAGTGGCTGTGGCAGTGATTAAAAGATGCTCAGTGGCTGTGGCAGTGATTAAAAGATGCTCGGTGGCTGTGGCAGTGATTAAAAGATGCTCGGTGGCTGTGGCAGTGATTAAAAGATGCTCGGTGGCTGTGGCAGTGATTAAAGGATCCTCATTGGCTGGCCAAGACTGTATTCTACCTCTGCTTCTGTAACCAGATTCTTGTGTCACTTCCTTCCAACCAGCACAGTAGAGGTTGAGAAGTCATACCTGGTTGTGGAGCCTGTTGAGAAGCATGATGAGATGCTAGGAAATCTACCAAGTCTGCAGTGCAGCAACAACTTTCAGGAACCAAAAATTTGCTGTTACAAGGGATTCTTTATCAACCTCACTACTTCTGATACATTGGTTTTACTGTAGAAATAAATTTTTCCTTTGAAAGCAGTCTGCAGTATATCTTGGTATTTCATCACCAAGGAAATAGCACACAACCCACCCATAATATGTATTTTAATTGTGGTACAGTGTGAGTAGATTTTGCTTCTGTGGTCATTGCAGCTGAAAGTTTTTTTATGTAATGCTAAATCTTTTCTTCTGTAATAGCGGTCATAGTTTTTAACTCAGAGCACACTGAACAAGCCAAAAAAAAAATTTGCAGAGGAACATTGTTAATTTTAATAGATCTTATAATTCAGATATGAATAAAATGACTTCCATTTCCACCTCCACTCCCAAACTTCTGTGGCACACCAGTGGACTTGTCATAACACACCAATTGGTAATCACATCAAGAACGGGAGTTCAGTCCAAGTGAACTGGGATTGGAGTGTTAAAGTGCTTGCGTTGTCCACAGAAGACTAACAAGAACAGTGCTAGTAAGAAAACACAGAGACTGTAAGGAAGAGAGTGGGGGGTTTTTCGTGTAAGGTAGAGCCAAACCAGGCAGCAACTTGGGCATCGGGCTGGAGGAAATCAGAAAAACGTGAATTAATAACTGTTACTTAAGTCTGTGAGTGGTTGCTGTGAAGAAGTATTACATGACAGGAGGCCAGGTTTCACACTTACTGATGGATCAGACAGTGATAACAGGTTTGGTTTGACGCAGCTTGTGCAGATTGTTTGGTATGGATCAAAAGAGGCAGGAGATGGCAAAGCGACAGTACTTTAAGCAGTGAATTTTAGCTGACTGCATGTACCGGAGTTAACAAACCGAAGATGACCAAGACCCTGTTCTGCTTTCACATGGTGCCCCATGTAACAGACAAGAGTCTGGCAGAATGAAGAGGGATTGAAATTGGAAGGTAAACCTGGTCCTGAAAATATGCCATATCAGAAATGGGCGCGCCTGGCTAAATACGATGGACATCACAGCCCTGTGCCATTTCGAGGGTGAGCATAGAAGAAGTATGAATTGGTGAAGTGTTTCTTCTTTGTAAGTTCTTAGTGAGTGCTTATGTAATTTGTTAGTCTGTCTAGAAATAATGAAGTCATATGCGTATATCAGTCTTCTAATGTCTTCTTTCTGTCTTCTTTTCTTTCAGGGTCCTGTCTGACAGAGAGATTCGCACTTTGGCCTCAAGAATGTATGACTTACCACTCTATCTGGAGGTAGGGGATGTTACGGGCAGATTTGTTTGTGTTTGTTTTAAGAGCGGAGGCGTCGGCACCTCTCTTTTAGTGCCTCTGTGATGCCAGGGCATTCAAACTGTAGCTGACAAAGACCCTGTCCCAGTTCTTAGCAGTGCTGTCTGTTACCAGGATGTGTCGTAAGATAAAACTGGTATGCTGTTTGATGTGGTGGAGTGTTATAAGAAGCCTGGCATTTCAGCTAATTGCAAGGGCGTAGTCTCGTCATCTTGTTTATATGAGAAAAGCCACCCAACAGCTTCATTTATTTTCTACCATTATTGTATATTATTACTATCACTTTCAAAGAGCAAACCACTCACCTTCATAAGCTTGCGCATCCATATTTTTTGAAGAGGTGCATGATGGGTAAATACGTGTGACATAGACTAGTTGGTTAGCCTGCAGTGTAATAGTATGTTGTTGATAGTTCAGAAGAGGAGGGTAATAGTGAAATAGTGACAAATGCAGAGGAATTGCAAAATAAGACAATCAAAAGAAAAATGATTTTTGGCAGTGACAAGAATTGAAAAGAATACAGCCAGAAATCTGTCCATAGATGATGAAAGTAATGGAAAGTTTATAATATGAGGAAAGATTTTGAGAAAATGAAGATAAATAATAATATTATGTAAAGGATACAGGAAGAAGTAAAGGAAGCAAGAAAGACATGGTTTGAGGTATCCGAACTTGCTCAAGACAGGATTGGCAGGGAAATCTTTGTTATTGCCTTAGGCAACATTGGGAGTACAGAGGACTTATGATGAAGTAAAGGAGGTTACGTGAACATATATTGGTCACGTGATGAGAAGAAACAGTCAGAGAATCCCAAAACAAGTTATCAGGTGGAACACAACAGGCCAAAGAAGAAGAGGTCCACCACGTGATACTCTAAAGAGATATTGTTGAGAGAGGCCAAAGTAGTAGGCATAAAATCCCTTGATGAGGTTTGAAAAACTTGCAGAAAACAAGAAAACTTGGCGAACTACCATGCAAGCCCTATGTGACGTTTAATGGGACAGGAGTGATGTAAGATGTAAGAAAGAAGGTTACTGCAGAATGGCTAGCATGGCAATTGTTTATTAACTAGTGGCTGCATGTGTTGAATCTCATTTCTCTGTTTCCTACTTCTGGAGGAGGCCATATTAAGATAAGTTATTCGTTTAGTTATATGTTTTTTGTTCCGTTTGTGTATGTAATCCTTGAAAAAGGCTCACGCCGAAATATCGGATGTTGTATGTTTTTCATTTATACATTCTCATACTTTCTATTTGTTTTTTTCTCACTTTACTCACACTTTGTAAAACTACACCATACACCTCTATCTGCCTTTATTATTTAAACCAGTTTTACTGCAGTCGCCATCTCCTTTATCTGTTGAATTTCAGACTCTGACAGGATTGGAGGCCATGATTGTGAACTGTTCTCAGAGTGTGAGTGATCCTACATTGCTCACCCTCTCAGAGGATCAGCAAGAAGTTTATTATGATAAAAGCATGGTGAGTTTATTGAATATAATCTCAGTTGAATATAATCTTTACTGTTTTTTTTTTTTTAGCAGTTCAGCATTTATGGGAGCCAAGAGGACTGTGTAAATGTGAAGGCATGATAATCGGGGCCATCAGAACAATGCTGGCCATGACCCTGTCCTATCTCTTTGTTGGTGCTTCTAGTAATAAGTTCAGCCTGGCTAATGGGCCAGGACTTGATATGGCCTCCATGGTGGGGGTCTGCTTAAAAGCATTCTGGGTCTTCGGAGCTGAAAGTTTGGCATACTGACTCCATTGCTGTGGTAGCCATCTTTGTTCTCCTGTCTGACTTCCATTCCACATTTCTCATTGTTAACATCATGTGGTCAAGTTATATAAAAATTTCAAGAAATTTGAGAGCACAAAAATGTGGATAGAAATATTGTAAATACAGAACTGAAGTGTTTCAGATTTATTAAATAGGCTTTATATTATATTGAAAAGCTGTTCTTGATCCGTGTGACTGGAACAGTTAGCAAGATGGCCTTTGCAGCTGATGTAGTGAAGATGTTGTTGCACAAGCATCTTGTCAGATGGAAAATGGGCTACAGCAGGTATTTTTGCAGACCTGGAGTGAAGTGAAGCTGAAAAGTGAGATAAGGTCCAGTGCTTTTTCAGCAGACTCCATTCCCATGGGAACCATCGGCCCTTAACAGGAGAGGCAGAACAGGGTCTTGACCAGCTATGGTTCCTCAGCCCTGATAGCAGTGACATCACTCTAGAACTGTCACATTCACTTCCAGAGAAAGTCATTATGGAAGAGCAAAGTTTTAAGCAAAACAGCAGGAGGCTGTTGATGGTGAAGGAATAACATTAAAAGATGGACATGAGCAAGCCTTTTCCTGTTGTTATCTTCCTGGAAGATGAGTAGCATGATCACAGCAGCTGCCACTGTGAGAGTGAGCATCATGTCAGATTGAACAGGGAGGGAGGGGGGGGGGAGGTGGTTGCAGACTTGCATGAAATCCCAGAGAGGACCCAAAAAAATGTGAGCTTCTTGAGCATTTATTGTTAAACAGTGAGTACATGGCTCTCTCTCTCTCTGGAGGTGAGAAAAGAAAAGCAGTCATGAAACTGACCACATCACCTTCTAGTGTATCAACAGGTCTAGAAAAAAAAATGTAGGCACTAAGCACCGTATCCCTTATATGCCTCATTGGCTTGCAACAGACTTTTTAAAAATTTAGTGTGGCCAAAATACTTTGGTTGTCTTGTTCAGCCATTTTCCTTTGTTTACATATCCGTGATTTATTAATTTGTTACAGGAAATCGAGAAATTTCTGTTTCCATTATTAATCCACAAATGTAATTCCACTTTTTCTTAATGTTGTTTCTCTGCATGTGCTGCTGCAGCCCCAAGTGTCGAAGTATTTTTTTATGCACTGTGATAAATTGACTGAGCAGATTAAGGAGAAATTCAAGCCAGTTTTGAAATATAAGTGAGTATCATTCTCGGTATCACTGGGAGTATCATTCTCGATACCATTTATTTTCCTTCATAGATGTGTGCCTCACTTTTGACCTTTAATCCCCGCTGCTTGCAAATGCTCTGAAGAACATTCTTTTTTCTTCAGATGAGGCAGTTATAGACATATTTTCAAAGATTCAAACGCAGACCTCTTACAACCAAGTCAGAATGCACCTGTTGTAAACATAAAGTTTGCTGCACCGACAACAAATAGTGCGGGTGAAATATTCGTTTTTTGATAGCAAAAAAAAAAAAAAGAAATCCTGTATGTATTTTTATGTAAGAACTTACAACACGCTTTTAGTTACCATTTGTTAGAGGTTATGTCCCTGTCATGTGACTGTTGGTTTGATCTCTGCAGGACAACCATAGTTGATGATGCTGACATTGCTTTCAAAATGATTCATACAAATGTATCCCATGTTGTTGGCCAGCTAGATGACATAAGAAAACACCCAAAGTAAGTGCATGTGTTCATGAGTGGGTTTGCTTGTACTCGCCTTCTTTCAAGTCTTGTTGTTCAGCATGTGTAGACCAAGATGCACATGAATATTCTGGTTTTTTTTTGTTTTTGTTTATGTAATGCCAATCTGTTGTGTCCTGTATTCTAGTGTGCCTCACTCTGCAGGTGGATATTTTCTATTTTCAGAAGTAATTTATTCTACTACAAAATGTCAGGTGTTTATTTTGACATCTGGACTGCTTGGAATCCAACAGATCCAGTCTGAAACCCATTATTTTGAAGGTCCTGTTTTGTATTGACAGTGGTTCTAAGGACTGCAAACGCGCCTCAAACAGCCTCTGGCAGTCAAGTCCAGCTCCTGGCCTTCCCGTGGCAGAACTGTTTAAACTGACAGGAGAAGGGGCGAGGGCGAATATCTGGCGCCTGAAAACCAGTTACTTAGGGTAGATGAGTGGCACGTTTGGTAGCTCATCTGCTGCTGTGGCCGAGATTTTCAGCTGTCGTGCATGGAGTGGTGCTCCTCCCGGCCAATGAAGAAATTTGCAAATGAGGTTGCCGCGCAGCATCACTGCGGAAAAGGTGGTAGAAAGGATAAAGCGAAGCAAACAGTCAAATCACTGCACCTCTGGTCTGGAGGTCGGCCACGTCCTGAGTGCAGTCATATCAGGTGAAATGCATGAACCGGCTTGTCCCAGAGGTTAAGACACTGCTGGCGAGACTCTTCAAATGCCGCGCGTGGAGTGAAGCTCCTCCCGGTCAAGGAAGAATGCGGAAAAGAAATAAAGGTTGCTGTGTGGCGCCGATGGGAAAAGGTGGTGGAAAGTGAAGTTTAACTGGTATGTCCAGTAGTATCGCTACGAGAGCTATACCACGGCACCTCTGCTCTAGAGGCCGGCCACGTCCGAAATACACTTACACTGGTGAAATATGCCTAAACCGGCACACACCAGGGGTGGAACTTGATGGCTAGACATGTCATGCCACCTCCGCTCTAGAGGTCGGTAACACCTGATATACACCCACACTGGTGAATTTTGCCTAAACCAGCTCATACCAGGGGTGAATCTTGAAGGCTATGCATGTCACAGTACCTCTGCTCTAGAGGTCGGTCTCGTCCCAAACACGCCCATACTGGGATAATGCCTAAACCGGCTCAACCCAGGGGTAGAAGTTACTAGTGGCAAGGATTCGTCCTCCTGGACAAAAGCTCCATCCTGGTCACAACTAGGAAGGGTAGCGGCCACGACCGCAAAATGCTGAAGTCGGAGACACTGGACCAAGGAAGTCTAGATAGGCAACCACCTCTCACCCTGCGGGAATGTTTGTGTATCCTAATCACGCTGAGGTTTTCCGGTGAGAAAGTCCAACCCTGGACTGGATGGGCAACCACCTCTCACCCGGCGGTGATACACGGGTATCTCAAAACACGTCGAGGTTTTCCGGTGAGAAAGTCCACCTCTGGCCTGGGTGGGCTACCGCCTCTCACCCAGCGGGGATGCACTGATATCCTAAACACGTCGAGGTCTTCCGGTGAGAAAGTCCAACCCTAGAATAAACTGGTACAATGAAAACCACGGTGTCACGCAATCCCGCTTCAGAGACCCACCAAGAATACAGGCTAAAGCCCTGTAATACTCTGAACCCCTTGTGGTCCTCTCGTGGATCTCGTGTGGTCTTTTCGAGGACCACACAGGGGACCACGGGACCTAACGAGGACCACAGGTGTGAATTCAGTAGGATCACAGTGCGGTTTTTGGTGGTAGAAGCGAACGAAGAAGAAGAAGAAGAAGTATTGACAGCACTTCTCCCACACTCATATATAACTAGATCCTGTTTTGTATTGACGGCACTTCTCCCACACTCGTATATAACTAGATCCTGTTTTGTATTGACGGCACTTCTCCCACACTCGTATATAACTAGATCCTGTTTTGTATTGACGGCACTTCTCCCACACTCGTATATAACTAGATCCTGTTTTGTATTGACAGCACTTCTCCCACACTCGTATATAACTAGCTCCTGTTTTGTATTGACGGCACTTCTCCCACACTCGTATATAACTAGCTCCTGTTTTGTATTGATGGCACTTCTCCCACACTCGTATATAACTAGATCCTGTTTTGTATTGACAGCACTTCTCCTACACTCGTATATAACTAGATCATGTTTTGTATTGATGGCACTGCTCCCTCACTTGTATATAACTAGATTCTGTTTTGTATTGATGGCACTTCTTCCGCACTCATGCTTAACTAGATCCCGTTTTGTATTGACATCACTGCTCCCACACTCATGCATAACTAGATCCTGTTTTGTATTGACATCACTGCTCCCACACTCAGTCCCTCACAATAATTAGTGTATAAGTATACATAGCCTTGAAGTTTATTTCAGGGAATAAATGCTGCAGAAGTTGCCAGTTCATGAAATTTTTTTTTATGAATAGGAAACAATGAGGCTTTCATA
Organism: Achatina immaculata; assembly: GCA_009760885.1. Lineage (NCBI taxonomy): Eukaryota > Metazoa > Mollusca > Gastropoda > Stylommatophora > Achatinidae > Lissachatina > Lissachatina immaculata. The sequence goes on from CM019718.1 coordinate 5,530,698, forward strand.
CGGTAAAGTAGAGAACACAGTTGTGTAGGATTAGACCTTGAAAAAAATTGTAGATAGAGCACTTTAGTGAGACATGAGAGAAAGAAAAATCACAAGAGAATTATCTGGGATCTGAACTACGGACTCTGGTAGGACAACAGCCGTCTAGCCATGAGAGAACAGCATACTAACTGCTCATCCTACCGGAGTCTGTGGTTCGGATCCCAGGTAATTCTCCTGTGACATTTCTTTCTCTCATGTCTCACTAAGGCAGCTCGGTTAGCTGAGTGGTTAGGCGTTCGTTTTACTAAAATGGTGGTACTGAGTTCAATCCCAGCAGTGGGATTTTTTTCTGGTACACACCTAAAAGCCACCGGGGTTTATCCAGCCTCTAAAAATGGGTACCAGAGAAATCTGGGAGGGTAAAGTGGCCAGGCATGATCTTTCATGTACCGAAGGTCATGGAAGATACAGGCCTAACACCGTTTTCCCCAGTATGCTTTAATGGCATGGAAACAGCAATTTTACCTTTATCTTTTACCTTTTTTTGAGGTCTAAATTCTGCAAAACTGTGTTCTCTTACTTTACCAGTTCATGAAATGCCCATTAATCATATTTTACTTACTATTGTTTTGAAGACTGATTTTGTTAGAAACACACATGGTGCAGTAGGATATTTGCCCTCATTGACTTGACACTGTTTTTTTTCAGAAAATTCATCTGTCTCAATGACAATATCGACCACAGGAAAGAAGAAGCCAGAACTGTAAGTGTTTGGTAATGTCTGAACCCAACCTCCACCCCATCCAAGGGAAAAAGAAAAGATGTATACACATTTTCAGTTTCTGCAACTTATTTATAATTGAGAGTAGATCTTTTCCTTCTTTTAATCTGACGTGGAAGTGCAGAGTTACAAAACATGCGCATTCATTCATTCATTTGCATGTCCCTTGAGGAACTCTCCCCCCCCCCAACAGCACTCCTGTAGGCCTCTCGATTGTGAGCAAGATGCCCTGCTGCTGATGCATCCATTTACAGATCATCAACAATGTCTTGCAGCCATCTTCACCTTGGTCTTCCTCTCTTTCTTTTTCTCCATTATGTACCCTTCCAAGGTGGTCTTCTCTAGATTATCATGACGTTTAATGTGTCCAAAATATTTAAGTTTTCTCTGTTTAATCCGCCTTACTAGCCAGTCTTCTTCAATATTAAGTTCTTATAGTATGGATATATTTGTTCTTTTTTGTGTCCATGATATAAAACATGCACATGTGTCAGAAAATTCTGCTTGTGATTATATGCGGATATATACTCAAAGAGCAGGTTAGGTTTTGGATTTCTGCTAAAAAGTGGAGGATGGCCTTTTTTCCTCATGTATGTGCATATAAAGCCTGATAAAATATATACATTGTCAAAATTAAGTGCATAGAATGGTAAGAAAGTTATACCCATACACACAGAGCATACAGCTGCTCACCTTAAAAATACTGAAAGAGTAAAATAAATACCAGATATAAAGAACATATAAGCAGGACGTTGAAAAGCAGAGTACACTTGAAGTGAGCCAGAAGTTGCACACTCTCAAAACAAGATTGCATTTTAGCATATACTGTGTTAGTTTTATCTGACCTTCCATACTGCTTTTAGGGTTTCTTGGTATGTTTATGGAAGGTGTAATGTCACGAGAATTTAGAGAAGACAGTCTTGGAAGGATACGTAATAGGAAAAAGAAAGAGAGGAAGACCAAGGCAAAGATGTTTGCAAGGCATTGTTGATAATCTGCAGATGGATGCATCAGCAGCAGACCATCTTGCTTACAACCGAGAGGCCTACAGGAGATCTGTTAGGGAGGCAAAGTTCCGCAAGGGACATGCAAATGATTGATACTAACTGTTAGTTCTCTTATAGTATTTTGTTTTTTTCTTTTGGACAAAAGTTGACACTTTATGCCTTATTGTATTTTGTGAAATCAAATTAGGTTTGCCAGCTTGTAATTGGCAATGATAACTCTGCCTGTCAAAAAAAAAAAAATGTTAAAGTCAAAGAGCTAAGGAATTATATTTTGGCAGAGAAATTTGGAGGAAGAGACTGCCCTGGTAATGACAGATCTATTTCCTACCCACCTTCTGATATCCATTGAAACTCCGCTAGATTTCCAGATGAACTTTTTAAAAATAGTTCCTCTATAGATTGCTTCAACTAGGGATGCTTCAGTGAGATGGTTTTAATTCATGTAACTCAGAGGTTACCATGACGGTGATAATAGTCCTGATAGATATAATTATTATATATTAAAATATATTATTATAAGAGTTTTACATAAGAGGCGGCCTGGTTAGCTGAGTGGTTAGGCACTCAGTTTACTAATCGGGTGGTACCGGATTCAGTCCCAGCAGTGGGATTTTTCTGGTACACACCAAAAATGCCCCAGAGCCGACCCAGCCTCTAAAAATGGGCACCAGAGAAATCTGGGAAGGTAAAGCGGCCAGGCGTGATACTGACGACATCACACTTTCATGTGCCCGAGGTCATGGAAAATACGGGCCTAATACCGTACTCCCCAACGTGCCTTAATGGCATGAAAACAGGAAATTTACCTTTTACCTTTTTTTTTTTTTTAACATAAGAAGAGAATGTATTGGAAGTTTTCTGTTTTCCTTTATTAAATTATCCGTTTTCTGTCAGAATTTTATAACTGAAGCAAACTGACTATGTATTCCAAAAGGTGAAGGCCATACTTCAAGACTTTTACGAGTCTCTGGTTCCTGTTCCGTCACAGTTTGAGCTTCCAAGAGACTACAGGAACAGATTCTTGCATATGGATGAGCTACGAGAATGGTGAGAACGTCATTAATTTGACGTATATTTCCACTCACTTGGCATTTTGTTTATTTATACAGGTTGTGGTGGAGTGCTACGTTGAGCCTGACCTACTCTGTGTAATTGAGTCATGGACAATATCAGTGGAAAGATCACTAGAGGCAACAAAGATATGGTTCATTGGAAGAATGTTAAGGATACTATGGACAGCTAAAATGACAGACGGGGAATTTCTAACAGCAAATGTGGATAGAAACCTAATTAAATCCGTAAGAAAATGACACTTGTAATTCTTTGGACATATAATGAGAAGAGGAGGTCTGAAAACATCCTAACAACAGGAAAGATAAATGGAAAGAGAGGAAGACCAAGGCAAAGATGTTTGCAAGGCATTGTTGATAATCTGCAGATGGATGCATCAGCAGCAGACCATCTTGCTTACAACCGAGAGGCCTACAGGAGATCTGTTAGGGAGGCAAAGTTCCGCAAAGGACATGCAAATGATTGATATTAACTGTTAGTTCTCTTATAGTATTTTGTTTTTTTCTTTTGGACAAAAGTTGACACTTTATGCCTTATTGTATTTTGTGAAATCAAGTTAGGTTTGCCAGCTTGTAATTGGCAATGATAACTCTGCCTGTCAAAAAAAAAATGTTAAAGTCAAAGAGCTAAGGAATTATATTTTGGCAGAGAAATTTGGAGGAAGAGACTGCCCTGGTAATGACAGATCTATTTCCTACCCACCTTCTGATATCCATTGAAACTCCGCTAGATTTCCAGATGAACTTTTTAAAAATAGTTCCTCTATAGATTGCTTCAACTAGGGATGCTTCAGTGAGATGGTTTTAATTCATGTAACTCAGAGGTTACCATGACGGTGATAATAGTCCTGATAGATATAATTATTATATATTAAAATATATTATTATAAGAGTTTTACATAAGAGGCGGCCTGGTTAGCTGAGTGGTTAGGCACTCAGTTTACTAATCGGGTGGTACCGGATTCAGTCCCAGCAGCGGGATTTTTCTGGTACACACCAAAAATGCCCCAGAGTCGACCCAGCCTCTAAAAATGGGCACCAGAGAAATCTGGGAAGGTAAAGCGGCCAGGCATGATACTGACGACATCACACTTTCACGTGCCTTAATGGCATGAAAACAGGAAATTTACCTTTTACCTTTTTTTTTTTAACATAAGAAGAGAATTTATTGGAAGTTTTCTGTTTTCCTTTATTAAATTATCCGTTTTCTGTCAGAATTTTATAACCGAAGCAAACTGACTATGTATTCCAAAAGGTGAAGGCCATACTTCAAGACTTTTACGAGTCTCTGGTTCCTGTTCCATCACAGTTTGAGCTTCCAAGAGACTACAGGAACAGATTCTTGCATATGGATGAGCTACGAGAATGGTGAGGACGTCATTAATTTGACGTATATTTCCACTCACTTGGCATTTTGTTTATTTATACAGGTTGTGGTGGTGGAATGCTACGTTGAGCCTGACCTACTCTGTGTAATTGAGTCATGGACAATATACAGATCAGTGGAAAGATCACTAGAGGCAACAGAGATGTGGTTCATTGGAAGAATGTTAAGGATACTATGGACAGCTAAGATGACAGACAGGGAATTTCTAACAACAGCAAATGTGGATAGAAACCTAATTAAATCAGTAAGAAAATGACACTTGTAATTCTTTGGACATATAATGAGAAGAGGAGGTCTGAAAACATCCTAACAACAGGAAAGATAAATGGAAAGAGAGGCAGCGTAAGACCAAGAGAAAAAAATCATTAACAGTCTAACATGATGGCACAAGAAAAAAAATCACCAACAGAGCTGATGGAAAATATCAGAGCATGGCACCTGATGATGATGATGGTGGCGATAATGTGATAGTGGAATTTAATAATTTTAGATTGTGCAGAGGACATACATTTTATTCACATGTGAAGGTAAAGTATCAATAGCAAATAACATACATTTCATGGAAAAAAAACCTGGCAAGTTGGCAGGTGGTGTTTTTTTTTTTTTTGTAGTAAATATGGAGCCATGTTATGCATGATATTGTATTTTTGTTGTTGAAACTTTTTTGCTTAAATAGGGTCTTCATTGTTATAGTTGTTTCACTTGTTCTTTTGATAATCAGTCTGAGAATGCCAGATTGTCTAGCCAGGATACCTGTTTCAGTGAGTTTGGTGTTTAGAGTATTAATGATGGCCTTGATCCATGATTTCCGATATTATTAGGTTAGTATTTTGTGATTGATTTAATCTTAGTATAGGTCATGAATGATATGTAAAAATCTCTGTTCTCACCATAAAAATCTTCTCTCTTCTCACCCATAGGCGCTTGTACAGAGATCAGTTACGTTTGTGGACTCATTTGGCCCTTGCTGTTCTGGTTCTTCTGACCATCATATCTTTCCTGGGAGAGAAGGTGAGAAGACATGTCTTAATTCTTTTGTTAATTGTCAGTTTCAGTGGTTCCCAGTTAACAAAAGTCCACAGGCCCCCCCTGTTGTTTCAAAATCCAGGCCACAGACTCCCCCTCAATACTTTGGAAAAGTTTCATATCTGTATTGTAGCTATGTGCCTTAAATTTAAATGCGCAACAGAATTTTGTTTTCAGAAAATGTGGGTAACCCTTAATGAATAAACACCACACTACTCTAAAATGCACAGCAGGTGAATAAACTTGGTGAATTTTTAAATGACAGTAATGTAATTAATAAAAAAATATAGACAGCAATTAACATTCCTACTTGTTCTGACAAATGAACAGAATATGAAGTGTGTGACAGCTAACCAAACTAAATCTGGTGAGAGAAATTATGTCTCTTTTTATTCCGTTTCTATTATTAATCTCAAATTTGGATCAACATCAAGCTGATTTCAGCGCTTGTTTTTCATGTAACAGTATGTCGGAAAACATTTGCTCACAAAGGTATGTGGAACAAAAGGAATGAGATACGTTTTCTCACCGACCTTCTTTTAATCAGAAAAAATCTCAGCCCAAGTTTGGTCCAGTCTGCATTCTTTGAAAAGTATTTTCAATGAACTATCACAAGATATGTCAACAACTTCATCAGTGACATACCGAAACTGCAAAACTGCACACATCAGAAAAATGTGAAAAAAAAAGTTCTTTCATCCACACAGGATTTGCTAAACATTGGTTGTTAGTGTTTCTCAGTGAAAAAAAAAACCTCGAGTTTTTGTCATGGACCCCTACAACAGATTCGGCAGACCCCAAGGGGTCCACAGATAACCAACTGGGAACCACTGGTCTGTTTCATTCTCAGAATTTTGAAGGTGATAAAATCATCATAATTAAACATGTATTTTCTGGTGAAAGTGATTTGTGCTCAATTCTTATAGTTCACAAGATTCATATTTCAAGCACTGCACTAATGCATGTTTATAAATGCACACGCTCCCACACCTGCACACACACACACACACACACACACACCTGCACATACGCGCAGAGAGAGAGAGAGTATGTGTCAAGTGTCCAGAAAGTTTTGTATGATCTCAGTAATAGTAATAAAAAAAAAAAATCAAGATATTAAAAACCAAATTATTATTCCAGTTCTTATTTTTATAAGTCGGACCAGAGACTTCCTTGTGGCTTTCATCCCTGCCCGTCATTGGTGGTATCACTACCACATTTCCTCGCTGCCCGCCAAAGCTTGAAATGGAGACTCTCTTGATGATGTTTCTGTAGCACTCTGATGTTTTTTTCTCACCAGATAAGGTAGCTGGCTCTATGCTGAACCCTTCTTAGTTGCCTTTTATGATCAATGCTTGGTAGGGTATAGTGGTGCTATTCCTTGCTCCCTAGACACATGCCTAGGTCCTGGGTACCGCACGGGGGCAATGAACACATATAACAAAAATAATAAATAAAGCTGACAAAGCTAAAAAAGAGAACTAAAGCTAAAGGACAGATAAAACTGATACAGATTTCAGTGAGTTTAAGCAGTGACATTGTGTTAATATAAAATCTGATATTTCTGGAACTTGGCATAATGGTATGATTAGGCAGAATTTTAAGATTTTAAATTTTGTCTGGTTTTAAAATTTCGTCGAAGACCATTGGGTCTTTTAGTATATTCTTATACAATTTTGTTTTGTAGATTATTTTATGAAAATTGCTACATTGGGAATACCACAAACACATAAATTACATGAGAGTTCCTAAGTTTGATGCCATGCTTAACGGGCTAGTTCTGGTGAAAACTATGTAGTTCTTTTATTCTTTGTAATCTAACATCCCTTCTGATGTCATCATGTGAGAATGATGACCTGACATTTGCTGAAGGAAACCCATTCAAACAGATTCCTGGTTTTAAAAATTTAATGGAATCTCTTAGAAAATCACTTTGGAGAGTCAACATTTTGAAACACAAGAAAGTTATTTACATCTTCTTGCAGCTTCTGAATGTGAACAACACAAAGAAAGAGGCAATAGAAGTTAGCCATCAGAATGCCTGTTTTTATCTTTATTTCTGTTTTTTTTCCAAGATTGAAAATCTGAGGAGAAAATGGACCAATCACAAAAGACGTCATCGTCAGATATCCTCAAATTCTGACAGTATGCCTCCAGGTTTTGTTTCTGTAACTCCACCTACTCAGTCTGTAGAGTTTTCTGGTTCCGGTTCGACGAGGTGGCGGCAGGACATTGTAGAGACAGTATGACAATTACTGCTAGGGCTGCTTTCTCCGTTTGTTATATTTGTTGTTTTAACACTTGTCTTCCTTGCCAACATTGTTGTGATAGTTCTTCATGTAAGGGGATAGCTCTTTACATGTGTGGTAACATAGATGTTATTGATTGTGATGGTTCTTCATATGTCGAGTTAGCCTAAATATATTGATTGTGATAGTTCTTCATATGTTGAGATAGCATAAATGTACTGAAAATCTTTTTTCATATGTTTAGACTGTCTTATATTATACTGTACAATCACAAAATTTGACAGCATTGAGTTTTATATGGAGGGACATGTGGTTATGCTGGGTGTTTTTCTTGCATTTCCGCAGTTTCTGCTGCAATGGAAGCATTTGGTATAAAAGTCGCAAACTTAATATTCCTGTCTGTAGTCTTTCAGGTATTTAACTTTGAGGCTCACAGTTACATAGATATAATAGATGAAAGTTATAATTTTTAATGCACAGGGCTATCCTTTGTGACTTTGATGAGCTTTAACTCTTAACTTACCATTATCTGCTTAACTCTTTCACTCAGGAATTAATTTCCATACTCTGCCAAGGCAGCTGAAATATGTATCAGTGAGGAAAAATTGGAAGAAGTGGAGAGTTTTTAATATCTTGGATCACTACTAACTAATAATGGAGATATAATTAGGGAAATTAAAAGGAGGACATCTATTGCTCTTCAGAAAGTAAAACAACTAAAGAATCTGTGGAGAGGAACAGACAGAACTACAAAACTAAGATTTTTAAGGGCATGCATCATTCCCATCGCAACATATGCCTGTGAGACCTGGACACTTAACAAACAGCTGAGAAACACATGAATGCCTTTGAATGTAAATGCTACAGAAGAGTTCTTCAGATATCATGGACACAAAAAAGAACAAATATATCCATATTACAAAAACTTAATATTGAAGAAGGCTGGCTAGCAAAGAGGATTAAAGAAAGAAAACTTAAATATTTTGGACACATTAAACATTATGATAATCTAGAGAAGACCATCTTGGAAGGGTACATAATGGGAAAAAGAAAGAGAGGAAGACCAAGGTGAAAATGGCTGCAAGACGTCGTTGATGATCTGCAAATGGATGCATCAGCAGCAGGCCATCTTGCTCACAACCTAGAGGCCTAAAGGAGAGCTGTTAGGGAGGCAAAAGTTCCGCAAGGGACATGCAAATGAATGAATGAATGAACTCTGTCAGAATAAATTTTGATAAGGTATTTTTGGGTAGAGAGAAATTGGAAGGAGGTACTTTATGATTTAAAAATATGAGTTGGGTTAGATATGTGCTAACTTTTCATTTTGTTTAGATTGTGCCTACATATCACTCTGAGCATTGGTCTGTATATGTGTGCAAAATCTACCAAATGTGCCTGTGTTGTTTTGGGGTTAAGAAGCATGTTAAAATTAAAACAAAACAAAAGAATAACTACAGCCTATGGTTTTGGTTCCATTGTAAAATATTAAACCATTTAAAGCAAAAGTAGAAACAGTTTTATTAATTAATGAGCACACAGTTGTAACATTTCGGTTTACACCTTAATGATAAAAAAGCATACAAGGGAAAAAAAAAGGGATGGAAGAGAAACTGTAAATTTGCATGAATAAAAAATAAGAATGGAAAAACATAATCGAAAAAAAAAAAAAAAAGGGAGCTCTTAGGTGTGGCTAGCAAGAAGTTGCATTGTACCACTGTAGGGAATTTGGAATTTTAAACTAACCTATAAGCTAAAAATGGGCATTATGTCATTTTCTGGTAGAATATCATGGTTTGAGATTTTAGATTTTTTAATCACAGAAAAAAAAATGTGTGTCACTGATGATTTTTTTGTTGTTGGTAGGTTAAGGGATAATTATCTCATATTGTGTATAAACACGCAACTTATCCGTTTAAATTCTAGGTTTTGAAGATTGTCTTTGAATATACAGTCATGTCCAGGTTTTAAAAATCAGCATTTATTCTTCCTGTGTAATGGAGTAGGAGAAACAAACTGAAAGTCACTTATAATTTCAATGGTCAGCTTGTGAAGATTTTCATCATTTACTGAGAATAAATGTAAACCAAAACAATAGAAAGAAATCAGCCTGAATGGTTTGGTTTTTTGCTAGCGTTACATTTTTGTTGTTTGTCAGAAATGGTGGTTTTAATATTACTGTTTTAAACTGGATTTTTAAAAACTACTGACAGTAAATTTTAATTTTATTTAATAAGGGTCTTCTTAATATCCAGTGAAGTAGAGATATGAGTCTCCTTAATGTCCAGTGAAACAGAGATAGAAGAGTCCTAAATATCCATGGAGTATATAGTCTCATTAATATCCAGTGGAATAGAAATAGAAGAGTTACCTTAATATCCAGTGAAAAAGAGATAGAAGAGTTACCTTAATATCCAGTGGAATAGAGATAGAAGAGTTACCTTAATATCCAGTGGAATAGAGATAGAAGATTTACCGTAATATCCTTGGAGTAGAGATAGAAGAGTTACCTTAATGTCCAGTGGAATAGAGATAGAAGATTTACCTTAATATCCAGTGGAATAGAGATAGAAGAGTTACCTTAATATCCAGTGGAGTAGAGATAGAAGAGTTACCGTAATATCCAGTGGAGTAGAGATAGGTAAAACTGAAACATAAACCTGAGTTTGCCTCGACTCCACTAGTACCGATTTTGCCATAGTCTTCATCAGACTTATCTTCAATAACCACATTTTTAAAAAAATGAAATTAATTGTGAATTATGAGATTACATACAGAATCTCAAAGATTATGAATTTAAAAATTGAAATTTGATATTATTTTGCTTATGAATTTATATTACTTTTTTCCCCCTACAGTTTATTTTTTACATTGTTAAGAGAGGCCAAATTAGTAGACATAAAATCCCTTGATGAGGTTAAAAAGCTCGACGAAAACAGGAAAACTTGGCGAACTACTTTGCAAGCCCTCATTAACATTTAACGGCATGGGAAGGATGTAAGATGTTTATTTTTAATCGAATAACTGGTAATACATGTGACACAATACAATCAATTTGATTATATTACATGAAAGCAAAAAAAAAAAAATGATCTGATAAATGACTGTTCATTACAGGTTTGCAGTATTTAGTAGTAAAGAATATGAGAGCCTTGTGTTTCTGTTCCAGTTTTTGTGTGCACGTAAGCAGCCCTAGCAGTTTTGTTTAGAATTTTCATGATTACTGTATGCTATGTTACTTTACTGTTTTGTATTTAGTGAATAGATTTTTCTGTCAGGAATATGTTTTTATGTAAGCATTGATAGTTTTTGCTGTGCTAGTAATTTTTTGCTGTATTTTGTTAGTGTTTTCCGTTCATTGAAATGACGTTTTATGCATGCTTTAGGTGTAATTTACTTACAGAATCATTTCTTGATGATTTCTCTCTGTCCCTCCTTCCCTCCCTCCCTCTCAGTTTCTATCTTTATGTGCTCCATATATGTTTTTTTCCTATTTGTTTTGGCTGTTTGGCATTTACGCATAAGTTTTCAAGTTTGACAGCTTGACAGCTGTCAGCTTATTTAATGAAAATGCATATATTTGCAAAGTATTGTGGGTAAGCAAAACTGAGGATATTTTTATTCTTGAGTTTTTTTTTTTTATTTGCTTTTTTTCCCTCATTGTATTCAAGTAAACAAGAGAATAGGTCAATTTTATTTTGGCATGTATATTTTGAGCGTTTGCAAATGTACATGTGGATGTTTGACTGAGCCAGTGAGCATTTATATGGGCACAAGGTTAAACTAAGTGTAGTATGCATATAAATGTATATGTGACAGGTTGTAGGATTTTGAGAAGTTTTGGCTGTTTTTATGTATGATCAAGGTAGTAAACTGAGTTTTTAAAAAAATACTGCACACAGCTATAAATGAAGGTGACCACAATCACATTCCACAAACTGTTTATTATCTGAATAGATCTGGTGTATGCACATTGTATACTATAGTTTTTAATCTGTCACATTGTCATCTGCAGCATTAAGGAAGCAGTCATTTGAGTTCTGAAAGGCATGATCATCATATGTCATGTCATTTCCACCAGCTCCAGTAATGGCTGCAGTGGATTTCTGTCAATTTGTGTGATTGTTTTCACTGTGTGTCTGACCAGCCCAGCCTAAAAAAATAGCTACCTGGGGTTTCCTGAGAAAACAAGGGCAGCGAGGCCAGGTGCTGGCATTTTAGTGGCCTAATAGTGTGAAGGCGCTAACACTCCACACCATACAGATGCCATGGGACATTGGTTTTGAAAATGACAAGGGAACAAGTTCTTTTTTTTCCCTTCCAGTTTTCTCCTGTTTGCACTGATCATGCGTACATAGTTTGCTGTTTGCTGGAGGAAATCTAGATGTTAGAGGCTGAACACGTTCGGGCATGCCCCGAGTGTAAATGAAGCCACTCCCCAGGACCAGAAACAGAGACCTGCCTCCTTTTTTTGACAGTCACAGTTACAGTTTGCTATTGCTTATTTTTGCACCATAGCTTCTGAGTATTGTTTAGTTACACGATTCATCTATCAGACACAAAGGTCTTAACATCATTGGAACACCTCTTCTTTTTTTTTTTTTTTCCTTCTCTTCACCAGGTAATATTAGTTCCATAGTTTATGGCAATGACCTACGCATATTTTAATGTATTCTAATATTGATTGGCACAATTACTTTCCAAAGCCGAGATAGTGCTTCATTTGTGATCTTTGACAGTGGAGAGCTATTCAAGAAGAGGTTGATAATAGAACCAGTATTTTGTCAATATGCAGATATTATTATGTTCATGTTGTAGAATATAAATTTTTGTTTGTTTGTGTAATATTCCAAAATTGAAATTATTTAATTATGTAAGGTATAAAACTTTGTTAGAATTTAAAAAAAAAGAGCCTTGCTGTATGTTTTTGAGACATATGAAAGATATTGATCAGGTGCCCATATTTTTGTGTTTTGTTAACACACAAGATGGTGATGCATCATTGTGATGCTCAATCCCTTTCCTGATCTAACTCCAGTGGAGCTCTGCACCCAGTGTAACAGCTGGGCTGACTGAAGAACCTTTGGCCATAGTTAAACCAACCTACCTCTTGTCCACCCAAAGATAACATAAGAAATGAATGTGCCATGTTTTAATGGTGTTTGGATTGATGCGAGGTTTGCTTGATTGTCTTATACTCACTTCAGCAAAAGTTTACTTAACACTTAGATGTACTTTTGGTATTGCTCCTTTCTGGTATCATTGGATTTTATTCAGCATAATTTTTTCTTTCTTTTTTGTTTATCCTCTGTTCACAGAAAGCCTTGAAATGAACTTTGAACTGTTTTAATTACACTTATTTCATGTAACATTTTTGTGATTAATTGTTAAGTGTCTTTCAGATATATATATATATATATATATATATATATATATATATATTCATTTTCTGGTCCCATCATAACTTTCATAACCCTGGCTTTTGTACAATGTTTTTTTTCTATGTACTAATTAATTTACTTTAGCATGCTTGTGGAAGATAAGTGAACTATTATCTTTTTGTAAAATCATTTCCTTATGTATGCCATTTTGGTTTTATCCACATTGTCTTTGGACCAGTTTAAATTTTCCACATCCATCCACGTGGTGTCTGTTTCTTCTTCATATGCATTTAGCATAATGCGTGGTACCCTGATTTTTGCCATGCGCCTTCTGGCTGGGTACCTCCAACTTCAGCACATTTCCTTGCTAAAGCAGACTGTGGTCTTGCTTGGACTGCAGTGAAGACAGTGGTGTAGGCTGGCCTAGCCAAAACTTTGTTTTCCAGCCTCTGGTGGCTGTACAAGCCCCTTCTCCACATCAGGCCCAATGGCTTTGGGACAGTTCCACAGAGACATCCGATTTTGGGATGAGTGCTTCAGTGGTATCCATTCCTCGCCACCTGTGGTCTGCTGGCTGTGTTTTGTTTACTTCATTCTGATAGCCATTGTTGTAAAGATCCATAGGCTTGTCATGTCCTGGATTCATTGACTTCACACCAGACTTTCCTCATTCCCATCGGGCGATCTCCGTGTCCCCATCCGTCCACCATCCTGACACCACATTTTACAATAATAACAATTACAGTTAGTGTTGATTGCTATAGGTTTCTGGGCTACAGAAGTAGGTCAGAGTTTTTAAGCAAACAGATCTATGTACCCTGTCTCACAAAGACTATGTTAAGATAAGTGTGCTCTTAACACAGTTGTTCCCAGGAGTGCTGTTTGCTTAATTTGTTGTTTCTGAACTTGCTTGATGCTTTTTCTTGACAGTTTTCTTTGGTGAGCTTTACTGATTGTGTGACCTGAATGTCAGTTTTAGATTTGAACTGGAAAAATCCTACAGTTTTTGTCCTTGAAAGTAAATTACATTTGCATGTGTTGCCTCGTTATCTGTTATGTTTATAAATGCTTTGTGCTTTTTTTTTTTTTTTTTCATCTCGTGGCCAGCACAACTTCTGCAGCAAAATTATCTCATGTATCTTTGCTTTATCTTGAGATCTATGTAAATCCAAATATTATTAACAATAATATATTAATAATAATATATTATTAACAACACATGGACATGTCTGGAGTACAGTGGTGATGATCCAAACCATAAACCATTTTTAACAATAAGTATTAAAATATAATAAATAAATAAAATGTCATTTCTGTGTCTCCTGAAATAATTCTTTGTGGGACCTCCATTTACTCTTAAAATGGCCAAAGCAGCAAAAAGATCTACACATTTTTTTGCAGATTAAAATAATGATCATCATAGTGTGTCCTGCATGAAGGCCTGATTGATCATTTATTGATTGTACCTGAAAAAAAAAACTCCTTTATTAAATAAGTTGCATAATTTTTCTAACATTGTGATGATTATGAAGCCATAATTGTACCTGTAAATGTTTATTCTCTCATAAGTTATTATTTATTTTCTGTTATTTTTCTTTTCCCACTTGTTATTAGTGTGAAAAATTTGTTTGGATTATACACACAGCCCTCCAGCAAGCTCCATTCATTTATCACATGTCACCCCAGGACAATGCTGATTGGTCATTCTTCTCTATCTTGCCTGATTCTTGGTGTGTCTGATCTATTCAAGTTTTTTTGTGTCTTTTTTAATGGCACTGTGTCAGTCCACATTGATACTTTTCTTTTGGGTTCCCTGTCTTTGTTTTTGCTCTTGGATTTTCCAGTCATTATACCTTAAATTTCTGTATTTTCGTGACATGTCCAAGAAATTTTAACTTATAAATGTAACCAGTTTTCACTGTTTGAAACTTCTCCGAGACCCATAGCAACCATGAACTTTATAAAAATGCCATTAAAAAAAAGTGATAATGTAAAAGAAAATATGGACATTAAATGTCAACAAGTTTGAATCCAAGACACCATTTTAACTAGACAAGTCTTTTATTATGCACCATGCTAACTAGGCAAGTCCTAGGTACACACCATGTTAACTAAACAAGTCCATCAGATATACCATGTTAACTAGGCAAGTCCTTCATATTCTAACTCAGAAATCCGATGTTTTTTTGCTTTTTTTTTTTGCTGGTGCTGTAGTTATTGTGTATGTTTTGTGTGGTATGTGATCGAGCCGTAACATTTTACTCGGGTGACTGTGGAAGAGATGTGGAACTGGTGGCCTTGAAATGGGTGTTGAACTTAATGGAACAGAAGCTAGAAGTGTAGAAGTGATGAGTCTAACTTAAGGAACAAAACATAGAACAGAAATGATTATGAATCTTGGGGATGGGGATTGGGGGGGGGGGAATGGAAGAAATAGAAGTGATAGTGAACCTGGTGGAAGAAAGTTGAATGTAGTATTAGTTAACATTAAATTTGGGTAAAAAAAAATGTTGGAAGAAGTAGAAGTGACAGTAAAATTGGTGAAAGAAAGTTGAATGTAGCATTAATGAACATTAAATTTGGGTTAAAAAAATGGAAGAAATAGAAGTGATAGTAAAATTGGTGGAAGAAAGTTGGAAGTACTATGAAGATCATAAAGAGTATAATGATCATAAAATTTCTGGAAAAAACCTTGGAAGGAAAGGTTGGGAAAGGGAAAATTATTGAAAGAACCTTGAGGAAAATAGAAAGAACTCAAGCTTGTGTTGGTTGGAAAAGAAACTTGAAATTATCAGATTTGAAAATAGCTCTGCAAAGCACCATCATTATTACTTGAGTCAATATTATTAATAATGAGGAGCCATAACATTATACTTAGGTGACTATGGAAGAAGCTGTCTGAAGATACCTAAGATATTGCAACATAATATATATATATAAAATTTATGTGCAAATGCTTACAGTATTTGATAGTATGTCAGTCTTATGAAATGTTTCTCGGAATTATTCATATGTACATGTTCAGGCATTCCATTTATTTTGTTTCGTTTTTCAATTTTTTTTTAGGTTTTTTTTTTTTAAATCTTCATTCATTCATGTGTTGAAAAATTAACATTTGTTGTTCATTTTTTTCATTTCTTGATGTTATGTAACAAAGATTCTAAGTCATTAAGAAACAAAATTTATTACTATTGCAGAAGTACATCTGGTGAAAGGAAATTTATTTTTAGATTCATTCATTCATCAGGTGCCATGCCAGTTGGTACTGGTACTGGTTCTCTGTGTCGAGAGAGCCCGTGGTGTTTCCTTCTCATTGGATTGGTTCCACCCCTCCCCCAAATGTAGTTAGCCTGGTCAGACATTTTCTTTGCCATTCTTTCTGCTTGTTGTTAAATTACATTTTTGTTTAAACTGAATTGTCGGCTTCCTAATAAGTTACATTTTGTTTAAACTGGGGTATTGTATCGGCTTCCTAATAAGTTACATTTTGTTTAAACTGGGGTATTGTATCGGCTTCCTGATAAGTTACATTTTGTTTAAAAAACTGAGGTATCGGTTTCCTGACAAGTTACATTTTGTTTAAAATGAGATATCGGTTTTTTTCTAACAAGTTACATTTTGTTTAAAAAACTGAGGTATCGGTTTCCTGACAAGTTACATTTTCTTTAAACTGAGGTATCTGTTTCCTAACAAGTTACATTTTCTTTAAACTGAGGTATTGGTTTCCTGACCAGTTTGTTTCTCTTTTCTAGAATGCACACACACACGTACACACACACACATTTAGACTCATTTTGATCACTTTTTTTGACTGTCTGAACCTTTATTATCTGACCCATTATGTTGGTTTTGTAATATAATGGACATTAAAAGAGATAAAGAAATTTTTATTTAATGAGTTATCCCAACATGGGGCATTTTCTAGTTGCTCTGTATGAATTTCCACGTGACCCTCCAGTGTTTATGAGAGTCTCACTATTAATGTTTATTAGTAAGCAAGCTTTCTAGTTTGTAAGTTGTAAGCTCATAGACATGAGAGAAATAAAAGAAACAAGAAAATGGCTGAGAACAAACCTTCTCCTCTCATTAGATGAGAAACTGTCAAGCCACGAGATTTACAGCACATTATACTGTATGTGTTGTACGTCTTTTGGGGTTTCTAGGCCCCAACATACAGCACATTATGTGTTTTAAACACGAGTCATCCAGGTGTTGTTTTGTTTTTCTTTTTTTGGTTGAAACTGTTAAAAACAAAAGTGGGAACAGATTTACTAATTTATGAGCACCCAGCTGTGACGTTTCGGTTTACATCTTAATCATTCAAAAACATACAGAACAAAGAAATTGAGAAAGAAGATGAAATATAAATTCACATGAATGATATACAATAAACAGGAATGGGAACAAAAAATTGGGGAAAAAAGTGAGGACTTAGCTGTGACTTGTAAGAAGCTCATCCAGGAGTGCTGCATGGTAAACTGTTGTAAATGTTTGAATGAAGACTTGGAATGTGTGATAGGTTGGTAGTAGAGAGGGAGTGGGGAAAGCAGAAAGGAAGAAGAGGGATATAATAGTAATCTAGTCGAGAAAGGGTGGGTGGAATAGATTAATGTGGTTTGGGTAGAGATTATGTACCCTAGTTCAGTGAGGAGGTTTTGGGTAAAGAGTATGTACCCTAGTTCAGCGAGGAGGTTTTGAGTAAAGAGTATGTAACCTAGTTCAGTGAGGAGGTTTTGGGTAAAGAGTATGTAACCTACTTCAGTGAGGAGGCTCTGGAATATGTCACAGGTAAGGGAATGTTAAGCATGGCTGAGTTTCCAGTTCAAACCGCATAGTTCTAGCGGCGCATGTTCCTGAATGTCGCGGTTCTCGAGCGCCAAGTGGCTTCTGTCATCAGAGTGACGTTTAATGGATGTTACTAGAAAATCAGATTTGTCTCTGTGGCCGGGGCCAAAGAAATGATTAGAGACCGTCTTAGAAGCTAGATGGGAGATGTCATACAGATGTTTCTGCATGCGATCATCAAACCAGAGACCAGTCTCTCCAGTATAAGTTATCCTACACATTTTGCACACGATGGCATATATTACGTTGTGGGACTGGCATATGAATCCCCTATGGAATGTATGAGGACAGTTTTGGGAAAAGTAATGGATTTCCTCTCCCAGTCTACAGAGCAGGTAACAGCAAGGGCGGTTACATTTTATATTACCGACACATGCTGGATTTCGTCCCAGTTCGTAGTCTAATAGGCGGAGATCAGAGAAGATGTCACGAGTGCCAAGGTCGAGCTGTAGTAGCAGTGGTGACGGCGACAGAAAAATTTTTTTTCTTACCCATTTTCATGAGTTGACAGAGCTGTTCCTACTTCTGTTTTAAATAGTTTCAACACGTTTATTATCACATCTTTACCTGCACTGGCTTTGTGTGTATTGATATATTTAGTATATATATATGTATATATATATATATATACATACCAAGAAACCCAAGCAGCAATCATGGAAAGTCAAATAGGAGTAATTGTGATGACGGACAAAATCCTGACGGTGTTACCAAGGAAAACCCCTGTATCAAACTAAAAAGAAAAATAAGAGTAGGAACATGGAATGTAAGAAGTATGTATGAGGGAAAATATCAAGTAATAAGTGACGAGATGAAAAGAACGCGGATACACATTTTGGGAATCTGCGAACATCGATGGAAAGGATCAGGACACTTTAAGAGCGAGAATGATAATATATTTATATATTCTGGCGGAGAAGTAGGAGGAAAGAATGGAGTGGCTTTTTATTTGGACAAATCAACATCAAAAGCATTACTAGGCTACAATCCAGTAAGTGATAGAATCCTAACAATCAGACTTAAGGGCATTCCTAGAAATGTAACAGTCATCCAGGTATATGCACCTACATCAGCAGCAGAAGAAGATGAAGTAGAACATTTTTATAACACACTGCAGACGACAATGGACCAGGTACGGAAAAATGATATTGTATTTATAATGGGTGATTTTAATGCAAAAATTGGTACAGAAAGAGCAGAAGATGAAGGACAAGTTGTAGGGAAATTTAGCATAGGACACAGAAATGAGGCAGGTGACAATCTAATGGCGTTTTGTATGGAAAATGAGCTAATGATCGCTAACACACTTTTTAAACAACATCCAAGAAGACTTTACACATGGACATCACCTGATGGGAAAACCAGGAATCAAATAGATTACATTTTAGTGCAGAGAAGGTGGAGGTCAAGCATAACATCAGCAAAAACTTTACCAAGTGCTTATTGTGACACGGACCATGAGTTATTAATAGCAGACATGAAGATAAAGCTAAAAAAGATAGTTATGGGATCAAGACCACTCCGCTTTGACCTTACAAATATACCAGAACAATACGGTATAGAAGTGAAGAACCGTTTCGAAATCCTGATGGCTGTACAGGAAGAGATGACACCAGATGAATTGGCTACGCAGGCCAAAGATATCTTAGTAACAACAGCTAAAGACATGGTTCCAGTAAAGAAAACACAAAAGAATAGATGGATCACAGCAGGTACACTAGAACTGATAAAACAATGTAGAGAAATGAAGACGCAATGGAGAGTGACAAACAACAACAAAGATAAATATAAAACTTTAACAAAAGAAGTACGAAGAAACATAAGAAAAGACAAAAACAATACATACAAGATTGTTGTGAAAGAATAGAAGAACATCAGAGGTGTGGAAGAGATAGTGAAATGTTTAAAGAAATGAAGACATTGACGAGAAATGTCACACCTAAGCTAAATGTAATTTGTGATGAGATGGGGAATACCCTGACAGAGACAGAGGAAATTTTGGAAAGATGGAAGGAATATTGCAAAAGAATGTATGAAACAACCGACTGTGGAAGCAGAAATCAACAGTGTGAATTATTATTGGAGGAGAAAGAACCCGAGCCGACAATGGAAGAAGTTTTATGGGCAATAAAGAGTCTGAAAAATGGTAAATCACCAGGATGTGATGAGATAACCGCTGAATTTATTAAAGCAGGAGGAAAGGAGTGTGCAACAATCTATCATGCACTATGTAAAAAGATATGGCATTCAGGTATTTGGCCAAAAGAATGGAAAAGAACTGTATTCATACCACTGCCAAAAAAGGGTAACCTGAAATTATGCACCAACTACAAAACTGTTGCCCTGATTAGTCATGCCAGTAAAATTCTGTTAAAAATCATAATGGGTAGACTTCGAAAGAAAATAGAAGAAGAAGTCAATATGGTCCAAGCTGGCTTCAGGCAAGGAAGAGGATCAAGAGATCATATATTCAATCTAAGATTAATAATAGAGAAATGCAGGGAGTTTAATGTGAATCTATATTTATCCTTTATAGACTACTCAAAGGCATTTGATTGTGTACAACACCAGAAACTTTGGGAAATAATGGAAAAAATGGGATTTCCAACACATTTGATACAATTAACATCACTGCTGTATTTAGACCAACAAGCAGCAGTAAGAATAAATGGTGAAACAACAACTTGGTTTGACATAAAACAAGAGGTCCGTCAGGGGTGCATATTGTCACCCTACTTATTTAACTTGTATACTGAAAATATAATGAGGAATGTTAGAGAAGATGTAGACAAAGAATATTACGATGCCATAACAGTTGGAGGTTATGAAATACCAGAGATTAGATATGCTGATGACACAGTATTGCTGTCCACAACACAAGAAGGAATGGAAAAACTAATTATGTCAGTCCGCAAGAACAGCGAAGAGCAGAACCTCTATCTTAATGCAAAGAAAACTAAAGTGATGACAACTGACAAAACAGACAAGGCAACTGAAATATGTATCAGTGAGGAAAAACTGGAAGAAGTGGAGAGTTTTGAATATCTTGGATCACTACTAACTAATAATGGAGATACAATGCGGGAAATTAAAAGGAGGACATCTATTGCTCTTCAGAAAGTAAAACAAATAAAGAATCTGTGGAGAGGAGCAGACAGAACCACAAAAATAAGATTTTTAAGGGCATGCATCTTTCCCATCGCAACATATGCCTGTGAGACCTGGACACTTAACAAAACAGCTGAGAAGCACATAAATGCCTTTGAATGTAAATGCTATAGAAGAGTTCTCCAAATATCGTGGACACAAAAAAGAACAAATATATCTATACTACAAGAGCTTAATATTGAAGAAGGCTGGCTAGTAAAGAGGATTAAAGAGAGAAAACTTAAATATTTTGGCCACATTAAACGTCATGATAATTTAGAGAAGACCGTATTGGAAGGATACATAATGGGAAAAAGAAAAAGAGGAAGACCGAAACGAAGATGGCTGCAAGACATCGTTGATGATCTGGAAATGGATGCAGCAGCAGCAGGCCATCTTGCTCACAACCGAGAGGCCTACAGGAGTGCTGTTTGGGAGGCAAAGTTCCGCAAGGGACAAGCAAAGGAATGAATGAATGAAAATGAATGAATATATATATATATATATATACATACACACACACACACACACACTTATACCCAGATTAGTCATGTGTTTGTTGAGACCACCACGTACAGTGTTTTATGTACATTGTACGTGATGTGAGTTTTAAAGGCCTTAACATGTACCACTCTGTGTACACTGTACATAAATCTAGATATCAAGAGGCATCTCCACGATCATGTCTTGACTTTATGAATTCATTTTCTCCAGTTGTTGATTAAGGTTTTATTGTCAGTTTGTGGGAGGAAATGTATATTTATACATAAACCACTGAGGGCTATTTTGTGTTCTTTTCTTTAGATTTGGGTTTTATAAATCTTTCATATCACGTTCATGTTATTTTTTTCCCCCGTAGTTTAATTTGTGGTTTTTTTTTTCTTTTCTTGGTATTTTGTTGTATCTGTGGCGTAATTTTGTCTTGTAGAGGTTGGGAGGGGGGGGGGGTACATGCCAGAGCTGCAGTTTTTCCCATTTTCTGGTTGGTGGCAATATGATAATCAGGTTTGTAATGTGGTAAACCTCTGCTGCTTTTACCAGATCACACACGGTAGTTCCCAAATCATCGTAGGCAGTGGCGTAACTGATGCTTTTCGGGGGATGGGCCCAGTCAGATTCTTCTTCATTCCCGCCCCCTCTCCCCTCAAGAGCAAAAAAAAATGCGTTCTATTTCTTTATGTTTTATTTCTTTAAAATAGAGCTTGCAAAGAAATAGCGTGACTGATTAAGAAAAAAAATGCTCCCGTTTTGGCACCTCGCGGCCTTCTCCCCCCCCCCCCCCCCACCGACTCGGCACTTGGGACAGTGTTGCCTTCCTCCCAACCCCTTCCACCGCCGCCCTTTCCTTTCGGTACGCCACTGATTCGTGGTCATGATTAAACCAGTTTCTTTTTGTTTTTATCGCTGCGTTTCTGTACATACATTTGTTTATGTTTTATAATTACATGATGTGTGATGATTACATGATGTGTGATGATAGCGAATTGTATGTACTCATCTTGGTCACACGTGTATGGATAGTTTACTGGTAAACGAGGATTTGATGAGAATCTTCTTTATGGGTGCTAAATAAGGAGCGGTTTTTTATTTTGTGCTGTAATGTGAGATTTAAAAAAACTGCATTTTATAAACATATTTTGTGTGTGATTTTTGTGAGCGTGCTGAAATAGATAAGCGCAGGCGAACCTACAGGGATGTAGGGTAGGAAGGTCCTGTCCCTAGGGATAGTGGAGGCGAATTCGCGGTGCTCAAGCGCCCAGCGAACCTACAGGGATGTAGGGTAGGAAGGTCCTGTCCCTAGGGATAGTGGAGGCGAATTCGCGGTGCTCAAGCGCCCAGCGAACCACAGATGACTGCTTGAATCAAAGCTGGCCAAGACCCTAGTCCACCTCCCATTGGTGCCTCTGGAAACATGAGGCTAGAGTCTGGCCAGAGGAACAGGGATCGCAATAGGAAGGCGAACACGATCCCAAAAAATGCGCCGAGCTGGTGTGGGATATGTTGGGGAAAACTGCAACACAACGCAGCCAACCCATTTTTGAGGGCGAACGAAGAAGATCCTTAAGAATAGTAAGGTTGTTGTGTCTGATTTGTTTCATGCACCTGGCTAGTGCATGTCTCCACGAATACCCAATGTTTATGGCAGCGGCTCACACCCTGGGAGTCTTGTGCTGGCTAACTCCGAAACTACACGAGTCAGGCAGTAGCAACTCACCCCTCACCAGAAAACTCAGATGTAAAACAGATGAAACAGACCAATGGCCAGCTTTCCTCAAGTACAAAGACTTGCAAACTGTGACAAGTACATAAATCTGAATCGGTTCTGTAAATCTCAGATAAGCTTGCAATTTTGGACACTTCTAAATTGGACAGCTGCTACTATAAGTGAAGCGGAAGAATCACATTGATCAATAGCTCATGAGGCGAAACGGCAAAGTATATGGCTTAGAATTCGAGCAGAAATGGCTGCCCATCGTGGAAAAAAGAAAACAGCAGAGGCTCTTACCACATCTTACATCCTTCCCGTGCCGTTAAACGTCACATAGGGCTCGCACGATAGTTTGCCAAGTTTTCCTGTTTTCCGCGAGTTTTCTTTTTAACCTCATCAAGGGATTTTATGACTACTAATTTGGCACATCTCTTAACAGTGTCCTCTTTATAGTTTCACATGGTTAACCTCTTTTTCTGTGGCCTTTTATGTTCCACTTGATAGCTTGTTTTGGTGGTCTCTGATTGTTTCTTCTCACCACGCGACCAATATATGTCCATCTTCTTTTTTCTGATCACCCATGAGACTGGTTGTTGTTCACTCATCTGTCTTATCTCTGTGTTGTTCTTTAATTCGTTCCACTTTATACCGAGTATTTTCCTTAGGCATTTGTTTTAAAAAGAGTCTAATTTCTGGTCTATTTCTTTAGTTGTTTTTCCAGCTTTCGCATGCATAAATGAGGGTGGATATTACATTTGAATTGAATAGTCTTAACTTGGTTTTTGTGCTTATAACTTTTGAGTGCCGTATGTTCTTAAGATTCTTGAAGGTCAATGTTGCTTTTGTAATTCTGATTTTAACTTCCTTTTTGGTGCCATTATGCTGGTCTATGTGGCTGCCGAAGTATGCAAATTGGTTTACATCTTCTTAGCTATAGTTTTCCTTCATGGTTAATGGGACGTTTATCTTACCATATGCAACCTTCAGACAAAAGAAGAAACAAGTGACGCAGACAAAGCTTGGACTTTCCGGAGATCAGCCTGCTTTAGATATATAAAGCAGGGAAGAGATATCACTTCTAGGGAGTATAGTTGACTAGAATGACAAATATGACCCAAATTCGTCAAATGAAAGGACGCGTTCCCTACACAAGCAGTTGGAAAAGGAAATGTGAAAATAAGTACGTGGAATGTCAGAGTAACATACCCGAAAGCCTGATTTCAGAAGCCGACAGTATGAGCCTAGATATAACAGGAATAGGGGAAACCAGACGAGCGTGCCTGTGATACAGCCAAGAGGCAGAACCGCGTATTTATTTATTCACCACTAGGTGAACAGTAGGGGAATGGGTATATTAATAAGAAAATCACTACAGGAAATTTGAACATCAAAGAGGAATGGGTATATTAATATGAAAATCACTACAGGAAATTTGAACATCAAAGAGGAATGGGTATATTAATAAGAAAATCACTACAGGAAATTTGAACATCAAAGAGGAATGGGTATATTAATAAGAAAGTCACTACAGGAAATTTGAACATCAAAGAGGAATGGGTATATTAATAAGAAAATCACTACAGGAAATTTGAACATCAAAGAAGAATGGGTATATTAATAAGAAAATCACTACAGGAAATTTGAACATCAAAGAGGAATGGGTATATTAATAAGAAAATCACTACAGGAAATTTGAACATCAAAGAGGAATGGTATATTAATAAGAAAGTCACTACAGGAAATTTGAACATCAAAGAGGAATGGGTATATTAATAAGAAAATCTCTACAGGAAATTTGAACATCAAAGAGGAATGGGTATATTAATAAGAAAGAGTGTCAACAGATTCTCTTAGGCCAGAGAGCGTGTCAGCAGATGCTCTCAGGTCAGAAAAAATGTCAACAGATGCTCTCAGGCCAGAAAGAGTGTCAACAGATGCTCTCCGGCCAGAAAGAGTGTCAGTAGGTGCTCTCAGGCCAGAAAGAGTGTCAACAGATGCTCTCATGCCAGAAAGAGTGTCAACAGATGCTCTCAGGCCAGAAAGAGTGTCAACAGATGCTCTCCGGCCAGAAAAAGTGTCAACAGATGCTCTCAGGCCAGAAAGAGTGTCAACAGATGCGCTCCGGCCAGAAAAAGTGTCAACAGATGCTCTCCGGCCAGAAAGAGTATCAACAGATGCTCTCAGGCCAGAAAAAGTGTCAACAGATGCTCTCAGGCCAGAAAGAGTGTCAACAGATGCTCTCAGGCCAGAAAGAGTGTCAACAGATGCTCTCAGGCCAGAAAGAGTGTCAACAGATGCTCTCAGGCCAGAAAGAGTGTCAACAGATGCTCTCCGGCCAGAAAGTGTCAACAGATGCTCTCAGGCTAAAAAAGTGTCAACAGATGCTCTCAGGCCAGAAAGAGTGTCAACAGATGCTCTCAGGCCAGAGAGAGTGTCAACAGATGCTCTCAGGTCAGAAAGAGTGTCAACAGATTCTCTTAGGCCAGAGAGCGTGTCAGCAGATGCTCTCAGGTCAGAAAAAATGTCAACAGATGCTCTCAGGCCAGAAAGAGTGTCAACAGATGCTCTCCGGCCAGAAAGAGTGTCAGTAGGTGCTCTCAGGCCAGAAAGAGTGTCAACAGATGCTCTCATGCCAGAAAGAGTGTCAACAGATGCTCTCAGGCCAGAAAGAGTGTCAACAGATGCTCTCCGGCCAGAAAAAGTGTCAACAGATGCTCTCAGGCCAGAAAGAGTGTCAACAGATGCGCTCCGGCCAGAAAAAGTGTCAACAGATGCTCTCCGGCCAGAAAGAGTATCAACAGATGCTCTCAGGCCAGAAAAAGTGTCAACAGATGCTCTCAGGCCAGAAAAAGTGTCAACAGATGCTCTCAGGCCAGAAAGAGTGTCAACAGATGCTCTCAGGCCAGAAAGAGTGTCAACAGATGCTCTCAGGCCAGAAAGAGTGTCAACAGATGCTCTCCGGCCAGAAAGTGTCAACAGATGCTCTCAGGCTAAAAAAAGTGTCAACAGATGCTCTCAGGCCAGAAAGAGTGTCAACAGATGCTCTCAGGCCAGAGAGAGTGTCAACAGATGCTCTCAGGTCAGAAAGAGTGTCAACAGATGCTCTCAGGCCAGAAAGAGTGTCAACAGATGTTCTCAGGCCAGAAAAAGTGTCAACAGATGCTCTCCGGCCAGAAAGAGTGTCAACAGATGCTCTCCGGCCAGAAAGAGTGTCAATAGATGCTCTCAGGCCAGAAAAAGTGTCAACAGATGCTCTCAGGCCAGAAAAAGTGTCAACAGATGCTCTCAGGCCAGAAAAAGTGTCAACAGATGCTCTCAGGCCAGAAAGAGTGTCAACAGATGCTCTCAGGCCAGAAAGAGTCGATGGCATTATATTTTTTTAAAATGCATAAAATACTTTTCACTGCTCTCTTCATCTTTCACTTTTTTCTCCCTGATGGGATAGTGGAGTCTGCAAAAGATGTTTGTTTCTTAGGCCCTCTCAATCAAACTTGATACAGACATGATTCTCTTGCTTTTTGTTTCTTAGGCCCTCTCAACAAAGCTCGGTACAGACATGAACCCCTTGCTTGTTGTTTCTTAGGCCCGCTCAACAAAGCTCGGTACAGACATGATCCCCTTGCTTTTTGTTTCTTAGGCCCACTCAACAAAGCTCGGTACAGACATGATCCCCTTGCTTTTTGTTTCTTAGGCCCACTCAACAAAGCTCGGTACAGACATGAACCCATTGCTTTTTGTTTCTTAGGCCCACTCAACCAAGCTCGGTACAGACATGATCCCCTTGCTTTTTGTTTCTTAGGCCCACTCAACCAAGCTGGGTACAGACATGATCCCTTTGCTTTTTGTTTCTTAGGCCCACTCAACCAAGCTCGGTACAGACATGATCCCCTTGCTTTTTGTTTCTTAGGCCCTCTCAACAAAGCTCGGTACAGACATGAACCCCTTGCTTGTTGTTTCTTAGGCCCGCTCAACAAAGCTCGGTACAGACATGATCCCCTTGCTTTTTGTTTCTTAGGCCCACTCAACAAAGCTCGGTACAGACATGATCCCCTTGCTTTTTGTTTCTTAGGCCCACTCAACAAAGCTCGGTACAGACATGAACCCATTGCTTTTTGTTTCTTAGGCCCACTCAACCAAGCTCGGTACAGACATGATCCCCTTGCTTTTTGTTTCTTTGGCCCACTCAACCAAGCTGGGTACAGACATGATCCCTTTGCTTTTTGTTTCTTAGGCCCACTCAACCAAGCTCGGTACAGACATGATCCCCTTGCTTTTTGTTTCTTAGGCCCACTCAAACAAGCTCGGTACAGACATGATCCCCTTGCTTTTTGTTTCTTAGGCCCACTCAACAAAGCTCGGTACAGACATGATCCCCTTGCTTTTTGTTTCTTAGGCCCACTCAACAAAGCTCGGTAAGACATGAACCCATTGCTTTTTGTTTCTTAGGCCCACTCAACCAAGCTCGGTACAGACATGATCCCCTTGCTTTTTGTTTCTTAGGCCCACTCAAACAAGCTCGGTACAGACATGATCCCCTTGCTTTTTGTTTCTTAGGCCCACTCAACAAAGCTCGGTACAGATATGAACCCATTGCTTTTTGTTTCTTAGGCCCACTCAACAAAGCTCGGTACAGATATGATCCCCAGGAGATAAACCGACAAACGTCTGATCTTTTGCGATAAACAAAAGACGAACGAGCAGACTTTATTTTCAAAGGGTTAAGAATTGGGCAAAGGAGGCCCGTCTAACATTCACTCAGTCAGCCATTCAGCATGTTTTAATAATCACAATAAGCATGGAGAATCAAAGAAAGAAATAATAAACCATGTCTTGTCCATACAACCCACGCTCTGATGTATGTAACTACATGACTTAATTACAATCTCACATTCATTCTAAACTAGCAAATTTATAGTAAAGCAGTGTAAGAAATACAGCGATCAAGGTATACTTCAGATTAAATTAATTTGCACTTTGACAGTAAAAAGTAAAGGTAAAGATAGTCCCATAGCAAATGCCGTAGGGGATGAAGCGTTAGAGACCTCATTATGCTGGGCTATCAGCGTATGAGGTAGGGTGTCCAGTTCCTTTCCTTCCCAGATTTTCTCTAGTACCCATTTTACGAGGCTAAGTCGACCTCGGGGCCGTATTGGATGGGAAAAAAAAAATCCCCGCTCAGCCAGTGATTCGAACCCTCGACATTC
The DNA here is from genome assembly GCA_009760885.1 of Achatina immaculata. Lineage (NCBI taxonomy): Eukaryota > Metazoa > Mollusca > Gastropoda > Stylommatophora > Achatinidae > Lissachatina > Lissachatina immaculata. The sequence continues at coordinate 5,558,983 of CM019718.1, forward strand.
GGTTGCTAGACGAGTGCTCTAACTACAACGATAGCCGGTCCCCACTTTAACAATGCGTATAGTTTTCATAGATGCTAGTACATGCAGATACGTACATACCACACATATACAAATACACACACACATACGGATGTGTACACATAAGCATGCTGACCCGTACGATTACATACACACATACATATATGTATATCTATACATATATATGTACAAACATATGCATATACATATATGTATATCTATACATATATATGTACAAACATATGCATATACATATATGTATACATATATATGTGTACATACACACATACATATCTATACATATATATATATACATATATATATGTATAGATATACATATATGTATGTGTGTATGTAATCGTACACATATATATGCATCCACATACATACACATATATATACATATTTGTATATACACATACGTACATAATACATATACACATACACATATTACACAGACATACACATATTCGTATACACTTACACGTAAACACATATTAGAGAAGCATATGGTCCGTCTTAAACAGAAACTGACAAAGTTTGAAGTAATATTACTTATAAGTTTTACATGAGCTGGATTGCCTGTACACGGAAATACAGGACAGTGTGTAGCATAATTTTCTTAATGAAATGAATGACTGTCAATTTTTTTTTAATGCGGAAAAACCGGTGACATCGCTTGCAGGAGACTTGTATAGACCACAGATTCTTGTTACACGAGTTACTAGTAAAACCTAGGTCTCCTGTATGGTGGAACAAGTAATTCTTCGACGATTGCTTATAGGTTTTCCCCGACGCGACGTTAGCAATGTATGGAATCCAGTCAAACGCAAGAACTGCTAACACGATGTTTAACAGTTCTCCTAGGGGAGTATGGTTTTCTTTTCTCTTTCCGTTGTTATATTTTTCTACCAGTGCAAGAGAGCGGTACTGCAAAGAAAATGTGACACATTTTTCAACAAATCCTATGCTACGATAAAGGGGAGGAATATTGGTTTAATGGGATATTAAAATATCATAATCATCAATGCCCCAGCACTCCCTTGGAATGAGCCCACAGATAAAGTTTCTTCAGTCATCCCTGTTCCTGGATTTGTTCTCTACTTCCCTCGTATCCCTTGCCCCTGGGCACGTTTATGCACGTATATAAAATATAGGATTGGAGAAACACTGGAACAAACAAGTGACAAAATTCATGCATCTGGGACACATGATAACGGATGATGTGAAATGCAAATTAACAGACGAACGAGCAGACTTTATTTTCAAAGGGTTAAGAATTGGGCAAAGGAGGCCCGTCTAACATTCACTCAGTCAGCCATTCAGCATGTTTTAATAATCACAATAAGCATGGAGAATCAAAGAAAGAAATAATAAACCATGTCTTGTCCATACAACCCACGCTCTGATGTATGTAACTACATGACTTAATTACAATCTCACATTCATTCTAAACTAGCAAATTTATAGTAAAGCAGTGTAAGAAATACAGCGATCAAGGTATACTTCAGATTAAATTAATTTGCACTTTGACAGTAAAAAGTAAAGGTAAAGATAGTCCCATAGCAAATGCCGTAGGGGATGAAGCGTTAGAGACCTCATTATGCTGGGCTATCAGCGTATGAGGTAGGGTGTCCAGTTCCTTTCCTTCCCAGATTTTCTCTAGTACCCATTTTACGAGGCTAAGTCGACCTCGGGGCCGTATTGGATGGGAAAAAAAAAATCCCCGCTCAGCCAGTGATTCGAACCCTCGACATTCGGTTGCTAGACGAGTGCTCTAACTACAACGATAGCCGGTCCCCACTTTAACAATGCGTATAGTTTTCATAGATGCTAGTACATGCAGATACGTACATACCACACATATACAAATACACACACACATACGGATGTGTACACATAAGCATGCTGACCCGTACGATTACATACACACATACATATATGTATATCTATACATATATATGTACAAACATATGCATATACATATATGTATATCTATACATATATATGTACAAACATATGCATATACATATATGTATACATATATATGTGTACATACACACATACATATCTATACATATATATATATATACATACACACATACATATCTATACATACACATATATATATATGTATAGATATACATACATATATGTATGTGTGTATGTAATCGTACACATATATATGCATCCACATACATACACATATATATACATATTTGTATATACACATACGTACATAATACATATACACATACACATATTATACACAGACATACACATATTCATATATGTATACACTTACACGTAAACACATATTAGAGAAGCATATGGTCCGTCTTAAACAGAAACTGACAAAGTTTGAAGTAATATTACTTATAAGTTTTACATGAGCTGGATTGCCTGTACACGGAAATACAGGACAGTGTGTAGCATAATTTTCTTAATGAAATGAATGACTGTCAATTTTTTTTTAATGCGGAAAAACCGGTGACATCGCTTGCAGGAGACTTGTATAGACCACAGATTCTTGTTACACGAGTTACTAGTAAAACCTAGGTCTCCTGTATGGTGGAACAAGTAATTCTTCGACGATTGCTTATAGGTTTTCCCCGACGCGACGTTAGCAATGTATGGAATCCAGTCAAACGCAAGAACTGCTAACACGATGTTTAACAGTTCTCCTAGGGGAGTTTGGTTTTCTTTTCTCTTTCCGTTGTTATATTTTTCTACCAGTGCAAGAGAGCGGCACTGCAAAGAAAATGTGACACATTTTTCAACAAATCCTATGCTACGATAAAGGGGAGGAATATTGGTTTAATGGGATATTAAAATATCATAATCATCAATGCCCCAGCACTCCCTTGGAATGAGCCCACAGATAAAGTTTCTTCAGTAATCCCTGTTCCTGGATTTGTTCTCTACTTCCCTTGTATCCCTTGCGTATCCCTTGCCCCTGGGCACGTTTATGCACGTATATAAAATATAGGATTGGAGAAACACTGGAACAAACAAGTGACAAAATTCATGCATCTGGGACACATGATAACGGATGATGTGAAATGCAAATTAACAGACGAACAGGAATGGCCAGATGCACTGTCAGCAGAATGAAAACGGTTTTTACTTGGAAACGTAGCACAGTCAAATAAAGCTGAGAGTTATCAGATGTTATACATACTGCACACTGTTATTCATACTGCACACTGTTATGCATACTGCACACGGTTATACATACTGCTCACTGATCTGTGATGTGAAAGCAGGGACATTAAACAAGAAAATGATACAAGAAAACTGAGGGCCTTGAAATGTGGATAAAGAGAGGAGAAGGACACATTTCTTGGGCAAATAGGACCCACAAAAAAGCACTAAATCTGCTGTCACTCCTAACAGTAAATGTGCTAAAAGTAAATGAAGTAAGCTGTGACAAGCTGATATTATTGTCACATCTAAATGAAGGAACCTGTGACAATTCGCTAATTTTGTCACATCTAAATGAAGGAAGCTGTGACAGCCTGAAATATCAGCCACTCGTAAATAAAAAAAAAATCTGAAAAATCGGCATAGCCTTGTATCACTGATTGCTTTGGCTGACATATGTCATGTATATCATCATCATCATCATTGAGTACAAGAACGAATTAAATACAGTTGTGTATTGACTCTTATTTGATTACTCACATACATATATAATAAGTGTACTGAATGGAACACGAAGATGATGAAATCTGGATGATAGCTGGTGATAATACTTGCTTCGCATGCCTCGAATTACAGGCCAGAGAATACATGACATTAGAGATGAACACCAGTAGTTGCCAACAAAACACACAAAATTAGGAGACATCTTTATCTCTTTCTTGAGCCAGTCACTTTGGAGTGTTTTTAAGGAAAGGGCAAGAGTCAAGACAGATCTGCTTTCTGTCTGAAAGTTAGACACCAACTCTCACATACTCATTAAAAAAATCGTCACCCGGACCTTTCTTTACAAATTGTGTCCCCAAGAAAATATTCCCTGTACGTGGAACATGTGCCACTCGCAGTTTCCGCGGCGTTTCATTAGTCAAGGGGGAAGTCATTCACTAACTCTTCCTGTAATAAGCACAAGGGATTTAACCTTTTAAATCTATGTCAGGAAGAGCAACCTCAAGGTCACGCTGTTACACAATCTCTGTCTACGCTTGATCCAGAGGCAAACCCTATCTTGTTCTGGGGGACTTAACCGGGCCTGTACTTCACTAGACCAGGACAAATGCAATGTCTACCTGTTTCTGATCGAGTATTAGCATATCACGTTGGCATTCGTTGCACATTTGCAGACCTCAATACAGGACAAATTCTTTTTCAGTACAAGACAAATTCTTTTTAACAAAAAGTTCAGTCATGGCAAACTTCGATCCGGGTGACTAGTCCCAACCAAGGCGTCCAGCTAGCCTAAAGGTTAACCCTGGTCTATTTTTTAATTTAAAAAAAAAAACTATCTTTACCTAACATTCATAGCTTATCACGTGATTATCTATTTTTAGTTCCAGCGGACCTACTGGTTATCTTTCCTTCTGCAACCTCCCTATATCTCAGTTTTTGCATGTGACTCCTATTAAAGTATTGACATTCCCCACCCCCAAACAAACACTGTTAATAGAATCAACATTTATTTATGTATTTTACTCCTAGCCTCAGAGATTCAGCGCAGCTTCGAAGGACGTCCGTACTGCTCCCACTGAATAATTCTCATGGAGATGCCGAAAAATCCGATTTATTCATTGATTTAGTCTGACAGGAAGAAGAGAACACGTGATAGTTTGTCGTCCAATCGTCTTTTCTAGATTTGACTAGGGCAAGGGGATCTTGCTAAACAGATCGTTGTTTAGCAATTTTTTTTCTCCTAGAAATGTTTATGTGAGTGAGCGAGCGAGCAAGCGAGTGAGTGAATGAGTGTATGAGCGTGTGGGTGAGAGAGTGAGAACAAGAGTGAATGAATGAGAGTGAATGAGTGATTGAGTGAATGGGTGAGTAAGTGAGTGAGTGAGTAAAAGTGAGGGGATGAAAGTGAGTGATTGAGTGAATGATCGATTGAGTGAGTGATTGAGTGAGTGAGTGAATGAAAGTGAGTGTGTGAATAAGCTAGCGAGTGAGTGAGTGAGTGAATGAGCGAGTGAGTGCATATATTTATTTTAAAGTTTTGCTCGGCAAGTTTCACTGCAAAGACCAGCTGCTGCAAGTGAAAAATAAAACCTAGAATGTAAAATGTAAAAGAAGCAGAAGCAAGCACATTTATGAGATAAAAGTCAGTGACTGCTTCCGTCAAGGCTGACGAACTACAGCCGGCCAAGACCCTATTTTACCTCCCAATGGTGCCCCTAAAAACAGACAGTAGTCCGGCCAAGTGAACAGAGATCGCAGTGGGAAGACGAACCCGGTTCTAAAAATACTTCGAGCCGATGTCGGATGTGTTGGGACTAAAGGCACATAACTGCGACATAACATAACCAACGTTTTTTTTTTTTTTGAAGGTTAAGAAAGAAGAAGAAGAAAAGAGACTTACAGTAACTATTATCTCTCTCTCTCTCTCTCTCTCTCTCGCCGTCCAAAGAAGGATCAAGCCGAAATAGTATATCGTTATGTCATTAGCAGTTGTTATTATCACCAGTAGCTTGTTCTTACTCATTTCTACTGTTAAATGTCTTTCTAAAGTTTTATACAAGTGACTGTACATATCTGTTCGAATGCTAGCAGAAATACAGTATATACGCCTCATTACACTTGCACTGACATTTAAAATGATAATGGCATTTATTGTCTTAGAAGAGTTTTTATGTAGGTAGGTGTCATTGTTCTTTGGAATTTGCCCAGCATCATTTTACTGAACACTTTCTCTCATGACCTACTCCACTGATACTGGATTTGCATAATCGACCCACAGTGACAGAAAGTAAGGTCTCTTGTAGTACATCCATCTATGACGATTGATCGCCATGATCGGCAATTGATTAAGCAATGACTGCCGAGAACGCCTTGTGGTGTCTTAATAGGCAGTAGGGGATTCTTTTCTCACGGCCTGCAGCTAGACTTGTTTGTATGGTGCCCTACATATAAAAGGTAAAAGCTAAGTTAGTCATACTATGCCATATAAGCATCTAAGGAGTATCGTGTTAGTCCGCATTTTCCTTGATCTGTCGAGACTCTAGAAGAGGACGTGGTGAGCATCACACTTGGCCATCTTTCCTTCCTTAGACCCAGAAGAAGCCAGTTATCCGTTTCTACAACTGGGTGACCGAGAGACTAATGCACTAACCACTTCACCATTCACGCTCTCTCACATCAGTGTTTTTTTTTTTTTATTCGTCTTTACTTGTACAGTTCTTCGTCAAGCTGACTGTTGTCGGCCTTTCTCTTTCCTTCCCTGAGGAGTTAAAGCACATGCATTTTAATAATATACATTTTAAAACAGAATCTCCCACTGGCTCATAGTAGATGTAACGAAGACAACGAGGTTAAGTAATAAAACAAAGGAAAGAGCAAACAACATACAACGTATATTTTTGCAGACAGCTGCGACTTCTGAAAGAAAGACAAGCAAAGAATTCTGTCACATTTTGAGATACACTTTGGCAAAGGGAAAACCCAAAACGTAGATCACACTTGTTCACTGTTCAACACTGGCTTATTAAACTCAACGCGCCATTCTTCCTGCTGTCAGAAAATGGAACATCTGGGAATTTGTCGGAAAATATCAAACAGAGAAGACTAAGCAGAGGGGGGAAAGATTGCAATTAGGAATCATTTCAGAAAGCTCATTTTCACAAGAAATCATCACGGAAAAAGATTTTTGGTTCCACTTCGTATCGTGGTTCAATCTGGGGCACGTTAGTTGTAATATTTTTTTTTTTTTTGGTTCTAAGCCCATGACCATAAAGAATTCGCCAGACAACAGTGGAAAACTGTGCCAAGTCCGACTGCGATGAGTTTGGATGCAGGATAAAACCACCACATGACCAGGAACAAGCTTCATCTTTTTTTGTTTTTGTTTTTTTGGAGCAAAGATAAAACGATTAGATCGTTTGAAACAGGCGGTAAGATTCCGTGGAAAGAAACGTTCGTATGAAACATCGACAAAGAGGTTAGATCTAGGGTAGACATCTTTATTTCTTTTCCTGGCCGAATTCGGCTTGTAGATGCTGTTGGTGAGCCTGCATTTTGTGAAATCTTATTCAAATAGAGCTGCGTCGCTGGTTGAGACTTTCTGACGCAGTCTGTAATCAGGCAAGAATCATTCTCAGTGGCTGGGAGATGATATTTCAAAATTACGATAGGTTGGAAAGCAGAGTCATTCTAATGTCATGTTCTCAGTGGAGTGTGCTACATTGGGAAGAGGAACATGTAAGTTCCTTTCCTTCCTTCCTTCCTTCCTTCCCATCTGTCGTCCCACATGGTCATCCCTTTTTTGTTGTTGTTACTCTGAACATAGCTTCTGTCTTGTCTGAGCATATCTTCTGTCTAGTCTCAGCATAACTTCTGTCTTGTCTGAGCATATCTTCTGTCTAGTCTCAGCATAACTTCTGTCTTGTCTGAGCATATCTTCTGTCTAGTCTCAGCATAACTTCTGTCTTGTCTGAACATAGCTGCTATCTTGTCTGAACATAGCTTATATCTTGTCTTAACATAGTTTCCGTCTTATTTTCTGTCTAGTCTTAAATATAACGTCATTCATGTCTGAACATAACCGTACGTGAATGAATATTTTATCCCTTGGATCCAGAATCTTCATCGAAAGACCCATGAGTCGAATGTTGTTATTGCGGCTGACCCCGTCAAAGTACATGCGCCAGGAGCTACAGAAGGAGCTCGGCTTCAACCGGCTGTGGCTAAATCATTACGAGTTCGTGGATTTCACGATATTTGAGGTGAATCTCTCTTTCTCTTTCTCTCCTCTCTTTCTCTTTCTCTCTCTCTTTCTCTTTCACTCTTTCTCTTTCTTTCTCTCTCTCTTTTTCTCTCTCTTTCTCTTTCTTTCTGTTTCTCTCTTTCTGTTTCTCTGTCTTTCTCTTCCTCTCTCTCTCTTTCTCTTTCACTCTCTCTCTTTCTTTCTCTCTTTCTTTCTCTCTTTCTTTCTCTCTCTTTCTCTTTCTCTCTCTCTCTTTCTGTCTCTTTCTCTCTCTCTTTCTGTTTCTCTCTTTCTCTCTCTCTTTCTCTTCCTCTCTCTCTCTTTCTCTTTCTCTCTCTCTTTCTCTTTCTCTCTCTTTCTGTTTCTCTCTCTTTCTCTCTCTCTTTCTCTATCTCTCTCTCTCTCTCGCTCTCTCTCTCCTCAACCTTCTCTCTCACTCCCCTTTCTCATATCTCTGAAAAGTTATTTTGTATGGGACACATTTTGCCACTCCCCTATTTTAAGAATTACTTTTTTCTTATTCGATTATCTTTTCCTTAAGCGGGCATTGTTTGCTTAACTTTACGTACTCCGTAGCCAAGTTTAGCAGAATGCAATTCGGTCTGCAAATACGGAGTTGCACAAACAAACCGGAATACATGATACAGACTTTGAGATAAAACAGACAAGGTGGAATTGGACTGAATGTGAACCGCGCTTTGAAAAATAAAAAAAAAAGACAAACGGCGGACTATACTTCACAGGGAGATTGAAGACATAGGCGACCATTTCATGCAGAACTTTTAGAGTGCGCGAAGGACCGGGTGGCGAATAGACATGGAGGTTAAAGTTCGTCACCGGTTTTGTGTTTCTTTGGGCGCGCAAGGATACATCATGGTGAGCAGTACACGACTGACTAAGAAGCTTTCTCTCCGAATCGTCGCAGACGCCATAGCTGATCACCAGACTGAGAAAGCTTTCCAGAATCAGCCAACGGTCTTCTTAAACAAGATGTCAGTTCTTCAGGGCAAGTCTAAGAGGAATCTCCGATATGTCAGGAATGTGAGACTTGGCTTGAAGACCCCCGCAAAGAGAGGCAATAAATGGCACACACACACACACACATTGACAAGAAGTGTCCATTCACAGGTGGTGTGAGCTTCCGTGGATGCATCCTCACTGGACGTGTGTTGAAGATGAAGATGATGAGAACTATCGTCATCCGCAGAGAATATCTTCATTACGTGAAGAAAAGTAGTGCCGATCTGAGAAGAGGCACAAGAATCTTAATGTGCACATGTCGTTCCCCTGTTTAGAGATGCTGAGATCGGTGACACTGTGACTGTGAGAGAGCGCAGACCTCTGCCCAAAACAGTCAAGTACGGTGTCATAAAGATATCAAGAGGAAAGAAAGTTTGTGTCTGACAAATAAAGTGTCTGAGAGTTTAAAAAAAAAGAAGCTTGGTCAGACTATAGTTCTATATACAGGACCAATGGAAAAATGCTGAAATATGACTTTCTGTGAGCATAATCATTTACTTAGCTGTGAACTTGTATTCGAGTATGGGAACAGCTTTGAAGTCCTCATTTTAAAAAAGGGGCAACAAATAGAACCCAGACGATGCTAAGAATTTTTTTAAAAATCGAACAAATCCATTTGCTGGTCCGTGGACCCTCAAAAATCCTCATATGGACCTCCTAGGGGTCCATGAACCACAGGTTAAGAACTACTGCTAAAGGCCATCCATTGAGAGTAGTCATCTGTTTAAGAATCTTGTACGTTGGTTCTCAACCCATGAGCCGCGCTGCCCAAAGATGGGCCGTGACAGGGAGTACTGTGAGCCGCGCTAAAGTCTCAAAGCATAATAAAAAGAGAAAAAAGTAGATGTAATAAAAAAATTATTCCACATTTTTCACGCAATGCTTACTTCACGCCCGAATACATTAAAGCGTACGATTGGATTCGTAATCCTTTTCAGTGTGCATTCTCTGAATTAACCGGTCGTGCACAAGAAGAATTAGCGGAACTATCTAGCGATCGCACATTTAACGAACTCGCTGTGGATATCTCTTCCGTTTGGTGCACTGTTTCGCTAGAGGTTTTTGTCAGCCCTGGCGATGAAAGTTCTTTTATCTTTTTCAACAACATATTTATGCGAAGTTTCATTTTCTGCATTGGCTGAAAACCAAATATCGTTCAAGAATGAACGTGGATGATGATCTTGGAGTGTGTTTGTCACAAATTCCAGCCAGAATAGACATGCTATCGAACCGAAAACAGTGCCATTTTAAAGTAAGTGAAAAGAACTTTTGTGTAGCAATGAATATGCATTTAAACATGTAGAGAAAATATTACAGAATACTTTTAAAAATTAGATTTATACGTTGCAAATATAAATAAATATATATAATATAAATATATTCTGATCCTAAAGAAGTTAGGATCATAATTGCAAAGGCAGCAGTAATCTTCAAGAATCTTGAGAACATATGGGAGTCAAAAGTTATAAGCACAAAAACTAAGTTAAGACTATTCAATTCAAATGTAATATCCACCCTCATTTATGCATGTGAAAGCTGGAAAACAACTAAAGAAATAGAAAAGAAATTATACTCTTTTGAAAAAAAAATGCCTAAGGAAAATACTCTGCATCAAGTGGAACGAATTCAAGAACAATGCAGAGATAAGACAGATGACTGAACAACAACCAGTCTCATGGGTGATCAGGAAAAGGAAATGGACATATGTTGGTCACTTGATGAGAAGAAATGATCAGAGAATCCCAAAACAAGCTATCAAGTGGAACACAACAGGCCGAAGAAAAAGAGGCAGACCACGTGAAACTCTGAAGAGGACATTGTTAAGAGAAGCCAAGTTAACAAGCATAAAATCTTTTGATGAGGTTGAAAGACTCGCCGAGGACAGGAGAAATTGGCGAACTACTTTGGCGAGCCCTATGTGACGTTTAACGGCACGGGAAGGATATAAGATATAAGAAATATAAAGCACTCTATTAGAGGGTTGTAAAAATGTTTGACTTTTAAATGTGGGCCGTGCAGCAAAAGATTCTGAGAACCGCTGCTCTAGACCATTCATTGAGAGTAGTCAGTCATTTTTTATACGGATCTTGTACGCCTTATGTCATTCATTGATAGCAGTTACACTATCTTTGTAATTATCTTTTTTTTTTGTGGTTCTGATATAGCGTAATGTGAAGGCTAGCCTCAGGGTGGTCAGCATCGTCCCCTCATTTCAGCTCTGCACGCAAATACGAGGGTTGATTGATAAGTTCTCGGCATAAGGTACAACGGATTATTTGTGGACAACTTTTTGGGGTTATTTCTCAACATAGTCCCCTTGCAAGTTTATGCTCTTAGTTCAGCGATCCTGGAGCATACGGATCCCTTTATTTGTAAAAGTCAGCATCTTGTGGCGGTAGAAAGTGGTCTACAGCAAGAACGACGTCATCATCTGAAGCAAATTTGCGACCACTGAGCTCCTTTTTGAGTTTGGTAAACAGGTGATAGTCCAAAGGGGCCAAATCTGGGGAATAAGGAGGATGTTCAAGAAGCTGGAAGCCGCATTCATGAATGACAGCCATTGCCACCGCCTATTTGTCTTGCTGAAAGATGACTCCTCTCGTCATTTTCCCTCCACGCTTTTCCTTCATTTTGACCCGCAGTTGCTTCACATAATTAGCATAATAGGCCCTTGTGACCGTTCTGCCCTTTTGAAGATAGTCTACCAATAGCACACCTTCTGAATCCCAAAAGATGGAAGCCATCACTTTGCCTGCAGACAGAACCACCCTTGCTTTCTTTGGAGGTGGGAATCCATGATGTTTCCACTGCTTTTACTGTTCTTTGGATTCTGGTTGAAAATGATGAACCCAAGTCTCATCCATAGCCACAAATTGCTGAAGAAACTTTTCAGCATCTGCAGAAAAATGGCCAAGATTGTCTCTTGACATGTTGAGACGCTGTCGTTTGTGATCAGCTCCAAGAAGTTTCGAGGCCTATCAAGCAGAGACCTTTGTCATTTGAAGATCATTGTGAATAATGGCATGAACACGTTCCTGGGAGATGCCAAATTCAGCAGCAATGTACCGCTCAGTTAGTCTTCCATTCTCCATAGCATGTCATTGATTCTGCTGATGTTTTCATCGGTGGTTACCGTTCTTGGTTTTCCTGGACGAGGATCATCTTCCAGACTCTCCCTTCCATGTTTGAATTGAGCTGTCCATTTCCTCCCTGTCACGTAAGAAGGGGCACTCTCTCATAGAGTCTCCACCATATCCTCATGGATCTCCTTCGATGATAAGCCCTTAATGCAGGGGTAGCGAATGACCGCTCGATGAGAAATTGTATCCATTTTCTCAGTTTATGCCACCCCTCACCACTTCAGTAGCCTGTAAAAAAATGGTTGCTGTTAATTTCTTGAAACTTAGTGTTTAACCTTACATTAACCTGATCTACAAATGCACCTAATATCAGCTGTGTGTTTCAAGTATTTGTACCTTATGCCGAGAATTTATAAATCACCCTTCGTATTAGGTTAGTGTTTAACCTTACATTAACCTGATCTACAAATGCACCTAATATCAATTGTGTGTTTCAAGTATTTGTACCTTATGCCGAGAACTTATAAATCACCCTTCGTATTAGGTTGGTGTTTAACCTTACATTAATCTGATCTACAAATGCACCTAATATCAGTTGTGTGTTTCAAGTATTTGTACCTTATGCCGAGAACTTATCAATCACCCCTCGTATTAGGGCGATACACCGAATAAATGTCTGTGATGGCAGAGGGAGAAGAAACCCCACCGGGGATGTGTGACACGGGCGACATTTCGTTAAATGGAGAGAAATGGGCGACAATGCCAGACAAGCGAGAACACACCAAGTCGTTATTCTTCTGGGCAGGAGTTGGAGGATAACCCCCTACGTCCGCAGAATGGAGGAACTGGAGGTGAAGCAAGGCGAGGGAAGGGTACGCTTCTTTTGGAAGCAACGAACCAACAATCAACGCGTACCGCGGCAGTTGGTATACACACCTTACACTGATGACTGGAACGGGCGGTGGAGAAGATAAGGGAATGTTCTCACTGCAGCGATGCTACTTCTGAAGATCGGTCAATCAAGCTCATATTGCGCACTGGGGACTTCTTAGGATGGAGTTACTTTAGCAGCAGAAACGAGGCAGGGGAAGGCTAAAATTTAAAAAAAAATTAACAGGGGTCTAAGGTCGTGACACAGTTAAAAAGTCGCCAGCTGAGTTGATGCAAAATATTAGATCTCTGAGTGAGCATAATCACCAATGTCTGCCGGTACGGCGCCCATATGTTGTTGATGATGATGATGATGTTATGATCATGATGGAAGAAACTGAAAAATTAAACGCTATCGTGTATAATATTGTACGTATACTAATTAATATTTTGACCTGAAACTACGAATATTTTTACAGAATTTTATGATTTGATTTTACAGTGTTTTTTTATACAACGCTATACTTCTCAGAGAACTATACTTTGACCTTATATATTCTGTAACATCTAATGGTAATTGATTGCTGCATTCTATAAACCTTTATTCAAGATCTGTCTCTACAATTCCCTAAAGAGATAAAGTGAAACAGCAAGAGAGCCGTTTTAGGTTTCAAGAGAGGTTTTGATATGACAGTTTTGATAACTCCTTGACTGTCATTCTGTCACTCTGATCCGTCAAATTTTCATTTAAAAAAAAAAAACCAATTCTTTTCCAGTATGGACATCGCGGACAGTATCTCCAGTGGCGAATATTTAGTCTCATAGTGACGGTGTTGTTAACATCCCACGTGTTCTTCTCTATCGGTGCGGTGGCGCCGCACGCCACGCCATACTCTCGGTTGATCTACGTCCATGTTTGGCTAAACATACTGGTCATAGCGCACTCCGTGCTGGAAGTCATCATGCTTAGCTGGACGTTCTACACTATACCGAATCCAATTCTGGGTATGTGCATACGTTTATGTTTATTTATTTATTTTTAGTATATGCAGGAAACTCTCTACCGTAGAAAGAACAACAACACAACTCCTTCAGATCATCAGAGGAAGTACCCCCCCCCCCCCAGACGAGTATTTCGGCCCTTTAAACTCCTGACACTCTAAGGGGGGAGTGGGCCCTGCTGGGTCATGACTCCCAGAGGTCTTGTGAGCTGTTGCTTTTTTGTTGTTTTTTTCCGGTCCCGGGATCGAACCCATGATCTTCCAGTTGCCACTGCACTTTTTGAAGTTAGCGATTTAGCTACGGAGAACTGGTATTGGTTGTGGCAAATGAAATTACTTCATCATCATCATCATCAGGTGCCGTGCCGACTGGCGTTGGCTATTATGCTTCTCCAGAGTACCCGATCCTTCATGCAGGCCATCAGTTCAGTTGGTGATCTCCTCTCACACCATCCCGTCAGACTGTCCAGTATCATTTCTCTTGGCCTTCCTCTTGATCTTCTTCCTTCTATTTTTCCTGTTGTTATAATATTTTCAATGCCCCCTCTTCTCATTGCATGTCCTATGAAAGTACATTGTCTCTCTCTTATCTTTCTGACAAGGTTTACTTAGGTTTATTTATTTATTTATTTTTAGAAAATAATGCTTTGGTTGAAAAACGTAGTCTCAACAACCAAGTATCAGCCAGAGCCCTATATTAAAAATAATAAAGGCCCCACTCCGACCTATACAGCCCATAAATCCTGATAGATAACTTGATTCCCCTCTAGTTGTGATCTCTGCTATTTTCCATATGACTTTGTATTACACGGACCGAACAAGGTGATAGATTACTGTCTTTTGGGTAACATAAATGTGCTAGTGAACCAACGGCAGATTTGAATGATTGTCATATGAAACAATAATGATCTGTATTTGCGGAGATTTTTTTTTCCCCTTCCCGTCGGGCCTTCGGTCCTTTCAGGTTCGTAGACTTAAGCCAGCCAGCCTAATGTCCCAGTAATATAATAATAACTCTTTGTTGTTATTACAATAATCATTGTTTTGGGGGCGTGTCTTTCACTGGTTCATTCAGTGTTACGTTTCAATTTTTAACTGTTTCACTCATCATCATCATCATCATCATCGTCATCGTCGTCGTCGTCATCATCATCATCATCATCATCATGCCTGTGAATGTAAATGCTACAAAAGATTTCTTCAAATATCATGGGCAAACAAAAAAATATATATATATCCATACTACAAGAACTTAATATTGAAGAAGGCTGGCTAGTAAAGAGGATTAAAGAGAGAAAACTTAAATATTTCGGACACATTAAACGTCATGATAATTTAGAGAAGACTGTCTTGGAAGGATATATAATGAGAAAAAGAAAGAGAGGAAGACCAAGGCGAATATGGCTGCAAGGCATCATTGATAATCTGCAAATGGATGCATCAGCACCAGGCCATTTTGCTTACAACCGAGAGGTCTACAGGAGAGCTGTTAGGGAGGCAAAGTTCCACAAGGGATATGCAAATGACTGACTAATGTTCATGGATTTTTAAGAGACAAACCCCATTTCTCCTTGTGTCAGGCATTTTTCCCCAAATTGGCAGTCAGGGTGAAAATTTCTTTCCTTTTATTTACTTCTTTAAAAATGTTATACAGACATTATTGAACGTGTTTTCCTGATGGAGAACTCCACATATTTTATCCGGCAAATGGATCAGCAAAAAGATTTTCTAAGCAATATCAGAACGAGAGAGAGAGAGAGAGAGAGAGAGAGAGAGAACTAAATGATATAATATTGTGGAGAGAATGATATTAGAGATATCCCTATCTCCGTTACAGGACATTTAACTGCCCTTTTCAGTCTTTTAACACAAAAAGAGAATACAAATCGTGGGTGGGAAATGTCTACGATACACTTGAGGAAAAATTTCGGAGTTGAGTCGATGGAATATGATTTACAAGAAACTGTTGTGCGGGGATATGATCTCAATCCCGTTATGGATGATAACTGAAGGGTGTTAATTATTTTCTTGCAATATGGGGAGGGGGGGGGTGGTATGATTGCACCAGTGTCTTGAGAACACATAGCTTTGACTACCACCTCCGTTTAGCTCATATTCAGATTTTCCTCGATTTATGAGTGGGGTTAAAATTCAGATGAACCAGTCATAAACTGAAAATATCGTAAATATTAACTCTTTCATTCTGACACAAACACTGGAAGTGCTAGTAGATCCTGCTAGCCTATGAGAATCAATGCTCAGAGCGATATTTAGGCAGTTTCTACATAAAAAGAGAAGTTGTACATCTCTAAATCAACCCATTAAAAAATCATATTTATTACTTTTTTAAAATTCCAGTTTCTTTCCACAAGGATTTCTCATCAAAATGGCGACAGAACATGGAGGTTATTTCAGAAGTGAAAGAGTTTATACCATGTGATTAAGTAAATAAATAATGGACGCTACTGAATAAACGCATAATTGCTGTAACTAAATAAATACCAGTAAGTAGAAAGTAAATAAATGAGTAAAAGTTTATCTTATCGGTAAATGTACAATACTATAGAATGCACATTTTTTCCCTACAGTACAGTGACTTTGTTAAAATGCCAAAAAAAGGCAACCTTAGTGACTGTAACAACTGGAGAGGAGTAACCTTAATATCAGTTGTGTCAAAAGTATTTTGCAAGGTCATTTTGAATAGACTTAAAGATATAGTGGATACTGCAATGAGAGAAGAACAAGCAGGATTTCGAAAAGGGAGAAGCTGTCTCGACCAGATCTTTACTCTCAGAATAATACTTGAAGAACATATTGAAAAGCAGAAACCATTAATACTGAACTTCATAGATTTTAAAAAGGCATTTGATAGCATACACAGAGATTCATTATGGAGAATTTTATGTCTATATGGAATACCATCTAAAATTGTCAACATCATTAAGGACTTATACAATGGATATGTTTGTGCAATCAAGACAGAAGAAGAGATGAGTGAATGGTTCCTGATTGAAACAGGCGTGAAACAAGGATGTATACTGTCTCCTTTACTTTTTGGGATTACAATAGACTTCATAATGAAAAAATGCTGCACTGGTAACACAGGTATTGACTGGGTACATGGGACCCAACTAGAAAATCTTGATTTTGCTGATGACATAACTTTTATCAGTAATAATGTGAATTCCATGCAAGAAAAAACAGATAGCCTGTCTTCAGTGGCTAGCAAAATAGAACTTGAAATTAACAAGGACAAAACAAAAATAATGAAAATTCGCATTAATCAAAATGGAAAAATACACATAGAAGGGACAGATATTGAAGAAGTCAATCAATTTGCATACCTTGGCAGCTACATAGACCAGGATGGTGACACTAGAAAGGAAGTTAGGATCAGAATTGCAAAAGCAGCATCGATCTTCAAAAATCTTGAGAACATATGGAATTCAAAAGTTATAAGCACAAAAACCAGGTTAAGACTATTCAATTCAAATGTAATATCCACCCTCATTTATGCATGCGAAAGCTGGAAAACAACTAAAGAAATAGACAATAAATTAGACTCTTGAAAACAAATGCCTAAGGAAAATACTCGGCATCAAGTGGAACGAATTCAAGAAAAATGCAGAGATAAGACAGATGACTGAACAACAACCAGTCTCATGGGTGATCAGGAAAAGGAGATGGACATATGTTGATCATGTAATGAGAAGAAACGATCAGAAAATCCCAAAACAAGCTATCAAGTGGAATACAACAGGCCGAAGAAAAAGAGGCAGACCGCGTGAAACTCTGAAGAGGACATTATTAAGAGAGGCCAAATTAACAGGCATAAAATCCTTTGATGAGGTTGAAAAATTGGCGAACTACTTTGCGAGCCCTATGTGACGTTTAACGGCACGGGAAGGATAAAAGATAAGACAGTGACTTCATTATCCAATGATGATACAGGTAGTTACAGTACAATATTTAAATTTTGAATGAATCGAATGACTTGATTGGCTTGATAATCGAGACAGATCTCAAATATTTATCCGTTAAAATTTGACATATGTTACAGACCGAGATATAAGTCGGAGTTTGACTTCTTTTTGTGTGTGTGCAAAATTAGTAGGTGTGAAAAAGCGGTCCCTTTTGGTAATCAGCGATCCATAGCTGTCATGCTGGCGTCGGGGCTGGCGAACCATAGCTGACCAAGACCCTGTTCCACCTCTCCGTTGGTGACCTCCAGTAACAGGACCAGCCTGGCTAACGGGGCAGGGATCGCCATAGTCCCTATGGTGGTGGAGTCTGCTAAAGAAGTATTGCACACCCCCCTGCTTTTTAGCTGCACTGAAGGACCGATTAAAAATAGCCGCCATTACCAGCTCCCAAGCCGAAACGAAGCTGTGTCTTAAGACGTTCACAGCTTCGGCTGCAAAGAACACTAGCTTTCAGAAAAGAGAAAAGAAGAAGAAGAAGTGTAACATTTGTTGAAATAGTGTTATCTGACTGGTTCTGACAGAAGGCATGTTTGTAAAGGCGGCCTATCATTATCCTATGAGCAGATTAAGATTCAAGGCTTGAATGCCCACTGATGTTTCACCATTGTAAATATCGTAAGTGGAGGATAATTTGTGTATGTGAGTAGGCGTATATTGTAAACAAGGAGATGCAGTGAGTCAGAATGTCAAGCTTGATGAAGATTTCGGAGTTTTGTTTGTTTGTTTGTTTGTTCCTGACTCGGTCAATCGAAATGGGCTGTTGAACTGTGCAATATGGAACTACTCATGTGAAGTGGTATAATAATATATCTACTACCAGAGTACAGCCACGATATTTTGCTGGCACTGTGATGTGAAGGCGGTGCAATATACTACAACACAGTAATATCGTTGGTTTCTCTCTCTCTCTCTCTCCCCCCCCTCTCTCTCTCTCTCTTCCCCTCTGCCCCCAACACTCATTCGTTCGCTGTGTTTAGGCGAGGACCCATATTTTACGGGACTGAATTGTACGTGATGCCCATATTTTGTCCCTCATGCACTGATAGTCGAGTCTGAAATGTGATTCAGTACGCCTCGTCTTGCATAGAGATATTCAGAGTCTTAGAAGACAACCAGTCGTCAACACAGCGTATAGAGTGACTAATTATACGGCCAGGTTGGATGGAAGGTGACAGCAGCAGGTCTGGAACCCGCTGCCGTAAGACCGCGTCACCGTCGATTCGGCCTCAGCGGGTCAGAAGGATCGTTGCCAGGAGACAGATCTTCTGTTGGTGTATTCTTCCGCGTTCAAGAAGAGCGCGGGAGTATGATGAGTGCGAGCGTGCATCGTAATCCGAGTTGCTTACCTCGGTATACGGGCTGCTTCCGTTAATTTGTCGGCTTCTTTAGATTCGTTGCATGAAATTTCGTGTGTGTAGACTATCTACCGCAGCGGTCAACATCGCATGAAATCGCATGAAAAGACGATATGAAAGGCTCAGAACATTTCTAGATGAAGTATTATTTAAGGGGAACAAAAATAACACGTTTATGATTGATGAAGCTGATTTTTTTTAGGTCAGCCGGAAAGCTGAAAAGATAAAAAGAGGGAAAAAATCACCTGTTGGGCAAATGAAGATATGAGAATAGATTAAAAAAAAACTTCTCCCTATTCTCTCCCCCACCCCACCCAACCCCCACTCCCTTTTACCTAAACTAGCTACTCGGAGCCTGGTTTCATTTCTCAGTTCTCCAAGGCTCGGGCAATGAAAGTGGAACCGCACTTACAGTGAGTGTAGATCATCAGCTTTCTACTCCCATTCTTTCCCCCAGAGATGGAAAAAAAAACCGGATTAAAATGTTCTTAACAAGGGTGGCAGATAAAAACTTGCAGGCATTGGAGAAGATGGTTCAGAGAATGATCGAAAATGGACTCTAGGTCACGATGGCGTCTTGTTGCTAATGTTTTCTGCTGCAAGGTTTCGAACAGATACCTGCTGCTGTTGTTGTTGGGGGTTTTTTGTGTGTGTGTGTGTCTCTGTCAACGTTCAGTCTTATATGCCCAGCTAAACGGACAACGAAAGCGTATCGCCTTCACGAATCCCATCGTCAGCAGGAGTTACTGATAAACGTGCCCCGCTGTTTTCCATCCATGGTGTTTTCCTGAGGTTAGGTTTGGCTCCGCAGGTCTGCAGGATGTGTTCTAGATTCTGAAATACTGTGAGGTTTAAAACAGTGCCGGGAAAAACGTTTTCACGAAGGACAGAGTCACGAAACTATACTCCTTAACGAGAACAACGAGGGAAATAAAGACATTCTATGTACATTTGTTTCTCTATTTTTAATACAAATATTCCGTGTTTTTAAAATTACATATAGTTACTTTAGTGTGTAAATTGAACAGACTGCACTGGGTGAGCCATGTAGAAAGAATGGAAGAGAGCAGACTAACGAAAATTGTGTATGAGGGAAACTAGACCAAGGGGTAGACCAAGACATAGATGGAAAGACAACATAGAAGAAGGTATAAAAGATATTGAGGTCACCAACTGGAGAGAGAAGATTGAGAATAGAGAGGAAAAGAGGCGAACTTTATCTCCAGCAATAAGCCTTAATGGCTCGGAAAGCTGACGAATAAGAAGAAGACGTGTGTAAATTGAAAGTAACGAAAATGCAGTGGTTTTCAAAATATGGGAATATGCCGAAAGTTTAATCTTTACTTTTTTATTTGTTAAACTTTGTCTTGTTTTTGTTTTGTTTGGAAGTAAGGATACACAACACGCCATGGAATTTCAAACTACTGTGGTTGATGTACAACACACTGTACCCAAATATAATGGCCTGCAATTTGATGTACTACGTGGTTTTAAAAGATATGGGTAAGTCGTGTCTGGTACCTGATGTAATACGTAGTTTCTAAAAGATATGAATAAATCGTGTCTGGTACTTGGATGTAATAAATGGTTTCTAAAAGGTATGGATAAGTCGTGTCTGGTACTTGATGTAATAAATGGTTTCTAAAAGGTATGGATAAGTCGCGTCTGGTACTTGATGTAATAAATGGTTTCTAAAAGGTATGGATAAGTCGCGTCTGGTACTTGATGTAATAAGTGGTTTCTAAAAGGTATGGATAAATCGTGTCTTGTAAAGTTAAAGGTAAAATTCCCGTTTCCATGTCATTACTGGGGAATACGGTGTTAGGCCCGCATTTTCCATGACCTTCGGTCGTGTCTGGTACCTGATGTAATACGTGGTTTCTAAAAGGTATGGATAAGTCATGTCTTGTACTTGATGTAATACGTGATTTTGAAAGATCTTGTTCTTGTTCTATCACAGGATGTTGTTTTCAGAAAATGCCGCAAAAGTGTCGAAGTACAAGCATCGTGTCGGATGGGGAGTATGTTACGATGGCGGTTTCTTTTAAACCCAGAGCGAAGAAAATAAAAGCAGGGAGAGATGAAATGCTTCATTAGCAAATGTTACTGCCATGGGGGCTGCAGCGACCTGTGCCTCGTTACCCAGACTGAGCCAGTTACTGGGGGCACCAGCGGAGATGTGGGATAGAGCCTTGGTGCAGTGTAATTCCCCAGCCCTGATGCAAAACACACGTTAAGTACTTCGTGTACTAATTTTAGGGGGTAATCATACAATAAAATGCTCTGTCGCTATAAAAATATAGCACGCCTGCTGTTATAGCATTCCTTATAGTTTCATTATTTTAACTTCTATATTCAAGTTTAAACTTGGGCGGCACATATGAGAAAAAGAACCGGCCAAATCGACGTGCCACTGTGGTTTTGCGCCCTGGTTTGTAAGAACTGTTTGGTTTGACGTCCGCCATAACGTCCTGTCTTTGCTGTTTTATTTCTTTTAATCGTTGAAAAACATTTTTTTTTTTG
Source organism: Achatina immaculata (assembly GCA_009760885.1). Classification (NCBI taxonomy): domain Eukaryota; kingdom Metazoa; phylum Mollusca; class Gastropoda; order Stylommatophora; family Achatinidae; genus Lissachatina; species Lissachatina immaculata. The sequence goes on from CM019718.1 coordinate 5,580,721, forward strand.
TGGCTTCTTAGCACGCTTCTAGGTGAGAACGAAGCTGACAGATCTAGTCACAGCTGGACAGAACCACGTGATGCTCCAAAACAGAGTTAGCTTTATTAATGAGCTAGCGTGAGCACTGAAGCGTTGCGGGTACTAAAAGAAGAACGCGACAGTAAAACTCCTTTATGTGAGTCCGCTACGTGAATTTAGGGAAGCCGTAGGGACCCATGCTTTCGGGCGCATGAGTGGCGAAGTGATTAGTGAACTAGTCTCTCATTGTGAAGGTGGTGGTGGTGGTGGGGGGGGGGCTCGAACCATGCTGTGGATCCCAGCACCCTCCCCCCCCCCCCCCCCCCCCCGGACACCAGAAATGAGTACTGGGCTTCTTCTGAGTTTGGGGAAGAAACAGGGATGAATAAATGACCACGTCACCCTCTGGAGTGCCGACAGGTCAAGGAAAATATGGAACCATATTCCCTAGGCGCCTTGAAAGCATAATAGGGGTACCATAGAAAATCCCGACTTGATGTTCGTGTTTCAATATCTTCACAACATTAGCTGCACGAGAGGTCAGTATCACATCTACGGTATAGCGAGAGCTGAAGTTGAGAGGTCAGTATCGCATCTACGGTATAGCGAGAGCTGAAGTTGAGAGGTCAGTATCGCATCTACGGTATAGCGAGAGCTGAAGCTGAGAGGTCAGTATCGCATCTACGGTATAGCGAGAGCTGAAGCTGAGAGGCCAGTATCGCATCTACGGTATAGCGAGAGCTGAAGCTGAGAGGCCAGTATCACATCTATGGTATAGCGAGAGCTGAAGCTGAGAGGCCAGTATCACATCTACAATATAGCGAGAGCTGAAGTAACACATTCCTTCCACGATCTTTCTTAGACTGGCGCTATTCCCCCCTCCCCCAACCACAACCCCCACAACCCCCGTCTAATTTTCATATTTTCACTTTTAATTGTTACATTCATATCCAAGACCTAACCTTTCATCAGTCAATGAAAATATCCGCGTGATTCAGGCATTTATTACCACTATACAAGAGAGCATTAATGAAAGTTAGAAAGCTCAAAATGAGATTTTCGAGAGAGCAGCTAGCAATCCATTGGTGGTGCCAGCTGTTAGCACAAAAGTCTGTGATGTATGTAAGGAGAAAGCGCCACCGTCTCTAAGCAACATGCCGAGAAGGTGGCGATTTATGTTGCGTAAAATGATAAGACGTGGGTTGTGTCATCCGATTCTTGTCCTCTAAAAGTCTGAACCCATGGGACATACATTATTACATATAAGCGATGTACGGTGATGAGTCTTCCTGCGAGGTTGAAGGTCTGTAACTTGGGTTGTTAAATGTCAAGATAGACACAGCAAGCTTATTGGCCTTGGACACCTCAAGGGGAAAGAAAGAGGGGGCACCCACTGGGGACACGGAGACGCACAATACAGGAAGAACCACAGGAAGCAGGGAAGACATGGCTTGAGGTGTCCCGGCTTGTTCAGGACAGGATTGGCTGGAGAACCTTCCTTGATGCCTTATGCTCCATTGGGAGGAATGATGATGATGATGATGATTATAACAAGCCGACCATCCTGGACAAGCACACAAGGTCGCGGTGCTCTGGCGGCTGAGAAGTTAGGGCAAAGGGTATTTTTTCCCCCCTAGAATTAAGGCGCTGGTTCACAACTGGGGGAAAATATTGCAAAACAAGGGGAGGCTATACTGAAAAATAGTTCTGATTTTTTTCCCGCACTAAATACAAGTTATGTGTAACTCCCATTTTCAATTCAAAACATTCATTATGTTTCATTATCTTATTTCAGAAGTACAGATTGGCGAATCCAGGCTATTCAACGCCCTGCTGGCTTCGTTTGTTGGGATACAGATCTCGGTAACCGCCACGCCAAGCCGTCTGGCACACATGGTACAGCCACTGCTTTTCAATGTCATCCACGTGATCTTCACTGTCCTCTACCAGATGCTAGGTTACACCAACCCCGCTGGAAAAAATTTTGTGTACCTGGAGATGGACTGGGTGAACTCAAGGTAAAATAGCTGTGACATACCTTTCCCATTGCAGTACGAAAGCTGGCGTGATCAGGCAAGAAAGAAAATTTTTAAAAAGGCAGTCAAGGGCGATAAATAAGGTCAGGTAAAGGTAACCTTGTCATGCCTTAGCGGCACACAAGGGGATATGATAATTAGTGTATAAGTATATAACTATACACGAAGCACTGCAGTAAAGCTGTGATACTAGAATGTATAAAATAGGAAAAAGTAGGAGCAGCTTTATTACTTAACGATTACAAAGTTGTGACGTTTCGGCGTGAGCCTTAATCATACAAAAACATACAGGACGAAGAAATAGAGAGAGAGGAGACAAAGTATGGATTCACATGAATACTATTTTTAAAAATTGTTTTTTTAAAAAAGAGTACTTAGCTGTAAATTGTAAGGTGTGGCTTGTCCGGCGGTGTGTTGGGGATATGGTGTTAGCACCCATGTTTTCCTTGACCTGTCAGCACACTAGAGGATGACGTGGTCAGCGTCATGCCTGGCTGCTTTTCCTTCCCCCAGGGGAAGACGGGTACCCATTTCTATAGTTGGGTGACGCAATAACTAAGAGGTAGAGGTGTATGGTACAGTTTTACAAAGCGATAGAGGGAATAAGAAAATAGAAAAAATAAACACAACATAAAAGAAGAAAAATAAAAATGAAAAAAAACTTAGCTTTGTGGCATCCCACCTTGTACACAGTATAACAGAATGCGCCCTAAAAACAAGGCTGGGAGACCACAAAGGAAAAGAAATTGAACCAATCGGATTTTAGCGGCGGTGAAAGGGAGAGAATAATGCAGGTATGTGTGTGGGGGGGGGGGGAGGGGGGCGGGTGCTCGGGAAAGAAATCAGGAGGCAATAAATACCTCTAGGCAGCTAGAGAAGAAGGTGGTGGGGGAGGGGGGTAAAGAAAGGAAGCTGGGAGAAAACTTGAAACTGATGAATGAAGAAATGTAATGAACTGCGTGGTGGACAAGAAAGTAGAGTATAAATAGCAGAAAATAGATGGAAATCTAAACAAGTTTAAAGGAAGCTAAATATATTATTAATTCCCGCTGGGTGGAGACAGCCGGCCTGGAAAATAAGGTGCCGTTCTAGAGCCTTCCCAGATCGTACATCAGAAAAACAGGAGCAGATTGCACTGACAGAGATGTCAAGTTTTCCCTTGTCGTTTCTTTGGCAAAAGTGTTTTGCCACAGGAGTCCATGTCCTCTTAGAAATATTGCTAAGATAGTGGTGAAAACGGTCTCCTAAGCGTAAACCGGTCTCCCCTATATACTTCATATCGCAACGTTTGCGCTTAATGGCATAACTGACATTGCGTGAAGTGCAGGTGAAGCCCTCCTGAACTGATAACGTGGACGTAGGGAAGGAGATCTGGCTAGCCTCAATAACAAACTGGCAAGTGTTGCATCTACGACGCCTGCAACTTATGATACTATAAAAAGAGTCCTCCATCTTAAGGCGACTCTAAACTAATAGGTCCCTGAGGTTTTTGTCCCTTCTGTAGCCCACCAATGGAAAGGGGGGGGGGTTCCCAAAGAGTTCACGTGTGTCAGGCTCTGTCTGTAGGAGATGGAGATGGCGAAACAGTATGTTCTTAACTGCCAAACTATGGGGATGGTGCATGGGTACCAGTTTGACTCTGTCCGAGCTACAGGGCGGTTTAGGAGTGAAGGCCTGTTGGCGGAATATATGACTGATGCGGTTCCAAGACGACGTGAGAACATGTTCTGGATAACCGCGTTGGCGGAAGAAATCTAACATCCTGTGAGCTTGATCATGGAAATTGTCACCATCAAACGTCACAACCTAAGAAGCTGGGAGAAAGGAATAGAGTCCTTACACGATCTGGGGATGGGAGGAAGAGTACAAGAGATAGCTGTCAGAGTCCGCAGTGGACATAAAGTGGTACGTCCGGTAGTACCGATAGTGATGGCTCATTCCTTCTATTGCTGTCCAAAACTGTACCATACACCTCTATCTACATGTTAAACTAGAACCAGTTTTACCGCAGTAGTTACGTCTTTTATCTGTCACAATAACTAAGAGAACGTGTACGAAAAAAAAAAACAACCCCGTAAATCAAGGGATGTAACCAATGAAAAATATGTGAAGGATTATTTTTTTTTGACTCGCCCTAGAATCTTTTACTTTCATTGAATTGCAGTTACGTTTTCCCTTGCCCTCTAGAACCAGTATTTCGGAAGCATGCCTTGTTCAGATACAGCTGGAAAGATAACAGATAAAAATAAGCAGAAAGACACTGAAACAATTAGATTGTAAGTGAGGTCAAACAACGAAATGGTTCTTGTCTCATCTCCTTTCTTTAACCTGAGTAAAATTACGTCACAAACTTTCGTCTACTCTTTCTTCCTATTAATAGTTTTACACGCAGAGACTGGTACACATCACATTTTTTCATTGAAAACTAAGATTCTTAATCATTTTGATTACAAAACTATATTCTTTGATTTTTTTTTAAATTATAGAAACAAACAACGTCAGCGCAAACGATAAGATTGAGAAAAAATATTTATTCACAGACAACCAGAGACAATTCATGATTTTTAAGACAAAATTAAGGACATGAGATAATAATTAAATTGAAGACTAGTTTGACGAATTTAAACGAATACAAATTGTGCCAAACTGTTGTATACGAATCAGACGAAGACTGCTTCAAGAGTGTCCAAACCATGCGGACCTGAGGCGTGAGACATGGCCGGAGGACACAGTCTTGGGGCAAAAGTTTTGGGGCTCCAATCAGGATCTGGAGAGGACTGCGGGCTTTGCCATGTCGACAGGGACCAGGATTTGATGTTGACCAACAACCTCGAATGTAGAAGAAGAAGAAGAAGAAGAAGAAGAAGAAGAAGAAGAAGAAGAAGAAGAAGGGAATGAAAATATGAAGAAAATCTCTCACAGTCGTGTTAACTCTTAGACCGCCATGAACCTTTTGAAAGGTTGCTGAATAAATCTTAAAATAAATGACAGTAGTTAACATAAGTTTGTTCCGTAGTTGAAAGATCATGGATTTAAACTGTCACAATGACTGAAAAAACATCGGCCATCATGAATAACTAAAATGTTTACTGTTGTTTGACAGTCTAAGAATTAAGGTCATCATCATCATCATCATCATCATCATCATCATCATCAATGCCGATTGGCGTTGACTATTACGTTTCTCCGGTGTACCCGATATTTCGTACAGGCCATCAGTTCAGTTCATCATCTCACATCATCTCGTCAGACTCTCCAGTATCACTTCTCTCATTTTTCTCCTCTTCTGGCTCTTCTTCTCTCTTATTTTTTCCCGTTGTTACAATATTTTTCATACTCCACTCTTCTCACTCCATGTTCTGTGAAAGTACATTGTATCTCTCGTGGGTTTTCCTTTTTGACAAGACTTTCTATCTCTCCCGCTCGTCTCATACATTCTTAATTAGTAATCTTTGCTGTCCAGGGAATTCGCGACGTTTTTCTGATAAACCACATTTCTTCTGCTTCTAATGATCTTTGTGCGGGCCTGCCTATTGCCCATGATTCACTTTCATATAATGAGATAGGCTTAATATAGCGTTTTAGAACACGTTTTTTAACATTCATTGATAAGGGGGCGTTGCTTAATATGCTTTTCATTCTCTGAAATGCAAGTCTTTGCTTGGCTTATTCTGTTTTTAATTTCTGCTCTGCGTTTCCCACGCAAAGTCATTACTGCTCCAAGGTATTTAAATTTCTGTACTTGGTTTAGAATTCTTCCTTTAATTTTCATACTGCATTTTGGTGGGTTCTGTTTCTTAGATATAACTGTAACACCTATCTTTTTTCATGTTAAGAGTATTTTTTTTTCACTTTCTTTAGCAACTTTATCCAAGAGTTTTTGCAGTTTTCGTGAGTTATCAGCCATCAGCAGTGTGTCGTCAGTTACCGAAGGTTGTTAAAGTTGTATCCTGGAAGGAAAAAAAAACACGCAGTCGGCTGTCATACTGTTACTGCAGCAGCCTTGCTGCTTGTCAGTTTGAAGAATTTAGTAAAGACAAAATTACAAGAAAATCTGCTGCAGGCATTCACTCATTCATTGGCATGTCCCTTGCGGAACTTTACCTCCTGTTAACAGCTCTTTCGAAGGGCTCTCTCTCTCTCTCTCTCTCTCTCTCTCTCTCTCTCTCTCAGCAGGCAGTTCAGATAAGAACAGATTTCCCAGCTCTAGTCTTGGCCAGTGAAAAAAATTATGTAACGGATTACTTATAAATCTCCTTGTATCCTAGTTTTCAGCTGCTATCATTGACCGGACTGTTGAGGAACCAGTTGCAAATTGATTCCTGAAGTGATGCAGCCGTATGAAGCGGTCTTCGGCAGGAGTTGTGACTATGGGTCTTCCACTGCGCCGCCGGTTTGCAACCGAGCCTCTGTTATCTACTGATATTCCATGCCCTTCACCGTACTCTTTTACAAATCCTGTACCCCAACAACATTTGCCTATTTTACCCATCTTTTTCTCGGATTGACAGCCATTGCAGCATCATCTCTCTCCTTTTCTCAATCCTTCTTTACTACCTCATCAATGAGGAAAAACTGGAAGAAGTGGAGAGTTTTGAATATCTTGGATCACTACTAACTAGTAATGGAGATACAATGAGGGAAATTAAAAGGAGGACATCTATCGCTCTTCAGAAAGTAAAACAAATAAAACATCTGTGGAGAGGAGCAGACAGAACCACAAAAATAAGATTTTTAAGGGGAAGCATCTTTCCCATGGCAACATGTGCCTGTGAGACCTGGAACTTAACAAAACAGCTGAGAAGCACATAAATGCCTTTGAATGTAAATGCTACAGAAGAGTTCTTCAAATATCATGGACACAAAAAAGAACAAATATATCTATACTACAAGAACTTAATATTGAAGAAGGTTGGCTAGTAAAGAGGATTAAAGAGAGAAAACTTAAATATTTTGGACACATTAAACGTCATGATAATTTAGATAAGACCGTCTTGGAAGGGTACATAATGGGAAAAAGAAAGAGAGGAAAACCAAAACGAAGATGGCTGCAAGACATCGTTGACGATCTGCAGATGGATGCAGCAGCAGCAGGCCATCTTGCTCACAACCGAGAGGCCTACAAGAGTGCTGTTAGGGAGGCAAAGTTCCGCAAGGGATATGCAAATGAATGAATGATCCCAGTTTTGGTTCTACCTGGTGGCCTGAATATCTGTAGAATTTAGCCATGTAATACAGATCTGTGACATGGTTATCACTCAGTCTTCCCCACGCGCTCCAGTCATCCAAATCTAGTTGACAAATAATACTAATATTAATAATAACAAGTCTTCACATCGCTGCATTAACTCTTCTCTCACTAATAAAACTCAGATTAGACAAAAATGTGCACTTTGACAAACAAACAAAAAAAAAAACGCTTTTGTTTTTCACACTGGCTGCTGCAACCCATACCACGGACTCTACTGCAATGGCTTCCTTTCACGATGGCGAAATACAGCAAAGACAGATTTGTAACCTAAGCTAGAAAGAATAATCGATTAAACTTCAGAAACGATTTGGACTGAAACCCGATTTCTGAGTTCCTTAGATTTCAGTAGCAGAAGCCACAGAACATTCAGTCTCTTTGTTATGAATATTAAGTGTAAAATTTTTATATCGATACTGCCAGTGCCATCTTGACGTTGACTGCTAAAGTGCAATTATATAACTTCTGCTAGCAAGCTATACTGTTAAAAAAAAAAACGAAACGCAACACTACTGTAGTCGTAATGGACACAATATTTCAAACTTGTATCAAAATTTTATTTTACGGAATTAATGTTTCAACCTTGGCATGAAGAAACTTCAAGACTTTAACATTGATAATGATGTTCATTAAATTTGGTTTGGACTTTTCTTCTTTGCGACTGAGGCCTCTGTTTCAGTAAGGTGTATGGCCTCCTCTGGCTTATATCAGAGAACGACGTCTCCTTGACATGGATCCAATTAGCTGTTGGATGTTGTGGGATGACTGCCTACTCTTCCTGCAGTGCAAAAGACAACTGTTGGCGATTGGTTGGCGCCACGTCTCGCTGGCGGACTTCTTTGTTGAGTTCATGACTGTTGAGTTCTAATGGTTTCATGTCTGATGACATGGATGGCCACGGAATGGTCTGGACGTTGTTGTCAGCGAGGAACTGGGTGGTGAGTTGTGTCACATGAGGTCGAGCGTTATCCTGCTGAAAAATCGACTCCGGTGCAGCCAGAAGTGGAAGGACGTGAAGACGAAGAATTTCAGCGATGTATTGTTGGGCATTCAGACGTTCTTCAATTTGCACCAGGTCACTTCTTCCCATGAAGGTGGGGGATCCACCACCATCTGGAGGAGTCTCATCCACGCAGTTATGGGCGTAGCGCACATGGACTCTGCGGTAAACTCTTCTCCGTCTATCGTGTCGCTGGAGCAGGAAGAATGATTCATCAATAAACCAAACGCTTATCCAATCATTCGCAACGGTTCGCCCACTGCAGTCGGTTCTGGCGATGCCGGTGCGTAAGAACAGGACCTCTGTAGGGTCTTCTAGCCCAAAGACCAGCGTCGTGCATCCGGTTCCTGACCGTTTGATCTGAAATTCGACGAGCTGCTGTCATTGACTGGACTGTTGAGGAAGCAGTTGCAAATTGATTCCTGAAGTGATGCAGCCGTATGAAGCGGTCTTCGGCAGGAGTTGTGACTATGGGTCTTCCACTGCGCCGCCGGTTTGCAACCGAGCCTCTGTTACCTACTGATATTCCATGCCCTTCACCGTACTCTTTTACAAATCCTGTACCCCAACAACATTTGCCTGTTTTACCCGTTTTTTCTCGGCTTGACAGCCATTGCATCATCATCTCTCTCCTTTTCTCAATCCTTATTTACTACCAGCCAGTCAGACTAGCATCACACCTCACAAGTCTTCATTTAAACATTCACAATACTTCACCACACGGACTCCCAAATGCAGCCTCTTGCAAGCCACAGCTAAGTGCTCCCTCTTTTGTCTATTAGTTTTTTCATTCTTATTTGATGTATATCAGTGATGTGAGTTATATTTTATCTTCTTTCATATTTCTTTGTTCTGTGTGTTTTTTTGTGTGGGTATAATTAGAGTGTAAATCGAAACCTTACATCTATGTGCTAGTTAAGTAATAAAGCTGTTCCTACTTTGGTTTTAAACAATTTCACATTTTTTTAAATCACAGCTTTACAGCAGTGATTTTGTGCATATTTGTATATTTAGCTTTATATATACTTATACCTAAAAACTATTTGTGTTTGACAAAAGAATATATGTAGTCACTGAAAAAAACGAATTTGCCGAAATATTGGATTGTTCTTCATTTATATGTGCTCATTTTTCTGTCACTATCCTTAGTGCCCACTTTCCTGATTGTTTCTTTTTCTTTTTTTTGTTTTTGTAAAACAACCATACGTTTCTGTCTTTTTTTTTACTTCTTCTTCTTCGTTCGCTTCTACCACCATGATCGCCCCTTGATCCTGCTGAATTTACTCGTGTGGTCCCAGTGGTCCAAGAGAGGTCCACAAAAGATCCACGAAAGGATCACAAGAGGTTCAGAGTATCGCGGGACTTGGGGCTGAATTCTTGGTGGGTCGCAGAAGCGGGATTGCGTGACACCGTGGTTTTCGTTTCACCAGTTTAATCTAGAGTTGGACTTTCTCACCGGAAAACCTCGACGTGGTTTGGATATCAGCATATCCCCGCCGGGTGAGAGGTGGTTGCCCATCCAGTCCAGCGTTGGACTTTCTCACCGGAAAACCTCAGCGTGATTAGCATACGCATACATCCCCGCCAGGTGAGAGGTGGTTGTCTATCTAGACTGCACTGGTGAAGTGTCTCCGACTTCAGCATTTTGTGGTCGTGGCCTCTACCCTTCCTAGTTGTGACCAGGACGGAGCTTTTGTCCAGGAGGACGAATCCTCGCTACTATTGAGTCCCACCCCCACCCGGGCTGAGCCGGTTTAGGCGTATTATCCCAGTATGGGCGTATTTAGGACGTGACCAACCTCTAGTGCGGAGGTACCGTGACATCAGTAGCCATCAGGTTTCACCCCTGGTTCAAGCCTGTTTAGGCATATTTCACCAGTATGGGTGTATATCGGACGTGGCCGGCCTCTAGAGCAGAGGTGCCATGGTATGAGTAGCTCTCGCCGCGAGACTACTGGACATACCGATTAAGCTTGACTTTCCATCACGTTTTCACATCGGCTCCGCACAGCAACCCTAATTGCTTTTCCGAATTTTCTTCATTGGCTGGGAGAAGTTTCACTCCACGCGCGGCATCCGAAGAATCTCGCCAGCAGTGTCTTAACCCCTAGTTAAGCCGGTTCATGCAATTCGCCTAGTATGAGTGACATAAGATGTGGCCCGCCTCCAGAGCAGAGGTACCGTGATTTGAGTAGTCCTGACTTCGAGAGTACTGATTACTTCACTTAATCCTTTCTTTCACCTTTTACCACAGTGGCGCCGCGCGGCAACCCCATTCGCACATTTCTCCACTGGCCTGGAGGAGCCCCACTCCACGCACAGCAGCTGAAGAATCTCGCCAGCATCGGGTTTTAAATAGAGTTTTCCTTCTCTCAGATGAGCTACCAAATAAGAGACTCTCATCTACCCGAAACGTCTGGCTTTCAGGCGCCAGATATTCGCCTTCGCCCCTGCTCCTGTCAGTTTGAACAGTTCCACCACGAGAAGGCCAGGAGCTGGACATGAATGTCAGAGGCTATTTGAGACGCACGCCTTGGAGACATTTAATTGGAGTGGAGAGCGTATCCTCCACCTCACCTCCGGCTATGACAGTCCTTATAACCATTTTTTTTAAACGGAACCATATATTTCTGTCTATTTTTATCTTTTTATAAAACTCAACCACATATTTCTGTCTACCTTTTTTTCTCTCTCCTACATCATCACCAGATCATCGGCCACTGTGTCCTGTGTCGTGTGGATTCTGGTGACGAGTAGCTGCCATTTATTGATGGTAGGGTGTTGCTGGTATCGTCGACTTGTCTACAGGTGCAGGCGGACCAAGGTGAGTTGTGGTAAAGTGAGTGTTCCAGACCTTGAGAGAGCCGCAGAATCTAGTTGTTATGCTGCTTGCTTGCGTGTACATGCATGCGTGTTAGTTGTTACCACTTAAAAAATGACGGGAGAGAAAAACATCATTTTTTTTTACTTCAAAGTATGCAGGGCATTAAGCAACTAAAGCAAAGTGAAAGTACGAGTGCTAATGTTTGTGGCTTGACTTGCAATATTTTCCTTCCTCTTCGTATACACTTTACCGTTGCACCGGGTGCTTCGCGCAGCCATTAAGCCGAGTCTAATCTTAGTTTTATTTGTTTATTTTGTTGTTAGCATCTCTCACGCAAGAAGATGTTGTCTAATTAATATGACAGTAACTATTTTTTTTTTGCCCCTGTTCTGCTGAAACCAGAAGTTACGAAAGCTAATAATGGCTGGAAAACTCAAGGGGATAAAGAATTAAAGGGAGATCAGGAGAAAGACAGAGGCAGCTGAACAAGAGACACTAGAAAGGAAATTCAGCAAGTCTAAGTAGATATATCATAGACGGCAGCAGCATGTGGAATGCTGATCAAAACGCTTATAGGTAGAGATTCTAATGAATGAACTATGATTATACTCGTGATGTTATATAGCTCAAAAGGACCATCATCTGTGCACATACGCCCATAGGTGCTTCATAACAGCAGCATAAGGACAACTAGGTAATATCACAGAGGTATGAATGAACTACGGGTAACCAGAACAGTGAGATTCACCAAACGAAGGACAAAAATTCCCGTGGTGCAAGATAAAGACCCAGATTAAGAGGTTAAGCCAGTTCCTCAGATTTTTAAGTACACAATAAATGGTTGTGTGTCGTGGGTGTTTAAAAAATCTATGTCCCGCGACATTTGGATGCCTTGGGTGTGTGAATGGCATTTAGAGGCCTCGGGTGTGTGAATGACATGTGGACGCCTGGGTGTATGAATGGCATTTGGAGGCCTTGAGTGTGTGAATGGCATTTGGAGGCCTTGAGTGTGTGAATGGCATTTGGAGCCCTTGAGTGTATGAATGGCATTTGGAGGCCTTGAGTGTATGAATGGCATTTGGAGGCCTTGAGTGTATGAATGCCATTTGGAGGCATTGAGGTGTGTGAATGGCATTTGGATGCCTTGGGTGTGTGAGGTTTTGGTGGCTTCATATTTATAGGCCACCAAAGCGTCTGAGGTAAGGATGTCAGCACCTGTCATCGTTGCCTTCATTTTCCCAGCGAAATCTCATTCATTCATTCATTTGCATGTCCCTTGCGGAACTTTGCCTCCCTAACAGCACTCCTGTAGGCCTCTTGGTTGTGAGCAAGATGGCCTGCTGCTGATGCATCCATCTGCAGATCATCAACGATGACGTGCAGCCATCTTTGCCTTGGTCTTGGTCTCTTTCTTTTTTCCCATTATGCACCCTTCCAAGACGATTTTTTCTAGATTATCATGACGTTTAACGTGTCCAAAATATTTAAGTTTTCTCTCTTTAATCCTCTTCACTAGCCAACCTTCTAAAATATTAAGTTCTTGTAGTATGGATATATTTGTTCTTTTTTGTGTCCATGATATTTGAAGAACTCTTCTGTAGCATTTAAAGGCATTTATGCGTTTCTCAGCTGTTTTGTTAAGTGTCCAGGTCTCACAGGCATATGTTGCGATGGGAAAGATGCTTGGCCTTAAAAATCTTATTTTTGTAGTTCTGTCTGTTCCTCTCCACAGATTCTGTAGTTGTTTTACTTTCTGAAGAGCGATAGATGTCCCCCTTTTAATTTCCATCATTGTATCTCCATTATTAGTTAGTAGTGATCCAAGATATTCAAAACTCTCCACTTCTTTCAACTTTTACTCATTGATACATATTTCATCTGCCTCATTTGTTTTATTAATTGTCATCAGTTTAGTTTTCTTCGCATTGAGATAGAGGTTTTGCTCTTCGCTGTTCTTACGGACTGACATAATTAGTTTTTTTTATTCCTTTTTGCGAAACTTTAGGCACTCATTTTTTGTTTTGTTTTGTTTTGTTTTGAGCCTGGGTTGACCCCAGTGCCGGTTGGTCCAAAATATAAAGTTAATGACTGGGAGAGTTTTTTTTAGTGTAATTTATATGATGTGTATGCTCTGATTATGCGATGCTGGGGTATAGTTTACGTACAGTGAAGGACAACAGAGACTCGTTGGTGGCTGTTTTAACTGCTGTTGGTACACAGTGAATCATGGAAGTCTGCACAAAAATCATTGGAAGCAGCAGAAATGTGGTTTATTAGAAGAGTGTTGCAAATCCCCTGGACAGCAAAAATAACTAATGAAGAATGTATGAGAAGAGCTGGAGAGACAAAAAAAAAAACCTTGTCAAAAAGATAAGAGAGAGACAATGTACTTTCATAGGACATGCAATGAGAAGAGGGGGGGGGGTGAATTTGAAAATATTATAACAATAGGAAAAATATAAGGAAGAAAATCAAGAGGAAAACCAAGAGAAATGATACTGGACAGTCTGACGGGATGGTGTGAGAGGAGATCACCAACTGAACTGATGGCCTGCATGAAGGATCGTGTACTCTGGAGAAGCATAATAGCCAACGCCAGTCGGCACAGCACCTGATGATGATGATGGTACACTTAAGACAGAGAGTATGCCCAGATTGTTTTAATCATACCTCTTTTTGTTGTTGTTGTTGTTCTTGTTGTTGCTGCTGCTGTTGTTGTGGAAGTCCACAAGACCAGTATACGGCTTTTCTCCTGAAGAATATATGCTCAGCGACGATAGCACGGGCCAGCTCAAGGGCTTCTACAATAAACTGGAGAATCACAAAAGTAAGTGACAGAAAATATACGTATCTCTAGCTTTAGCATAGGAAGAGAACTTTTACAAAACTGACGTTGGATGTTTGCCACTGAGGGGGGAAGTTAAGAAGTGAAGGTCAGAGTGAAGTCAGTTCTCCAGTGTTTTGGAAATTTAAAAAAAAACTGAAGTTTTCTATTTTCGATTGTTTGATCTATCTATCTGTCTGTCTGCCTGCCTGTTTGCCTGTCTGTCTATATTTAACTGTGTATATATGAGGCTGTCTGTGTATATTTAACTGTGTATATATGAGGCTGTCTGTGTATATTTAACTGTGTATATATGAGGCTGTCTGTGTATATTTAACTGTGTATATATGAGGCTGTCTGTGTATATTTAACTGTGTATATATGAGGCTGTCTGTGTATATTTAACTGTGTATATATGAGGCTGTCTGTGTATATTTAAATGTGTGTATATGAGGCTGTCTGTGTATATTTAAATGTGTATATATGAGGCTGTCTGTGTATATTTAAATGTGTATATATGAGGCTGTCTGTGTATATTTAAATGTGTATATATGAGCCTGTCTGTGCATATTTAAATGTGTATATATGAGCCTGTCTGTGTATATTTAACTGTGTATATATGATGCTGTCTGTGTATATTTAACTGTGTATATATTAGGCTGTCTGAGTATATTTAAATGTGTATATAGGAGGCTGTCTGTGTATATTTAAATATGTATATATGAGCTGTCTGAGTATATTTAACTGTGTATATATGAGGCTGTCTGTGTATATTTAAAAGTGTATGTATGAGGCTGTTTGATTCATATATACACAGTTAAATGTACACAGACAGTTAAATATACACAGTTAAATATACACATTAAATGTGTATATATATATATACCACCAAGGCAGGAAAAGATAACACCGACGTCGAAAAAGTAATAAGGAAAGAAAGAATTGATACAATAAATCAGAATGGAGAAAGATTAACTGAAATGTGTCTAACAGAGGGCATGGTCATTGTGGGACAATATTTCCACACAAAGAAACACATAAAACATCATGTATATCTCCAGATGATAGAATCAGAAGCCAGATAATTCATTTTTGTATTAGAAAACAATTCAGAACATCTCTGACTGATGTAAGAGCATATAGGGGTGCAGATGTCAACAGCGATCACAACCTTTGTATAGGGAAGCTAAGACTTAAACTGAAAAGCCGACACAAGAAAGCAGTACTCAGAAAGATGTCATAGCCTAGAAGAAAATACTAACAGTAATTTCAATCTGGAACTTACCAAACATATCGCAGCACTCAAAGAGGTAAGTGAGACAGATATAGATGAATTATGGAATTCATACAGCACAGCCATAATCACTGCAGCAAAAGCAAGTGCTGGACTGCAGTCAACAAGTAGAACAGCATGGATATCAGATAACACTTGGAAATACATACATGAAGGACGAGCAGCCAAATCAGCCATCTTGAATGTAAAGACAGATCTTGGAAAAGTTTTGGCAAAAGCAACATACAAAGAATTAGACAATAAAATAAAACGTTCAGCTAGAAGAGACAAAAGAGAATATATGGACAATATGGCGATAGAAGCAGAAAATGCAGCAAAAGCAGGAGACAGCAGAACTCTGTATAACATACAGAAGAAGCTAACAGGTGCTATTACCTCTAGAGAAAGGACCAGTCTTTAGCAAAACAGGCAACCTGTTAACATCAACTAAAGACCAAAAGCAAAAATGGGCTGAACACTTCCAAGAAATACTTAATCGACCACACCCAAATGAATTAATAAATCTTGAAACCGATTTACCAGTCCCACAACTAAATGTCAACTTAGATGAAGTTACACTGAATGAAATTGAAACAGCAGTGAATGTAATGGCTAACAACAAAGCTGCAGTGAAGATGAAATAACAGTCGAAATGTTAAAAGCTATTAACAGTGACAACATGAGCCACCTACATAGCATGTTTAATAAAATTTGGAAAGAAGAAAAAGTCCCTTCTAAATGAAACAAGGAATCATTGTTTAAATACCAAAAAGACAATATCAGACTGCAATAACCGGAGGGGTATAACCGTATTATGAGTTGTTTCAAAGGTGTTTTGTAAGGTTATTCTGAGTAGAATTAAGGATGTAGTGGATACTGCAATGAGAGAAGAACAGGCAGGATTTCGAAAAGGGAGAAGCTGTCTCGACTAGATCTTTCCTCTGAGAATAATACTTGAAGAACATATTGAAAAGAAAAACCATTAATCCTGAACTTTATAGAATTTAAAAAGGCATTTGATAGCATACACAGAGATTCATTGTGGAGAATTTTAAGACTATATGGAATACCATCTAAAATTGTCAACATCATTAGAGATCTCTATAACGGATATGTTTGTACAGTCAAGACAGAAGAAGGAATGAGCGAATGGTTTCAGATTGAAACAGGCGTGAAACAAGGATGTATATTATCTCCCTTGCCTTTTGGAATCTCCATAGACTTCATAATGAAAAGATGCTGTACAGGTAAAACCGGCATTGATAGGGTACATGGGACCCAAATATAAGATCTTGATTTTGCAGATGATATAACTCTTATCAATGACAACGTGACATTGATGCAGGAAAAAACAGATTCCCTGTCTTCCTTGGCTAGCAAAATGGGTCTTGAAATTAACAAAAACAAAACAAAAATTATGAAATTTCTCATTAATCAAGAAGGAAAAATATACGTAGAAGGAACAGCTGTTGATGAAGTAAACCAATTTACATACTTTGGCAGTTACATAGACCAGGATGGTGACACCAGAAAAGAAGTTAGAATTAGAACTACAAAAGTAGCATTGTCCTTCACAAATCTTTAGAATATATGGAATTCAAAAGTTATAAGCACAAAAACCAAGTTAAGATTATTCAATTCAAATGTAATATCCCACCCTCATTTATGCATGCGAAAGCTGGAAATCAACTAAAGAAATAGACAATAAATTAGACTCTTTGAAAATAAATGCCTAAGGAAAATACTTGTTATAAAGTGGAATGAATTTAAGAACAACACAGAGGTAAGACAGATGAGCAAATACCAACCTGTCTCATGGGTGATCAGAAAAAGAAGATGGACATATGTAGGCCACGTGATGAGAAGAAACAATCAGAGAATACCAAAACAAGCTATCAAGTGGAGCAAACAGGCCGAAGAAAAAGAAGTCGATCACGTGAAACTCTAAAGGAGGACATTGTTAAGAGAAGCCGGTTTAGTGGGCATAACATCCCTTGATGAAGTTGAAAAACTCGCCGAAAACAGGAAAACTTGGCAAACAACTATTCGGGCTCTATGTGACGTTTAACTCCATGGGAAGGATATAAGATAAGATATATGAGGCTGTTTGTGTATACTTAACTGTGTATATATGAGGCTGCCTTTGTATATTTAACTGTTTTCCATTTAATATTTCAAACCAGTTACCACCCGTTCGTACACCCGAATGCCCCTGTAACCGTATGCCCGCTACACATTACCTGTTACATTCTCTCGTGATTTTTGTTGCCATCTAGGGTTACCGTTCTTACGCTTGTAATTGCAGTTATTTCCCCTCAGCGTAACTGTCCACTATTGTTTTCTTTTCAGCTGAAAAAATTCCGAAATTTGGAAGAAAAATACAATACTCCCCGCATCATTCTTATAGGAGGATTTCTAGCCATGATTTGGCTGCGAGAAGAGACCGCTCAGAGAGAAGTGCTCTACATATCAAAAGGTCATCTGTGTTTGTCTCCCTGCAAGAGTACTCCAGAGACAGATGTGTAAACCGAGATCTGGTATGATTCGAATGCGTTACTGTTTGCGTACAATCTGTGTGTGGCTAAAGGGTAGCAGGCGTATAGTCTATGTGTAGCTAGAGGCTAGCTGGCGTAGAGTCTGTGTGTATCTAGCTGCCGTAGGGTCTATGTGTATCTAGAGGCTAGCAGGCGTATAGTCTATGTATAGTTAGAGACTAGCAGGCTATGTATAGCAGATGTAGAGTCTGTGTGTAGCTAGAGTCTAGCAGGCGTATAGTCTAGATGTAGCTAGAGGGTAGCAAGGTAGAGTCTGGGTGTAGCTAGAGACTAGCAGGCATATAGTCTATGTGTAGCTAGAGGGTAGCAGACGTAGAGTCTATGTATGGCTAGAGAGTAGCAGGCATATAGTCTGTGTGAAATTAGAGTGTAACAGGCGTATAGTCTCTGTGTAGCTAGAGGGTAACAGGCGTATAGTCTTATGTATAGTTAGAGGGTAGCAGGCGTATAGTCTGTGTGTAGCAAGAGAGCATCGATGTATGGAAAATGCTATTGTTCCTCAGATAAAGTCTTGGTACAAAGTCATGGGATCTGATTTGATGTCAGAATCTTCTCTTCTTATTTTTTTTCCTAATGTCACTAAATACCTGTCGATACTCGTATGTTGTGATCGTTTTTCATTATTTTCCATTTACTTGTCCATAATAATAGCTTTGTTCTGACTAGTTGCGGGACTTGGTCTCTATGTACAGTTTAATCGAGTGCGGAGGCTCTCAAACTGTGATCCGTGGCGCATTGTCAGGCGGCCCGTGGCTGCAGTGCCAGTGTGGTAATTAAGTTTCATCTATTGAATGAAAACAAAGAGTTCGTGACATGACAATATTTCACACAAACTGACGGTCCGCAACATACGTGTAGCTGGAAAAGTGATCTCCAGATGTTAAAAAGTTGAGAACCACAAGTCAAGCGTACCTTAACATACAAGGAGATACATTTTTTTTTGGAAATACCATTTCTTCCTCTAGCCCATTTTGGGTTCCGGTTTTTTACAGCTGGATTGACAGCAATTTATTTTTTAAATGACAGCATGCTTAAAGTTATGGCGAGTTCTCCTGATAAGCTGTCATTAATCTCCCTCAACCTAAAATATGCCGTCAGCGGACAGAAGGAAACTAGTATATATGATGTAACTGACATAAAAAAACAGTTTTTTAGTTTTGTGTTTTATGTCATTTGTCCCCCCCCCCCCCCCCCCTTACAAATCCCATCAAACGTTTCAGTTAACCACATTTCTCTCTTCTTCTGCGTTTCTTTATCGTTTCTTTCCTGATGTCCTTAACTTGATCATGATAACTCTGTTCCCCCCCCCCCTTTACATCTGCAGTATCTCGAGCCATCAAGTTTCTATCTATTTGTGTCTGGTTTTTGTTCGTTTGTTTGTTCGTTTAGAATTGCTTTTCTCTCATGTCACTTGCCAAAGCCGCTTCTGAGAATTATTATGAGATGAACAAGGAAAAAGAGGAAATAGCTTCTTTTGTGGCCTCTCTTAACAATGCCCTCTTTAGAAGTTCACGTGGTCGATCTCTTTTTCTTCGGCCTGTTGTGTTCCACTTGATAGCTTGTTTTGGGATTCTCTGACTATTTGTTCTCATAACATGACCGATATATGTCCATCTTCTTTTTTTCTGATCACCCATGAGACAGGTTGTTTTTTGCCTATCTGTCTTATCTCTGCATTGTTCTTAATTTCGTTACACTTTATACCGAGTATTTTCCTTAGGCATTTGTTTTCGAAAGAGTCTAATTTCTTGTCTATTTTCTATATCTCTATCTTTCTATATCTAAGAAACTTAATCCACTAAAATGCAGTATAAAATTAAATGGAACAGTTCTAAATCAGGTGCAGAAATTCAAATACCTTGGAGCAGTAATAACTTCAGATGGGAAATGCAGAACAGAAATTAGGAACAGAATAAGCCAAGCAAAGACTGCATTTCAAAGAATGAGAAACATTATGCAACACATACTTATCAATGTATGTTAGAAAGCCAGTCCTAAAATGCTATATTGAACGTATCTTATTATATTGAAATCATAGGCATTAGTCAGGTCTTTTAAAAAATCACAGGAAGCAGTAGATATGTAGTTTATTAGAAGAATGTTGCGAATTCCCTGGACAGCAAAAATAACTAATGAAGAATGTATGATAAGAGCTGGAGGTACAAAAAAAATCTTGTCAAACAATAAGAGAGAGACAGTATACTTTCAAATGGCGTGCAATGGGGAGAGTGGGGCACTGAAAATATTATAAAAACAGGAAAAATAGAGGGAAGAAGAGCCAGAGGAAGACCGAGAGAAAAGATACTGGACAGTCTGACGAGATGGTGGGAATGGAGATCACCAACTGAGCTGATGGCCTGCATGAAGGATCGGGTACTCTGGAGAAGCATAATAGCCAACGCCAGTCGGCCGGCACCTGATGATGATGATCGCTTGTGTGTTGGAGAGTCAGGCTATGGAGGTAATCTGCCTCGTTGCCTCGTCATCCAAAGTCATGACTGGTAGTATGATCATAAAGTCCTTCCATGACGTAGAAAAAGTGTATCTTAAAAACTATGCTATACAGAAATATGGCTGTTGTGGCATTGCATAGGTTGATTCGTAGTTTGTTTTTTTCCCTCTGTAGGTAGCGCTGCAATCACCATTATTCACAGCCCAAAAGTGAATGTTCATTGTGGTCCAATGCACAACAAACATGCTGCGATAGTGTAGTGGTCAGTATACTCGCTTGCCAATGAAAACGTCCCTGGTTCGATTTTGCACTGGGGGGGGGGGAGGGGTGTTTTTCGGACTCACCGGCACCGGGGTCAACCCAGCCTAAAAAAAAAAGAGGAACGTGAGCTCCCCCTAGGAAAACCAAGACAGCGTGCACAAGGTGCTGGCACCCCTACCTCAAGTACTGTAGCTGCTTGGAAATGTGAAGGCACTAACACTTCACACCCCTACAACATTAATATTGTACAGGACATAGGTAGAATGCACATCAAGGACTGGTTTTTATTGAACAGACCTCACCATTTCAGCACGGCGTTTACTTGAACATGTTGGAGCTTCACGCTGCATCTAAAATACCACCCCCCCCTCCTCCCGTGCCCCGCCCCGACTGCCTTTTTCTTGTGGGGGCACACTAAGGACAAAGTGTTCAGTTCACCAGTTCCAGAAACTGGAACTTTGAAGACAAGTTCCCCCATGGGAACAAGTGTGTTCAGAACACACTTATCTTAACATCGTCTTTGTGAGACACGGAACACAGATCTGACTGCTTAAAAAAACTCTCACCTACTTCTGTAGCCCAGAAACCTGTAGCATTCAACACTTGATCGTAATTGTTATTTTTGTAAAATGTAATGTCAGGTTGGTGGACGGATGGGGACATGGAGATCGCGTGTGAAACCAATGAATCCAGGACCTGAAAGCCTATGGGTCTCTACATCAATGGCTATCAGAATGACAGCCTATGGGTCTCTACATCAATGGCTATCAGAATGAAAGCCTATGGGTCTCTACATCAATGGCTATCAGAATTAGGTAAACAAAACAGAGCCAGCAGATTATAGGTGGCCGGGGAATGGATATCGCTGAAGCACTCATCCCAAAGTTGGAGTGTCTCCGTGAAACTGTCTCAAAGCCATTGAGCCTGACGTGCAGAAGGGGCTTTTAAAGTTTTGGCCAAGCCAGCCTACACCACTGTCTTCGTGGCATTCCGAGCAAGACCACAGTCTGCTCTAGCAAGGAAAGGTGCTGAAGTCGGAGGTACCCAGCCGCAAAAATCAGGGTGCCTCGCATTATCGCTAAATGCGTACGAAGAAAAGAAGAGGACAAATATAACGGATCTTTTAGCAACGGTGATAAAGAGATGTTAGAGAAAACGAGGTAAGAGGTCGAGAATCGCTTGGACGTTCTCCTGGAAACTAATGGAGAGCTTATTGAACTGCATGAATAACATTTTAAAAAACTGAAAAAAAACCCTTTTTCTGAACATAGTTAAAATAGATAACAACTCCCCGCCCCCATACACATACACATACACACACTTCCACCCTTATCTGTACCTAACATGGTTTTTGGTTTTTGTGTAAGAAAAATTCGATATCAGGAACATACTTTATGTTCATCATGTATTTCATTTGATGGCATCTAACTCGATGTTAACTGTGGCCCTTTCTTGAAGGGAGCTTTCAACCAAATGTTGCTTCGTTCAGCAGAATAAGAGGGAAAAAAAATATAGGCTTCTAATGGCAGTACTTTGTTTTGTCTCTTTACTCGTGTGCTTTTCAGTGTTTTTTTTTAAATAAATTTTGAAGATTTATTTCGTTTAGGAAAATATTTATGCAAACAGTGTAAACAGCCTGTTTTCAGCGGCCGGAATATTAGGCTGTGAACACTGTTTAGTATACAAGTTGCTGCAAAGATATTTTCCAGTTAGTTCGGGATATGTCTCGGTGGGCGAGCCATCGTGTAGTTCTGTGGATGTAGTTGGTTCTTGGTGCTGAAGTATATACAGTGTTGTTGTGGCCTTCATTGATTATGTTGTAAGTATATGTGAAATGTGATTGTTGGCTATGACTTCTTTTAGCATCCCGAGCTCAGTTAGGTTGGTGGTGTATGAGTTTGGTTATTAGAGATGATTTCGTGAGGATGATAGTGTTTATGTGCTGGTTGTACCCATAGGTACGTATAACAAGGAATTGGGATCCGGGTTGGCTGTGGTCAGATTTTCTTCGACGTTAAGGTTGGGGTTAGGGTTGGAGGCACATTACGTTTGTACTACTGGAAGAATTTAATTATTTAATTACCACTCTCATAAGTCCCTCACTCCCATCGCTCTCTTCCTTACATTTAAGGTTTTTGTTTTCTCCTCTATTCATCTTCCTCTTGGGTCGAGTCTCCTTCTGGTTCCTACCACTCTTAGCGTGAATGTTTTGTTGTTGTTGCTGTTGTTGTTGAAAATGTCTAGCTGTGGTCGTGTAACGTTGACCACAACATTTTAATTGATGATTCAGGACATAGTTCAACTCGTTCACTCCAGAATTAGTTTCCAGGCTCTGCCATATTAAATTTTAATGTGAAATTTTGGTAGAAAGAAAACAGAAGGAAGTTACTCTCAGTCAGTCAGTCATTTGTATGCCCCTTGCGTAACTTTGCCTCCCTAACAGTTCTACTGTAGGCCTATCGGTTGTAAGCAAGATGCCCTGCTGCTGATGCATCCATTCGCAAATTATCAGCGACGTCTTGTAGCCATCTTCGCCTTGGTCTTCTTCTCTTTCTTTTTACCATTATGTACCCTTCCAAGACGGTCTTCTCTAAATTATCATGACGTTTAATGTGTCCAAAATATTTACGGTTTCTCTGTTTAATCCTCATTACTAGCCGCCTTTTTCATTATTAAGTTCTTTTATAATGGATATCATTTAAAAATATAGTTTGGGCCACAAATGTGCTGCTTTTTGTTTAAGTAAATAACATACTGAGCTTTAATTCGCATAAGAGTTCAAGATCTAGCAACAATGCTGTTTCTGAGTCAAAGAGTTAATACCGGTGTTACTCCAGTTAAAGCCCTAACTTTGTCATATCTGATTTTGTTTCTTCTCGTTACACTGATAACAAGCCCTAAGTTCTGAAAGAAACGGGGTCTTGCAGTACAAACACCGTGTGTTGTTACTGTGGCTGATAATGTTATCAAATAATTTTATACGTAGCCATGAGACAAGCTGCCCAGCAAGTTCTGTAAAACGTTAATAAGTCATCATCATCTCGTGCCGTCTCCACATGGAAATTGGCTGCCGTGAACTTCCAACCTACTCTGTTTCTTACCTTCATAGAAGACTCGGCCAAACTAGTTCCTTTCCATCTCTCGATGTTGTCCACCCATGTATGCCACTCTCGTCCTCTTGTTCTCTCACTTTCGACCTTGCCCTCAAGAAGTGTTTTCAATATAGTATTATATCGTGCCCACAGTATCTTAGTTGTCTTGTTATTATGATTTTCAATACTTCTCTTTTCACTTCAAGCTGGTTTAGCATTTCTTTGTTTGTTTTCTTTTCTGTCCATGAGATACGCTCTATTCCTCTATATATCCACGTTTCAAGAGTCTCAATTTTCTTTTCTTGTTCCTCTTCTCTTTGCGTCTATATTAACGAACGCCACTACATTTAAAGCACTCTTCAAGTGATCTTTTTTCTGATTACTGTACTGTTTACAATAGTGACTATGACATCAGTATCCTACAGACAACGCTCCAAAATGATATAAGCATTTTGATTAAATATAGTAATAAAAATGGTATGTTGACAAATATCAGCAAAACAAAATCCATGCTCATCACTACAAGACAGAAACTGCAGAATGCAACAAAAACTTTACTACAGCTTTGTGCTGGGACTAAGGCAATAGAAAATGTTCATGAACACAAAACTCTAGGACTCATTATTGATCAACATTTAACTTGGAATTCTGACCTCCATAACCTAACAAACTTGATTGCACAGAAAATTTACCAACTAGCCAAAATTAAACACTTTATCGACAAAGACACAAGACAGATATACTACATATCACACATACAAGCACACTTAGATTACTGTTCCACAATCTGGGATGGGTGCTCAGTCTCAAACCCAAAAATGCTCCACTCACTTCACAAGCGAGCATTAAATCTGATTTTTGTCAAACACCCAGCACAGACTGTAGATCAGCACAATCAGCTCAAAGTTCTACCTATCAAATATAGAGTAATTTTTAATTTTTAATTTTTAATTAGGTTTGTTCACAGAATTCTGTTCCACAATGCTCCGCCTTACTTGTGGTCACTTTTTACGTACAACACTAAACATAGCCAGCGTTTAAAAACTGTCTTCTTCCCAAATCCAGGCTTTATCTGTACAAGAAAAGCCTTGCATACTCTGCAGTACAGCTCTGGAACACCTTCCCCTGCCATTTAAAATCCGTTAATAATAGTTCATCATTTAACTCAAACCTTTTTCATTATTTACTTGCTTGTAACTATATGCCTCCATAGGATAACCAGCACTCTCTCAAACCACGACTCGCCAGCCATCATGTACAAAAATGACATAATTCGAAAAGTAACTTGTGAGATAAAAGAAATTATTTTAATGTTTGTTAAAAAAATATACGTTAGAAGATCTGTACTGAAAATGTTTATGTATATGTCTGCGTGTGCGTTTATGCGAGTGTGAGAGCTATTTTATTAGGTTAATTAATACTTCTCTTTTACTTTTAATCAATCAATCAATCAATCATTCAATCAATCAAGTGCCATGCCACTTGGCGTATGCGATAATTTCTCTCCACAGTTCTTTAGACTTGATTATGAAATCCGCCGGTGACTTTCTTCCTAGCCACACTGACACCCCATCCAGTAACTTCTCTCTCTGTCTTTCTCTGTCTCTTCTTCCTTCAATTGTTCTAGTTGCCACAGTGTGTTCCAATTTTCCTCTTCTTAAAAAATGTCCTAAAAATCTCACTTTTCTGCCTCTGACTTTTGCTGTAAATTGCCTCTTAACTCCAGCTTCTCTTAAGACTTCTTCAACGATTTTCATAGCTGTCCATGGTACTTTCAACATCCTTCTTATGAACCACATTTCCATGGCCTCCATTTCTCGCCGTACTCTCTTATTCGTGGACCATGCTTCACATCCATAAAACAGAATTGGCTCGTTGTAACATTTAAGTACTCGGAATCTTGTTTCCATTGATATGAATCTGTTGCCAAGATGTTTCTCATTTTCTGGAATGCTGACTTGGCCTGAGCATGTCTGCTTTTTTTTTTCGTTGTGACATTTCCCATCAACTGTTATAATTGTTCCTAAGTACTTGAATCTATCAAACCACACCCAAAAGAATTGTTAAACCTTGAAACTGACTTACCAGCCCCACAACTAAATGTCAACCTAGATGAAATTAAATTGCATGAAATTGAAACAGCAGTGAATTTAATGGCTAACAACAAAGCTGCAGGTGAAGATGAAATAACAGCCGAAATGCTAAAAGCTATCAATAGTGACAACATGAGACAACTACAGAGAATGTTTAACAAGATTTGAAAAGAGAAAAGGTCCCTTCTATTTGGAAGAAAGGAATCATTGTTAAAATACCAAAAAAAGGCAACCTTAGTGATTGTAACAACTGGAGAGGAATAACCTTAATATCAGTTGTGTCAAAAGTATTTTGCAAGGTCATTTTGAATAGACTTAAAGATATAGTGGATACTGCAATGAGAGAAGAACAAGCAGGATTTAGAAAAGGGAGAAGCTGTCTCGACCAGATCTTTACTCTCAGAATAATACTTGAAGAACATATTGAAAAGCAGAAACCATTAATACTGAATTTCATAGATTTTAAAAAGGCATTTGATAGCATACACAGAGATTCATTATGGAGAATTTTATGTCTATATGGAATACCATCTAAAATTGTCAACATCATTAAGGACTTATACAATGGATATGTTTGTGCAGTCAAGACAGAAGAAGAGATGAGTGAATGGTTCCAGATTGAAACAGGCGTGAAACAAGGATGTATACTGTCTCCTTTACTTTTTGGGATTACAATAGACTTCATAATGAAAAAATGCTGCACAGGTAACACAGGTATTGACTGGGTACATGGGACCCAACTAGAAGACCTTGATTTTGCTGATGACATAACTCTTATCAGTAATAATGTGAATTCTATGCAAGAAAAAACGGATAGCCTGTCTTCAGTGGCTAGCAAAATATGACTTGAAATTAACAAGGACAAAACAAAAATAATGAAAATTCCCATTAATCAAAATGGAAAAATACACATAGAAGGGACAGATACTGAAGAAGTCAATCAGTTTGCATGCCTTGGCAGCAACATAGACCGGGATGGTGACACTAGAAGGGAAGTTGAGATCGGAGTTGCAAAGGCAGCATCGATCTTCAGGAATCTTGAGAACATGTGGAATTCAAAAGTTATAGGCACAAGGGCCGAGTTAAGACTGTTCAATTCAAATGTAATATCCACCCTCATTTATGCATGCGAAAGCTGGAAAACATCTAAAGAAATAGAAAAGAAATTAGACTCTTTTGAATACAAATGCCTAAGGAAAATACCCGGCATAAAGTGGAGTGAATTCAAGAGCAATGCAGAGATAGGACAGATGACTGAACAGCAACCAGTCTCATGGGTGATCGGGAAGGGGAGATGGACATGTGTTGGTCACTTGATGAGAAGAAATGATCAGAAAATCCCAGAAAAGGCTATCAGGTGGAACACAGCAGGCCGAAGAAAAAGAGGCAGACCGCGTGAAACTCTGAAGAGGACATTATTAAGAAAGGCCAAATTGACAGGCATAAAATCCTTTGATGAGGTTGAAGGACTCGCCGAAGACAGGAAAAATTGGCGAACTACTTTGCGAGCCCTATGTGACGTTTAACGGCACGGGAAGGATATAAGATAAGATATAAGAAAAAATATATATATGTATATATATATATATATATATATTTGACATTACTTGTGCCTTTTCCTTCCACGAAGCTACACTGTTCTTCAGCGATTCTGGTTTTATTTTGCCCCTAACTCTTCTCATGACAATACGAAGCAGGATTCTGGTAAAATGGCTCATAAGACTAATGGTTCGATGGTCTTCGCATTCAACTGCACCTTGTTTCTTTGGTAGGGCAATGAAAACTGATTGCAAAAGGTCTGATGGGACATATTTACTGTTGTAGATGTCATTGAGCAGTCTGGTAATTATTTATATGCCAAGCTCTCCTAGTGCTTCCAATTCTTCCTTGGTGATTTTATCTGGTCCTGGTGCTTTGTTGTTCTTTAGGCTTCTTCCACTTCTATTTTTAATATTGGAGGCCCTTCATTATTATTTCGTATATCTATTTCGCTTCTATTGTCCTCATAGAGTTCTCTGATGTATTCGCACCATCTTGCCATTACTTCATCTATGTCCATTATTGTATGCTCCTCCTTTGACTTCAGGCAACCAGTCTTGTGGTATGCCCTTTTTTTGTTAACTCCTTATTTGTTTGTACATATCTCTTGCGTTTCCATGATGGGGTGTCTCTATTTCATTACATTTCTTATTTAGCCACTCTTATTTAGTTTTATTGCATTTGTGTCTTATTTCTTTATTTATTTTGTCATATTCATCTTTACCTTCCTTAAGACTTCTTCTTCGATTCATTAGTTGGAAATTTTTTCTGTCATCCACCCCTGTTTAGCGTGTCGTTTATTTGGAGGTAGGGTTTCAACAGATGTTTGCTGAATAGAGTCTTTAAGCATATTCCATTGTTCATCAATCGTTTCAATCTTCTCTATAGCATTATACCTATTATGTACTATGGTCCATTATTGTTCTTGTATTGCCTTATCTTTCCGTAAGAAGCTCTCTGTCTAGTTCTTTGTTTTTAGCTGCTGCTTTTAACCTCTTTAGCCTGATTCTCACTTTTCCTACGACTAGGATGTGGTCAGTTGCAGTCTGCGCTTGGTCTTGTTTTCACGGATATTAGTGAGTTCCTGAATCTTCTGTTGATCATAATGTAATCTGTCTGGTTACGTATGTTATTACTTTGAATGTAATAGTTGAACCTTACACACTTTTGATATGTTTTTTTTTCATAATGTAATTTGTATACTTGTAATCGAGCGTGTGGAAAGAATGAAAGATGGAGTGATGAAGGACAGAATGTAAGGCGGGCCTACATGCCTAAATCTTTACTCTTTAAAAATAAAGATCATCCATTCATTCATTCATTCTCTGTTGTCAAGGTACAAACTTCCGCATCATAAAGAAGTATTGAGTATATGTAGCATTTTACGATACGTGGTCTCAGTTGCTGTGACATTTGTTTTGACGTAAGGAGTTTCCTCATTATGCCGAGGGCGTTGTTTGCCATTCCTATCTTCTGTTACTAGTTCTGTAAGTCCTTTTTGGTTCTCTGCCATCAGCACTGTGTCATCTGCGTTTATTAGGTTAATGATTGATGTTTTATTAAGTTTAGTCCAGGCATCCCATTAATTTATTTGAACAGCTTCCCTGTATAAAGGTTAACCAGACACGGAGAAAGGGCACATTCTTGTCTGATCCCTTTCTTTATGCCCACTGGTGTTGAGTAGTTTGTGTTGGTTAATGCTTAAAAAAAAATCGAAAACCAGGCGATGCGTCACGAGTGATTAGCCAAACTGAAAGAGTCACAAATATCCTCCCTAACATGGATTTATGTCCAGGACATGCCGCTATCAAAAGGTAATGAAATGGTAGATCAAATGGCAAACAAAGCAAAAACCCTGGGCAATTTACAAATGGATAAACCAGACGTTATAACATTCATCCTGTCAAACTTACAGGGAGATGAACGAAAAAAATGTGAATGATGTACATACCGCCAGAGACTATGAGAAACAGGAATAACAAAGGGCAGTGTAGATATTCAGAACTTTGCGGAAATGATCGACCTGCTTTCAATCAATGTGCCATTAACACTCCCACCCAACACACACGACGAACAACACCGAGAAAAAGGCCGAACAAACGTGGAAGTATCCAGAGTGCAAGGAGGCCCATCCCTTGGCCAGGCAGCTGGACCGCACAATTGCTGTCTGTTCCCAGTATAGCTTGCTTATTATTCTGATGTCTTTGCCATCAACATTAGTATAGATTGCTTATTATTCTGATGTCTTTGCCATCAACATTAGTATAGCTTGCTTATTATTCTGATGTCTTTGCCATCAACATTAGTATAGCTTGCTTATTATTCTGATGTCTTTGCCATCAACATTAGTATAGCTTGCTTATTATTCTGATGTCTTTGCCATCAACATTAGTATAGCTTGCTTATTATTCTGATGTCTTTGCCATCAACATTAGTATAGCTTGCTTATTATTCTGATGTCTTTGCCATCAACATTAGTATAGCTTGCTTATTATTTCTGATGTCTTTGCCATCAACATTAGTATAGATTGCTTATTATTTCTGATGTCTTTGCCATCAACATTAGTATAGATTGCTTATTATTTCTGATGTCTTTGCCATCAACATTAGTATAGATTGCTTATTATTCTGATGTCTTTGCCATCAACATTAATCTCTTTCAAACATTCATCAGCTGCTCGTGCCTGACTCTGCCGAAGGGTTTGTGTAATCTACAAAACAAACATAGATATCCTTTTTACTTCCATGTGCATCTCAGTTATTGTCCTAATGCTGAATATCGCTTCTGCTGTTCCGCTATTTCTTCTAAACCAAAACCGCCTATCACTGATTTCCATGTTTATTTTCTTTCTGATTCTCTCTAGAATGATTGTACACAATATCTTTGTCAAATAGCTCATTAAACTGATGGTTATAAAGTCGATGCATTATGCTGAGTTTTGTGTGTGTGTGTGCTATAAATACTGAAGTTTTCAGGTCCTGTGGTATTCATCTTTGCTGAAATCTGTGATCTTATCTGTTCCAAATTCTTCTAGGGCTTCTAACATTTCTATGCTGATGTTGTTCAAGCCAGTAGCTTTAATGTTCATAACAAAGTCTGTTGCCTTTTATTTCTCAAGCCGCTAATACAAAGTTGCAGGATCTTTCTCTCCACACCGTCTTGTCTTCAGTTTCCCACTGATTGACAAAAAACGTTTTTTTTAATCAGCTACTTGTTAGCTGAGCATATAGCAACACTGATGAGACAACCCAAGAGAGAAAGCAGATTTTAAAAAATGAGAATGTTTAAATATAAGTATGGAGATGGCAAAAAATTATCTACCAGAGCAGGAACAAAAGGCTGAGCAAAAGTGGATGACTGATGAAATACGAGTAGTAACAAAAATGGAAGAAAGAAAACGAGCAAACAACACATCTAATTATCGTAAATATAAACAACACATCTAATTATCGTAAATATAAACAACACATCTAATTATCGTAAATATAAACAACGCATCTAATTATCTTAAATATAAACAACACATCTAATTATCGTAAATATAAACAACACATCTAATTATCGTAAATATAAACAGCACATCTAATTATCGTAAATATAAACAACACATCTAATTATCGTAAATATAAACAACACATCTAATTATCGTAAATATAGACAAAGATGTGCCGCTGAGGAATAAAAGAGATGGAGAAAAACCAGACGACAAGAGAGGTGTATGAATAGATAAAAGAAACTCACAGGCACGAGTCAGAAAGTGAATCAGGGTGGCTGCATTAAAAGTAAGCATGGACAGCTCTTGATGGAAGGCTCGGGTATAAATAAAAGGTGCAAGAAATATATCAGCGAGCTGTACGCAGATGAAAGAAATAAAAGCTAAGACATAGACAATGAGACGGGCCCAACAGTACTAAAATCAAAAGTAGAAAACGCCATGAGAACAATGAAACATGTTAACTCTTTCACCCCTGACTTCACGCCCATACTCTGTCAGAATACATTTTGATGAGAAATTCTGGTAGAGAGAAGCTAGAACGAAGTTTCTCTGTGGTTAAAAAAAAAAATTACGGGGTGAGGTAGATTTGTGCTGCTTTTTCATTTTATTTAGATTTTTGCCTAAATATTACCAAGGTGTCACAAAGATATACCAAAGCTGCCAGTATTGTCTTGGAGGGAAGGAGTCAAGGGCCACACATAACTGAGAAGGATGAATGTGGATACATGTCCCTAAACAACCAATGACACTGATCAGAAAAGCAAAAATTCTACTTCTTTTTTTTTTCAAAGCGTATGTTGAGGCGAGGAAGGAAAAAAAAGGCTGCCAAAATGAGTCAATGAAGGATGTGACAGATGAGTTCATGTTAATAACACGGCAGGGACTTCTGTCGCGTCGCGCGTTATATCGAAATTGATAGCTTTTGAAGAAATTATGTATAAGAGAAGAGAGACTGAGTTACTTCAGAATAATTGCAAAAATTCGCATAATGAAATATTAGCAAAGATTTAAAAAAATAATATTCATTTTCAAATTCTTTAGTTTTGATGTATGGTTATGTTTTGCTCCAGTAAGTATTACGTTTTACTGTAATATGTTCTATGTTTTAACGTCAACCACGTTTTTTACAAATTTATTCCGTGTTAAAAATATACCATGTCTTTTCCCTTAGTTATTCCGTGTTACGTTCTGATCTGTTCTACGTTTCTGTTGTAATATTTACCACGTTGTACTCTTATCAGTTCCATTTTTTATTCTAATACGGATTATGCTTTATTCTGATGTGTAACATTTTTTTTTCTAGAATGCAACATTTTATAATTTTCTTTTCCACATTTTTGCTCTAACACACTCTATGCTTTACTTAAATCTGCTTCATGATCTGTTCTTTTCCTGTAGGGAAGTGAAGCTGCTGCGAGATATTGTTCAAGGTCACCGAAACGCTCACGTCGAACCAGGAAAGCTTCCGCGCGCGTCTGTCCTCACCAAAGAAGTCGAACAGTTTGCTACTCCAGCAGGATGAGCAGAGACTTGCCCGGTGCCGTAAAAAAGAAGAAGAGGAAGAGGAAGAGAAGAGACGGTGTGGCATCTGTGACGGATGTGAACGAACGAGTAGCGGGATCTTCGGAAAGCGTCACTGGAGTGGGCAACGGTAGCACTTCATCGGAAGAAGAGTGCTTGGAAGCTGGGCCACGTCCAGTTGTGCAGGAGACTGGTCATCTAAAGACGGCGTCGGAATTAGGGGCAGAAACAAGAACAGAAGCAGCCAGTGAGCCACCTGCTAGATATATATCAGATGAGGAAAACGATTCTTTATCAGAAAGTATTGGGCACAGTGGAACTGTTTTTCTATTGTGAATGTTTTACCAGAATTATCTAGTGATTTCTTTTCAGTGATTTCTTTTCAAGTATAGGGCGCCCATTTTGGCCATTAGTATTTTGAGATGGCGTGTAGGAACCGAAAAGACCTGCATGTAACTCTGGGCATCAGTGCACGCACAAGCTACAACATCAGTTAATGGTTCTCCCAACGTGTTCAGCGAAGCGGACGTTACTAAACTCAGTATTCAGTTCTCGTGGATGCATAATATTGATCTCATACAAAGGCTCTCGTTCTAGCAGTGTTAGCATTTTTTTTTTTTTCAGTGTACACTTCAAATGTAGGAGAAAAAAAAGTAGTCCATCTTTTGGTGTCTGGATGTGGCGCACGAATATAACCGAGAATGGAATTACAGATGGAATCATTGCGTGGATGATGGTATTGACAGTATTGTGGGAAAGGTATAAGCGTGAAGCAAATTTTTTAAAAAAGCATATCATTTCAATGAATTTTCCCAAAAAGAATTACAATTATTTCAATGAATTCCCCCCGCCCCCCCCCCCAAAAAAATGACATTCTAAGAAACATGGTCCAACTTGAAAAATTAAAATAAAATGTTTTTTTTCTCCTCTTTGTTTTCCTGATTCCTAATTACAGAATTACCTAAAAAAAATTAAGCTCCGTGCGCGATCTTTTTAAAGAATTGATTTTTTCTTGATTTATTAGTATTTATTTGTTTGTGGCACTTTAAGGACTTGTTAAATGGCGAAGAAACAAATCCACGAATAAGCAGAGCAAGCGAAGGGCAACTTTAAAAGTTTTAACTCTTTTTGTCCTGTTACGTCGGGCTTTATTTAACAAATGGAGCAGATTTTTTTTTTCCTGCTGAAAACGTGTAATGTATTTTTTTTTGTTTTTTTGTTGACGAGTTAAAAAAATCATCTAGTACAGCATACTCATTTTCCAGTGACTCACTATCAGGAATTTAATAACAAAGGAATTCAGCTTGTAACATTAAAATAAATTGTAGCTTAAAGAAATGTTTAATTATGTAAAATTCTATAATTACGTAATGTTTTTTAATTCTAAAATATTTTGTATTCATCTCTCAACGTAATGTACCAAGAGAAGAATTTTTTTTTTTTACATTTCTATACTGTGACACAAAACGTACATTCCAATTTCTTGGAATTTTACTGTGCCACTCCGAAACGAATTATATTAAGTTCCATTGCTTGGTAGTTAAGGCCGCTTTCTTGTTTATTATTAAAATTGCTGGGAGATTTGTTCCCTCCCAACTTTTTTTGTTTTGTTTTTGTGTGTGCCTAAATATTGTACCTGGATCACGTTAACCCAGCCTCCACAATGGACGCTGGTACAAAAAGATACGGCCTGTCCATCTCTCCCGATATTGCCAGGCTGGTTTATATTCAGCGGGACTACTTTTAGAAATGTAGGTATCTACGCCACACGGTTTTTGCGAAACAATGAATAACATCGCATTTTGTATGCATAATAATAAGTGATTAAAGAAGTAAATTCCATGTTTAAACGTCTGGTGTATTTATATTCTGGAAGTAACATTTTTTTTTCCTTTCTGTGAAATTGTGATTATTTGTGAAGTTATTTATAGATGTTTGTATTTTCTTCTTTGCTGTTGACTTTAGTAGTATTTCTTTGCTGCTCTGCGTGCTTGATTTAGTTTCCAGGTTTTCTGTTTGTCGGTCCTATGACAGTGTGCAGCTTTATACAGATATAGCTCAAATACAGTGTGCAGCGTTACACAAATATAGCTCAAATACAGTGTGCAGCGTTATACAAATATAGCTCAAATATAGTGTGCAGTGTTATATAAATATAGCTCAAATATAGTGTGCAGCGTTATACAAATATAGCTCAAATACAGTGTGCAGCGTTACACAAATATAGCTCAAATACAGTGTGCAACGTTATACAAATATATCTCAAATACAGTGTGCAACGTTATACAAATATATCTCAAATACAGTGTGCAACGTTATAAAAATATAACTGAAATACAGTGTGCAACGTTATACAAATATAGCTCAAACACAGTGTGCAGCGTTATACAAATATTCCATGTCTGACGGATTTCGCTTTGCAAGAGTTTAATAGTACTCCAGTGCTATTATTTCCCCCGTGTGGTACCCGGGATCTGCAAAGAATAGGACCACTGTACCCTACCACGCATGATCGTAAAAGGCGACTAAGGAGGGTTCGGCATAGGGCCAGCAACCGTATCTGGTAAAAAAAAACTATCAGACTGCTACAGAAACAGAATCAATCATCATCATCATCATCATCATCATCATCATCATCATCATCATCATCATCATGTGCCGTGCCGACTGGCGTTGACTATTATGCTTCTCCAGAGTACCCGATCCTTCATGCAGGCCATCAGTTCAGTTGGTGATCTCCTCTCACATCATCCCGTCAGACTGTCCAGTATCATTTCTCTTGGTCTTCCTCTTGATCTTCTTCCCTCTATTTTTCCTGTTGTTATAATATTTTCAATGCCCCCTCTTCTCATTGCATGTCCTATGAAAGTACATTGTCTCTCTCTCTCTCTTATCTTTTTGACAAGGTTTTTTTGTCTCTCCAGCTCTTCTCATACATTCTTCATTAGTTATTTTTGCTGTCCAGGGGATTTGCAACATTCTTCTAATAAACCACATTTCTGCTGCTTCCAGTGATTTTTGTGCAGACCTACCTATTGTCCATGATTCACTTCCATATAACAAGATAAGTTCAATATAGCATTTTAGGACTCGTTTTCTAACAGTCCTTGATAAGGATGTGTTGGCTAATATGTTTCTCATTCTCTGAAATGCAGTCTTTGCTTGGCCTATTCTTTTCCTAATTTCTGTTCTGCATTTCCCATCTGAAGTTATTACTGCTCTAAGGTATTTGAATTTCTGCACCTGCTTTAGAACAGTTCCGTTTAATTTTATACTGCATGCTGGTGGATTCTGTTTTTTAGATATAAGAAACAGAAACAAGGGAAAAAACAAAGGCAGGTGGAAGGAGAAATGCTTATCAAGAAACTGAGCCCATGAAGGGTGTGGATGAAAGCCAGCTACTGGAAGTCCCCAGCCCGACAGCAGACCTCCTGGAACCTAAACACAAGATGCAAATAGGCAGCTGGAATGTAAGAACACTTAACCAGACTGGAAAACTAGCACTAACCATCAAAGAAATGCACAGATACAAACTAGACATACTAGGAATACAAGAAGCAAGATGGACAGGACAAGGCAGAAGAAAATTAACAACACAGTACACCGAAGATACAATAATATGGTCAGGTAAAGAAGATCTTCATGATGGAGGAGTAGCATTGATTATAACAAAAGAAGCATCAAGAGCATTGCTGAAATGGACCCCTATAAATGAGAGATTATTATATTTGCACGCTTCAACTCAAGATTCACGAAGCTGTCTATTATAGTTTGTTATGCACCAACAGAAGCAGCTGAAGAGGAATTAAAAGAAGATTTTTACAACAGCCTCCAAGCCACATTACAAACAATACCCAAGCATGATATGCTACTCATCTTGGGCGACTTCAGTGCAAAAGTAGGCGAGGGAATGAAGATAGAAGAAGAATCATGGGAAGAGAAGGAATTAGAGAAATAAATGAAAATGGAGAAAGACTGAGCAGTTTCAGAAAACATGGTGACCATTGGAGGGACAATTTTCCAACATAAAAACATCCATAAAGTGACTTGGAGGTCCCCAGATAAAACCACAGAAAACCAAATCGATCACATACTAATAAATAACAAGTGGAAACAGTCACTACAAGATGTGCAAGCAAGGAAAGGAGCAGATGATCACAACCTTCTGGTAGCAAAAATAAAACTAAAATTAAGGAAAGCCAAAATCGGAGAACACAGAAAGACACGTTTTGATACAGGAAAACTGAAAGACCAGCAAACAAGGAATGAATTCTCAATAGTACTTAAGAACCGCTTCAGTGCCCTACAAGACGAAGCAGAAATGTCCATACTAGAGTTCAATAAAACACTACAGGAAACACCAAAAGAGGTGCTGGGATATCGGAAACGGAGAAAAGAGGAATGGATAAGCAAGACCACATGGGAAAAGATAGACCAAAGAAAAGAAATAAAGAAAAAATTACTAAACACCAAATCACAAAGGCTAAAAGAACAAGTTTTAAGTAATTATGCACAAAAAGACAAAGAAGTGATGGAATCATGCCGTCAAGATAAACGTCAATACTATGACAACTTAGCAGAAGCAGCAGAGAAAGCAGCATATGCAAATGACATGAAAACCATATACAAAATCACAAAGCAGATGACAGGTAACTTCAGCACAAGATATGAGAGTGGACAACTGGTCAATGGAGAAAGAGAAAAAATTGAAAGATGGAGGGAACACTTCAACACCCTACTAAACAGAACACAAGCAGCACAAACAATAGACATACCTGAAGCAAAAATGGAACTAAACATCAATACAGGACCAATAACAATAAGTGAAGTAAAGGAGGCGATAAAGAAGCTAAAATTAGATAGGGCACCAGGTGAAGATGAAGTGACTGCTGAGATGTTGAAACCGGAAGAAACAGAAACACCAAAACAACTCTGTCGGATACTACAACAAATTCGGGATCTAGAAAAAGCCCCAGAGGAGTGGAAAACTGGCCTTATAGTAAAACTACCAAAGAAGGGTGACCTCAGAGATTGCGGGAACTGAAGAGGCATTACCCTACTGCCACTCACCAGTAAAATATTTTGCAGAATAATCATCAACAGAATTGTACCAGCACTTGAGGGAAAACTTCGGAAAGAGCAGGCAGGATTTAGGAAAGGAAGATCATGCATAGACCACATATTTGTACTTAGACAAATATTAGAACAGGTAAATGAGTGGCATAGCACAACATATGCATTGTTTATAAATTTTGAGAAACAGTCATGTAATGATTTAGGAAATGCCCACTATTTTGGTATTTCGACCGACGCTAGTAACCATGATGCCGAGAAAAGGTTCCCATTGATTGTTCAGTACTTTTGTCCTGATAGTGGTATTGCTATTTTTAAAAAGTGCTTAAACAGGGTTGTTTGAAAAGTGACACTGCTTCTAAAATAAGCAATTAATGCATTAGAAGAGAAGGGCATTGATAAACGTAAATGCACTGCGTTCTGTGGGCACAATACAAATACGAATTTTGGTGGAGTACGACGAACTGGTACAAACAATGTGTTCACAAAGCTGAAGAGTGAGCTAAATGAAAATCTTCTCGGTGCTGGATGCCATGGGCACGTACTTCATAATACGGTAAAGACAACAGCTGATTTTCTAACTGTAAATGTGGAAACTATAATAATTAAACTGCTCAATATTTCTCATTATATACCCTACCCACGGAGCGCCTGAATGAATTCTACGATTTTGTGCATGTAGAATACCGTAAATTGCTGTCACATATAAAACTAAGGTGGTTATCTTTGCTTCCTGCAAAGAGCATTACAGCTTTATGAAGCACTAAAATCGTTTTTCCTCTCAGAAGAAAAAGCATCAAAATTCTTGATTACCCTGTTTGAAAATCTTCTAAGCGAACCCTATCTTTGGTTTGTCCAAAGCCAGATGAATGTATTTAATCGACAAGTGCTTAAAATGGAGAACGCAGACAGCAGCGTCTTATAAGTAGGTGCAATTTTAGAGAAAACCTTTACATTAGTAAATCAGCGGAAAGTAGAAAGATTTCTTTCCCTTAAACTGAAATCTAATGTGAAACAAGCAGAAGATGAAGTAGGCCTATCAGCTGTAGATATAAATACATTTTATACTGAGGTGGAAGAGTTTTATGGAACATTTCGTGCTGATTAACAGAGGCGGATGACACCTTTGAGTGAATTTTCCATCTGTAAGTGGTTGCTCTTAGGCTCCGCACCAGCATGGTTTGAAGTGGAAGAGACTAAAATTTCTGCAAGACAAGGCGCAGTCAGCTGACGATTAACTATTCTTTGATGAATTCACATATTTGAAGCACTGTACTGAAGCACTGTACTGAGACAACGGAGAAGGACAACTGGAACAGCAAATTCAGTCAGGAGAAGTGTATCAGTTTCTTTTGGCAGTCTGAATCTTTAGAGCAGTACTCGGAGTTACTAAATTTGTCTTTAGTGTTCCTGGACATAATGCAAATGTGGAAATGATATTTTCCCTCATGATACAGGAAAGAAATCGCATTCGCGTCTCAACAGCTGAAGCAATAATTAAATGTGCTTTTAATTATCGAATGAGCTGCTCGGATTTATATGATTTTATCTGTCAGCGGCAAAGATCTTCTTTCCCGAAGTTGTAAGTCCGATAAACACTAGGAGCATGAGACAGAAGGGCAGGATAATGCGGGATCTTGAAGTAAAATACTTTCGTACTCGGATAAAGAACTTTATGCATCCCTTGAATTAATCTGAACTATTTTAATTTCTAGATGCGTGCATAGTATAAAACATTAAACATAGATATTATACACACGTGTAATATTAATAGTTTCTGTTCTTCTTAGCTGAACGATAACTTTAGTATGGCATAAGTTATATTACTTCCTTGCGTAATATGTTTCAAAATAAAACTCTTAGATTTTAGTACATGTCTGCTTTGTTTATTAGTAATTAAGAATGGTACTCGAATAGCCTGAGAAATATGTCCTGGTTTTTCCTTTACAGACTCTCGCAACCCTGGTCTGGTGCTGAAGTTGTATTGTGTGCTTATGTCTAATCCCTGTAGTGTATTCAAGTAGACTGTTCGGCAGACCACAACACCATGAATAACACGATGATCATTACCCATGCAGCTAAGCGGCTTTGTTTGCGAAAGATCTGATAGTGGCCCTGGTTGCTGACCTTGATAATTGTGCAGTCCTTCCACGCCGTCACTTCTGTTTTCTACAGCGGTAGCAAAGTTGTATTATGCACGCACTACTTTCAGTATCTAAATTCTCGTGAATATTTCATGGAATTACAGAGCATATAATGTTGTCACATCAAAGTATTAAACATATAACGATGGAAGATAGTTTCGTACGCAAGTATTTTAATGATCTGACGCAGCGCAACCTCTATATGGGCATAGGCATGAGACAAGAACGGAATATACAAGTACATGAGTACTAAAAAAAAATCATTCCGCTGAACGCCAGCAGGACGGAAACAGAAAAACAAAAACCCATGCACTAGGAGAAACATTACCGATGAATCCTCGTTATTATACTCCAGTTGTTTGAAGACATTTCAAACTTCCACATTTCTCTGACGAGGTTGTTCTAGTTCTGTGATACTGCTAGTCTTATCAGTCAGTAGTGAACTTGCTCGCGGTTGCTTGAAACTATATAAAAAAGATGAAATGTGATATACCACAACTACATTAAATTGTTGTGATCCACAATACCAATGAGACTGCTTGGATGTAAGAAACGTATGAGAAGCCCAGAAGTTAAAAGTCCGCTCCATTAATCTTAGGGTGGAAGGTTCAAACGCTACCAGCTTTTTTCTCTCCCCAGTACCTGGTGATGCCATTCTATCCCATGATCTGTGAGTACGCTTTTTCTGGTGGTCTCTGAAAACAGTGTCTTTCGTGGAAAATCAAGAAATGGACACGATGAGCAGACCAATGTATAACAAGACTATGCTCTAGTTAAAAGCAAACAAGCACGGAAAAGAACATCTGTTTTTTTTAACTTCAGAAAGTTGAGGTAAAGAAGAGAAAATCTTTTAATGTCATAAAATCTGAAAAAAGCACAGAAATTGGGCATATAAATTAAATGTGCGAAATTTTCAAAACAATTGAATACCATGACATGTATTATCAACAGGATTCTGGTCACCCATGATGAAAAAGAGGATTACTTGCGATAGATACTGGATTTACATGGAGCAAAAAACGTAAATATGTTCCTCTTCTGATTATATCTTATATCTTATATCCTTCCGTGCCGTTAAACGTCACATAGGGCTCGTAAAGTAGTTCGCCAATTGTTCCTGTCTTCGGCGAGTCTTTCAACCTCATCAGAGGATTTTATGCCTGTTAATTTGGCCTCTCTTAACAATGTCCTCTTCAGAGTTTCAGGTGGTCTGCTTTTTTTTCTTTTGCCTGTTGTGTTCCACTTGATAGCTTGTTTTGGGATTCTCTGATCATTTCTTCTCATCACGTGACTAACATGTGTCCAACTCCTTTTCCTGATCACCCATGAGACTGATTGTTGTTCAGTCATCTGTCTTATCTCTGCATTGTTCTTGAATTCGTTCCACTTGATGCCGAGTATTTTCCTTATGCATTTGTTTTCAAAAGAGTCTAATTTCTTTTCTATTTCTTTAGTTGTTTTCCAGCTTTCACATGCATAAATGAGGGTTGATATTACATTTGAATTGAATAGTCTTAACTTGGTTTTTGTGCTTATAACTTTTGAATTCCATATGTTTTCAAGATTCTTGAAGATTGATGCCGCTTTTGCAATTCTGATCTTAACTTCCTTTTCAGTGTCACCATCCTGGTCTATGTAGCTGCCAAGGTATGCAAATTGGTTGATTTCTTCAATATCTGTCCCTTCTATGTGTATTTTTCCATTTTGATTAAGGGGAATTTTCATTATTTTTGTTTTGCCTTGTTAATTTCCAGTCTTATTTTGCTAGCCATTGAAGACAGAATATCTGTTTTTTCTTGCATGGAATTCACATTATTACTGATAAGAGTTATGTCATCAGCAAAATCAAGATCTTCTAGTAGCGTCCCATGTACCCAGTCAATACCTGTGTTACCTGTGCAGCATTTTTTCATTATGAAATCTATTATAATCCCAAAAAGTAAAGGAAACATTATACATCCTTGTTTCACACCTGTTTCAATCTGGAACCATTCACTCATCCCTTCTTCTGTCTTGACTGCACAAACATATCCATTGTATAAGTTCTTAATGATGTTGACAATTTTCTGATGTATGGAGCTATAGAAAATGAAAGAAACGTATTTGTCGACGCCGTCTTTTTGCGTGGATAATAATGAATCTCTTGATATCGCCTCCTTTCTTTCCTTCCATTTTTTCTTACCTTTCTTCATCTGTTTTCAAATTTATCATCATTACTTTTGCAATCTTATTCAGCTTCTGCTGTTCCTGGACCAACGGGCTCGCTCATGCACAGAAATAAACCAACTGACAGGATAATTATCCTTTGCTTGCATTGATCTATTCATTCTTCATGGTTCACTTCCATAAAGCAGGATAGACTCCATACAGCATTTAAGAACTCTTTTTATTTCAGTGATACAGATGCATTACATAATGTGTTACCCACTTTGTTTTAAAGCCATTTTTGTTGTATTCTATTCTTGATTTCAGAAGTGCATTTCAAAATCTAATTATGAAAGTCCGTTAGAACGATGAAGAGCAAAATCTGTATCTTAATGAAAAGAAAACCTACTTTTATGACAACTGACAAAACAAATAAGGCATCATATATATATATATATATACCAGCGGCTCTCGGATCCTTTTGCTGCACAGTCCACATTTAAAAGTCAAACATTTTTGCCGCCCATTACTTAAGTGCTTTATATTTGCAAAGTATAAATCTAATTTTATAAAGTATTGCCGAAGACGGGAAAAATTGGCGAACTACTTTGCGAGCCCTATGTGACGTTCAACGGCACTGGAAGGATATAAGATATATAAGATGTAATATTTTCTCCACATGTTTAACTGCATATTCATTGCTACACAAAAGTTCTTTTCATTCATTAATAAAGCGACCTACAATTCTGCGGCTTGCATCTCTACAGTATGCCCCTATGTATTGCGTGAAAAAAACTGCGGAATAATTTTTTATTGTATCTACTTTTTTCTCTTTTTTGCTGCTTTAAGACTTCATCGCGGCCCACATTACTCCCTGTCACGGCCCATGGGTTGGGAACTACTGATATATTCATTCATTCATTCATTCATTCATTCATTCATTCATTTGCATGTCCTTTGCGGAAATTTGCCTCCCACACAGCACTCCTGTAGGCCTCTCGGTTGTGAGCAAGATGCCCTGCTGCTGCTGCGTCCATTTGCAGATCATCAACGATGTCTTGCAGCCATCTTCGTTTTGGTCTTCCTCTCTTTCTTTTTCCCATTATGTATCCTTCCAATACAGTCTTCTCTAAATTACCATGACGTTTAATGTGTCCAGAATATTTAAGTTTTCTCTCTTTAATCCTCTTTACTATCCAGCCTTCTTCAATATTAAGTTCTTGTAGTATAGATATATTTGTTCTTTTTTGTGTCCACGATATTTGGAGAACTCTTCTGTAGCATTTACATTCAAAGGCATTTATATGTTTTACAGCTGTTTTGTTAAGTGTCCAGGTCTCACGGGCATATGTTGCTATAGGAAAGATGCATGCCCTTAAAAATCTTATTTTTGTGGTTCTGTCCGTTCCTCTCCACAGATTCTTTATTTGTTTTACTTTCTGAAGAGCGATAGACGTCCTGCTTTTAATTTCCCTCATTGTACCTCCATTATTAGTTAGTAGTGATCCAAGAACAAGATGCAAATAGGCAACTGGAATGTAAGAACACTTAACCAGACTGGAAAACAAGCACAAACCATCAAGGAAATGCACAGATACAAACTAGACATATTAGGAATACAAGAAGTAAGATGGACAGGACAAGGCAGAAGGAAATTAACAACACAGCACACAGAAGATACAATAATATGGTCAGGTAAAGAAGATCTTCATGAAGGAGGAGTAGCATTGATTATAACAAAAGAAGCATCAAGAGCATTGCTGAAATGGACCCCAATAAATGAGAGATTATTATATGCACGGTTCAACTCAAAATTCACGAAGCTGTCTATTATAGTTTGTTATGCACCAACAGAAGCAGCTGAAGAGGAATTAAAAGAAGATTTTTACAACAGCCTCCAAGCCACAGTAGAAACAATACCAAAGCATGATATGCTACTCATCTTGGGCGACTTCAATGCAAAAGTAGGTGAAGGAAATGAAGATAGAAGAAGAATCATGGGAAGAGAAGGAATCGAAGAAATAAATGAAAATGGAGAAAGACTGCGCAGTTTC
The DNA here is from genome assembly GCA_009760885.1 of Achatina immaculata. Classification (NCBI taxonomy): domain Eukaryota; kingdom Metazoa; phylum Mollusca; class Gastropoda; order Stylommatophora; family Achatinidae; genus Lissachatina; species Lissachatina immaculata. Next base: position 5,624,361 of record CM019718.1, read on the forward strand.
TGTGAAGAAAACATGATGACCATTGGAGGAACAATTTTCCAACATAAAAACATCCATAAGGTGACTTGGAGGTCACCAGATAAAAACACAGAAAACCAAATCGATCACATGCTAATAAACAACAAGTGGAAACGGTCACTACAAGATGTGCGAGCAAGGAAAGGAGCAGATGTAGGAAGCGATCACAACCTTCTGGTAGCAAAAATAAAACTAAAATTAATTAAAGCCAAAATCGGAGAACACAGAAAGATACGTTTTGATACAAGAAAACTGAAAGACCAGCAAACAAGAAATGAATTCTCAATAGTACTTAAAAACCGCTTCAGTGTCCTAAAAGACGAAGCAGAAATGTCCATACTAGAGTTCAATAAAACACTACAGGAAACAGCAAAAGAGGTGCTGGGATATCGGAAACGGAAAAAAGAGGAATGGATAAGCAAGACCACATGGGAAAAGATAGAGCAAAGAAAAGAAATCAAGAAAAAATTACTGAACACCAAATCACAACGGCTTAAACAAGTTTTAAGTAATTATGCACAAAAAGACAAAGAAGTGAAGGAATCATGCCGTCAAGACAAACGTCAATATTATGACAACTTAGCAGAAGCAGCAGAGAAAGCAGCATACACAAATGACATGAAAACCATATATAAAATCACAAAACAGATGACAGGTAACTTCAACACAAGATGTGAAAGTGCAGTAAGGACACAAAATGGACAACTAGTCAGTGGAGAAAGAGAAAAAATTGAAAGATGGAGGGAACACTTTAACACCCTACTAAACAGAACACAAGCAGCACAAACAATAGACATACCTGAAGCAAAAACAGAACTAAACATCAATACAGGACCAATAACAATAAGTGAAGTAATGGAGGCGATAAAGAAGCTAAAATCAGACAGGGCACCAAGTGAAGATGAAGTGACTGCTGAGATGTTGAAAGCAGAAGAAACAGAAACACCTAAACAACTTTGCCGGATATTACAAAAAATTTGGGATCTAGAAAAAGCCCCAGATGAGTGGAAAACTGGGCTTATAGTAAAACTACCAAAGAAGGGTGACCTCAGAGATTGCGGGAACTGGAGAGGCATTACCCTCCTGCCACTCACCAGTAAAGTATTTTGCAGAATAATCATCAATAGAATTGTACCAACACTTGAGGAAAAACTTCGGAAAGAGCAGGCAGGATTTAGGAAAGGAAGATCATGCATAGACCACATATTTGTACTTAGACAAATATTAGATCAGGCAAATGAGTGGCACAGCACAACATATGCACTATTCATAAATTTTGAGAAAGCCTTTGACAGTGTCAACAGAGATACACTGTGGAAAATCCTAAGATGGCATGGCCTTCCTCATAAGATAGTGAATGTAATCAAAGCCCTATACGAGGGTTTTCAGTGCAAAGTGATCTGTGGAGAACATACCTCCAGCAGCTTTAGGGTACAAACAGGAGTGAAGCAGGGATGTGTACTATCACCAACATTATTTATCTTGGCAGTAGACTGGTTAATGAAGGAGGCAACATCAGACAAACGCAGAGAATTACAATGGATCTTGACACAGTGCTGGAGGACCTTGACCCTGCGGACGATATTTGTCTATTATCAAGCAGCCACAAATATATGCAAGATAAAATAAACAAGCTAACTCAGAATGCAAACAATATAGGACTAAAGATCAACGTAGGAAAGACAATGTTAATGAAGCAAAATGTGAACAACAGAAATGTACTCAGAGTAGATAACAAGTTAGTGGAGGAGGTCAATGAATTTGTATACCTTGGCAGTAGAGTAGTAGAAAATGGAGACAGCACAGAGTACATCAACAGCAGACTTACTAGAGCAAACCAGGCTTTTGCAGTGCTGCAGACTATATGGAAATCTAAAAAACTAAGCATAAATACGAAAATCAGGATATTTAAGAGTAATGTTCTAAGTGTACTACTCTATGGAAGTGAATGCTGGAAAATCATCAGAACCATAGAAAACAAGTTGAATTCTTTCCAGACTAAATGTTTACGAAGAATTAGAAAAATATTTTGGCCAAACACCATAAGAAATAACATCTTGTTAGCAGAAATGCAGATGAAGCCACTGACAGCAGTTATTGAAGCAAGACGCTGGTGATGGTTGGGACATGTGCTCCGAATGACCGACAACTCACTACCAAAAATAGCACTAAGATAGACACCACAGGGAAAAAGAAGTAAGGGTAGACCAAAAGAGACATGGAGAAGAACATCAGAAAGGATGCTGAGCATCTTGCTCACCTGGGCAAAAGCAGAAAAAAAGCAAAGGAAAACTCTTGCGGAAGCCCCATGTGCCCTGGGCACTTAAGGTTCAGATATATATATATATATATTACTTCCTTTTAAACCACCTAGCTTGTGACGGCTTGGGAGGGTAAATGATACAGGAGTTATCATTATCATCAGCAGGTGTCACGCCGGTAGGCGCTGGCTGTAATGCTTCTTCATAGATTTCGCTCCTGGATATTTTCTATAAGCTCAGGTGGTGATTTTTGTTTTGTGCCATCGCTTTAGATTATGATTTTTTTCCCATTGGTCTTTCACTGCCTCTCTTCTCATATATCGTTTCTGTTGTTATGATGCTTTCAAGCCCTTTATATCCAATGATTGATGACTGTCATTTTCTTGTGGATTAGTAGGTTTCTTTACACATTTGTTTTTGTTAGACATTCCCTGTTAGTCTTCTTAGCTGTTCATGGTACTCTAAACATTCTTCTAAGAAGCAACATCTCTGTTGCTTCTTGCGATCGTGGCATAGATCTATTCTTTGTCCACGACTCACTTTCATTAAGTAAAGCAGGCTCAATGTAGCATTATAGAACTAATTTTTGTGATATTCAGTAAGAGATTTGCATTGTACAAGATTATTTCTCATTTTGTTAAAAGCAGTTTTGACTTGGCTTAGTCTGTTCTTGAGTTCAGAGGTGCGTTTCCCTTCTGGGTGCCAAAAATATTTAAATGCATGAAACTGTCTTCAGGGTGTTCCTTGTACTTTAGTACCAGTGCATTTATGTATGAGAGTAAACCACACACAAACGAAAAAATAAAAAAACGAAAAGAAGTACCTCAAGGCCGTTGGTGATGAGGTTCTTTGGCATATTCACTTTCTGCCATCCCTACAGCTGTTTTAGATTTTCGTTCGTGGAGTGAGTGCGTGGAGCTTGATATTCCTCTGGAGCTGGTTGTCAGAGTCTAGACAGAGCTGGTTGTCAGAGTCTAGACAAGCACAAAATAAGCAAAAGTACTTTCTCCACACCAACAGCCCAGGATGTTTTTATTTATCTTCCTGGTTCAGAATCGTCTTTCAGGACGAGAAATTCCACTGTTATAAGACAGATTTCAACTTTTCAGAAAGGTAAGCTTTAAAAAAAAAACTAACTGCATATCAAACATGAATTACAAATTCCAAAATACACCCATCAATTCCTCGAATTTATCCGTACTTATCCGTGTATAACTCTTTTTTTTTTTTTGGGGGGGGGGGTTCCTAAAAATAAAAATGCGTGTTATACACGTGTGTGTTTTATTTATCGAGATGAGAATTTAATGGAGAGCCTCTAGATAAATAAAAAAAATAGTCTCTTTTTCTGAGAGGAGTTTTTTTTTAATGATAAGAAACTGTTCTTCTCGACTGAATTTTTGGCATTTTATATTTTAATAATACTTTACACCGCATTTCAAATGTTTTAAATAGCTTTTATGGGGCAAAGACGCTGTGTGGTCTAGCAGTCAGCGATCCGTAGCTGATTTGCTAGCGTCACAGTTGGCGAACTATAGTTGATGAAGACGCTTGTCCCAATGCTTCGTTCGTACCTCCAGTAGCAGACCTAGCCTGGCTAGCAGGGCTGAGATCACCATAGTCCCCATGGTGGTGGAGTCTCCTAAAGAAGTACTGCACACTCCCTGATCTTCCACCGAAGGAGTGAAGAAAAATAGCCGCCATAATCCGCTCCCAATCCAGCACGATGCTATGCTTCAGCTCTTTATAAACGTATCGGTTATAAAGAGCATCACTCGTGCAGTTTCAAAGAGACAGAAAATGTTTAAAAAGAAGAATAAAAATAGCTTTTTATGATTGTTTTTTTTTAGTCAAAGTAATGATTTTTGTCGTGCCTGTTCTTTTAATCTCGGATCTGATGGTGATAGGACATAAAATATACGTAAACAACTGAGATAATTGCTGTCTGAAGCTTACTTTTATCTTAAAACACACACATTTAGTAAAGTTCAAATGCTCTCATTATTTGTGGTGCTACTCTGACATTTGCGGCGATGGAGAATTGGCAACACGATTGCTTTTTGAAACTTGTTATTTCTGATTCTGAATTTGATGAAAAGTTCTTTGACTTCGGTGAAAATTAAATTTGACTTTGTTTTCTTTATTGTATGATTTCTGGTGAAATGGGTATATGTAACTCATTCCGTTACATCCATCTCATGTTAAACATTCCATTCCATGTTACACATTTCGTTCCATCCATCTCATGTTACATATTCCATTCTATCTATCTCATGTTACACATTCTATTCCATCCATCTCATGTTACAAATTTCACTCCATCCGTCCCATATTGCACATTCCATTCCATCCATCCCATGTTACACATTCCATTCCATCCACCCCATCCATACTTTTTTTTTGTTTGTTACCCCTATCTGGGATGCAGGCCATTATTAACAAGGGCTCTCCAATTATTTCTGAACAGGGCTAGTTCTTCTACCCGTCTCCATGTGTAGTCCATCTTTCTGATCCCAGGTTTTAGGCTCATTCGCCAGGTTTCTAGGTCTTCCTTGTTTCCTCTTACTCAAGGGGGGGGGGGAGGGGGGAGAAAGGGATTGCAGATGAGAGCTTATTATACAATGAAAATATAGTAAAATTTTCCCGGACTCGTTCAAGCAGAGGAAAGATCGGACAGTTAGAAGAACAGTTTTGTTACTGCGAGGAAAAAAAGGGCGAGAACAATAGATGTCGCTTTGAGTGAAACCAGAGGAGTTGGAAAGAATTTGGAGATGGTAAATAATACGTAACATTCTGAATGAAGATAACCTGGTCAGTTATATACAATTTTCTTTATTGCTTGGTAAGCAATATACAATATTCTTTATGAAGCCAACGTGATAAGCAAACAACTCATGGCGTTATGTCTGAAGTTATCTAGATAAGCAAACAAATCACGGCATTAATTGCGAAGTTAACCTGATAAGCACACACATACAGAGCATTTTGTGAGTTGTTAACTTGTTAAATAAACATTATTACACAGTCTTTACGAAGCTGGCAAGATAAGAAAACAATACACGCCTTTCTGTAAAGAGTCAACTTCATACACAACCTTATATTTGGTGTTAACTTGACAAAGAACTAATTAGAAATGAATGAAATAATATTGATCGGGTCATGAGAAAATGTCAGAAGACAAGTAAACTATAAATTTGATACGATGTTTACGGCTGGACATCGACCTTTTAGAGCTTCCAGCACGACGAAAACAATATTTACTGCTTTACAGTTTTGAAGACATCAGAGTGTCTTTACACAGAGAGTAACCCACCACTGACGCTGACTGAACACAGTCAACAAAAGTTTACTAAAACAGGAATACTGAAAACAGGCACAAATGTAAGTCCATCATCCCTCTATTCTAAGCAGCCAACATCCATTGCGCCCTGCGGCGTCTTGCAGGATAGCAACAAATTATCTAAAAACTCTCATGATCTGCGGCGGCCACAAGTGTAAAAATTTCATAAAGTACTTACAATTTTTCACAAAGTACTTCCATTTCTTCACAAAGTACTGTACTTCCATTTCTTCACAAAGTACTGTACTTCCATTTCTTCACAAAGTACTACTTCCATTTCTTCACAAAGTACTGTACTTCTATTTCTTCACAAAGTACTGTACTTCCATTTCTTCACAAAGTACATCCATTTCACAATATGGACTTTCTTTTAATCAGCAGATCTTTACTCTTCGTTGGTTCAGACTGCTTTCAGCTTTTTTATTCAGTTTTGCACGAAAAAAACTTAAAACATCTTTTGTTTTTGTTCCAAACATCTACCTGAACACTTACTTATAAGACTATTAGTTCAATCTTTTTTTCACTCACTCACTCACTCACTCACTCACTCACTCACTCACTCACTCACTCACTCACTCACTCAATCTTTCGCTTGCTCGCTCACCCACTCACTCACTCACTCACTCACACACTCAATCTCTCACTCACTCACTTCACTCACTCACTCACTCACTCAATCTCTCGCTTGCTCGCTCACTCACTCACTCACTCACTCACTCACTCACTCACTCACTCACTCACTCACTCACTCACTCATTCACTCAATCTCTTGCTCACCCACTCGCTCACTCACTCACTCATTCACTCATTCACTCAATCTCTCGCTCACCCACTCACTCACTCACTCACTCACTCACTCATTCACTCAATCTCTCGCTCACCCACTCACTCACTCACTCACTCATTCACTCAATCTCTCGCTCACCCACTCACTCACTCACTCACTCACTCTCTGGCTTGCTCGCTCACCCGCTCACTCACTCACTCACTCACTCACTCACTCACTCACTCACTCACTCTTGGCCCAGCTCCAGACCATCTACCACGTTCGTAAACAAGGAATTGTCTCTCACACGCATTCCCCTTTCTGCGCGTATTTATTGTTTAATCATTGACAAATGAAATAAACCAGCGGGCGAACCGCGTTGTACATGTATGTACACGCCATTATGTTTCTGTATGGCTCTCCGAGTTTTAGTTTCTCTCCAGGGAGACGACGTGTTTTATGATGATGTTGCAAGCTGCCATTGGAGAAAAGTTTATCATACTCAAGTGGAGATAGGGAGCGACCATAAGTAACGATCAAAGGTTTTCCACATCTGAATGTCCTCTAGTTTCTGATCGCCAGCTAAGTCGGTATATACGAGATATAATAAATGAACGTGTGTATGTATGTTAGATCATCACGCTGGAACGCCTGGAGCAATTTCAACCAAACTTGGCACACATATGATTTACAATCTGGAAAGGTGCACCGTGGGGTTAAATTACCCTTAGGATACCCCTATGACACCTAGGGGTCGGGGTGACATGTAAAAATAATCGAAAATGACCGATGTTAGTGCCGAATCCATAGTTTTCGGGGTCGCTGAGACGAATAGTAACACTCCCGATGCCGTTTAAATCCAAGTTCATCCCTCAGCGGCATGGGGGGGGGGGGTGAAAGTGGTGAAAAATGAAATGTCAAAATTCACTGAGATTACTGTCCAATCCATAGTGTTCTGGTTAGCTAAGTTGATTGGTGATAATTAAGCCCGCGTTTAATCGAATAGAACAAATATAACTCTGCAGGACCATCTCATCTAGACTTGGTAGAACCTTGTAGAAGGTTGTGGAAATGAACAGAACATTACAGAACCTTAGAGAAGATTGTGGAACTGAATAGACCTCTGTAGAACCTTCTAGAAGGCTGTGGAAATGAATACAACTTTGTAGAACAGTCTAGAAGGTTGTCGAAATGAATAGAACTTTGTTGACTGGGTAAATAAATACCTGCGCAACGCCGGGTAATCAGCTAGTTGTTTAAAAAACAAAGAGATTGATCGAAAGGGAAAAAAATGTTACCGATACTGCCAGGATGGTCTTGATGCTGACTGCGGGAAGAAAGAAACAGCAAGATTAAAAACACAACGTGAGAGTGTTGTGGTTAGTTTGTGCACTTTCCTCTCATGTCGAGGTCGGTAGTTCGAATCTTGCTGGGACCGCTCCAGTCACCTGACTGTAGAACATGGAACATGGTTTCCTTCAGAGCGAAACATTCTTCTTCTTCTTCTTCTTCCGTTACCTTGGAACTGCGAGCTAGCATTTTTTAAAATTTGCTGCTGATGCTTTGGAAACGTTGAGGCACAGCTATGGCGAAGCTGACCAACACGCTGCCTTGCCTCTCTGTTGGTACCCCCAGTAATAGGTGGCGGAGTCTACTAAAGCAGCATTGCATACTCCCTGCTTTTTAGCTGCACGCAAGGAATTGAAAAAAAATATAGCTGTCGTAGCCCTCTCCCAAGCCGGCAAGTTGCTGTAAACTTAGCGGTTGCTCTAAGTTACAAATAGGGATGAAACTGGGGTGGGATATGACCAAAACCCAGCTGTTTCCGCGATTCCATGGCCTAATGTACTACCGTACAACCCAGGTTATACCTCCCCCAGAATACTGTATGCCAGTTGTGCATCATGTTACATATATCACAACATTACACCAACATGCATTTACACATTACCATGTCAGCTATTAAATACATGAACGTTTTATTATTCAACTGCATAGATCATGATGGTAGTCACAGGTACATCACAGAACATACAACACGTATCATAAGATATAATCAGGCATTATATCAATATAATGCAATAACTCTTAACTAACATAACTAAAGCACTAGATAGCCGGGGGTTGGCTATCCAGGCCTTCCCCCTCCCTCCATCAGAATACACATTACACATCTCTAAGTGTGCCATCGCACTATGAATATTGCAGCCAATGCTGCGAATCTACACCTCTATCTCTCCACTAATTTAATCCATGTGCCTATGCACTACTTCATCACGCATCTATTTCTTCTCGGAACTCTCCTCCTCTCCTACATGAAGTTTCACATGTGCTAACGCACTACTAATCACACAGCGACCTTGCCGTGCTATCTCCACCTCTCCACGAATTGACCAATGCTACCGCACTTCTTGATTGCAGATGATGCTGCCAGGAAACGTATCTCCAGATACATATTGAACGTATATAATATCCACATAGAATAACAGCATTATGGCGTCAGCATGTGCCATTCAATAGAACAAGAATCATCATGAATCACCGAGATATTTCTATATATGATCGTGAATTCAACATGCACATTCTATATGAACACACAATATGTGGACGGATGGGGCGAAGTATTCCATATAAATCACACCACAGACGAGACTAACCTGGCCCGCCATAATTCCTCTAGCTCACACCTTTCTTTCACTCCTTTATATATATATATCCTTTCGGTGCCGTTAAACGTCACATAGCGCTTGCTAGGTAGTTCACCAATTTTTCCTGTCTTCGGCAAGTTTTTCAACCTCATTGAGGGATTTTATGCCTATTAATTTGGCATCTATTAACAATGTCCTCTTCAGAGTTTCACGCAGTCTGCCTTTTTTTCTTTGGCCTGTTGTGTTCCATTTTATAGCTTATTTAGGGATTCTCTGACTGTCTCTTCTCATCACGTGACCAACATATGTCCATCTCCTTTTCCTGATCACCCATGAGACTGGTTGTTGTTCAGTCATCTGTCTTATCTCTGCATTGTTCTTGAGTTCGTTCCACTTGATGCCGAGTATTTTCCTTAGGTATTTGTTTTCAAAAGAGCCTAATTAGTTGTCTATTTCTTTAGTTGTTTTCCAGCTTTCACATGTATAAATGAGGTTGGATATTACATTTGAAATGAATAGTCTTAACTTGGTTTTTGTGCTTTTAACTTTTGAATTCATATGTTCTCAAGATCGATGCTGCTTTTGCAATTCTAACTTCGTTTCTGGTGTCACCATCCTGGTCTATGTAGCTGCCAAGGTATGCAAATTGATTGACTTCTTCAATATCTGTCCCTTCTATGTAAATGTTTCCATTTTGATTAATGGGAAGTTTCATTATTTTTTTGTTTTGTCCTCGTTAATTTCAAGTCCTATTTTGCTAGCCAGTGACGACAAGCTATCTGTTTTTTTTTGCATGGAATTCACATTGTTACAGATAAGAGTTATGTCATCAGCAAAATCAAGATCTTCTAGTTAATCTTCTAGTCTAATATATGATCTGCCACCCCCGGATCACGTGAACGATGACGCTCCGCCCTCATATTACGCACCGAAAGCCTTGCGTGATCGTTCACATTGCTGTGCCTCAACATCTCCAACGCATCGGTTGCAAAGAACACCAGCTAGTAGTTCAGGGAGATTGAAGAAGAAGAAGAAGGTTGATCTATTAATAAAACAAAATGTAGATAACCCTTTAATGTCATAGATTGATTGATCTTTATTTCCAAAGGATTAAGAATTGGGCACGCAGTCCCGTCTGACATTCTGCATTTATCATACAACTTTCACTCTGTTCCAGACATCCTAAAAGTATGATGCTCGTATAACCAACATAACTAACACTGGAAAGCTGAGAGACATAAAATAAAACAAAATATAATATTTACGTTTCACCCATAGAGACCAGTATATATGGTGTTAATAATCATATCTTTGATCTGCCGGCATCCCAGAGAGTGATGTAGTTTGCATAATCATCATCATCATCATCATCATCATGCATGTCTCCATTTCCTTGCTCAGCTCCGAATGGAAGCATCCGTGTGACCGGAGCAACTCCGGCTACAAGCCAGAAAACTAATTCTGTTATAGAGAGCAAGGCAATACAACTCCTACGATCATCACAGAAGTACCACCTCCTTGACCATTGTTATCGTAGTGCATAGCACCATCAGGAATTTATACGTGTTGACGAGTCAATGTTCCGTTGTTCCTCACATCTGTGGCACATCCAGCACGAGGCCTTCTCTGCTCTTTCATCCGAGTCCTTCTTTAAGTGGGCGTACTCTTGTTATGCCCAGTTGTTTTACGCAAGTAAATAACATGGGTCAGAACTGTATCCCTAGCAAACGTCAGCGACAGACGCATACTATACGTTCAAGTCACCATGGGGTTAATAAATGCTAGTCTTAGTGGCAGCAGCTTGTTTTGCTGTCAAGTTTTCTGTGTGTGGCCCTATAGTTACTCCTTCCACGCCTACATGCAAAGATATATCACCGGCACGTTATATGATACGTCTTATTTCCAACGATTTGCTCGTCTGCGATATAAATTGTTAACGCATTAGAAAGTGCTGCAGAGGAGGAGAAACCCCACGGCATGTCAGAGCAGCAGTTTTATCAAGTCTCCTTCTTTATGGATTTTACAGTGTCGAAGCGGCAGACACACATCTTGACGGAGTTGGGAGATTTGTTTCACACGCCGGGACATTTAAGGTTTCTGTTACTGTCTCCGCGTCCTGTCTTCGCTGTATTTACAATGAGAATGTTGTGTGACGTATATCGTCTGGTTGTTGTCGCGTATACCGTCTGGTGGTTGTTGCGCATACAGTCTGGTGGTAGTCGCATGTATCGTCTGGTGGTAGTCGCGTATACTGTCTGGTGGTTGTTGCGTATACCGTCTGGTGGTTGTTGCGTATACCGTCTGGTGGTTGTTGCGTATACCGTCTGGTGGTAGTCGTGTATACCGTCTGGTGGTAGTCGCTTATACCGTCTGGTGGTAGTCGCTTATACCGTCTGGTGGTTGTTGCGTATACCATCTGGTGGTTGTTGCGTATACCGTCTGGTGGTAATCGCGTATACCGTCTGGTGGTAATCGCGTATACCGTCTGGTGGTAATCGCGTATACCGTCTGGTGGTAATCGCGTATACCGTCTGGTGGTAGTCGCGCAAACCTTGTTACAAAACCTTGTGACGTATTGATTACGGGTTATTTTGCTCTGATATTAAACCAATTCGTGCCCCCCACCACCCCCAATTTATTTCTGATTGAGTCTCTTTTTTGTTTCATTTAGTACTCTCATCAAACATTTCATTTCTGCTGTTGTGGGTTTTTTTTCGCACAAGGATGACACTGTACTCCCTGGGTATTTGAAATGCTTCAGTTGCTACAAAGACTGACTGTCCAGGAAGATCTCTGATTGTCCAAGAATATCTTGGTTGGGTATTCTTCTCAGACAAAGAACATGACTTGAGGACATACATATTTTGAAATATCCAGTCGCCATATCTTATTGATAGACGCTGTATAGATTCTTCTCCATCAAGACCTTGGGCATCCAACAAAGACGAAGAGACGGCTGACCAGATTGAACATCTGATATTAAATGGGTTCCTCCTGTAGTATGTCCATTACGTGTTGTTAAAATTAATAAGCCAAGTAAAATATATATTGGCTTATTTCTTTGTTCCAAAAATTCTGGGCATCTTTTTAGGTATTCTTTTGTTTTTTGTTCTTTGTTTTTTTTTCATCTCGCTTGTTTGCCTCCATTTTCTTTCCAAAATTCAAATATATCAATAATTTTCATTTTAAAACTTTTTTCTTTCGTCCTCATTACGGTCAATATTTTCATATCACCAGCACGTCTGAAAAACTCAGCCGGGAAAACAATGACAAAAACTTGTTTGTGTTTGAAGGATTTTATTTATTTTATTTTTTTTGTTTGTTTTCAAATCCTGGCTTACTGTAAGGTGTTTACTCTTCCATTCAGTTTGTGCCGTGTCAAAATTAAATGATTCTTTTTGATGTGACTCAGCTAAGCCCTATAAGCTGATTTTTTTTGTATTAATAGTTACCGTTGTGGTTTGTGTAAAAATATGAACAAAGTATTTAAACTGACGAAACAAATATAAATTCAACGGGCTCTGAACAAAACAGAATAACTGTTTTGTTTTCACTCAGTTCATAGACTCTCAATGTCTGTAACAGAGAGAAAGTTGTATGTTAAAGGGGAGGCTGCCACACGAGCCTGCATGCCTAATGTTTCTCTCTTTGCAAACAAAGTTCAATCAAACAATCAATCAATCATTCAATCAATCAACTTCTTTTTCACAATTTTTCGTATATTCGTTTGTCATCATCATCATCATCATCATCTTGTCTTTTTCATTTTACTAATTCTCACCTTTTCCCTCTTACTTTCACAAATTTAAATTTTCTTTCATAAAGAAGTTGCTTTTGAATTTCCCCCGTCTCTTTCCAGTTCTGGACAAAATTTCAAAATCGTGACCTGCTGACTGCAGATATTAGACAAACTCCAGTCCCAAGTTAGACTTCAGTATGCAGGAAGAATTTAAAAAAATAACAGCCTGGTCTTTCATACACGTGACAGCACACTAGAATGTGATGTGGTCAGTGTCACGCCTGGATGGTTCCCTATTCTCCCTCCATAAGGAACTGAGCACCTATTTCTCGTAACTTCTATCCAATTCGTCCATTGGCTGGATTTGGACCACTTGGGCCCTTGCGTCAATCGGGGGCCCCAGACAGAATAAATTACAATTAATAATTAATTACAGTTACAATTAATACTGTCACGGACGTGTTTTCAATGAGAAGAGAACAAGAAAAAGGAGAACAAGACAAAAGAGAACAAGATAAAGGAGAACAAGATAAAGGAGAACAAGGCAAAGGAGAACAAGGCAAAGGAGAACAATATACGAGAACAAGCCAAAGGAGAACAAGACAAAGAATAACAAGACAAAGGAGAACAAGGCAAAGGAGAACGATATAGGAGAACAAGCCAAAGGAAAACAGGACAAAGAATAACAAGACAAAGGAGAAAAAGGCACATCGCACAAAGCTACTGAGGTAAGATAAAAATCTACTGACTGTGTGAAGTGGAGAGAAACATAGTAGCTGCCCTGAAAGAAGCCACAATGTGTAAGCAATGGTGATAGCAGATTTCGTTGATCGTCCTTCAACGACACAGACTGATCGATGAACCAGGTTTTTTTTTAAACATTTCCTGTCTAGTTTTAAAATATGGTAGGAAATCTGAACTGTGTGGCAGAAAACGGATCATAAGGAACAAACACTTGATGGGAACCACCAGCAAATCTTCGATGGATGTTGCGGAGCATATAAGGGACTGTCCTGAATGCAGTGACGCCGAAGTCTGATTTGAACCTTTCAAATATGAGGGCATAAATAAGAATTAAACTACATCCAGAAACAAGGAATGAAATGGTTTGGTTCACGTTGCACGAATGCTATGAGACAGTACAGTATAGTACAGAAAAAAACTAACTCTCAGATTGGTAGGAAACACACACACACACAGACACACACACAAAGAAGGTTGGTGGAGGAAATAACATAAAAAATCCTCTGATACAAAGCTATGATACAAACCCTATGCTTTATCAGTCAACGTGTCTCCTCAATACTGAAAGATTTAGGAGAAAACAAAACAAAACATACAAATCGTTTCTGTCAGCATAGTTTTTTTAAAATAGGTTTAAATTCAGTGTGTGCTGTGTGAAAGCCTTTCAATGTAAATGCTACAGAAGAGTTCTTCAAATATCATGGACACAAAAAAGAACAAATATATGCATACTACAAGAACTTAGTATTTAAGAAGGTTGGCTAGTAAACAGGATTAAAGAGAGAAAACTTAAATATTTTGTACACATTAAACGTCATGATAATTTAGAGAAGACCGTCTTGGAAGGGTGCATAATGGGAAAAAAGAGAGGAAGACCAAGGCGAAGGTGGCTGCAAGACATCGTTGATGATCTGCAAATGGATGCATCAGCAGCAGGCCATCTTTCTCACAACCGAGAGGCCTACAGGAGAGCTGTTAGGGAGGCAAACGTCCCGTAAGGGACATAACAAACTGAGTGACTGATTGACTGAGGTTTAATTTCATCTGCTCATTTTTTTCTTCCTTCGTACATTGTTTTCCAGCGTTTGAATTGTTTTAATGAATGATATAAAAAGGAATCGAATCATTCGATCGTTTCTCTTCTTCTTCTTCTTCTTCTTCTTCTTTCTTCTTCTTCTTCTTTCTTTTTCTTCTTTATTCTTCTTCTTCTTTATTCTTCTTCTTCTTCTTCTTCTTCCTTCTTCTTCCTTCCTTTTCTTCTTCTTCTTCTTCTTTTCCTTATTCTTTTTCTTCTTCTTCCTTCTTCTTCTTCTTCCTTCTTCTTCTTCTTCTTTTTCTTCCTTCTTCTTCTTCTTCTTTTTTTTTCCGGGCCATTAAGGCTCATTGGCACAAATAAAGTTCGCTTCCATTCCTCATTTCCTCTCTCCAGTTGGTGACACCAATTTCCTTTATATCCTCTTCTGTTGTCTTTCCATCTCTGTATTGGTCTACCCTTTAGTCCTGTTTCCTTCATCTCTTGTACATACATCGTTTTCATGTGTCTGTTCTTTTTCATTCTTTCTACATGGCCCAGCCAGCGTAGTTTGTTAAGTCCCAAGACGTTTATAATCCTCTGTGATTTAAATAAGCTGTTAAGTTCAGTGTTCTTTCCAGCTCTCCATTCCCCCACTGGTGGCATCTTTTATTAGCCCATAGATTCTTCTTAGGATCTTTTGTCCTCAAAGATTTGCAATTGTTGTTCATCTTTCTTTGTTGTACACCGCGTTTCTGATCCACACATGACGGCTGGTCTTATTATAGTTTTATAGATTGTTACTTTGGTGTTTTGGGACAGGATTTAGGGTGTTACGACTATATAAATATTAAATGAGCTTTTGTTTAAATCTAAACTTTTAATTTCTGTATTGTTCTCCCTCACTTCATTGTTTTCGTGTTGATTGCCTTCAGAATCCGATAAGCGAAGATTACTTCCACTCGATCTTTTCTATCATCTGCAGCTCATAACATCTGGTCTACGTTCACTTCATATTGTTTTATGTCGTATTACTGTTGTCTGATAAAGCTAAATTCTAAATACTGCACTGTTTGTCATTTTACTGCCCTGAAAGACGCCATAAGCAGTAGCAATGGTAGTAAAGCTTCTGCTACAACTTTCGACGTAAAAAGTCCCTCACAAAACTGTTTGCCCAAGAAATTTCGGACAAAAGATAAGAAAAGTGCCGCACCGAGTGTGCAAACATCCCAGTACTTCTGTCAGTGTCTCTACTTCAAAAATACTTGACATGATTACTTCCAGGTGGTTGCCCTGTATAAAAAATACCCATAATCTTTTCTGTTAGATTCTGTATATTGACTGTTTAAAAACGCTATTTGCCAGGTTGTTTGCTAGAACGTAATGTTTAGATGTTTTCTTACTCAGTTCTCGTGTGAGCAGCTTCACAGAATCCCATGCTTCGCTTAGTCTGTCGACAGGTCATCCTTCACTGCACACAATAATCTGTAAATGCTCCTATCCCTTCCTCGGTATCTCCAGCGTGCATCGTCTGACGACGCCAGTTCTTTGTTGTTCAATCAGTCTCGTGTGGCTCTCTACGCACTGTTCTCTTCTGGCTACATGCCATTTGACATGTGCTCAAGCAATCTGTCCATGGTCTCAGACTCACAGTCGTCACCCGAATCTCTGATGCAGCCAGCCTCATTACGAGCATTTAAAATATCAGCCCGGTCCATTGCTTTGCTGTTCTCCTAAGCGGTCATACCAGCATGCATGTCTGCTCGTTTCTTACCTTTTGCTCCGACGTGTACTGGCACAAAGATGAAACATATTTCTGTGGGTCTTGGGATCATCAGAGACTCCAGCCACTGCTTTCGAGCCCAGCCGGATTCGATCTTCCCCAGCGTAGTCATTGAGTCACTGAGAACACATGCTTGAGTGAACGTCTTTGTCTCCAGCCGCGTAAAAGCCATAGTGACTGCCATGACCGCCATATTCAGACTGCTTGTAATGGAAAGCAAAAGCACCTCTACCTTCCTTTACCGTTCTTCCTCCAACCTGGGCCGTGAAAACCCACGCGCTACGGCCGTCTTACAGACCCGACTGTATAAATGACTGCATCGCACTCCGAAGAGTTCTTAGAAATCAAGGCCTGCACTTCGGCTTTCACAACCACCGAGTTTTGTTGTCTGCAGTCTCTGTCCAGTGAAACACTGAAAAGGACGTTACATCATGTCGCCATTATCAACACCCATTCCTCATCGTGTCCTGTGTCCTCAAGTGGACAGACCTGTTGCACAATCTCCACTGCCTGTCCCGTCCAGGATTTTCCTCTTTTTTAGCCTTTTCGTTCCCACACACTTTGTGCAGAGGGTGGTGTGTGTGTCGGCGCTGATTCGGAGGGGTGCACGTATTCGGCAAATTCTTGTCCTATCCTTCATAGATGGAAAATCGAGGAGGTACTTCACCGTCTTGCACGACGTATTCTTTGCAGACCACTTGTGATGGTCATGGCTTCATTTTTTATCCTTTCCAGTCGCTCCATTTGGGCCCGACTAAGAGTGAGGATGTGCCAGGGAGTGCTCAGTTACCGACGGGACCAGTCCCTGGTATGAAAGGACAAGGTCACGTTGCTCATAGTCAGCCGCCGCCATTACCTTCATCGCGGCCGGTTCATTTCCAGCCTTCAGTACCACGTGATCCAAGTGCTCTTTTACGAACAAGGGTCCGATCAAACCTCACTGCGAGGTTTTTCATTGCTTGGGTCCTCTCCACAACCCATGAACACAGACCCAGGGTTGGTGTCGGGGTGTTGACGGTAGGGTTATTCAGAGAGAAGCACGTCACATCTGCCTACTTTGTCTTATGTAAATCACGCATACTCCCTACATATATTATGTAAATCATGCATACTTTACATAAATTATGTAAATCATGCATACTTTACATAAATTATGTAAATCACGCATACTCCCTACATATATTATGTAAGTCATGCACACTTTACATAAATTATGTAAATCATGCATACTTCACTTGTCTTAATATAAGTCATACAGACTCTACTTCTTTTAAAGAAAGTCATGCAGACTGTATTTGTCTTAATGTGGGTTATGCATGCTATATTTGTCTTAATGTAAGTCATCAAGATATACTTGTCTTAGTGTAAGTCATGGAGACTATACATGTCTTGATGTAAGTCATGGAGATATACTTGTCTTAATGTAAGTCATGGAGATTTACTTGTCTTAATGTAAGTCATGGAGACTATATGTGTATTCATGTAAGCTATGCATACTATACTTGTCTTAATGTAAGTCATGGAGACTATACTTGTTTTAATGTAAGTCATGAAAACTATAGTGTCTTAGTGTAAGCTATGAAGACCATACTTGTCTTAATGTAAGAAGACAATACTTGTCTTAATGAAGTAATGTATACTATACTTGTCGTAATGAAGTAATGCATACTATGCTTGTCTTACTATAACTCATGCAGACCCTACTTGTCGTCTTTATGTAATTAACGCAGGATTGGCTTGTCCTACTTTGACATAAACCAGACAAAGGGAAATCAATCTAACAACATGTTTCATTAAATCCCAGACATAAAGTAATACATTCCATCACATTACTCTCCCTATCACATTACTCTTCCTCCTCCTCTCGTCGGTACGCAGTGTCACGGTGTCGCTGACAAAACCACTCCAGGGAAGACTGGCACCGCGTCCCACAGCCTGGCAAGGTTCTGGACAAGAACTCGTGTCGATTAGCCGGAGAATCTGCAGATCAGCCGATTGTGGCCGCTGGTGAGCAAAGCGTGCACAATTTTGTTTCCCCCCTCACGACATTTGAACCGCGCAGAAAGAGACGTTACAGGTGCCAACGATCTGTCTTCTTGCTGGGAGAACGGACCGCTCTTTGATCGCTGCGGCGATGACATAAATAAGAGGGTTAACAATCCATTAAACAGGTAACGTGTTTAATTTGATTTTAACACTTGTGTGTGTGTGCGCATGAGTAATCTGTGTTCGTCAGCGTGATTTATTTCAAAGCTGTGATCATTTGTAAGGGTCGCTAAAAATGTTTACGGTAGATTTGCCAGGTCAATAGCAAATGGAAATATCTTCCTTGTTGTACAATCCGCAATGATTTCTCTTGTTTTTTTTTTAATTTTAAAATGTAAATCATCAACATTATCATTTCGTGTCGTCTCCTCTCGGAAGGCTGGTTGCAATGGGTCCCCAGGTCTGTTCTGTCTCTTAATTTAGTTGTGCTCTTTGGTCAAGATGGTAGGTAAATCAAGACATGCCGAAATCATATTCTGTTGATTCCCAGCGCAACCAGAAATGATAATCTGAAAGCTAGAAGGGAGAGTTTTATTTAATTATGTATCTTCTCCCTTAACATCTTGAAATACAAAAGCAACGAAGTATGACATTGATAGGGCATATAGGTAGGTTCATCCATGTACAAGTTTTTCTTCATTGCTCTTTCGCTTCGCTATAACGGTTCTTGTTGTGTCCACCGTACTAGAGAAACGTACATAAATTATAAGACGTGCTTTACCCTTTTAGCTTGACTTCTTGCTAATAAGCCAAATGTTTGAAGGAAGAATTTGTCACTTTTGGTTTAAATTCTTACTAATAATCTAAATGTTTGAAGAAAGACTTTGTCACTTTGGGTTAAATTTTTGCTAATAATCCAAATGTTTGAAGGAAGAATTTATCACTTTTGGTTTAAATTCTTGCTAATAATCTAAATGTTTGTTACTTTTGGTTTAAATTTTTGCTAATAATCCAAATGTTTGAAAGAAGAACTTGTCACTTTTGGTTTAAATTTTTGCTAATAATCCAAATGTTTGAAGGAAGAACTTGTCACTTTTGGTTTAAATTCTTGCTAGCAATCCAAATGTTTGAAAGAAGAACTTGTCACTTTTAGTTTAAATTCTTGCTAATAATCTAGATGTTTGAAGCAAGAATTTGTTATTCCTATTTTAAATCCCAAATAATAAATCTGAAATTAGAAAGAAATATTTTCTAATTAGTGCAAACCGTGCAGGCAAGGACATTAAAATGACACTACAAATGTAAGGATAACGACACGTAATTTAACACCTGACATCACGCAATCCCGTTTCTGTCACACACCAAGAGTACAGGCTCAAGCCCTGCGATACTCTGAACCTCTTGTGGTCCTCTCGGGGATCTCGTGTGGTCCTATCGAGGATCACAGGAGTAAATTCAGTAGGATCACGGGGCGGTCGGTGGTAGAAGCCAACGAAGAAGAAGAAGAAGACCTGATATTTTTCTAAGTGGTTTTCTACATGTATTAATTTACATTAAAAGTAGATAAGTTAAACAACGATCTTCATTTTTTACCCTGATTTCTCAGTATTAACCCTTACTTTTTAGTATAACCCTAATTTCTTAGTATAACTCTAATTTCTTAGTATAACCCTAATTTCTTAGTAATACCATAATTTCTCAGTATAACCCTAATTTCTTAGTAATACCGTAATTTCTTAGTATAACCCTAATTTCTTAGTATAACTCTAATTTCTTAGTATAACCTTAATTTCTTAGTATAACCCTAATTTCTTAGTAATACCGTAATTTCTCAGTATAACCCTAATTTCTCAGTTCATTCATTCATTCATACATTTGCATGTCCCTTGCGGAACTTTGCCTCCCAAACAGCACTCCTGTAGGCCTCTCGGCTGTGAGAAAGATGGCCTGCTACTGATGCATCCATTTGCAGATCATCAACGATGTCTTGCAGCCATCTTCGCCTTGGTCTTCCTTTCATTCATTTTCCCATTATGTACCCTTCTCTAGATTATCATGACGATTAATGTGTCCAAAATATTTAAGTGTTCTCTGTTTAATCCTCTTTACTAGCCATCCTTCTTCAATATTAAGTTCTTGTAGTATAGATATATTTGTTCTTTTTTGTGTCCATGATATTTGAAGAACTCTTCTGTAGCATTTACATTCACAGGCATTTATGCGTTTCTCAGCTGTTTTGTTAAGTGTCCAGGTCTCACAGGCATATGTTACAATGGGAAAGATGCATGCCCTTAAAAAATCGTATTTTTGTTGGTCTGTCTGCTCCTCTCCACAGATTCTTTATTTGTTTTACTTTCTGAAGAGCGATAGATGTCCTCCTTTTAATTTCCCTCATTGAACCCCTGACAGACCCCTTGTTTTATGTCAAACTAAGTTGTTGTTTCACCATTTATTCTTACTGTTGCTTGTTGGTCTAGATACAGCAGTGATGTTAATTGTATCAAATGTGTTGGAAATCCCATTTTTTCCATTATTTCACAAAGTTTCTGGTGTTGTACACAATCAAATGCCTTTGAGTAGTCTATAAAAGATAAATATAGATTCACATTAAACTCTCTGCGTTTCTCTATTATTAATCTTATATTGAATATATGATCTCTTGATCCTCTTCCTTGCCTGAAACCAGCTTGGACCATATTGACTTCTCTATTTCTCAGTATAACCCTAATTTCTCAGTAATACTCTCTTCGTGAGTAATGTCATTTTGTTTGTTTGTTTCTCTTTCTCTCTCTCTCTCTCCCTCTCTCTCCCCTCCACACACCTCCCGCCCCAATATATTAACTATTATCAACTTTATAATTTCTGTTACGATGAAGAATTATACCGGACCTAGTGAAACATTTAATAGTGCGACAAAAAAGGGGAAGCATTAATCAAGAAAGCAGACACCATAGAGAAAAACAAACAAACAATAAAATAGGTTCTAGAAATGTGCACATTAAGGAGTATATAGATGTATATCACACAAATCCCTTTGAATGTAAATGCTACAGAAGAGTTCTTCAAATATCATGGACAAAAAAAAAAGAACAAATATATCCATACTACAAGAACATAATATTGAAGAAGGCTGGCTAGTAAAAAATGATTAAACAGAGAAAACTTAAATATTTTGGACACATTAAACGTCATGAGAATCTAGAGAAGGCCTTCTTGGAAGGGTACATAATGGGAAAAAGAAAGAGATAATAAAATATACTTTGCCTTGCAACACTTGCTGGAATAAAAAAAATCCTGTCTCAAAACATCGTAATAACAATCCACAAAACTATAATAAGGCAAACTGTCCTATATGGATCAGAAACATGGAGTTACAACAAAGAAATATGAACGACAAATACATGTCTTTGAGAACAAAATCATAAGAGGAATCTTTGAGCCCATAAAGGATACAAACAGTGGGCAGTGAAGAGCTAGACATAACACTGAGCTGAACAGCTTATGTAAATCCATACAGAGGATTATAAACGTTTTGAAACCGAACAGTTTATGTAAATCCATACAGAGGATTATAAACGTTTTGAAACCGAACAGTTTATGTAAATCCATACAGAGGATTATAAACGTTTTGAAACCGAACAGGTTATGTAAATCCATACAGAGGATTATAAACGTTTTGAAACCGAACAGTTTATGTAAATCCATACAGAGGATTATAAACGTTTTGAAACCGAACAGGTTATATAAATCCATACAGAGGATTATAAACGTTTTGAAACCGAACGGTTTATGTAAATCCATACAGAGGATTATAAACGTTTTGAAACCGAACAGGTTATGTAAATCCATACAGAGGATTATAAACGTTTTGAAACCGAACAGTTTATGTAAATCCATACAGAGGATTATAAACGTTTTGAAACGGAACAGGTTATGTAAATCCATACAGAGTATTATAAACGTTTTGAAACCGAACAGTTTATGTAAATCCATACAGAGGATTATAAACGTTTTGAAACCGAACAGTTTATGTAAATCCATACAGAGGATTATAGACGTTTTGAAACCGAACAGATTATGTAAATCCATACAGAGGATTATAAACGTTTTGAAACCGAACAGGTTATGTAAATCCATACAGAGGATTATAAACGTTTTGAAACGGAACAGGTTATGTAAATCCATACAGAGGATTATAAACGTTTTGAAACGGAACAGGTTATGTAAATCCATACAGAGGATTATAAACGTTTTGAAACCGAACAGATTATGTAAATCCATACAGAGGATTATAAACGTTTTGAAACCGAACAGATTATGTAAATCCATACAGAGGATTATAAACGTTTTGAAACCGAACAGATTATGTAAATCCATACAGAGGATTATAAACGTTTTGAAACCGAACAGATTATGTAAATCCATACAGAGGATTATAAACGTTTTGAAACGGAACAGGTTATGTAAATCCATACAGAGGATTATAAACGTTTTGAAACGGAACAGGTTATGTAAATCCATACAGAGGATTATAAACGTTTTGAAACGGAACAGTTTATGTAAATCCATACAGAGGATTATAAACGTTTTGAAACGGAACAGGTTATGTAAATCCATACAGAGGATTATAAACGTTTTGAAACCGAACAGGTTATGTAAATCCATACAGAGGATTATAAACGTTTTGAAACCGAACAGGTTATGTAAATCCATACAGAGGATTATAAACGTTTTGAAACCGAACAGGTTATGTAAATCCATACAGAGGATTATAAATGTTTTGAAACCGAACAGGTTATGTAAATCCATACAGTTTTGAAACCGAACAGATTATGTAAATCCATACAGAGGATTATAAACGTTTTGAAACGGAACAGGTTATGTAAATCCATACAGAGGATTATAAACGTTTTGAAACGGAAC